>CM073733.1:49663371-50863371 GCA_037113605.1 Calophaca sinica
AACCGAGTATTGACATGTCATCTGTCCCAAAGAATAATTGTTGCGATAAATAATTGAGGTGTTTATTGCTGAGAGACCCAAACATTTACCCAACTCTCATTAATAAAGTCTGGAGCTTTATTACTCTTTTGTAGCACTGTTAGAAATATATGGCGTAGTCAATAGCATAAATGTTCTCCACTCTTATTTCTGTGACACATGAAAAATACCTTTTGGTGCATGTTTAGCATATGGTTCCCTGGTTCAATTGGAATATTATGACTCGCTTTGGGAGGTGGTATATATCCCAACTGGGATTGTTAATATAATAAATTTTTTAGGTGGAGATTTTGGAAAATTTGGAATATAAATCACTTTGCAATTGTGGCTGTGTTGGCTTGAAAGCTTCCGCATCAACGCTGATAAATCAGTGCAATAGTTATTATTGATATAAGAACAAAAAGGTGTTGCAATTTTTGGCTACATGATATAAGAGATACCAGTTCAAATTAACGTTTGTTCTGGAAAAAGTCATGAGCTGATGGAAATGTTACAATAATTTCTATCAAGGTCGCGGCTCTAATGCCTACTTTAAGTGGTTATACTGGATTCTTGCAACTCTGGATAGTGCTCTACTTTCCAGAGTACATCGACTCACGTTTCATCCCACTGATACTCATCTAAGAATCCAGTATAACCACTTAAAGTAGGCATTAGAGCCGCGACCTTGATAGAAATTATTGTAACATTTCCATCAGCTCATGACTTTTTCCAGAACAAACGTTAATTTGAACTGGTATCTCTTATATCATGTAGCCAAAAATTGCAACACCTTTTTGTTCTTATATCAATAATAACTATTGCACTGATTTATCAGCGTTGATGCGGAAGCTTTCAAGCCAACACAGCCACAATTGCAAAGTGATTTATATTCCAAATTTTCCAAAATCTCCACCTAAAAAATTTATTATATTAATAATCCCAGTTGGGATATATACCACCTCCCAAAGCGAGTCATAATATTCCAATTGAACCAGGGAACCATATGCTAAACATGCACCAAAAGGTATTTTTCATGTGTCACAGAAATAAGAGTGGAGAACATTTATGCTATTGACTACGCCATATATTTCTAACAGTGCTACAAAAGAGTAATAAAGCTCCAGACTTTATTAATGAGAGTTGGGTAAATGTTTGGGTCTCTCAGCAATAAACACCTCAATTATTTATCGCAATAATTATTCTTTGGGACAGATGACATGTCAATACTCGGTTAATGCACAATTAAACATAAACGAAGCAATCAACTGATTAAGTATTAACAGCAGAGTTCATCATTTTGAGTTTGTTGTCTGGAATGCCAATTAACCGCAGATCGGCTAACTTCCAAAACAGTGATTCCTTTTTCTTCAAGCGATTACGCCAAGGAAGGAACTCTGTTCCTTAGCTATGGGTCCCTTAACTCACTCCAGAAAGGTTTAAGTCGATGAACTAAGATAAAAATTGGGACATAAAGGTAAACATAAATGCGACTGAATAAAAGTTTGAGCGAAAGATAAGTTGTTTGATTGATTGTGTGTTTAAACATGTATACAACTTGGGTATTTATAATAACAGCTAAGAACTACCCCTATCGGCCACGTTTGGTTGGCTAACAACGATATATTCCCAGTTGGTTACTCACCGAGTGGTGCCATCCTCCCCCTACCACGACCCTCAAAACTAGGCGCACTAGTACATTATGGCAGCGCCACTTCAACCAACGGTCCTCTCCAAGTAAACCTCTCCTCAGATTTCTTCGCCGAGCTCCTAAAATTATGGAGAACAATTTTGACCGCTTTACCTTAGATATTTAATTAATTCAAAATTGTTTCCACGCCATTCGGCTCGTGGAGCAAGAATCGATCCAATATATGACTTCATGCTAACCCAATGGACCCGAATATCTTCCTTGAAGCCCAAGAAACCCAAGGCCCATTTTTCACTGATTTCCTCGTCATGCTCACACCGCAAGATCGACTATCATGCAAATTCTACCGACGCCAATCGGCAATTTGATCCATTCGGCTATGGCTGGCTTTGGCTAATTCTAAGTAATATTTTTAGGTGTAAACACATGCCCCCCTACGCTGTCTTTAGCCGGTAACTTTAAATTTAGGCTGAAGCGGCGTAATGATTCAAGTCAAATCACTCTTTTTCATCATAAATGCAAGGTAATCCATTTGCAACAAACTTTTAAACAGTGCAACGATTCGCCTCATCCATTCGATTTAAGCGCCTTCAAAACCCACTATCAGTGATTCTTCCATCTCTTTAAATACTCACTAGCCGAATTACCTCTCACGTTTACTACCAGCCCTAAATCCTGTAGCTTTCACCATCCTCCAACTTTCGTCTTTCACCTACAAACCAGGCCCACCATGTCTTCTGCTTCTGATTCTCAAAACCAATCCTACGCACACGATAGCGAACAATCTTCTTCCTCCTCTGTGAACCTTGACCGCTCCCTTAGCCCCCCTGAGGTTCCCGGTTACGCCTTCAATCTCCCCCTGTTTGAGATTCAAGACTCTCTTTCCTTGGCTCCTTCCACTTTAGATATGGGTGAAGGAGCGATCTTCTCAAGGAGTACATGGCCCCTTCTTCTACGCATTACCAATCTCCCCGTGATTGGTTCACCACGGTCCAAACCCACTGACCTTCGTTCATGGCCTCGTTCGTCTCAACCCTACCTTGATTGGGTGGATCGGCTGAAGGCTGCCAAATCTGATAAATGGAAACAGTGGGGTCTCTACGACATGATTATGTTGTCGACTCAAGATATTCCCCTTAACCTGGAGTTGCTTTATGGCTTCTTCGGCTATTGGAGTATTGCTACCAACACCTTTACCTTTCCATGGGGCATGGTTTCCCCTACTCTCCTGGATGTGGCGGCTATTTTGGGGCTTCCGATCACAGGTGATGATGTCCTCTCTCACTATTCCTTCCAAATTCCAGAACTGGGATTCCACTTCTCAAAACACACTTCCGGGTATTCCAATTTCCTTGCCAATAATGCCAAGTCCAGAGGATCTATGTCAGATGCTAAACACAACACATTTCTTCTGTACTGGTTCAGCAAGTACTTTATCTGCTCCAGCTCTATTACCGTGGTTTAAGAGTTACAGCTTTATGTGGCCCTTGTCAACTTCTCCTTGGGAACCCTTTTCCTTTCATACCTCTATCGCTGCCTGTTTACCATTATGGATTGGCTGCAAAGAGGCGAAGACATTAAGAACGTTCAGGGACCACTCTGGTTCTTGCA
Organism: Calophaca sinica; assembly: GCA_037113605.1. Taxonomy (NCBI): domain Eukaryota; kingdom Viridiplantae; phylum Streptophyta; class Magnoliopsida; order Fabales; family Fabaceae; genus Calophaca; species Calophaca sinica. The sequence continues at coordinate 49,666,652 of CM073733.1, forward strand.
ACTCTGGATAATGCTCTACTTTCCAGAGTTCATCGACTCACGTTTCAACCCTAGCGTTCTTCCTCCAGGTGCAAGCGCTTTGGGTACCCACTTGGTACTCACTCCCTGTGAGCCCTCTTATGCTTTCACCGTAGCCACCAAACTCTTGATCGACCGAATAGCCATCGATCAAGGCCCTGTCTTGGAGAAAGGTATTGGGCCTTTCTCGGATTTTCTCTACAAATGAACCTCTCCGGTCGAACAACAAAACCAATTAGAGCTCAACCGAGCTCAGTCTTGACTTCTCGTGACTTGCTCGTGGCCTCAAACCCACCTCACGAAATAACAAGTGTTCGGCTGAATTCTACTCCCCAATCACGTAGCGAGGCGGTTTGGGTTGTTACAGATATACCTGCGTACAACTCTATGGTAGGGAGCCTGGGTCACGCCCTTTGGTGCCAATGATGTAATGGAGGTGGTCTCTACCAACTTCAAAAGAACTCAGGCTTTCCGCTTTCATCCCTTTCACTCCGATTAATACCGTGAAACTTCCGCTTTCGCCAATTGGTGGCCATCGATGAAGGATGATCGCTCCCCGATCGGCTGGACAGCTATGCAACCCGATTAGTACTCACTGATGTAGACGAAGCAATGAGGCCACCGACCCAACCAAAAAACACTCCCGTTAAAACCAAGCCTCAGGTACAAGCTCAAATCCAGAAACAGACTTCCACCAGGATGAGAACCTCGGTATTCCAACCAAGTAAGTGCCTTTACATTCGGCTCTTTGCGGTTCTTGCTTTTTAATTCAACGTAGTCTCTTACTTTTCTTGTCTTATGGCAGCCACCACCACTACTCCGTAATTTATTGTCGTTGAAGACGACCCTGTTAATCCTCCCTCCAAAAAAAGAACAAGGGCCCCTGGCGTTGTAATAGAAGAACCTGCCCAGGTTCAGACCAAGCCCAAAGAAAAAGCACATTCGGCTAGTAAAGAAAAACGACCGAAGGTGAAGGTAAATATCTTATCCTTATCCCCCTTTTCTTAATATTCTTTGTTAGCCTGAACCCAGCCACCTTGTTTTCAGAAACCACGTGTGGAAATTCCCTTTTCGTATGTCCAAGAATTTGCTGAAGGCGCTAGCTCTCAATTTCCCCCAATGGTAAAGCCGATTTCTTATTCCTTTCAACATATATTGTTTGCTTACTCAATCGGCTAACCATCATTTGTCACAGGATCCTCACTCACAACCCGAAGAGGCCATCTATGAGGCTCCCCGGGTGCCTTCGCCTCCCACAGCTCCTGCAGCGGCTATCTCAGAGGAAGAATTAACAAAGTATTTTACCTCTGGTAACCCTTACCCAATGGCTTCCTCTCCCATCTCCAACCACTTGGAGAGAGTCAATGCCGCATTGATGGGGGAAACACCAACCAACAGGGAACAGGTTGCTACTTTAAGAATTTCTTTGTTCAAACTAGCCAATTCGGCTGATATCCCTGTAGCTAGCCAAGAGGTGTACAACACTTTGGCCCTCCAACTGAGCAGTTTATCTCTGCAATACGGGCGTTCCCGGGAAGTTCAGGGCATGACGTCTCATAACCTCCAAAGATTGAGGGACCTCCAGGCGCAAAAAACTCATTTCCAAACCTCCTTCATGGCCTTGGAGAAGGACCGCCAGGAGACTCTAACCCAACTTAAAGACACGGATGAAAGGTTATCCGTTTTGTCGGCTGAATTAGAGAGGGTTAAGAAGGAAATAGCGGAGTTGACCCCTCAATCGACTGCCTTGACTGAGAAACTCCGTTCTAACTCTCAGCAACGTTATGGTATCTTCAAGCAATCTTCCTCTTTAGACCGTGACTTAGCAGTATTAGGCGCTCAGAGGACGTGCCTAGAAAAAGATCTCGAAACTAGCAGCACTGGGTGAGCTGAGGCCACCCAAGCCTGGAACTCCTTTAAGCACTAGCTGGATGAGATTAGGAGATAGGAAGCTGTTGTGGTAGCCGATCCTCCAACCACCCAACAAGGCGATTCTGAAGGTGCTACTGTCCCACCAGTGGAAGCATTAGTTGACGCACCAGCACCTGAACCCACCCTAGATGTAGCTGCAGCTTCGGCTACGACTGATGCTCCTGCATCGTCAGCCGATCCAGGTCCTGCCCCAATTGAAAAAAAATCAAGTGATGATCCTAAGGCTGCAGCTCCCTAGCTTTTATATCTTGGGCTGAACTTTTTGTAATTTTGGCTAGGTGGCCAGCCTGTTGTCACCAAAAACAATTGCACTTTTATGTTAATGCAACTACTTTTAATTCTCCAATATGCCTTCCCATATAGTGGAATAGTATCTCTTAAGATGTTTTCCATTGATGCTTCTATTTAGTTCTTCGCCTTGCATGTTAACTAGCCGATAAGCACCACTATGATAAGCTTTGCTAACAACAAATGGTCCTTCCCAATTTGGCGACCATTTCCCAAACTTGTGATTCTTGATCCCAATAGGGAGTATGGTTTTCCAAACGAGATCTCCTTCAACAAACCTTTTTGGCTTCACATGTTTGTTATAAGCCCTAGCCATTTTTTGCTTGCTATGCTCAATTTGGTCTAAAGCCATGAGTCGATCTTCGTTAACCGAATCTAACTCCATTAACATGGCCTGTTGATATTCATCCAGACTTAGCAGGTTTTGCTTTGCTACCCTTAATGAAGTCACATTTATCTCTAAGGGTAACACTGCATCTTGACCATATGTCAGCTGATACGGGGTAAAACCAGTTGCACAGCACTTGGAATTCCTCACGGCCCACAATGCCTCATTCAGTGTTTCATGCCACTTCCTTGGCTTGTCCTCAATGTTCTTCCTGATTATATCAATAAAAACTTTGTTGGTTGCCTCTGCTTGCCCATTGGCTTGAGCATAATAAGGGGATGAGTGAATTAACTTAATCCCAAATTGTTGCGCGAAGGCCACCACTTTCTCCCTAGTGAACATAGTACCTTGATCTGTGGTGATGGTTTCAGGTATCCCAAATCTATAGATGATTTGGCATTGTATGAACCTAATCACCTCATCCTGAGTCACATTCACCATTGGTTGGGCCTCTACCCATTTGGTAAAGTAGTCAGTCGCAACTATGATAAACGCATGCCTCTTGGGCGAAGGTATATAGATTTTGCCTATTAAATCCATGGCCCATCCCTGAATGGCCAAGGCTTTATCACTGGGTGGAGGTTTTCGGCTGGAACCCTTTGAATTGGACCATGCAGCTGACACGCCTCACATCCCTTGGCATATTGATAACAATCAGCTGTAATGGTAGGCCAATAATATCCATGTCTGTATATTAGCCATTTCATTGTGGGCCCAGCCCTGTGAGATCCACAGATTCCTTCATGTACTTCTCCCATGACCTTCATGGACTCTTCTTTGTCAATACACTTAAGTAATACCCCGTTGATGGTTCTCCTGTAGACTTCATTGTCTACCAATACGTATTTAAGTGCCTTCTGCTTAAGCTTGAAATCAGTACTGCTTGAAGGATCTTTAAGATAGTCGATTAACTCTTGTTTCCAGGAGTCGATCGTTCCTATAGGTGCACACTCCCAGATTGGGTATTCTTCCTGTTTTACTTCGACTATCATGTCTTTGTACCCTGAAGCTTGTTGAGCCAAATCATTAGCCTCTTCATTCTCTTCCCTAGGAATGTGATGTACTACTGCATCAGCAAACAAGTGCAATAGCCTGCTAGCCGTTTCATAGCATTCTTTCAAGTTAGGGTTATTACATCTATATTCCCCAGTTAGCTGCTTTATCACCAACTGTGAATCTCCCATGACTTGAACATAATTCGCTTTCATGGCTGCCAGGATCTTAAGCCCCAAAATCAGAGCTTCGTATTCTGCCTGATTATTAGAATTCCCAAGATCCAGCTGACACATGAATTTCCAACTTTTCCCTGCCGGGTCCGTAATGGTGATGCCAAAGACCTACCCTCTTTGCGTTCTTGACCACAAACGTCGACCTCAAGGTTTCAAGTTAATACACGCGACGTGTTCGGCTAACGGGTCATTGACTTCAACACAAGGGTGTTGAGCCAAGAAATCGGCTACTGCCTGACCTTTCATTGCTCTCAATGGAACGTATTTCAACGCAAAAACATTTAACTTAATGGCCCACTTCATTAATCGACCCTGTAAGACAGGCCTATTAAGTAAATACCTAATAATATCAATTTTGCACAAAACCAATACTTCCTTAGGCAACAAATAATATTCAAGTTTTGTACAAGCATAGAACAACGATAAACATAATTTCTCAATAGGGGTATATCTGGTTTCGGCATCATTCAAGATGCGGCTGAGATAGTATCTGACTCTTTTAGTCCCATCATCGGATCCTGCGCGGTGACGATTGACTCTTCTTCTGCAGCTATATACAATTTGAGTGGCCTTCCTGACACCGGAGGTGTTAGCACAGGAGGTCTGGCCAACCCTTGCTTAATTTGATCAAAGGCCTGTTGTTGCTCTTTCCCCCATACCATATCCTCCGTATCCTTTAATTTCAGCAAAGGGGAAAAAGCCTTCATTTTCCCAGCCGAATTAGCTATGAACCTCCTTAGGAAATTGATCTTGCCAATCAAACTTTGCAGTTCCTTCTTGTTCCTGGGAGGTCTGGCCTCCAGGATAGGTTTCACCGTGTTCTTGTCTACTTCTATTCCTTGATGGTGGACCAAAAATCCTAGGAAATTGCCAGCTGCCACTCCAAAAGTACATTTGGCAGGATTCATTTTCAGCCCATGGGCTCGCATCCTCTTTAGGGCCTGCTCTAGATCTACTAGGTGGCTTTCAAAACCCTCAGACTTGACAACCACGTCATCTATGTACACTTCCATGGTCTTGCCGATCAAGTCATGAAAAATGGAGTTCATGGCCCTTTGATAAGTGGCTCCTGCGTTCTTGAGCCCGAAAGGTATGACCACCCATTCATAGATCCCCAATGCTCCTGGGCACCTGAAGGCTGTCTTGTGAGTATCTTCTTTCGCTAGAAAGATCTGGTTATACCCTGAGTATCCATCCATAAAGGTGAGAATACCATGTGTGGCTGCCGCATCGACTAACATGTCAGCCACAGGCATAGCGTACTCATCCTTTGGAGTGGCCAAGTTCAAGTTTCTGTAGTCAATACATACTCTTATCTGGCCATTCTTCTTGATGACAGGGACTATATTAGATAGCCATTCAACATACCTGGCTGTTCTTATAAAGCCTGCCTTCAGTAGTCTTTCAATTTCAGCTTTAATTTGAGGCATCAGCTGGGGATTGAACCTACGAGGCGCCTGCTTGAAAGGTTTGTATCTTGCTTTGATAGGCAACCTGTGTTCCACCAATTTCCTCACCAAACCAGGCATTTCGAAGTAATTCTAGGCAAAGCAATCTTTGTACCGCTGGATTAATTCGACTATCTTACCCCGTTTGTCTTCCTCAAGCAACCCACTCACCTTCACGATTCTGGGTTGTTCTGGCGTACCCAAATTGATCTCCATTAAAGGATCCTCTACCTCAAAAGCAGGAGTCGTCTTGTGAAGAAGGGAGTCAGCTGCCCATGCCTTATCAAGCTCAGCTGCCGCACCTTCCTCCTTGGAGAATAGGACCTCCTCTTCCTCTTCAGTATCATAGTCTTCCATCATGGCATCCATCACTTTGGACTCGGCCTTAAAGATTTCTAGTCGACCCAAAAGGTCTTCGAGTACCTGGGGTGCTCTATTCATTAGTCACCTGCGCATTAGGCCGTGGCTCGGCCTGAGATCTTAGCTTGAATCCCTCATTAGTAAGGTTGCATGCTTTCCAAGCGCCTTCTTCATAATCCTCTGGGATGGCAATAGGACCTAGGTGTGGGGAATAGAATAAGGCCTCTAGCATCTTTACTTCAGCCGAAAAAGGATTCTTGTCTGCCTCGACTGTCTCAACATTGTCTCCAACCCAAAACATAAGCTTCTGATGAAGTGTGGAAGGGACACTCTGACTTGTATGAATCCAATCCCTTCCCAGGATTACGCTAGAGGAGGGTTTGCCATCAACAACAAAGAAAGCTGCTTTGATGGTTTTGGGGCCTACCGTGACTTCGGCTATCAAGACTCCAAGTGCTCTGGAAGGTTCCCCCAGGAAATTGGACATTTTCATGTTGGTAGGGACTAGGTCCTCAAGACTTTTTCCAAGTTTCCTCATGGTCATCACAGGCATGACATTTAGCACAGCCCCTCCGTCCATGAAGACTCTTCCAAAGATCTTCCCGTTGATATAGGCCCTGATATAGAGGGGCTTCAGATGTTTCACCATTTCTTCTGTAGGTTTCTCAAACACTACCTTGGTAACCTCATCAGCCGGTGTATCGGCTAACGTGGCCCATTCTGTCTCCTCAGCAAACACGTCTCCCTCCAAACCTCCTGGTTGTGAGTTGTTTGCCCAAAACTCTTCTGGGAATAAGCTAATAGCCTCTATCTCAGCCAGTAGGCCATCAGCTTCTTCATTGAACAGGAGATCCAACAAGGAATCTTCCATGATATCGTCCTGCTCCCAATACCTTTCTGGGATCACTGAACCTTCTTTAGTGATTGCCTCTTCGCCTATGTCGACTGAGGCGATAAGACCCTCTGCTTCAGGAACAGGTTCCTGTTCAATAATCGGCTCTATACTTTCAGGCACTTCCTCTTTCCCAGCTTCCTCAACCTCCAGCTTTGGGAAAGCCTTATCCAGTGCTTCATTCACAGTCTCTAAGGGGATCTCGCCCTTCTCACTGTTCTTTACATCGGCTATCATCTGCAGAGTTTGTTTCATCTTCTGAACAGACCTCATTCTCTGCATCTTTCTCTTTTGGGTTCTTGATAGCACGGTTGGTATTGCCTTTTTGTCTTTGGCATACTTATTCAAGAACCAGTGCCCTTCTTTGACGTTAGCCGGGGTTTTTAACATTCTCTGAGTCCTCAACTTCTCATCATTCCTTACTGTTATCTTCAAGGAAGACATGGCCCCTTCTGCAGTGAACTCGGCTACCCTTCTTTTATCCTTGGGGACAGGTTCCTCATCCATCTTGGGCAAAGATAGCCTACCACTTTCTTTGAGGGTTAGCCGATCTTGCCCCCCAGTTTTAGCAATGGGTGCCTTACTCTTCTCCTTGTTAGGCTTCCCTGTTAGGGTCTGGCCATGTGTAATGTACTGTTTTACTAATTCCTGCCTATGTCTTACCTCTGGTTGGGGTTTTCCCAATCTGTCGAAGATAGAACCCCTGGCAGCCTGAGGTTTCAGTCGATCAATATGGATTGAATCGGCTGATCTCTTTTTTGGCCTCCAGACTTGTTGTACAGATATCCTGTGCTTGTGGCTGGGTCCTTCGTCATCGAATCCTGAGAATGAGACCATGCTTATCCCAAGGGCAGGGAATGGATCAGTATCCACTGTCATTTCAGCGATTCCTTTGTCCGTAAGCTTGAACCTCCCCTCTTTTATCCCCTTCTGAATGGCCTTCCTGAAAACCATGCAATTTAGAGTCGCATGATTATACGAATTGTGCCACTTGCAGTATTTCTTATTTTTAACTCCTCAGCAGGTGGGATCTTGTGCCCATCCAGCAGCCGAATCTGCCTATCCTTAAGCAAGTAGTCAAAGATCCGTCCGCTTGGAGATATCAAAGGAGTATTACGTCTTGCCGCCTCCTGAACTTGGCTCCTTTCCTTTGGCGACTCTTAGAGGCGAGGCGGTATAACCTTTACCCTTTACTATTTCAGCTGCCATGATGTCTGCCGTGGAATCGGGTGAATCATCATCAGAGTCTTCAGCTTCTACTATGGACACCAACTGAGGACCTCTCCCTCTACTGGCTCGCCTCTTTTCTTTCTCTGGATAAACCGCCAATGCGTGATAGCCCTTGAGACCAAGCTGGTTTAGGTCGGTGCAAGCTTGGCCTACTAGTTTTTCCTTGAGTTGAGGATGCATCTTTGCTAATGGCCATGGTCAGATATTACATCTCAGGGAATTGCACTCAATATTTCCCAGCCATTTTCCTGAATCTTTCCACAAAATCAGCAGCCGATTCATCTACCTGTTGTCTCAGGTTCATGAGGTCAGCCGTAGTGACTTTGGGTTGGGGCCAGTAGAATCTGTCATGAAAGCACCTCTCCATATCTGACCATGTTTGTATGAAATTAGGTGGTAAAGAGGAATACCATGTAAATCTTTGTCATTAAGTGACAAGGGGAACAGCTACAACTTGTGATATTCATTCTGGTTCCCTTCACCACATTGGGCAGTAAACCTGCCTACATGCTCCATAGTCGATTTGCCATCCTCTCCGGAGAAAGTAGCGAAATCTGGAGTCTTATACCCTCTGGGCAGAGGTACCAATCTATCTACCCACTCAAGGTATGGTTTCCTATAGATTGGACGATCCAAAGGCTTCAGCCGCACACCAAAGTATTTCTTGATGGTGTCTGCAATGATGGCTGGGTCTAGGAGTTGTGAACCCCCTGGCCTCACTTCTCTAAAGTTAGGAGCAGCCGTTTGTGGTTGCTGTCTCCAAGTTGGGGGATGTGCCTGGGATACTTGTTCTGGAGGATTGGGATAGCCTGGTTGATTAAACGATGGAGGTGGGTAAACCCCCCATGGCTGCTCCATGTTCCCTTCACCAGGTGCCCTGTATTGAGTTCCAAGAACGCTTGTGTTAAATGGTAGAGGTGGGATCTGTCCCCATGACTGCTCTGCCATCAAACCAGGTGCCCTTGGAGGAGTTGACCCCTTTTGAGCGCCTGCAGACCCTTCAGGATAGGATGGATAGAATGGAAGGTTAGCCGATACAGGTGGAACATTGTTCCATGACTGCTGACCTGCATATCCCCCCGGTGGTCTTGTACCACCCATTCCTGGGCCAAGAGTTTTCCCCCCAGTGTACTGTGGGTTAGTCGCCTGCACAGCAAAACCATAAGGCTGAGCACATGGCATAGCTTGCGGCATACCAATTGGTCCCACTGCATCCGGTGGCCTCCTAGCCATCTGCACCTGTCCAAAATGAAGATTACCCTGGTTAGTCATGTCATTCGCCACCTGTTGACCTCCAGTGTTCAACGTGGAAAAAGCACCATACTGGGAATTACTTGGATTAAAAGGTACCTGTACTATATTCGGCTGAACCTGAGTAGGTCCTGCCTGAATGTAGGTAGGCTGAACTTGTTGTGCACCTGCCTGAGTCATGTTCGGCTGAACCTGAGTTGGTCCTGCTTGAGCTGCACTCGGCTGGATGATGAGTCCTGCCTGGGTAGGGTACCCCACTTGCGTTGGGATAGTAGAATTGATAGAGCTTTCACTTGGGTGAGCCCTCTTAGCCTCTATCTCCCACGGCTTCTTTGCGCCGTTATGTACCATGGGTTTCACAATATCGGCCAATTGTTGTGACACTTGGTACATGATATCATTGAATCCCAAATCGAGTTGTTGGCGTATAAACGAAGTGGTCATCACCACCGGGGTCTCATTGGGCTCGTTGGGTTGAGTTTCAGCTCCTATCTCCACTTGTATTTGCTCTGCTGGTGGAACATTGCTTCCACGGGATGGGCTTCCTTCAATCGGTTTCCTGGGATTGCTTTTTGCAGTCATATTGCTCAAACTTTTGCCCGAACGCAAGTGCATACGCCAATGGTAATCCTGACCTGGGGATTCGAACGTGTTGATTCGTTCACCTTTGGTCCCACCGGGCGTGCCAATTTTGTTGTCTGGAATGCCAATTAGCCGCAGATCGGCTAACTTCCAAAACAGTGATTCCCTTTTCTTCAAGCGATTACGCCAAGGAAGGAACTCTGTTCCTTAGCTATGGGTCCCTTAACTCACTCCAGAAAGGTTTAAGTCGATGAACTAAGATAAAAATTGGGACATAAAGGTAAACATAAATGCGACTGAATAAAAGCTTGAGCGAAAGATAAGTTGTTTGATTGATTGTGTGTTTAAACATGTATACAACTTGGGTATTTATAATAACAGCTAAGAACTACCCCTATCGGCCACGTTTGGTTGGCTAACAACGATATATTCCCAGTTGGTGGTTACTCGGCTGAGTGGTGCCATGCTCCACTAACCACGATCCTAAAAACTAGGCGCACTAGTACATTATGGCAGCGCCACTTCAACCAACGGTCCTCTCCAAGTAAACCTCTCCTCAGATTTCTTCGCCCAGCTCCTAAAATTATGGAGAACAATTTTGACCAGTTTTACCTTAGATATTTAATTAATTCAAAATTGTTTCCACGTCATTCGGCTCGTGGAGCAAGAATCTGATCCAATATATGACTTCATGCTAACCCAATGGACCCGAATATCTTCCTTGAAGCCCAGTAAACCCAAGGCCCATTTTTCACTTCTGATTTCCTGCCTGCGGCTCTGTCAGCTGCAAGATCAACTATCATGCAGCTCGGCTGACGCCCAATCGGCTATTTGATCCATTCGGCTGTGGCTGGCTTTGGCTAATTCTAAGGAATATTTTTTGGTGTAAACAGAGTTCCATAGAATTTTGAAAAACTTATGAATTCAATGACAGATGTGCCCTTATTTTTATCAAGTAAAATTTGTTACTCTCAGTCTAAACATTTAATCACCCATAAGTCTTAACAGGCTAAAACCTCCAAGTCCAAAGAAACACACAAGGGTTCACCACAGTTCTGAACAATTATAAAATCTCTTCCAAGTTCCATCTCTCAACAGTTTCTCATTCAATTTAGATCACACAAAAAAAAAAGTAAAATGAAAGAGATGTAGAGTGAGCATTTAAACGAATGAAAAGCTCAGATTACAAACCAAAATTCCAATCCAGAAAATCAAAGCTAACACAACAAATTTGACTATGTAAAAAAGGAAATTGGCATCAACGCAACACATACAAAATTTGATTATGCAATGACTCCAAGGTTCAATGTTACCTAAACTGTATTTCGCACATCAAGATTTGGATGTAGCAATGCAAAAGCAAAGCCAATATCACTATTTCCAATGATTATTTTTCCACCACACAAGTAATTAAATTTAATACTGAGCATAAAGTGGATAGAACCTAAGTGAAATAGTTTTCATGCTTCTCCTTCACAATTTTGTTTCCCTCTAACCTTTAAAATATGTTCCTTTTGGGTTCTGCTTTGACCGAAACCAGAGGCACTACAACTCGCCAACATCTCCAAGCAAGAGCCGAATATATCTACCATCACTAGACGCAAGAAACACAAGAAGAAGAAGGAGGAGAAGTTTTCCTCCTACTAAAAAGAAGGTCACGTTCTCATATAAAAATAAAGAGAAAACAATTAACTGAAGAGAAAAATTGTTAGTGAGTAATAGAGAACGAGAGAAATGGAAAGCAGTTCTCATTATGATAACTACCAAAATAACCGTCACCTTGTTTATTACACAAATGAGTATTTATAGAGTTTCAATCTTACAAGCACAGCTGGCAACAGGTGGCAATGAATTAAACTCTCACTAATACATTTGTCACTTAGACTTTGACTCATTTAAACACTGAAGATTACATTACTCTAATACTCCCCCACAAGGTCAGGGTGGTTGTGGAGAAGCAGCCACTTTGAGCTTGGATCGCATATCTTCAAATTTTGCACCAGATAATGGCTTTGTCAAAGCATCAGCAATCTGATAAATTCAAGGAACATGTTGGACCAGCAATTTTTTGGCAACAACCTTTTCACGCAAGAAGTGAAGATCGAGCTCAACGTGTTTAGTACGAGCATGTAGAATAGGGTTGTGAGCTAGCAGCACAACACTTAAATTGTCGCACAATAACACAAGAAAATGAAATGCAACTTGTAATTCATCAAGTAGAGATTGTAGCCACAGAATTTCTGATGTTGTGTGAGCCATGCTTCGATACTCTGCCTCTGCACTGTTGCGAGCCACTAGAGGCTATTTCTTTGAGCTCCAACTAACTAGATTAGGTCCAAGTTATAGACAGGAACCTGAGGTGGAGCGGCAGTCATCTGGGTCACTTGCCCAGTCAGAATCGCTGTAAGCTCTGAGAGACAATTTGCCATGAGAAGGAGCAGGTTGCAGCAGAAGACCAAATTGAATGGTGCCACTGAGATAATGCAGAATCCACTTGACTGCACGCTAATGAGAATCAAGTGGTGTAGCCATGAATTGGCACACTTTGTTGACACTAAAAGCTAGCTCAGGGCGAGTGAGAGTGACATACTGAAGGGCACCCACAGTCAATCCGATATAAATGTGGATCAGTAAATACATCTGAACCATGCTTACTAAGTTTGCAATTGCTGATAATAGGAGTAGATATAGGATTGGATTCATGCATCTTAGCCCGATTCAACAAATCTCTAATATACTTCAATTTAGTGAGTAATAGAGAGCCATTGGATAAATGCTTCACTTCAATGCCAAGGAAATATTCAGGTTTGCCAAGATGTTTCAAAGCAAAAGTGGCATTCAGCTTCTTTATCAGGTCACCAATGAGCACAGAGGAAGAGCCAGTGATTAATATGTCGTCAACATACACAAGGACATAGAGTGTCACACCATGGTGAGTATAAATGAATAGAGATGAGTCACACTTGATTGACCTGAAGCCGAAATGTAATAAAGCTTGAGTTAACCTTTCATACCAAGCGCGATGAGCCTATTTCAGGCCATAAAGGGATCGATGAAGCTTGCAAACCAGTGACTTGTTAGAGGAAACAAATCCAGGGGGTTGTTGCATATATACCTCTTCATGAATAACACCATTTAGAAAAGCATTGTTGATGTCTATTTGCTGAATATCCCACCTATATGTGAGAGCCAAAGTAAGAATGACTCTAATTGTAGCAGGCATGACAATAGGAGATAATGTTTCTCCAAAATCCGATCCGGGTTGCTGATGAAAACCCATTTATAACCAATTGCCTTTTTATGAGATGGCAAAGTCACTAAAGTGATTGAATTAAATCAAGATAAAATTAAATTTAAGAATTAATATTTTATATTAATTCATGGTTCAAAATTCGTTGAATAATTCTTATGAATATTCGCAGTATTTTGAATTGCCGGGTAATTCTTATCCGCATTAAAATTTGAAACGGACCCCGATTTCGATAAAAATCGAATTGTAACTTGTTGTGATTATGTTTGAGTGTTTTCTTTTGTTTTTATTATTTATGATAAATTATTATCACGCGGTGAATTAATTTCTATGTAAATTAATTTTTGCGAATTAATCGGCGAAAGAATTAATCGGTAACGCGATTACTCGACGCCGTGTTTTTAGTACACTTAAGACTCTAGGATTAGACGATAATCATGGGAGTTGAGAGATTAGATGAGTTAGACTTATTAATGGGATTAGCATCTTGCTTTAGTGCTAGGTGTCTATTTTTACATGGTTAATTAGGTGGTGCTTTTCCTAATTAAATGAGAGCCAAGCAATTCCTTTTATTAAAATAATATTTCCTTCCTTCTCTTTTAAGGGAACCAGGCCGTGGCCCTCCCATTCTTTTCATTTCCTCATTTTTAGTTCTCCTGGTTTTGTTTAGGTGTGGGTGGAGTGAGATGAATTAGCCAAGCTTCCTTTCTCTCCTTCTTTCCTCATTCCAGCCGAGACCCTTCCTTGTTACCACTATCTTATCTTATTTTTTTTTACTTTCTTCTCTTCAAGAAGAACAGGCCGTAGCCTCCCTTCCTAAATACCCCTTTCATTCTTTTTTTTTATCTTGGCTACTAACGTTGGTGAGGAAGGGAAAAGGCAAGCTCATGTCCTTTCTTTCTTACTTTTCAGCCGTGGCCTTCTTCTATCAACAAACACCCTCATTTATTCTATTTCCTTCTTCATTTTGGTGCTGGATTCTTGAGGAAGCAAGTGGGTATGAGATCAAACCTTTTCCTTTTGTTTTCCTAGCTGAAAATCGTGGCCTCCTTCAACATTTACACCACTATTTCTTCCAATTTCCACCTCCATTTTTAGTGCTAGTTCTTGGCCTTGTGAGTGAGGGTTTGGAACCAAAATCCTTCTTCCTCTTCTAGCCCCAAAACCGTGGGGTCCCTTAAGAAATTGGGTGAGGTTTCTTTTGATGTTAGTTCTAAATTCTTGTTTTATGTCTTGTTATGTGCTTGATTGTGAACTATGATAGAAATGAACACCCAAACCTCTAGTTTTTGGAATCTTACAGGAAACCCTAAGGGAAAAAAGAGGATTGGGTGTGATCTTGAGTGAATCAAGGAATTAGTTGGTTAATTGAGTTTATTTGAAGTTGTTGTTGCTATATTGGGTGATAGTTTTGGAACTTGCACTTTGTTTGAGTCTTTTTAGGGATGATTACCTTGTGAGCAATTTGATTGGGTAATAGTTCTTGTTTTTTTTTTTGTTAGCATAATTGTTATTGTGTTTGTTGAAATTTTTAAATTAAGAGAGTTAGTGAATTTTGTGGGAAAAACCTTGTCTTGAGGGACTTGAAAATGGTTTTGAAACTTGAATAGGCTTTGTCTTGGGTAATAGTTTGTTGGTTTGTGAAAATACTTGCATATGAAATGGTATTGATAAATTATTTTGGAAACTTGGCAAATTGTTTTCAATTTTTTGCTAAGGACCGCGAGCCCTATGAGACATATGGAAGGAAAATTTGTTTGCAAACTTGATTTTAATAGTTGTGTTGATGTTTGTTTGAGCTTTGGGAAAATTATGGAAATGATTTGCTAATTTAATTGGAAGTTGCAATTTCTTTGGAAAAAGGGGGTGTGGTAACCGAGAGCCCTTAAGGGGTTATGATAGGGAAATTGTTTTGCAAACTTGTCTATAATGATTAATTGATATGTTTCTAAGCTTTGGAAATTTAGAAAAAATGATTCTGAGTTTTGAAAGGTTATTCTTTTAACTAGTAGTGAATTATTTCAAGTGTAAGCTATTCTTTGAAACAAGTATTTCAAGTATATATTTTAGTATTCTAAATTAAGATCTAAGTGAAAGTGTTTGATTAGGAAAAAGGGTTAAGTTTGAGAGCTTAAGGATATAGAACTAAGTCTTTAGAGTTGTGCTAAGTTTATTTTGTGTAATAGGCTTGAGTGATCTGAGATTGTGCGGTAGAGAATCGAGGAGTACGTGGACGCGTGGCTTGGAGTTCAGTAAGGGCGCTTCACATTATATATTTTATATAGTGTAGTGTGAGTAAAGGGCAACTTTAGATATTGATAGAAATTTAATTTCAAGTATTTATGCGAAGAAGTCTGAGAACCTGAGGGTTCGAAGTGAGGGTCTTGTACCCCTTCATTTTACTGCTTTCTGATATACTTATTATTTAGTGGGCTTGTCTGCAAGTAGTTGATAGCTGTCCCCAACCCCCCACACTTGTTTGCTTGCCTCTTTGCTAAATCCATTGAGTTGTAGAGGGATGAACTGAGTTGTTTGACTGTCGTTGTTTGCTGAGTTATGATTGTTAAGATGAATTGCTTATACTGCTGAACTGTTCGCACTGTTTTGAGCTTGGCGTGAATATTATTTGATATGCGGTCTAATAATTATTCAATTGTTTCCTGAATTATCGTATGTGGCGATTTATTCATTGGAGTACGAGAGTTTAGTCGAGTCGTTGAGTTTCGTGACGTTTTTGACTTTGATCCGATTAACCTAGGGTGCTAGGATCCACCTAAACGGCTCCAGCTGGTTTTTCGGCAGATTAGCTAGGTGTCGTAGCGTCAAGGAACCTGAGCTGAATGTTCTAGGGTGAGCGGAGAGCCCAAGGCTACGACTGACGTTCAGTGGATGGATCGGTGTTACTTTCTGGAAATTGTCAAGTGTCGTGAGAATATGAGTCTTGTGAGAGTGTCTTGAGGGAGTGTCTTGAGTTGCATTTTGGGAATTTATGCATTTTGTTATCTCGTGTGTTATGGTTGTTGATTTATTTGTGTCGAAGCATGTGAGTTCTGTAATGTCTATGTAATATGCTTTGTTATCAAATAAATGTAAGTTCAGTTGAGAAACTTGGAGTGTCATATGTGTAACCCTTGAATAAATTAGGAGTTGGTTTCTTGTGATTTTAATTGATGTATTTATTTAGTTGTTTATTCATTTACCATCATGTTTCAAGAATCACTGTGACACTCTAACCGTTCCTTCTTAAGGTAGTTTATTTAAAAAAAAATAGGACCACATTTTTCAGAAACCCCACGAGCAGAGTATTTCACATTTCGGAAACATGTAAACTTTGGTCAGAATGCTAGTTTAGTAGCACTCCGAGAACAGGGTGTTACAAAAGACCCAAGTTAACACACTCAGCACTTCAAAATTGTAACTTGTGTTGATTATAAGGCCGCAAGTGGGGAAAACATGCACACCAAACACTTTGAGAGCCTTGTAATCTGGATGAGAATTAAACAATGCAAAGTAAGGAGAGATGCTATTGGGAAGAGAAGGGGTAGGCAATCTGTTTATTAACTGAACAGCTGAAGTGAAGCTATGGTCCCAAAATTTGATAGGTATAGAAGCATGAGCAAGCATTGTAAGGCCCATTTCAACAATGTGCCTATGTTTTCTCTCTACAATCCCATTTTGGTGAGAAGTATGTGGACAAGTTAGCCTATGTAAGATGCCTAAGTCATTTAAGTACTTGGTGAAGGGTCTAAATTCTCCCCCAAAATCGATTGGACAGCTTTAAATTGAGCAGAAAATTGTGTTTGAATTAAGTTGTGAAACTGTTTGAAAGCAACTGTAACACCCTGTTTCCGAAGCGCTACAGTGCAACCCAATCTAATGCTGAAAACATTTAATGCTTGTATGCTTTCAGTTAAAGAGTACTCTTATGTATTTCGCAATGGAAAAATAGGAGTAATTTTTTTTTTCATTTTCTTTCCTTTGAAACCCTTTTCAAAATAAGACATAGAGTACTACAGTTTTCTAAATGATGTCAATTCAGTCTTTCGCAAATATCATAGTATAATGCATCACAAAATATTACTTCACATAACATAATCATTTCGCACTAAGGCGAAGTTTTCTGAAAAGAGTAAATACAAAACAACAAATACAAAACCCTAAGCTAAGTTGGCCAACAACTGTAACTCTTACTGAGAAATAGCTTAGCAAGACCAAACACGAAGTGCTCAGAGGAAATCTTCCTCCACTGGCTCAATCTTCAATGCTCCTGAAACACAAAGCTGCAACAGCTACCGAACTCCATCTGGAAGTGACATCCATAAGGACATCCAATCCAACAACAGTGCAAGAGTAAATCCTTTGTCCGCAAGTTTATCATAGGCTATGTCGCATGCAAACAATATATACATATATAATACAAGAACATGCTTTTATATACATATACATACTTAATAGACCGCACACAATCAGCATGGTATATCAAGCATTGCATGTAGGCAACCAAAACAACCAACAGATCAAAAATCAAGTCACTACAATATCAAACTATTGCATGTGAACAAACAAAACAACCAACAGATCCACAATCAAGTCACTACAATATCAAACTATTGCATGTAAGCAGGCAAGTCTATCCACAGACCAGTGATCAAGTCATCACAATATCAAATTCATCACATATCATAAATGTGGTTAGCTATGCATGTCAATGCAGTATGACCAGTTGTGTATACACCTGCAGCCTTAATAGGTCAGCAGTATGACAGGGACTACTTTCCCAACTTCCAAACAAGATAGCCTATGCTTAGGCTTGCCACTACTTTGGCTTGCCTCTACTTAGGCAATGCAGTGTCAACTCGCCTTTTGAAGTCTGTACGACCAATCAAACGCTACAAGTGACATGACAACTCGTCTTTTGAAGTCTTTAAGACCAATCAAACGCTCCGAGTGTCGATGCTCAATGGTTAGTACGCATCTAAACAAATTCAACAATATGGCATGCTCACCATAGTGAACGCCCGAGTGATATCCAACAAATTCAACAATATGACATGCTCACCGTAGTGAATGCCCGAGTGATATCCAACAAATTCTACAATATGGCGTGCTCACCGTAGTGAATGCCCGAGTAATGTTTTAATTAATCAATGTGGATCGACGAACCCTCACTCACTCAACTTAGTGGGTTTCCAAATCTCAATTAACTAAGAATTCAACACAGGACACAAAGTTCGGGTGTTCAATTGCGGAATGCTAGTCCCAATCTTAGATTGAAACTCTAGGCACGTAATGTGGAACACTAGGCTCAACTTTTAGGTTAAGATACTAGGCACGCCATACGGAACACTAGGTCCAATCTTTAATCAAGAAAAAACGCACGCAAGCAGGACATTAAGTCCCAACACAGGACACATGGCCCATATACTCAATAGGAACACTAGGTTCCCTATGTTTTATTCGTTCGAAATCCCGAATCATTAAATCTCTTTCTCAGTTCTTGTATCACTCCTATGTATCTGAAAATACTTTTTAGTTCTAGGTCGTTGAAACCCTAGTTGTGCTAAATAACACACTGGAAGAATTCCCAGGCACATCATTTAACACAACCGCTTTCGCAAATTGTACTATTTATTTCAAGTTCTTTTCTCTACTATTATTCCATTGAAATTTCCTTGCAAGCTTTGGCTAGTTATACTAAAACCCTCACGCTTACTTTTAAATCAAAATGCCCTTAATAATTTGTTTACGAAATCAGAATTCGGCTTGTGGAATCGCATCAGATTTACCGATGTAAATCGTCAACCAATAGCAGTCGATCAACGCATTGTTAATTAATCCATTATCAACAATAATATTTTTCATATTCCAATGAAATCCAATGTGATTCAAGGAAAACAATACAACTCATAATGCCATGCAGGGCCAAGAACATGCTACATGTTATCATCAATTTCAAGTCCAATTAAATCAATCAAATATTATTTAAGTCACACAATACAATTCAGTATTGCCACACAGGGCCAAATCAATACACAACAGTTCATGCTACAACATCTCAATAGCACATAGTACTACTACAAGTACTACCACACAATCAATCAACAATCAAACAAACAACACACAAGGCGAAAAGCCCAAACTCATTATGTAAGAATTTCCCTTACCTTGGGCGCTTTAACAATCCAAGCAAGGTAAATTCAAACTATCGTCAAGTCGTTCCCCGCACAAGCCTTATGCACGAACGTTAACAATGCAAACTTAATCCAATTAGAACCAAAAACCCAAGTCCTAAGACTCTAGGGCAGCCACGGTTTTAGTCCTTAAAAGGGCCTAAAATCTTTCTAACTTAACCTATTTGGATCACACCTAATCATGTGCCATGAAACAAATTCAAACCATGCAAGTTTTCAACTTTTTCAAAAGCTACACACTTAGAAAATACCAAAACCCAAAACTTACCAATTGGAATAGTGTTTTACCAAATGAATAGTGTTTTGACAACTTTGAACCTTTTTTCAAAGCACTAAAACATGTCACAAAATTTTAGAAACAATTCTATTACAAGTTCAAAACAATTCTTGAAACATAAACTAAAACTTTTTCCAAAATCGTGCTTCTTTGAATTGTTTTGCTAAATCAAATCATCAACCACTTTTGCAACTATTTTTAAGCATAAATGCAAGTCAAGAACAAATCACAAAATCCTTAAAAGGCCACGGTTTCAAGGCTCTAATTACAACTCCAAGTTTTCAAACCTTTTAACATCAAAATCTTACAAACTTTGCTTAATCAAAACTCCTTATCAAAACCAAACTTATTTACCACTTTAATACACTTAAAAACAAGTTAGAACTCACTCAAATCATGCTCATAAATCACTGTTTTGGAAGCCCCAAAACAGCCCCAAATTCATTTTGTTTCAAACAATTTTTCAAAGCTTCAAGCATACAAACCTTTATAGATTTAAAGTTCTAACCAAAAACCAACTTCTTAAACACTTAACACACTTTAAAACCAAATCAAAACATCATCAAAATCATGACCAAGTGCCACAGTTCCAGCCCCTAAATTTAACCAATTTAATTTTGCAAAACTTGTTCAACATGCATATATGACTAGTTCTAAGCATACTAGTTACTAACCCTCAAAAATCTAACTCCCAATCACTTAAAAACACAAAGATAAAACCCTAAGAACAGCCCCTAGGTTTTGGACTCATCAAAAAATTAGGGTTCCTAAATTTTAAAAATCAAGAACAAAGCTAATCTTGGAAGGAAACAAAGGGCTAAAAGACCAATCATGCATATCTAGCAAAATCCAACATTTTTGCCCAAAAATAATTCCTAAAACTAACCAAACCCATTCATGAAACTCAAGAGAGGAAAAGGAATGGATGTGGAGCTTACCAAGAAGTTTGGAGGTGATGGATCAAGGATTAAGAAGAAAGGATGGAAGATTGAAACTTAAACACCACTTTCCTTCAAGAATCAACATCAAAATTATGAGAATTAAAAATCTTAAAAACTCATCCATGGCTGCCATGGAGGAAGAAGAAGGGATTAGGATCCTTATCAAGAAGATTAGAGGTGATAAAACAAGGATCAAGAACAAGGATGGAAGATTGAACTCCAAAATCACCATTTTCTCAAGTTTCTCAACACTTTCTCTTTCTAAAACTCTCTTGATTTTTTTTTTCTAATGGAAGAATGAAGGTGCTGCTCTTGGAAGGGAAGGAGGCCACGAAATTCAGGTGGCATATGGAAGGAATAAATTTCTTTATTTAGTTTCAAACTAACCAAACTAGTTCTAAGTTAACCAAACCAACTAAACTAACTAACTATAATTACCTAACCACCAATCACATATCAACACTTGTAAAGTGACCTTATAAGGATGAGGTTCAGCTCCCCTAGTGGCTGGATGCATCTCCCCTTAGCCCAAAATATCTAGATATTTCGTTTCGTCGCGTTATCGCTCTATCGGGTGCACGACGTTACGCGTATATTAGGTTTTAATACTAAAATCTCCCAAAATAATTCTAATTATAACCCCACACCCAAAAATTACAAATGTTCCTCGCGGCTTGAGAAAAGTACATACGTATCTCATTTTCTCGAAATGCGAACCGAAACGTCGTAATTAGGCAGTCTCTAGCCATAGAAAATACAGTAAATATTTTCTGATGCCCAAAAATTCTAGAAAAATTACAGTAAATCCTAAATATTGGAAAATGCTAAGATCTCAAATTTTATAAAATTTGGATCACGTTTGGGCATGTTTCAGTTAGAAACACACACAATAGCCTAGTTACGGCAGAATTCGATTGAATTCTCGCATCGTAATAAAAACTGTAAATTAGTGAGGATCACTAATTTCAATTTCTCTTATCAACTAGATATTATTCAAATAATAAAATCATCAAGACAAAATCTTTAAAATAATAGTCATATTAAATATGACATAAAACAGACAATTAATACAATAACTAGACAATAAAAATCCAAACTATGACTTAAAAATATTTATTAAATCCTGAGAATTATTTCTCTTTCAATAAAATAATTTTCTTTAATCAAACAACAATCTTTCACATTTTTCGGGATTAATTCATATTAAAAACAGTATACGTCTACACTGTCTGTTAATCTGAATTAATTACTAAAACAGTAAATTGTTTACAATAAATCTTTGTTGTTCTTCGTACTTTTAACAAACCATTGAGGCGATCAATCTCTATGATTTATTTCCAAGTAGTCGGAAACTATAAAATAATTTTCATAAAAATTGGGATGTTACAGCAACAATAGCATCAGATTTTTGTTTCAGAAAATATATCCAAGTATATTTAGTGCAAGCATCAACAAAGGCTATGTAGTAAAGATATCCGTAATGAGAAGGAAAAGGGGCTGGTCCCCACAAATTAATATGTATAAGCTCAAAGGCTTTAGTGTGCTCAGTATTTGAAGATGGAGCATACAATCTATGAGACTTGCCTAGGAAGCAAGAATCACCAAAATTACTAGATTTGGTAGGGGAATAGGGAATATTACAAAGCTTTAAAACTTGTTTAACAGTGTTTGAGTTTGCATGTCCCAGCCAGTAGTGCCAGGTAGAAGTGCTTATTTCTGGACTGTGATTCTTGAGTAGAAGAACACCGAGAGTTGGTATGCACAATGGGAGAGTGAGCTAGATGAATAGGCTTGACAGAAGAAGGTCCCTTGAGAAGAGGAAGTTGCTTGAAGATATATAAGCCATCAGCACCTAGGAATCCTTCCAATAGAGTGAGTTTAGAGTCCTGAGATTTGACAAGACATGAATTAGAGTGAAACTCAAAAAATACATTGTTATCTTTAGCAAATTTTGACACTGATATAAGATTCTTGGTAATTGAGGGAACATGTAACAGATTATTCAATGACAGGGGAATGTAAGGAGAAAATTTAGAAGGAAATTGAGCAGAGCCAATCGATTAGATAGCCAAACCTTGTCCATTTCCTATGTGGACTTTGTCCAAGCCAGCATAGGAAGTGCTTTGTTGCAGATTTGAAGCATCAGGAGCGAGGTGGTGAGATGCTTCTGAATCAATGAACCAAGCTTGAGAGCCAAGATCAGGTGGCACCTGCAGTTGCTGAGTGAAACCAGCATTTGAAATGTTCTTTGCAGCAAAACAAGCAATTGGTTGAGCACTTTGACTAGTTTGCTGAGCAATGTTTTTAACCTATTCCTACTGATTGCCTGATGCCTCATTATGATGATTTTGTGCAACTTGTTCAATGGAATCATCAAACTGATGACAGCAATTGAAAGCATCATGGCCATATTTGCCACACAACCGACAGGTTGGTCTATTTCCAGTGCTACGACCACGACCTCTTGATCTACCACGACCAAAACGACCCCTGCCTCTAGAATTCTGCTGAAAATTGCTTCCGTGACTGTAATTATTTTGCCTGTGAGCAGATTGATTTGATGAATTTGAAGTTTGTGTTATGTTAGCAGATACATTTGCCACTACCAATTCTTGTCTGAATTTGTCCAACTGTGCCTCTTGACAAGTAATAAAGCCTCAAGATCATAAAGTGACATAGGATCTGGCCTGGTGTAGATCATCATAACAAATTGGTTGTACTCCTCCGGTAAACCATCAAGTATTGTATCAATCTGATCCTGATCTGAAACAGGATCTCCTATAACCAACAATGAGTCTGCCAAAGCTTTAATTCACAGAATGTATTCAGAGATTGATCTACCTCCTTTCTTAGTGCTTTTCAGTTCACTTTTAAGTTGTCTAACTTTGGCCTTAAGAAGAGCAAAAAAAATGTTTATGTAATTTGTCCCACACCTGCTAAGCGTGTTTACAACCTAAAACTCTAGGAAGAATTGAATCTGAAAGTGTAGATAATAGTCAAGTAAAGAACATCTGGTCTTATACTAACCACTTCTTTTATTCATCAGACACATTATCAATTACTCTATCAGATTCAGATTTATACTTCCGAGGAATTGTAGGATTTACAACTAACCGATGCAATTTGTGTGATGTAATCACACCTTCAATTTGCTGACTCCATGGCAAGAAGTTTTTGTCATCAAGTTTGATCGGGAGTTTTGGTGCAAACGTGTACGCAGAAGCTGAATTTAGAGGAACAATTCCTTGACTCAGGCCTGAGAACTGAGGTTGAACCGATGAATTTCCAATACCGTTCGGTATTATGTCCGCCATTATCGAACACAAGAAACTTGAATGAATTGCAGAAGCAAAAAGAAGAATCGGCGATTGCAGAATCACGATCACGAAGAAAGCTTCAGATCGAAGATTCGAGAAGAAGAAGAAGAATTGACGATTACAGAATCACGATCACAAACTTCAGATCGAAGATTCGAGAAGCGATTGAAGATTCCAGAAGTGATCGAAGGTCCCAGGGACAGATCTCCGCTACTGATACCATAATAGAGAGCGGGAGAAATGGAAAGCAGTTCTCATTATAATAACTACCAAAATAACTGTCACCTTGTTTATTGCACAAATGAGTATTTATAATTCAATCTTACAAGCACAGCTGGCAACAGGTGGCAATGAATTACACTCTCACTAATACATTTGTCACTTAGACATTGACTCAGTTAAACACTGAAGATTACATTACTCTAATAATGAGTTAGACTAAGTCAAAGATAAGATAAGGGTAAAAGGATTAGACTAAGTCAAATATTTATAAAAATTAAAATCAATAATAATAACTTTTTTCTAAATTATTTTTTCATATTTCTCACTTACAATGTGAGACACAATATATTTAAAACTTTTGAAATACCCACAAAATTTTCAACAAATAATAGTATGGAATGGGCGTGGGCAGCCATATAGTCCCCTCATTAATGCTTTACTAAGAAAATAAATCATGAGAGATAGTTTTTGGAAATTGATTCTCTACGGTTGGGATGGTATGTCTCTCTCCAACTTCAAATTTTCTTTATTTTTTTGGATAAAATAAATGGACAGCAAGGATCACTACTCTCATTAATCCAATAGCTGTTTTGTATTTGAACGAAGTGACTGCAGTCAATCGTGATCCGGGTTAAAACATTTCGGTTAACAACTTTCAGAACTTGGCCTATCTCGCACTTTCTCCTAAGATATGGCTATCTCCCATGGAAAATAGCCAGGTTTAAGTAATGGTCACAGGACACGGTGGAAAAATCGTTATGAAGCAAGGTGAACCAGTCGGTGCTTGGAAAAAATGGTTTAAGTGATGGACAGGCATTGGCACCCCAAACTGAAATAAAAGGATAGAGTCATAGATAAATATGGAGAAATTCTAATATACCCTGAACTAAGATTTGATTTGAAGTTATCAAATAATATTCTAAATTTAATCTAAAGTATAATTATGCATTGTGCGTTATTTTTTTTTTTTAATAGAGTTATAAGACACAAGAGTAGCTAGAGAGGACGTTGAGCGTTGTGACAAAGTGAGGTGGGTGTATTTGCGGCATGATCTTATCCGCAGAAGAAGAAAAGGAAACCGAAAATGGCTAAGAGAGGGACGACGGGATGAATAAGGTGATCAGTTGCTTCCTAATGACGTGCTACTTTGATTTTGATGAAGAGACGTGACGTGGCTGCTTGACAAAGCATTGGATTAATCCAATGGTTGATATTTACGTGACTGCAGTGACGGTAAGATTTTACTGAATACAGTGAATCCATATCCACTACATGAGGGTATTGCTGGTATTAAATCTCAATTACGGTTGTTATTAGGCTTGCGCAAATAACACACCTCTTTGTCCTAGTTACGCCCCTTGTTAGAAATTTAAAGACACAAATTGACCAAAATATCCCCAAGCCTATTTCAAAATTTCAATATACACCAACCCCTCTTTTCCCCTTATTCACGCAACAACTTTCATTCTTCCTCTCTTCCTCAGGGCCAGCAGTTAGGGAGTGCAAACAGGGCTACTGCACAGGGCCCCAAATTTTGGCCCAAATTTTGGGGCCCCAAAATTTAAAAAAAAAAAAAAGGAATAGAATGTTTTTACCGCCGTTCGATCGATTGATCAAAAAAAAAACAAAGGAAGGAGTTTTGAAAAAAATAAAAATAAACAAGGAAGGAGCAGATTCGAATCGTCCAAAAAAGATTTAAAAAAGGGAAAAATAGGTCTTCGAATCGCTCTGTTCTTTCGTCTTCGTCCTGCTCTACTCTGTTCGTTCATCGTCCTGCTTTGTTCGTTCATCGTCCTGCTCTGTTCATCATCGCTCAGCCTCTGTTCGTTCGTCGACGACGTCCTGCCTCTGTTCGTCAATCGTCAATCGCTCTGTTCTTTTCATCTTCGGTTCTTCATCTTCGCTTCTTCTGCCTTGCTTTTCTTTTACTGGTTTTCCTCGTCAATCGCTCTGGTTTTCAGTGCAATATGAGGTATCGTTTTTGTTTTTTTTGAGTTTCTGCTTTTCCTCTTTAATGTTGAACACGTTTTGGACTTTTGGCCTTTTGGGTGGTTGGGCCTTTGACACTTTGACTTAAATAAAATTATAAAAACGTGAAATGCTTGCTTCTTTGGCGCTAGGAGGAATTGAAAAGTGGGAACACTTTTTGTCTTTTTAATTCTTGACAATTTGTGGCAATTGGCATCTGTCCGTGCATCAATTCATTCCTAAATTTGTTTTTCAAATTTGTTTTTTATTGTAAAGGAAAAAATAGGAGGAGCGATTGGAGCACAGCACCTTGATCCTCTTCTAAATTCAGGTTGTTTCTTTCTTTATTTTAGTCTTTTTATTATGCCTCCTATTAGAAAGTATGAATCTGGATATGAGAAAGCGTAAAAGAAAAAACTTGAAGAGTTAACTCAATCTCAAAGAGGAGCTCTTGATAATTTTTTTAGAAAAGAACCACAAATTCCAGTTGAAAATCAAAATGTTGATAATGTTGATGTTGAAATTCTTGAAACTGTGGTTACTACTGAGAATAATAATATGGAGAATGAAAGTGTTGATCCGGAAAATAGAGGTGAAGTGCCCACTGAAAATGATAATTTGAATAATCAAAATGTTGATGCTGAAAATGGTGATGATGTTAATTTGAATAATTCACTTGATAATGAAGATGATAATCCATTAGAGCAAGCAAATCCATTTGAACATTCGTTTGATATATTTGATCCAAGAAATTGGGATGCTCTTGATTCTAAAATGATTGATTTATTAGTTATAAAAGGTCCTAAAAGAGATTTGTCCATTGTGAATGGTCCTAAAGATAAATTTTCTAGACGCTTTACAGCTAATTTGTATACTAGAGTTTTATCAAATGGAGAGAAGTGCGATAGAGATTGGCTTGTTTATTCGAAAGAGCTTGATAAAGTATTTTGTTTTTGTTGTAAAATTTTTAAAAGAGGGATTGGTAGAGGCCAATTAACAAATGAGGGTTTTAGTGATTGGTCACATATTGGTGGAAGACTTAGAGAGCATGAGACAGGCATGGAACATGTTAAGAGTATGACTACTTGGTATGAGTTGCGTCAAAGGCTGCAAAAGAATCAGACTATTGATAAAATGAATCAAAGACTAATTGAGAAAGAAAAGGATCACTGGAAAAATGTTTTAAAAAGAATTATTTCAATAGTGAAATTCCTTGCTAAACATAGTTTGTCCTTTCGTGGTTCTAATGAGAGATTGTACCAAAATAGCAATGGCAATTTTTTGGGCTTAATTGAAATGTTAGCAGAATTTGACCCAATTGTCCAAGAACATGTTAGACGTATTACAGATGATAATATTCACTTTCATTATCTTGGGCATAACATCCAAAATGAGCTAATACTTTTGCTTATACGCAATTAAAACCGAAATCATTAGAAAAATCAAACAAGCAAAGTATTTCTCAGTGATACTTGATTGTACTCCTGATGTTAGTCACCAAGAGCAAATGTCTTTGATAATAAGATATGTGGATGTTTCTTCAAATTCTGTTAGCATTGAGGAATCTTTTTTAGGATTTTTGAATGTGAATGATACAACTGGCCAAGGGCTTTTTGATGTTTTACAAAATGAATTGAAAAATCTTGATCTTGACTTATTTGATGTGCGAGGACAAGGTTATGATAATGGGTCAAATATGAAAGGAAAACATCAAGGTGTACAAAAGAAATTTTTAGACATAAATCCGAGAGCCTTTTATACTCCTTGTGGTTGTCATAGTCTTAATTTGGCATTGTGTGATATGGCTAACTCTTGTATTAAAGCACAAGATTTTTTTGGAGTTGTTCAACGCATTTATACAATTTTTGCCAATTCTACTAAGAGATGGCAAATTTTGAAAGATAATGTAAAAGGGTTGACTCCAAAATCATTGTCATCCACTCGTTGGGAGAGTCGCGTAGATAGTGTCAAAGCTATAAGAACTCAAATGTCAGATTTTAGAGAAGCTTTACTTGAAGTGTCGGAAAAGGATCTCGATTCTAAAATAAGAAGTGAAGCTAAATCCTTAGCAACAAATGAGCTTGGTGATTTTGAATTTTTAATGGCTATAATTATCTGGTTTGAAATATTATCTGCAATTAATTTGGTCAGCAAGCTTTTACAATCAAAGGATATGCTTATTGATGTTGCTATGGAAAAAATAAAGGGGTTGATTTCATTTTTTGAGGGATATAGAGAAACTGGTTTTTATAATGCATTGGATAATGCTAAGGAAATTGCTATTGAATTGAATATCGACCCAGTATTTCCTCAAAGGCGTATAATTAGAAGAAAAAGACAGTTTGATGAGAATTTGAATACCCCATCAGTTGAGCTATCTGGAGATGAATCTTTTAGGGTTAATTATTTTCTTTACCTTGTTGATCAAGCTGTTGTTTCTCTTAATAAGAGATTTGAGCAATACCAAGAGTATGAAAGTATTTTTGGTTTCTTGTTTACTTCTCACAAGTTACAATCATTGGACGATGCAACTTTGATGTCTTGTTGTAGTCATTTTGAACAGGCATTGAAACATAATGAGCAATCTGATATTGATGGGAATGAATTATTTGTGGAGTTAAAGTTACTAAGAGAAATCTTTCCTGGAGAAAAAATAGGACCTATTGATATATTAAGATTTTTGAAAGGCTTAGATTGTTTTCCTAATACAATTATTGCATATAGAATTTTATTGACTATTCCCGTGACAGTTGCTTCTGCAGAAAGAAGTTTTTCAAAATTGAAGTTGTTGAAGTCTTACTTGCGGTCTACTATGTTACAGGAAAGGCTTAATGGACTAGCATTGATAGCAGTTGAGAATGATCTTTTGGAGACAATACAATATGAAGACTTGGTTGATGAATTTGCTTCAAAAAGTGTTAGAAGGATGGCTCTTTTTAAGTAGCTAGAAGATTAATAATTAGCTTGAAGTTATATTGGTAGGATTTTAATTGTTCTGAAGTGGGTGTTTAAGATTAAACAATTGCCATTTTTGAAATAATATTTAAAATTGTCCTTTTTTTTAAATAATATTTAATTATTAAAATTGCTTTTTTTATTAGGGGCCCAATTTTTAAGATTAGAACAGGGCCCCCAAAATGTTTAAGACGGCCCTGCTCTTCCTCATATACTAAGGTAAGCTTCTTGCCCCAAAAAAAAAACAAAAATTACCAAAACAGGGCGACAATGTGGTGGCTTTAAGTCTCACTCTCGCCAGAGCCAGCAGGAACAGATTCAGTAGGGGGTATGTGTGGGCTATTGCCCTCCTTCAAAATATTAAGAACGACACATAAGGATGAAAACACGCTGTTCAAAAAAAAAAAAAAAAAAAAAACATAAGGATGAAAGCACTGAAGTACACATGCAAAAATATATATAACTAGAACTGCTGTGAAACTATACCATGATATTTACCAAATCTTTCACAAATTAAAAAAGGAAGATCTACTTATTTCACAAACATTAATACGTACGTAGTGCTTGGTTGGTTAGAATAGATACGTATGATCTTCTATATTTTAAAACTTTTGAGGAAAAAATGGCTTCCTTTAGTGGTACGTTATGTTTGTCGGTAATATATTGTATTCTGTGATTTTATTTAGCGTAAATACCACTTTTGGTACCTGTAATTTAAGCGAAATCCGGTTTTACTCCCTGTAAAAATTTTTATTTAGATTTTGTCTCTGTAATTTAAGATTCTTCTACTTTTAGTATCTGCCGTCAAATCTCTATTAAATAAGCCGACGTGGCTAATAGAAAGGTATGACGAAAGGGACTAAAAGTGAAAGAATCTTAAAATTACAGGGACAAAAACTCAACATTTTTAACAGAGATTTGATGGCATGAACTACAAATGGAAAAATCTTAAATTACAGGAACAAAATCTAAACAAATTATTTTTACAAAGACTAAGGACCCGTTTGTTACGGCTTAAAAAAAAAGTGATTATGTTTTAAAATAATTTAGAGATTATTTTTTATAGATTTTAAAAAAATCTAAAGCTAATTTGTGTTTGTTTAGGATTATAAAAATCATTTTTTCAACTCTTATGAATAAGAAGCTACTTTTTTCAGCTTTTCATTTTTAACCTAAAAATCATTTTTTTTAAAAAATCATTTTCTAAAAAATCTGAAACAAACACAATTAAAATTAAAAAAATAATTTTTAACATAAAAAAGTGATTTTATTCTAAAAAAAGCTGTAACAAACGCCCCCTAAATCCAGATTTCGCTGAAATTATAGGGATTACCCTTTTATTTATTCAAACGTGATTAGTTTCGTTTTTCTTTTTATTTTAATTTATTAGGAAAATATTTTATTTTGATGTTATGAATTAGTATTTTATTAACAAAACAAAATTTTATTAAAACGATTACGGCAAAACAAAATTTTCATGTTATTCTTCTTCTTAGTTCTTACAAAGAAATAGTAGCAACATTAAAAAAAGAAAGAAAGAGGAAAGATGGCTTCCTCGAGCTCTGCTATGGTTTTTCAAACTCCTTCGAAGGAGAGTGGAAATAGTAGTGAGGAAGAGGATTTGTTTCGGAGAAGTAAAAAAAAAGGTTCGTTCGTGGGAAGAAGATGGAGCTATCCCGGGGAAGGAAGATGTTGCATGCAACGTAACAAAACAACCATTGCCTTCTTATAAAGCGAAATTGCTCAATCTCTTTGGGGAAGTGGTTTCGGAGAAACTAGATGTCATAGCCCTGAAAGAGAAGGTCAAAGCTGCTGGTGTGCAACCACGTGAGGAGCTTAAGGTTGAAGATTCTTCTGGTGGACTAGTTATTCCATTATCAGATGAAGAATGGGATAGGTGGTCTGAACCATGGAGGAAGACTCTTGTTGTGAAGTTGATGGGGAAATACATCAACTACAAAGTGTTGGAGAACTATATTCAGAAGAGATGGGTTCGAAAAGGATCAGTGAAGATAGTAGACATGGCGGAAGGTCATTTTTTGATCTATTTTTCATCTCTGGAGGATTATGATTATGCCTTATATGAGGGTCCTTGGATGATAGCTGTAACATCCCAAATTTTTAAGAAAAGTGATTTTAACAATAAAATCTGGAATACTCGATAAATAAGTCAGAGAGATTGATCACCTCGATGATTTACTGAGAGTACGAAAAATTATTTTGAGCTATTTTGAATAATTTATTTATTATAAATAAATATTATTCATGATGTCAATTCAAATTAATAGACAGCGTAGACATATGTTGCATTAATGTGAATTCATCAATTTAAACTCTATATAAGTTTTTCGCGTGACGCAGTAACGCGTATTTTGTGCTAACTGGAAAATTGAGTGAATTAAATCCAGATGAAATTAAATTTAAGAATTAATATTTTATATTAATTCATGGTTCAAATATTGTCGAAAAATTCTAATGAAGTTTCTTCGCGTTTTGAATCACCGGGTAATATTTATCCGCATTAAAATTTAAAACGAACTCCGATTTTGATAAAAATCGAAACGTAATTTGTCCCGATGATGTTTGAGTGTTTTTAATTGTTTTTTATTATTTATAAGAATATATTATCAAGCGATGAATTAATTTCTCGGCAAATTAATTTTTGCGAATTCATCGGCGGAGAATTAATCGGTAACGTGATTACTCAACGCCGTGTTTTTAGTACACTCTAGACTCTAGGATTAGAGGATAATCATGAGAGATGAGAGAATAGATGAGTTGGACTTGATGATGGGATTAACATCTTACTTTATGGTGTTAGGTGTCAAGCTCATAGTGGTTAATTAGAATTAGCTTTCTCTAAATCATTCTTGACCAAGTAATTTCTTTTATTAAAATTTGTTTCCTTTCCCTGTTTTGTTTTGTGTCCAGCGTGACCCTTCCCTTCCTTTATTTATTCACTAAATTCTTCTTTCACTTGGTCACCAATATATGCATGTAAGTATTATTTTAATCTAGATTAATTCTTAATCTTTCTTTTCTTTTCTTATACTCGGCCGCAGCACTTCATTTTGTTTTACACACTTTTATTTTCACTTTCAGCTTCTTTTTATTGTGAAGAAAGGGAGCAAGCAAGACAAATTCCAAAACCCTTCTTCTTTCTCATTTCCAGCGTCCACTTCCCACCTCCATTCACTCTTTATAATTTTTTTTCCCTCTCCTCCCTTACTGCCCAACCAGGCCGCGTCCCCAAATCCCCCCTTATCTTCATTTCAATTAATTTCCTTGTCTTGAGAGGGAAAGCTTAGGTGCTTCCATGGTGGTTACTTTCCTCTCCTTCCTTTGGTTTGTTTAATCAGCGTCCTTCAATCCTTCTTGTCCTTAGCTTCATCTTTTACTTGGATACCTCTTCCACACCTTACAAGTAAGCTTGAAGAACAATCTCTCCCTTCCCTTGTTCAGCCCCAAAGCCGTGAGCTTCTTCTTGGGGGGTAGGAGGTAGTTTCTTTCTTTTGATTCTTGTTTTATGATTGGTTGAATGCTTAATTGTGATCATGGATGAAGTGAACCAACTATCCCCAAATTGTTGGAACCTTAGGCGCTAATCCTAGAGGAAAAGGGGGTTTGGGTGATCATCTTGTGAATCAAGTTAATTAATTGATGATTCTAGCTTTTATGATGTTGTTGTTGTTGTTTTAGTTGATAGTGTTGAGTTGGAACTATGATTGAGTAAATTTTTGATGAAAGCATATTCTTGAAAGAGGGTTAAATTAAGTTTTGTTGTGGTTAGGCTTTGGTTTTGTGTGTGAAGAACGGGCATAGGAAATGGTTTGTTAAATTTAATTTGAAGATTTGCAATTTTTTTTGGAAAAAGGGATGTGGTGGCCGAGTGGCCTAGAGGAGTTAGGGAAGGGAAATTGTTTTGGAAATTTGATTATAATGGATATATGGATATGTTTGTAGGCTTTGGAAAATTTAGGAAAATGTTTAATTGAATTTGAGTTTGTTTTGACACTACAACAAATTCTAAAAAAGATGGCGCTCCTTTAAGCAGCGCTTAAAATAAAAAACGCTACTTTATGTCATACGTAAACAATAAACAGCGCTTACTAATTAAGCGCTACTGTTTAGTTCACATAATAAACAGCGCTTAGTCCTTTAAGCGCTGTTTTATCTTTAAATAATAAAAAACGAACTGGCACATTAATTAGCGCTTCAAACATGAAGCGCTGTTTTTGATCATAGGAACAATAAACAGCGCTTCATAGTAGGAAGCGCTGTTTTTGGTGTTACAATAAACAGCGCTTTTAGACTTAAGCGCTGTTTTTGCGAAATAATAAACAGCGCTTTCTTATTAAGCGCTGTTTTTGGTCAGTTTATTAAATATATGTATTTCCCTCCTCTCTCATTTCGCATGCAGAAGCACTGTTTCTCTCTGCGTCATCAACTCTCTCTTCGCAAACTCCACCGTCGTCGCCTCCATCTCTACCGTCGTCGTCCCCCTCAACGAGATCGTGTGCTTCAAAAGCCGGAGATCGTGAGCTCGTCCAAAAGCCTGAAACCGAGCTCGTCCAAAAGCCGGAAACCGAGCTCGTCCGTCGTCCTCCAAAAGCTGAAATCCGAGGTCGTCCAAAAGCCGGAAACCGAGCTCGTCCGTCGTCCTCCAAAACCTGAAATCCGAGCTCGTCCAAAACTCGTCCGTCGTCCTCCATCCGAGCTCGTCCGTCGTCCTCCATCCGAGCTCGTCCGTCGTCCTCCAAAAGCTGCTGGCGGCGCTCGGCCTCCGTCCTCCCCCTCGCCTCCATCTCCAAACTCCTGTTTGCGTCCATTTCCAGGTATGGCCACTGTCTCCATTTTGTATCTCGATTCCACATTGGTTTCTGTTGTTGGTGGTTCGTTAGTTTTTGGTCTCTGTTCGATTTTGTTTGATTTTGTTCACTGTTGACCAGTTTGGAATCAGAAGGGTTTGATTTTGTTTGATTTTGTTCACTGTTGTCCAGAGATAAATTAGAAGTGTTAAAGATGCTTGGAATCAGTTTGTTAAAATGTACAGTTAGTAAATATATATGCATATCAGATGGGAATCAATGGAAAAATGACCAATGAATTTTGTTGTGGAACCTGATTTTGGTTTTTTTGTTTTGAACAATGAATTTTGGAATGTTGCAGGTATTGTATATATTTTGGAATGTCCATATTTTAGGGGAGACTCTGCCAAAATTTTGTTAGAATTTTGATCTAGTCTGTGTGTTGATTTTAAGAGCAGTGATAGTTTTAGTCTTGCTTTATTTAAATGGGGTTTTTACATTTGTTTTACCTCTCAATCCATAGGTAAAATATGGATCGAAAGTGGATGTCTGCCAATCGTTTGTCGAAGGAATATAAGGATGGGGTGAAAGATTTTATTGGGTTTGTAGTTGGGCATACAAATGCACCATAGTAGAATCATATGTCCTTGTTTAAGTTGTTGTTATACAAACAAAATTAGTGTTCGGGAATTGGAATGGCATTTAGTGAGCAATGGGATTGATCAAACTTATACCTGTTGGACAAAGCACGGTGAGACAAGAGGTGAATCTTCTAATATGGGGAATAGTGGGAGATATGCGTCAGAGGACACCGCTACAAATACATATGATGGTGACCGTTTTGAAGATATGGCAAATGCGGTTGAAGAAGATCTTCGTGATTGTCCTCAAATGTTTGAGAAGTTAATGAGTGATGCGGAGAAGCCGTTATATGAGGGTTGTACTAAATTCACAAGATTGTCGGCAATGTTAAAGTTGTTTAACTTGAAGTCGGGCAATGGATGGACTGATAAGAGTTTTACGGACTTACTCACACTGTTGAAAGATATGTTGCCTAATGATAATGTGCTTCCTAGTAGGACATATGAGGCTAAACAAATGTTACGCTCTATTGGCATGAGCTATGAGAAGATACATGCTTGTCGTAACGACTGCATTTTATTTCGTAATGAATATGCATCGTTAAAGTCGTGTCCAAAATGTGAAGCCTCGCGGTATAAGAAGGAAAATTCGGCTCCAGAGAAGGTATTTTGGTATTTTCCCATAATTCCCAGATTCAGGCGTATGTACCGTAGTTCAGAAGATGCAAAAAACCTGACATGGCATGAGGATGAAAGGATTCAAGATGGCAAGCTACGGCACCCGGCAGATTCTCCTCAATGGAAAAAAATTGATATTGATTATCCTGATTTTGGGAATGAACCAAGAAACTTACGACTTGCATTGTCTACTGATGGATTTAACCCACATGGTGTTCAAAGTAGCTCTCACAGTACATGGCCTGTGATTTTGGTGATTTATAACCTACCTCCATGGCTATGCATGAAGCAAAAATATATGATGTTGTCTTTGTTAATTTACGGGCGAAACAACCAGGAAATGATATCGATGTATATTTGGCTCCTTTAATTGAAGATTTGAAGCAAATGTGGGAGAGAGGGGTGGTGGTGTATGATAGGTATAGAGAAGAAAGTTTCACCTTGAGGGCTATGATTTTCGGCACAATTAATGATTTTCCGAGATATGGTAATCTGTCGGGATATAGTACCAAAGGTCGGTGTGCATGCCCTATATGTGAAGATAGTACAGCTTGGATCCGGGTGGAACACGGTAGGCACAATGTCTTTCTTGGGCATCGCAGATTTTTGCATCCAAATCATCATTATCGGTCATGGAGAAAGGCATTCAATGGGAATCCAGAACAGCGGAGAGCTCCTTTGCCTCTGTGTACACAAGCTGTTAGAAAAAGTAAAAGATTTGAATATTAAATTCGGTAAACCTTTGCAGGAAACCACGCCACACGAGGGTGGAAGAAAAGGTCGATTTTCTTTGAGTTGCCATATTGGAAATCATTATACGTAAGACATTTCGTTGATGTGATGCATGTTGAAAAAATATTTTTGATAGTCTCGGTGGTACCTTACTTAATGTGCCGGGAAGACTAAAGATGGCATCAATGCAAGGCTGGACTTGGTTAGTATGGGATTGAGGCGAGTGTTGGGACCGGTAAAGAAAGGGAAACGTCGTACATATCTACCTCCGGCCGCTCATACTCTATCTAAAAAAGAGAAAAGAGATTTTTGTAAGTTTCTTGATGGAGTTAAGGTTCCAGAGGGGTACTCTTCAAACATTAAGAACCTCGTATCAATGAAAGATCTCAAGTTAAAGGGTCTAAAGTCTCATGATTGTCATGTTCTCATGGAGAATTTGCTACCCATAGCTATACGATCTATTTTGCCTGACAAAGTGCGGAATACCTTAAGTAAACTTTGTTTCTTCTTTAAGGCAATTTGTAGTAAAGTGATTGACCCTGGAAAGTTGCCAGCCTTGCAAAAAGAAATTATTCTGACTTTGTATGAGCTTGAGATGTATTTCCCGCCTTTATTCTTTGACATAATGATTCATCTGACAGTTCATCTGGTTAGGGAGACACAATTGTGTGGGCGACTTATATGAGATGGATGTACCCGTTTGGCGTTACATGAAGATATTAAAAGGGTATGTGAAAAACCGATCCACGACCAGAGGGTTGTATTGTTGAACGGTATATAGTCGAAGAAAATTTGTTGAATTACATGCAAGTATGTATCGATATTGAACATTCTATAGAAATTTGCGGTCTCGTCACCACAGGAAGAAGTGCAGGGGAGGATTCTTGGACTTGAAATATTGACTATATCAAGGAAAGAATGGCAACAAGCACACTTATATGTTTTACGCAACGCCGATGAAGTTGAGTCATATGTTGTAAAACACAAGGACATACTCAAGAGCTTGTACCCAAATAAGAGTCAAAATTGGTTAACAACGAGAACCTGATCGGTGTTTTATAAAATGGTTGAAAGAATACATTTCTGCAGAGTTTCTTTGCAAATCCTAGCTCGGTTTGCAAAGATTGAGATGGTTAGCTAAAGGTCCAGATATACATGTTAGTTCTTACAGGTTATCCGATTAATGGGTACACATTTTATACAAAAGAACATGATGATCGGAGGAGAATACAAAATAGTGGAGTGACTCTTGTAGTGAAGCTATGCATATATCAAGTGCTAAAGATAGAAATCCCATATATGCGAATATGTCATACTTGGGGTCATTGAGCATATGGGAGTTGGATTACAAGATGTTTCGAGTGCCTGTGTTCCAATGCAAGTGGGTTGATAATAACAACGGTGTACAAATGGATGAGTTGGGGTTCATGCGGGTGAATTTTAATAAGTTGGGATATAAGGATGAGCCCTTTATTTTAGCATTGTAAGCTCAACAAGTGTTCTATGTCACCGATCCAATTGATATGAATTGGTCCATTGTTCTATTGAATAACAAAAAAATTGTTAATGAGATTGATGATGAAGCACATGAATATCTTGACATTGAGGATGACCACTTTCTTGGGACATCACAATCATTGTTTGGGGCAAGTACACCTATAGAGGATGATGTGTATATTAGAAATGATCATAATGAAGGGCTTTGGATCAATCCATTATTTCATAAGGGATGCGCAAATCTGAATAAAGCGAGAAAAAGGAAAAGAGTTGCTTAAATGTACATGTATGTAGTGAATGCTATTTAATTTTTATTAATTTATTGATCAATTAAATGTGTATACATTGATTTCTTTATTAATTTTTATTAATAACTTATGTGTATAATTTTTTCAGGTAAATGGCATCTGAAGGTGATGATAGTGCTCTCGAGGCCCCCAAAGGGACGGCGTCCGTGGACCGACTTTTAAGAAGAAACTCATCCGTGAGAGGAGTAAAGGAGTTGCAAAGCGTGTGGTAAGATACTTGTCGATTAAATTTGTACACTAATACTATTTTTTTAGTTGAGTATCTAAATTTGTACACTAATACTATTTTTTTATAGGTTATATGGAATGCTAAGTCAACCAATTGGTGAAAATGTTAATGACTTTATTCAATTCATTGGGGCCCACAGTCACGGAAGACGGTCCCAATTAGCTTGCGATAATTGGAAGGATAAGGATCCATATTTGAAGGAGCTAAAAGATGAGATATGGGTGAGATACAGGTATATAAAAATGGGATTAATTAACATTGGTTAGTTGTATTGTTTTTTAATTTATCTAAACATACTTATAGTCTACCATTTTGTTTATAATGTTCTTGCAGAAGCATTTTGATGTTGATGAGACCCGAAAGGATATTACACTTAGGTTAGCTGGAAGATCACACCGGAATTTCCAAACTGCGTTAGCGAACAAGTGGTTGAGAGACCAACACGGGAACATCAGACATCAGCCTCCAGCAAAATATGCATCGTTCATAGAACAGGATGATTGGAGCGCTTTTGTAAGAAGACGCACAGAAGATGAAGAATATATAGTATGTACAATAATATTTATAACTTTTATATATGACATTAAACCATGCATTAATATATTCTTATGTTTTTATGTAGAGAATAAGCAATGAAAATCGGCAAAAAGCGTCAAATCCTCCATACCCTTACAGAGGAGGGGTTAAAGGGTATCCCCGCATTGAGGAAGAAATGGTATGTACAATATCTTTAATTATAACTTGTTTTAACGCATCTCTTGGTATGTACAATTTCTTTCTTACTTTCTCTCAATTTGTTTGTTCACATGTACAGCTGTTGGAGTCAGGAGAAGATGCAACTTCTCAATCCATTGATCGATCTTGTTTGTGGATAGAAGCCCGGCGAAACAAGAAGGGTGACATTGAACATCTACCCACTAGAGAAGTGGCTGATAAAATTGTAAGTATGATAACATTAATTAACGTTTAAATTAATGATATTATTTAATAATATTTAATAATATTTGTGTCTCGCAGAATGAACTGTCAATGTCTATGTCAGATTTGTCTGGTCAAGACATCCTTTCCCAAGCCATACCCATCAAGGATTATCCTGGTCGGGTAAGAGGCGTGGGATTTGGCGTCTCCCAGGGTGCTATCTTTGGATCACAGAAGCGCGTAAGACGCCATGCTGATGCTAGTGAAACAGAAGAATTGAGGAGAATGGTAACTCAGCTATACCAAAAAGTTCAGGAATTGGAAGATAGCAAGAAGGATAAAGATGAAGTGGAGAGGAACGAGCATCAGTCACCTATCCCTAACCCAAAGAGTGTTAGAGATAGTTGCACTATTGTGAGTCCCGAGGTAATAATCGTTACATTTCTTTTTATACTTTCTCACCTAAGTATTCAAAGATTTAACATATTAATATTTCGTTTATCATTGGTTTAGGGCATTTATGAGTGCAGTCTATATTTGACAAGTCCAGCATAGCGAATGGTTGGTAAGGGAATGTTGTATAATGAACCAGGTGTGTCACTACACAACCTTCCCTTACCTCCTAATCATGTAAAGGTTAGAGTTGACGTTGCACTTGAGGGAGATGCACTATTGCATGGACCATTGGAGGCGACAGATGTGATGACAAAGTGGAGCAGGCAATAGGAACCTATGTGGCATGGCCAAACCACCTCGTAGTTACAAGTGATATGAATGCGTATATGTTAAAGTATATGCTTCACTATCATATACTGCATATATTTATTAAATTAGGTGATCACTCACTAACTAGTCAATATGTTGGAATGCAAAATATGTAGGTATCTCCAACATCCAAAGCCAAGGACAAAGGCAAGGGCAAGCTACCTATAGCTAGCAAGAGTGTTGGCAAGCAGCCAACAAATGGGTCATTCACATCTCCAGTGAAGAAGGTCATGGTATCTTAGCCTCCTACGACTCACCTTTCTGATTTTACAATTTATCTTAGAGTCCATGTGGCAACAAAGATGGAGGCGTGATACCATTAAAGTACCAATGGATGAATCAATTTTGGGTTATGAGCACGACCTAAGAGCTGGTGTTGATGGTGCACTTCAAGAAATTCTTAATGACAACCTATGGTTAAGTGAAACTGTTATTAGTGTATATCTCAGGTACTACATTAAATTTTAAGGTATCCAATGATTTTTATTTTTTTACACTAAATATTTATGTTATTGTTAATGCATTAATTTGTATGCATGTTTTAATTTAAGGTACTTGTATCAAGAGATATTGATCCCACAAGAACAAACTCAAAGGTTTGTATTTTTGTGCCCTAGCGGACACATATGGGATCATGGAATGCTGACATGTCTGAGTATGTCATTCACCGCTTGACATTAGCAAATCCTGACTTTGAGACTTTGTTTTTGTCACCTTGCAACGTAGTGTAAGTCATTTAATTTAATCAGTATTACTAAATTTATTGAAATGTGTTTACTTTCTTATATTTTTTTGTCCAACATTTTTGTAGGGATCATTGGTTATTGTTAGCGATTAACTTAAATCAAAACGTTGTGTACTATCTTGATCCATTGCGTGTACATATCAACATGCGCAAAACAATGAAAGAGAAGTACAATCAGTAAGTGTGTATAAATCATAGATATGTATGTGTATATATATATATATGTATGCAATTTCTTAAACGTTTAAGTTACTTGTAATATTGAAGTGTTTATTTGTTTATGTTTGGCCTACGTGACATCTTGTGCTGGCTGGCTGGTATTTGTTTAAGTTACAGGTGTTTTATAAATTTTGGAATGTCCATATTTTAGGGGAGACTCTGCCAAAATTTTGTTAGAAATTTGATATATATAGTCTATGTGTCCATATTGAATGATTTTGTTTGATTTTGCACTTAGGACAATCCTACTTTATCGAAGAAACAAGTCTCGATTTTCTAAATTTACTCCACCTAAATGGATACCGATAAAGGTATTTATATCAAATTTTTTATGCAATTATTCAAATTACCAAAAATAAAAACAATTAATTTCATATTTTTGGTTTTATAGTGTTCTCACAACCTAACTCGATGATTGTGGCGATATGTTTTAAAGTTTCTCAAGGATATTGTTGTTCATAATCAAACGAAATTCCAACAGAGGTATGTTTGTAACAATTTCAAAGTTTATATAATTTTTTCTTTTACGCATACCATTTGAATGCTTATGTTCAATTCTAACTTCATTTAATTTT
Organism: Calophaca sinica; assembly: GCA_037113605.1. NCBI lineage: Eukaryota > Viridiplantae > Streptophyta > Magnoliopsida > Fabales > Fabaceae > Calophaca > Calophaca sinica. Next base: position 49,707,446 of record CM073733.1, read on the forward strand.
TATTTAGCGATACTATCCTCGATTGTCAATTAGACACATACATGATCATACAGAACTCAAAGAAGAGTAGTGTCGATATTTTACTACAAATTTTATCATTTATAAGCGGATAGAAGAAGATTAATATTAATGTTTACGTGAGTTTTTGTTAAATTTGGTTTTTTTAGTTTAGCATACTTGAATTGGAAAGGTTCACATGAAATTAGGAATAAAATTCCTTTTTATGTTGGCTAATATTTTATGTTGGTATTTGGTATGATATGTTATGTTATTACATTATTTTTATATTTTGGAATGTCCATATTTTAAGGAAAACTCTGCCAAAATTTTGTTAGAATTTTGACTTTGTATGCATGTTTAGTTGCAGTGACAGAAGAAAAAGATATTACTATTTAGGTAGGATTTGTAGCATGACATGTGCAATATTTTAGTGATATATTCTGTATAATTGTAAATTTGACTATGAAATATATTGTACTTTATTTATGTTAATGTAAGGATATGTAAGAATCTATGAAAAAATTACATTATAATGTTAAATTTTGATGTTGGGGAATGTTGATAACAATTTTGATTGCATTTTGTGTTATCATATTATGCAACAGATATAATGTAAATGTGAGAGAACTAAATTTAATAAAAAAAAAAGGAGAATAAACAGCGCTTCAATAATGAAGCGCTGCTTATTGTATAAAAAGACAGCGCTTCTAAAAGGAAGCGCTGTTTATTCAAAATAAACAGTAGCTTGATTATGGAAGCGGCTGTTTGTGTCGAACAATAAACAGCGCTTCCTAATTGAAGCGCTGTTTATTGTCCATTTTCAGCAGCGCTTCATAAACGCTGTTTTTTTGAAATACAATCAGCAGTGGCTTAATTTTCAGCGCTTTTAAGCGCTGTTTTAGGCTAAAAATAAGCGCCGTTTATTGCCAAAACTTGTTGTAGTGTGAGATTTTAAGGCTATGAAGCACAATTACGGGAATTGGGTTCCTTGAGACCCAAAGTACCAAGTGGAGCCTTGATGTTAGTGTTTGAGAAAAGAAATGAAAAGTGATGTTGTTTCATGCCTTAAACTTTCAAAAATAAAATAAAATAATAATGATGTACTATGTTTTAGTCTTTTTTCAAGAAATGGTGCTAGTTTTGGAAATTTACTCTTTAAATTAGTTAGTAAAATATGTTCCATGAGTATGTAAATTATTAAAGACTAGTATTTTAAATTATGTTTCTAAGTGTAAGTGTTTTGGTTATCTAAGAGGTTTTGGGGTTTTGAGAACCTAGGAAGTAGAACCAAGTCTAAGCCTAAGGGGTTATTTTGAGTGGCTTAGGATTGTACTAAGTTTTGTTGTGGTGTTAGGACTTGTGATACCCGAGTTCGTGCTGCGTGAGACCGAGACGTGTGTTGGCTCGAGACTTAACGACTGTGGTAAGGGCGCTTCACATTCTAGTGTTATTGTTCATGTATTTATGCGTAAGGGCACTTCTAGACATTTGTAGGCTTTTATTTTTGTATGTCCTTGTGTAAGGGCAAGTTTTAAATGCGAAGAAGTCTGAGAACTCTCCGGGTTCAAAGTTAGGGTTTCCGAACCCCTTCGTGATTATTGTCGTGCGGTCGCCTATATTCTGAGTCGTTCGTGGGTGAGAACTTTGCGGTTGGTCTCCTGAACCTAACCCCCCACACTTGTTTGTTCCTCTCTGTCAACTCCATCGAGTTACAGAGGGATGGATTCCTTGATGTGAATGTTGACTGTTGTTTCGAGCTATGCAATTATTTAATATGCGATTGAATAATCTTTGCAGTGCGTGTGCTTGTTGAATTGCGTTTCTCCATGCAAACTGCTTTTATTGCTTAAGTTGTTAAATTGTGTTTCTTCATATTAAGCATACTCTTATTATTTGATATGCGGTCGAATAATCTTGCGTACCACTCTTTGAATATCGTATGCGGCAAATTGTTCATCGAGTCTGAGAGCTTAGTCGAGTCGTCGAGACGTTTTTGAGCTGTGAGCCGTACAACTGAGGGTGCTAGGTCCCCTTCGTTTATGGTGGATTAGCTAGGCGTCGCAGCGTTAAGGAACCGGAGCTGAATGTCCTAGGGAGAGCGAAGATCCCAAAGCTACGGCTGGTATTTAGTGGATGGATCAGCATCTGCTTTCTGGAAAAATTGTCGAGTCGAGAGAAAATAAGTCGTGAGTTGAGTCTTAAGAGAGTCTTGAGTTGCATCTTGAGAACAGTGCATACTGTTGTTGCCTATTGTTATGATTTGTTATTTCCTGTAATATGTCGTGTTATTACATGTTTTGTTGTCGAGTGTATTGTCGATTATGTGTATCTGTCTCTTTATTTTTAAGAAGTTGACCCTTGCCAGTGGTTCTTTCAATTGATGAATGTAACCCAGATGGTGGAGCAAGCGAAGGATTCAGAACTGCAGAGAGGAGCAGCTGAGGATAGTTGTCCAGCTTTTTACTTGTGTTATGTTTGTGGAACTTACTAGTAGTCTAGTAAGGAGCGTAGCGTGTCGACCAGCTATAGGATAATTGTAGTTCATTACAGTGTTGTAATAAGTTGCCTGTTATGTTTCAGACATGTATTGTCATATATGAATTGATGAAATAAATGAGTATGGTTATTGTGGGTTATTTAGTGTCATTAAATGTTCACTGCCATGTTTCTAAAATTCGCTGCAATACTCTGACTGTTCCTTCTTAAAGAAGTTGTTAAAAAAAATATAGAACCACATTTTTGGAAAACGTGAAATGCAGAGTATTCCGCCCTTCAGAAATATGTCAGCATTGTCAGAATATCAGTTTAGTAGCGCTCCAGAAATGGGGTATTACAATAGCAGACCACTAACTCATTGTTCAGAGATGGAGACCTTTTCTTGCTTCAAAATGCTGAGAAGTCTAGCAAAGTAGCCATATGGATAAGAATTCCTAAGCTGCCTTTTGAGTTATATAATTCTGAATTCTTATGGTGTATTGGTGAGGGGCTAGGCACTATGTTGAAGATTGATAAGTTAACTTCTATTCACTCACGTGGAAAATTCGCCCGTATATGTGTGGAAGTTGATCTAGATAAACATTTGCTCTCGCATTTAGTGGTTCAGGACCAGAAATTATATTTGGAGTATGAAGGCTTACACATGATATACTTTCATTGTGGTCGTTATGGCTATAAAATAGATCAATGTCAATCTCTATTGGAGGCTAAGAAGTCGTCGAGTATAAATAAGGAAGCAGACAGTCAAACAACTGATGGGAGCAAGAATAGCTCTGAAGCTGTGAGTCACATGGAGAAGGAAGCTCGCCCTAGCACCATTGTTGAACCAGAATTGGGGAGAAGGAACTACAAGGAGCCTTTGACAAACCGGCTTTGGAGGAAAGTTTGAATTCAAATGTTCCAAAAGATCAGTCAAATGTGGCTGTGGAAGAGAAAAAATTTGAATTCAAATTTGTGAAAAGTACAACTAGAGGCAAGAATCAAGGGATTTCCCCTCACTTAGGGAAAGGAGATAAGAAGTTGGTGGAGAAAAAATATTCTAAGAATGGTAAGCCTATTAACAAGGAGGATATTGAGCAAGAATCTTGCTTTGCTGTTTTGAGCCAAATAGAACCTGACGTGGAAGCTACTAAGTTTACCAGTGGTAAATCATCTAATTTTACCTTTTCTGGAATGCCCAATCAGAAGGAAAAGGTTGATCGTGTGAGAAATCCTCTTGGAGGGAAAAATCCTCAAGCCAAGGTAGTCAAATCAGGAGGCAGTGTTAAGAAATAAGGTATTGGGTTTGGCAAAAAACCAATGCCAAGTTTCCAAAACAACCGTTTGTCGCCAAGAAAAATGGTGTAGCGGAATCCTTTAATAGAGAACAGGTTAAAATTTTGCAGAGGCAAAAGAATGACATCTTTCTTTTTGAATCCAAAAGGCAGAATCCTTTATTTGATGCAGAGGTTCAGATTGTAATTCAGCATGGCACACAAAATTTTCTGGCTATTCTGTAACTCATTTACCTATGCCTGATTCAGATCACTTGGGCCTATGGGTAAAGATGCATACTGGTTTTGTTGGTAGAAGACAGTATTTTAAGTTCTTGAGTCCTTGGCTGGAGCATGATGATTTTGTTAACCAAATCAAATCCTCTTGGATTCAATCTGATGACTGGAGTTCTAATATACGCAGGGTGACTTCAACTTTTCAGTCTTGGAATAGAAATGTCTTTGGAAATATTTTCCAAAGAAAATCTAGGATCATTAGAAGATTAGAGGGTATCAATAATAAGCTGCTCGATGGATCTATTGGTAGATTGGAAACTTTGAAGGAGCAACTTTGGCAGGAATACTCTTCTATAGTTAAGTAGGAGACTCTCTATTGGATTCAGCAGGGTAAGAATAAGTGGATTGGTCTAGGAGATGCAAATACTAGATTTTTTCACCAAACTTCTCTTATTAGAAGAAGGAAAAACAGAGTTGTGGCTTTGATGAATGAGGCTGATGAGTGGATTTTTAATGATGATCATTTACAGGATCTTGTTATTGACTACTTTAGCAGGCTCTATTTTTCTTTTGGCAATGCTGCAACTGAGTTTATTACTCAGAATTCTTATCCTCCAATTGTGGAAAGCGAGTTGGTGTCTCTCAGCAGTCAGGTTCTGTTAGAAGAAACAAGGGCAGCTCTCTTTAGCATGAAAGATTTGAAGGCCCCTGGTCCTGATGGCTTTCATCCTTTTTTTTCAAATCCCAGTGGAATATTTTAGGCCCCTCTATGCATAATTTTGTCACTCAGTGTTTTCAACAGCCTGCTCTAATTCAAGATATCAATCAGACATTGATTACCTTGATTCCCAAATGTGATGATCCCTCTAGAATTTCACAGTTTAGACCTATTGCTCTATGCAATGTGGTTTACAAAGTGATCACCAAGATTGTTTCTAATAGATTGAGAGATATTTTGCCTTACATTATTTCAGATTCTCAGTCTAGCTTTATTCCTGGTTGTAGTACCCTAATTTTGTCCGACCTTTTTATTTTATTTTATTTTATTATTTATTTAACTTTTTTTATTTTTAGTGGTAGTAGTAATAATAAATAATATTTTTGGAGATTATAAAAGAGAAGAAAGAAAGAAAAGAAAAGAATAAACAAAAGAAGAAGAAAAAGAAAAATGGAACTTTTTTCTTATTTGAGAAGGGGTGTGTAAGAAATAAAATTTGGTGGTGCAAACAGCAATTAAATCAAACTGGACGCAGCCTCTCAAATTTCAAAGCAGACACCTCCATTTTTTTTTGTTTTTACTCGCACACCCCCTCTTTTCTCCAATATAGCCCCAGCGCCTCACTTGCTCTCCTTTACTGCGCGCACCCCATGCTCTTCTTTCTCACACACCCTAAGCCCACTTTCCTCCCAATTCTCACGCAGCGGCCCATCAACCCAAACCTAATTCATTTAACTTAACCTAACCCTAAAACACAAAAGCCATTCACTCCCTCTCCTCATTCTCCCTGGGCGCATCACCCCACCCCTCATCTCTCTCTTCATCATTCTTTCTCTTCTTCCCCACTCAACCTTAACCATCTTTTTCTCCTTCCCCAGCCGCCAACCATCTCTCTCTCCCTCTTCAGACCGTGTCTCTCCACCTTGCCCAGCGGTCATCTCCTCTATCTCCCTGTCAACATCGCCTCAAGCCGCCTCTACAGTACACCCAACCGTCTCTCTCTCTCTCTCCCTCCTCAGACCACGTTTCTCTGCCTTGCTCAACGGTTATCTCCTCCATCTGCCCATCTCCCTGCCAACGTCGCGTCACTCTCCTGCAAGCCGCCCAAGATCCCGTTTTCGCGTGAGAAGCAGAGAAGGAAGAAGAAAACCGGTGAATAAGGGATGTTATCTCATTCTTTTATCATATTAGTTCAAAAAAATTCGATTATTTTTATTACTGACACCTCATTACTTTTATTGTTTTTTTTCAGAGCTTAAGGAAATTTGCCTATAAAAGGCCTAAGCGTGAAGACAAAAGGGGAGGAGCGTTTTCTGGATCAAAAAACAGAGAGAGCAGGAGAAGAGGAGATCTACAAGGAGACTGAAGAAAGCGTGAAGGAGAGTCTTTTAGTTTTAGTTTTTTTTTCTTCTTCTTAAACACTATTAGAAATCATAGGGTTCTGAACTTCATCCTTGCTTTTTGGATCAAAGTTGTGAGTTTCTTTGCTCTCTTTTCTTCCCTTTCTTCTCTGTAAATTCAGTGTTCTGCCTATGTATATTGGTTTGATTTGTTCTTAATCTGGACTTTGATTTGAACATTGAATTTGTGACGTGATTCTATCTGGAATTTCCTTTGCTGATTATTGTTTGTTATTAATTCGTTTTTTTTTCTTCCACGGTCTTTCTACTGCTTCCTGTGTTCTGCAAATTCGTGTAGATTAGGGTTACGGATTTGGCCTTCCAAAGGGGCCAAATCCAGGTAAAAGGACTAAATTGCAAATAATTTAAGTAAAAAGACTAAGTCGTAAATAATTTAAGTGTTATATTTGTAAAAAAAATATGAATTTGGGCATAAGGATAAAATATGTGTCTCTGTAATAAAAAAGAATTTTGTGAAATAAAAATTAGGTCCCTTTTTAACCAAAGAAATCTAAATTTGGTTCTTATTTGCTAATTATAAAATAAAAATTTATATTTTTAGAAAGAAATATGTGAAGTAAATTTAATTAATTCAAATTAGAACTTTAGGCCCTTTTATTTTTTTTCTGATTTCCTAAATAAAAATAACAGAAACCAAATATTGATTAGATTATTAATTTTTAACTAATTAAATACGTCATCAGTTAATACGTCATAATATTCACGCGTATAAATAGTGTTGTTAATACGTTGATATACCCTTTTTAGTTTTTTTTATATTTTGGGAAATAAATTATTTATTGGCAAACAGTTATTTTCAAATAATTAAAGGTACCATTTTTTAAATGGCCGCGTAAGAGTGCTAATCCTTCCTTGCGCGAAACCAACTCCCGAGCTCTAAATCTGGTCCAAAGACCTTTTTCTTTGATAAATTAAATATATAAAAAATATAGGTTTCCAATGTTTTCCTATTAAAATCAAAATATTGGTGGCGGCTCCATAATTTTTAAATTTTGGTGTGGTTGCTACAGCTGGCGACTCCACTGGGGACACTAGAGAGTTAGGCCTTATAATTGTTTGAATTTGTTTGTTTGTCTTACATGATTTATTTCCCTTGTATTTTATTCTACTCCTATTTGGTCATGGTATATATTTGCTCATATGCTTGTATATTTGAACCCTAGGGTAGAAGACATTTGTATATATTATATGTTTATTTTGCAGCGGGTAGAATTTTAGGTCATTGCTCCTTTCACACACTTCACTTTGCACACTTATTTGCACACACTATGAGTGGGAGCCCTATACCCGGGCCCGAGTGAATATTAAGTTAGGAGAGGTTGTATAGTGGGTGCTCTGCTGGACGTACGGCCAGTAGGTTCCTACGAAAGCCTCACCTAGAGTTTGGCTCCATTTGAGAAAAAACCGTCCTTTAATAGTATACCTATTATTGGTGGTAACATTTTCAAATGGGACCCTTGGCTCTAGGGACTGTTTAGTTTAGTACTTTAATCCACCCAAGGAAAGGCACTTAATGTGGACCATAGATCCTTTAAGAATTACCAACCTTGGTCACAAAAGGAGCATACCCTCCCTTATTGTCCTTTTCGCTTATTTATTTCAAAAAAAAATCACAAAAATAATTTTTTTTTAAAATCTTCTCTTTTAGAGCCCCAATCAATTATTTTGAAAAATAGATACTTAGGTCTTTTAAAAAGGGGGTATGATAATAATAGTAATAACGGTAACAAATTTTTTTTTAAAAATAACTTAATGCGTACTAAAAGGTATATTTATTAAAATGACTGTGTTTTCGGAAATGAAATAAATTTGCAATTTTATTTTTCTTTTGGAAAACAAAATCATACTCATTCATTCATGCATACGCCATAACACTAATTTCCCATTCGTTTAGGCTTATCGGAAATTTCAAAAATCTTTGGAACAAATGTCTTCGGTGAGCGCAGTTACAGGGTTAGAGAGGAGAAACACTTTGAAATTCAAGATCGAACCGCCTCGTTTGATGCATCTAAAAACTTTGGTCGATTTCATAGCTGAAAAGTGGATACTGATTGGATCGGATTAAGCCGTGGGGAAATTTGGGAATATATTGGATCTGATAAATGTGGACGTACAAGTGGGAGCCCTAATGGCACTAGCCCAGTTTTATGACCCTCCTCTGAGATGTTTCACGTTCCGGAACTTCCAAATGGCACCGACTTTAGAAGAATATCAGAAGATCTTGGGGATCTCAGGAAGGACTAAAGGCGTCTGCATCACGCCATAAAACATACTCCAACTATAGGTACCATTTCCCTTGCTTTGGGTATCTCTGAATCGATTTGAGCACGCACTAAGGGTAGAAGGAGATCTCGAAGGGTACTCCAGGAGCTTTCTAGAAGAAAAAGCTAAGGACCTTCATGCCGAAGGAAAATTGAGAGAATCCATGGATGTAGTAGCCCTGATTATTTATGGAGTGGTCTTGTTTCCTCATGTGGACCATTTTGTGGACAAAACCGCCATTGACGCCTTCCTAGCATTTAAAACCCAAGGTATGGATCCCACTACCGCCGTGCTTGTGGACTTATACTATGAGCTCCACACACGCCATGAGAAAGGAGGAGGACGAATTCGTTGTTGTGTCCCCATCTTGTACCTATGGTTGAAAAGTCACTTGGTAAAAAGGGGACATTCCTTCGGTCCTAGGAGTAATGCGGAATGGGCTGCTTACTTGATGAGTCTTAGTGAAGAATCTGTGATATGGTATTCCAGAGAACAAGAGATTAAAGAGGTGATCTATCGGTGTGGAGAATTCCCCAACGTACCCCTTATCGGAACTATAGGCTGCATCAACTACAATCCTACTCTGGCCCTGAGACAACTCGGTGCACCCATGCTAGGAGAACCTGTCGAAGAAGAGCTAGTCGCTTTCATTATACATGATCGGGGCTCCTCGGATTTGGCATTGTTCGCAAAAGTGTGCCGAGCTTGGAAGAAAGTAATTAGGAAACCACTAGGGCGCAAGAGCACCCATACAGATGAAAAGTACCGTCAATGGGTTGCGGCAAGAGTTCAGCAAGTCAAATTACCTTTTCGAAACTTGTTTTAAGTCCCAGAAATGCCGCCTCCACCTCCTGCAGAGAATGAAGAAGTGGAAGAATTGAAGCTGGCCTTAGAAAAGGTGAAAGAGGATAAGAAACTTCTCCGGGAAAATTTGAAGAGGGCATATCAAGACATAGAAGTCCTACGAGATGAATGTGACAGAAAAGCTGGATTTCTAGAGGAGAGCCAAGGATGAAAGGGTAAGCCGGTCTCAGACTCAAGGCTGTCTGAAAGCAGCAAATCAACAATTGGACTTAGTGAAAAAGGAATTAAGTTTGGTTCTCTGCGAAAAGGGTGATTTGAGGAAAAGGTGGACTGATTCTCAAAAGGCTAGTAAGGCTTTACAAGAACGGGTTGAAAGTTTGACACAACAGTTGAAAAATACCATGCAGTTGCACGAGGCCCAACTCGAAGCGAGAAAGAGAATTGCGGAAGAAAAGTTCATAGGCTACCATATAGATCTCGAGGAGGAGCGTGAGAAGGTCCTCGGTATGCAAGGGAAAATTGATGATCGGAAGTCATTAGTTGGTTTGATCGAGAAACCCGATCTTTGGATGGATCGTTGCTCTAAATTGGTGCTGCTCGCAAATAGGGGTATCCAAGATATGCCAGAACTCTTGGAAGAAGCAGAATCCGCAATAGGTTTCCGACCTTTGTCGAGGAAAGTGATGAACTTCATAGAAGTCTTGAGAGCTTAGTGGGAGAGTTGGAGAAGCAGATTCGACGTGACCGTTAAAAACCCTATCCCCTTTAGTCTTTTGTCGTTTATTTGAATTCTCGCAATTTCAATTTCCGTCTCAATTTTGTAAGCCCTCAGGGCAATTTGAATTATGGTATTTTCTTTTGATGGGAATATTTATCCTTGAAATACGCAGCAACCCGATGAGACGTTTACAAAGTTTTTGCGATTCTCCGATAAGCCGATAAAACAAATTAAATAAATAAATAAACGTGCATGGCATACATAATATGAGCATAACATAAACAACTCCTCCATACTCATCTTGTCATACGAACCTGCATTAAACACGAAGAACCTGTACCCGCCACGAGCGAGTCGCAAGCCAGGCTCATGGACGCCTTAGAACAAAATCAGCAGGCCATGCAACAGAGTCAAGAGGCTATGAGGGGAGAGCTTGATCAGATGTGTGCGCGAATGGGCCAGATGTTCGATCTGTTGATGGCCCTAAATGCCAAGTTGACCCCAGAAGCAGAACGACTTGTCGAACACCACATGCATAATGGGCCGGAGGAGAATCAGCCGGAAGAGAACGAAATACCTATCCATAGTTCACAAGGGCGGACACCTCCGAATGATGGAAACCCGTTGAACACAAGTGCTCAGAATTCTGTACCTATCTTCACTCATCAGGAGGATGCTCAAGCCAAGGAGAGGTTTCAGATGATGGAGGAAAGGTTAAAGGCCATTGAGGGGGCAGATCACATTGGTTTCGAAGCTTCGGACATGTGTTTGGTCCCTGATGTAGTTATACCTCCAAAGTTCAAGGTACCCGAGTTCGACAAGTACAAAGGGGAGACATGTCCCAAGAGCCACCTGGTCATGTATTGCCGAAAGATGGCTTCCCATTCCCACGATGACAAGCTTCTAATTCATTCTTCCAAGAAAGCTTGACCGGGGCACCCTCGCGGTGGTATATGCAGTTAGAGCGTACTAAAATTCGCTCATGGAAAGACTTGGCAAATGCGTTCGTCCAGCGGTACAAGTACAATATGGATATGGCCCCCAGCCGTAACCAGTTGCAAAATATGAAGAAGAAAGACACTGAAAGCTATAAAGAATACGCCCAGAGATGGAGGAGCATGGCTGCTCAAGTGGAGCCCCCCCTATTGGATAAAGAGATGATTGATACATTCATCGACACGCTTGAGCCCCCATTCTATGATAAAATGATTGGAAACATGTTCTCAAGCTTTTCTGATTTGATTGTCATAGGAGAACGCGTGGAAATCGGGATGCACAGTGGAAAGATCCATAACGACACTTCATCATCCAAAGCGCAGAAGTCCTTTGTCAAGAAGAAGAAAGAAGGAGAGACAAACGCGGTGAGTAGTGCCCCTCTATACGTTGCGGCAACTACCACGCGTCGGCGTTTCGATCCGAATCAAGGAGGTCAGAATTTTAATTAGCCAAGAGCTCAAAACTCCCAAGGAAGGAACCCGATCCAGTTTGACAAGATCCCTATGAGTTACAAAGATGTTTACCAGCACCTGCTCAAAAACTCATTGGTGGTTCCTTGTCCGCAGAAACCCATGGAACCGCCATTCCCAAAATGGTATAATCCAGATGCGACCTGCGAATACCACGCCGGGGCAGCAGGCCACTCCATAGAAGATTGTCGAGCTCTGAAAATTAAAGTCCAAAGCCTGTTAAATGCAAAATGGTTGAGCTTCCAGGATGATAGCCCTAACATAGGGAGTAATCCGTTACCTAACCACGGAAACACATCGGTGAATATGATAGAAGCCGAATATGGGAGAAGGATAATAAGGGATGTTGTCGAAGTAGAAATCCCGATGAGTGAAGTATTGACAAACTCCATAAGCGATCGATTGAAAAAGTAAAAGTCAACAAGGAAACTCCTTACAATGAAGACATCCTGTCCACTGAGGAGTGTGAAGAGTTTAGGGTCATCCTCCAAAAATTACTCGATATGAACATGGTTCGAATTATCTCTCAAAAGGAAATGGAGGTATCCATGGTCCAAGATTCAGGAACCATGATCCCAAGACCTTTGGTGATTAAATTCACTAAGGGTGCATCTCCTACAGCGGCTAATGCCCCTAAAACCATCACTATTAAAATACCGTCTCCTTTTCCGTACAAGGACGACAAAGCAGTCCCTTGGATATATGATGCAAAAGTCCGAGTCGAAGGGAATGATAGGGAGCAATGTCCTCCGACGGTCACCAATATTGTGGGAATAGGAGGGATGACACGAAGTGGGCGAGTCTATGCCCCAGATAAAGAGCCGGTAAGGAGGACCGTAGAAGAACCAGAGAAGGAATTGGTGGAGAAGCGCAAAGGGCGATTGAAGTTAAAAACAAAGGAAAAGAGGTTGTGATCGAGGAAAGCAACACGGGGAAGGAAGATAAGAAAGAAATTCCCCATGAGGAAGTTGCTGAATTTCTCAAGCTCATTCAATAAAGCGAGTACGAGATAGTAGACCGGTTGAATCGCACGCCCGGCAAGAGTGTCCCTACTCGCCTTATTGACGCACTCACGAGAGCCATAGGAAAATGCTAATGAAAGTTACGAATGAGGCCCATGTATCTCGAATATTACGTTGAATCGGTTTGGTGATCCGTTGGCAACATCCTTTGCATATAATTATTTGTACTTCAATGATGAGGAGATACCCGCAGAAGGAAGAGGACACAACAAAGCACTGCATATCTCGGTTCAGTGTAAGGAGCATCTCGTGGCCAAGGTCCTCATAGATAATGGGTCCTCCCTAAACGTGATGCCTAAATCTACCTTGGATAAATTACCCATCGACAAAACTCATATGAAGCCTAGCTCTGTGCTTGTAAGGGCCTTCGACGGATCCAAGAGTGAAGTAATGGGAGAGATCATTTGCCAATCCAGATCGGGCCATTCACCTTCATTATTAACTTCCAGGTAATGGACATCAGGCCCAGCTATAGTTGCTTGCTGGGAAGACCTTGGATTCACTCAGCGGGAGTAGTACCGTCCACCTTGCACCAAAAATTGAAGTTTGTCGTGGATGATAAACTGGTCATCGTGTTAGGAGAGCAAGATTTGCTGGTGAGTAAGCCGACGTCAACACGCTACATTGAAGCTACAAAGGAAGCCCTGGGAACTGCGTTTCAGGCGTTGGAAATTGTCGATAGCGCTTATGTAGGGATCACCACTAAGAAACCCTGTCTATCCGATGCCGCACTAATGGTGGGCAATGTCATGCTAAAAGGGGGATACCAGCCAGGAAAAGGACTGGGGAAGAATCAAGAAGGTATGACCTCAATCCTAGGAGTTCTCGAGAACAAGGATCGGCACGGCCTGGGGTACGTACCCACTAAAAGAGACAAGGAAAGGATGATCAAAGAAAAGAAAGAAAAGAGAAAGGCCCGTCTTGAGAATCGGGAACCCGAGCTGGGGAAAATCTCCATTTGTGATCTCCGCCAAAGCTTAGAGCGGGATGGATCTATCCGGATCAAGTATCTGTTGTGGGAACGATCTTGTTACTTCGATGAAAGTTGGGTCGCCCATGCTCTTCAATGCCTTGCAATTGGGAAGTGGTGGAGAACCCTAGGATCCTTAATGCATTTTCAATGTAATTCATCTAATGCTTACCTCTCCGCTCAGCCCGAGGCGGTAGAGGAAATGTTAAAGGGCCCCCATGTTTTCTTTTAGCATATTTCGAACGTTAATGAAACATATTTTGATTTTATCCCAAGTATTTTCACTCGCTCTTTTCCTCTTCTTTCCTTTACCCTCCCCTTATTGCTAACCTTGATAATGCAGGTTCACCGAAAATACTTAAAACAATTGTCTTTGAAGTTTATGCCACCGAACTTTGATGGTCCGATTAATCATACCAACAGAGATTGTGAAGAAGATTACCCAAGCGAAGACTTCTCACGGAATTGATGAGACTTATAGAAGGGAATCCAGGAAGATTGAGCCTTATGAAGAGCCCACTGAGCTAATCAATCTGGGAACAGATGAAAACAGAAAAGAAGTCAAGATTGGCCTCACCATGTCACCAGGAGCAAAGGCTGAATTAATCCAACTACTTCGGGATTATAAAGATGTTTTTGCTTGGTCCTATCAGGATATGCCAGGGTTGGATACCGATATCGTCAAACACAAGCTGCCACTTAAGCCTGATTGCCCTCCCGTCAAACAGAAGTTGAGACGCATGAGACCAGATATGTCCTTGAAAATTAGGGAAGAAGTTAAAAAACAATTTGACGCCGGATTTCTAGCCGTGGCCAAGTATCCCCAATGGGTTGCTAATATCGTCCCTATCCCGAAGAAAGGTGGAAAAGTTCGAATGTGTGTTGACTACCGAGACCTTAATAGAGCGAGTCCTAAAGACGATTTCCCCTTGCCACATATCGATGTCCTAGTAGATAACACGGCTCATCACGCATTTTTCTCTCTCATGGATGGTTTCTCCGGGTATAACCAGATAAAAATGGCCAGGGAGGACATGGAAAAGACCACGTTCATTACAGCTTGGGGCACCTTTTGCTACAAAGTGATGCCTTTCGAGTTAAAAAATGTCGGGGCAACCTATCAAAGGGCAATGGTGACTTTGTTCCATGATATGATACACAAAGAGATAGAAGTCTACATGGACGACATGATCGCTAAGTCGCAAATTGAAGAGGGTCATATAACCAATCTGCGGAAACTCTTCGAGCGATTGAGAAAGTTCCATTTAAGGCTCAACCCCGCCAAATGTAACTTCGGTGTCAAGTCAGGAAGATTGTTGGGATTCATTGTAAGTCAGAAAGGAATCGAAGTGGACCCAGAAAAAGTAAAAGCCATTTTAGAAATGCCAGCCCCTCGTACAGAAAAGGAAGTTTGCGGTTTCCTAGGAAGGCTGAATTATATCTCTCGGTTCATATCACAACTCACTGACACTTGCGAACCGATTTTTAAGTTGTTACGCAAAGACCAAGCTGTGGAATGGAATGAGAAGTGCCAAGAGGCTTTTGATAAAATCAAACAGTACTTGCAGGAGCCTCCCGTGTTATTACCTCCAGTTTCAGGCAGACCCCTGATCCTTTACTTGACAATATTACACGGGTCTATGGGATGTATGCTTGATCAGCACGATGAGACTGGTAAAAAAGAACACGCCATCTACTACTTAAGTAAAAAGTTTACAAGTTATGAAGCTAATTACTCGGTGTTGGAACGTACTTGTTGCGCCCTTGCTTGGGCCGCCCACCGTCTAAGACAGTACATGCTTTCTCATACGACTTGGTTGGTGTCAAAAATGGATCCGATCAAGTATGTATTTGAGAAGCCCGCTCTCACCGGGAGAATTGCACGGTGGCAGATGCTATTATCCGAATATGATATTCAGTATGTCGCTCAAAAGGCTATCAAAGGTAGTGCGCTCGCTGAATACTTAGCCCACCAACCCATGGACAACCATTCACCAGTCCCCTATGAATTTCCGATGAGAATATAATGTCTGTTTGAAAAAGAAGAACCAAGAGGCGAGTGGACAATGATGTTTGATGGAGCCTCTAACGCATTGGGCGCAGAATCGGGCACATCGATTTCTCGGAAAACCTGCACATCCACATTCTTTGCGCCTATGTTTCAATTGCACCAATAATATCGCAGAGTATGAGGCTTGTGTCATGGGAATTCGGGTTGCCGTAGAAACTAAAGTCAAGGCTCTGAAAGTCTAGGGGATTCCGTACTGGTTATCAACCAGTTAAATGGAGAATGGGAAACTCGGGATTCCAAATTAATCCCTTACCACAAGTACATTCAGGGACTCGTCGAATCATTTGACAGAATCACCTTCCAACATATTCCGCGAGAGAGTAATCAGTTAGCCGATGCACTAGCCACATTGTCATCCATGTTCCGGATAAACAATGATAAAGAAATACCTCTCATCATGATGGAAAGCTGTGCAAGCCCCGCTTATTGCCAGTTGATAGAGGACGAACCAGATGGAAAGCCATGGTACCATGACATTAAATCCTCCCTCAACACCAAAGACTATCCTTTGGGCGCCTCAGAAAACGACAAAAGAACTTTGAGGAGGCTCGCTATGAGTTTCTTTCTGAATGGTGACGTACTCTACAAAAGAAATCACGACATGGTACTCCTCCGGTGCGTAGATTCCGCAGAAGCAAGACGAATTATCGATGACGTTCACGAAGGTTCGCCGGGACCCATGCCAATGGGTGCGCAATGGCTAAAAAGATTCTCGAGCGAGGATATTATTGGCTTTCAATGGAAGGTGATTGCATCAAACATGTGAGGAAATGTCATAAGTGTCAGACTTATGCTGATAATATTCATGTGCCTCCAACTTCCTTAAACGTCCTCAGTGCACCCTGGCCATTTTCCATGTGGGGTTTGGATGTCATAGGAATGATTGAGCCGAAAGCCTCTAATGGACACCGCTTCATCCTCGTGGCCATTGATTACTTCACGAAATGGGTCGAAGCAATCTCCTATGCCAGTGTGACCCGCAATGTGGTCGTCAAATTCATCAAGAAGGAAATAATTTGCAAGTATGGTTTGCCAAGGAAGATCATCACGGACAATGGGACCAACCTGAACAACAAAATGATGAAAGAATTGTGTGATGACTTCAAAATCCAGCACCACAATTCTTCCCCTTATCGCCCTAAGATGAATGGGGCCGTAGAAGCAGCAAACAAGAATATCAAAAAGATTATCCAAAAAATGGTGTTAACTTACAAGGATTGGCATGAGATGCTCCCTTTTGCTTTACACAGATACCGAACTTCCGTACGCACTTCCACAGGGACAACTCCGTTCTCCCTAGTATACGGAATGGAAGCAGTGTTACCCATAGAAGTAGAGATCCCTTCTCTAAGGGCAGTCATGGAAACCAAGCTCGAAGAAGCTGAATGGGTCCAGACCCATTATGACCAGCTGAATCTCATTGAAGGGAAAAGGTTGGAGGCAATATGTCACGGACAATTATATCAAAAGAGGCTCAAAAGAGCATATGAAAAGAAGGTGCGTCATCGAGAATTTACAGAAGGGGAATTGGTTTTGAAAAAGATTTTACCTATTCAGAAAGACCAACACGGAAAATGGACCCCAAATTACGAAGGTCCATATGTGGTGAAAAAGGCATTCTCAGGAGGAGGCCTCATCCTCGCAGATATGGAGGGACATGATCTACCGCTACCGGTGAATTCGGATGCGGTCAAAAAGTACTATGTCTAGGAGGACGCCCCACATAAAAAAAAAAAAAGAGCTCGCTAGGTTGAAAACCCGAAAGGGCGGCCTAGATAAAAATTAGAGCAACCTGTTAGGTCGAAAACCCGAAAGGGTGACCTAGGCAAAAGTTAGGGTCCAATAAAAATGCTAAATTAAAAACCTGCAAAGGCAATTTAGGGTAACCTGCTAGGTCGAAAACTCGGAAAGAGCGGCCTAAGCAAAGTCCAAGCCAAATGCATCAAGGGTAGTCAGAGCTAGAAGTGACGCAGAGCAAAACAAAAAGAGCGTAACAAATGCAATTTTATGGGGGTGATCAAGAAGGCCGTCAGGGTCTGGATCGCGGAAGAGCAGCACAATTTGTTTTCAAAAGGATTATTAGCGGATTTAACTTTGCTTACCAGTTCCTGCCTAGCAGAAACAAATTTGTCCTACTTATAATATTTCCCCATGATAATGGAAATTCATTTTTATCCACATCGCCTATTAAATGTTATTGGCACAATAGGATTGCTTATTCCTATCTCTCCTGAACTCAACTTGGGATTTTATCAACTTGCGTTTTCTTTCTAAAAGATATTCATGCTAAAAATAAACATGTGCAGATCAAAACATAAAAGCATTTCATAACTACTGAAAATTCTGAAAGGGTCCAGGGGATCTAGCATCTTCCCGTCAAGGAGAGGAATTTAGCAGGACGCACCACCAAAATGCAGAATCATCAGCGTTGGGCACATTACAAAGGGCCAAGCTGACTAGCTCCGAAGTCGCCAATAGAAAGGACCTCTGGCTAATTATCTAATTATCAATAAGGGTTTGGAAAGGCGTCGGAAACACAACGCTCCCCCATAATAATACAACATTCATGCATAACATGACATTCGCTACATTCCTGCATGATCAATACAAAGAAATAGCGCTTGCATTATCCAAAGAGTCATTACTTGTATTACTAAAATCAACCACGAGTCAGAAACTCATTTCGCTTTTCTTTGAAGTCGACCGAACTCGTGTTGAGTGACGTAGAAGCTCACACTTAGACCTTCCCTAAGTCCAACTAATTTTGTAAGAGCTAGTCATACCTATGTCTTACTAGGAATTCACCAGGAAACCGAACCTGGAATCTCCAACCAATTTTGTAAGAGCTAGTCATAACTATGCCTTACTAGGAGTTCACCGGGAAACCAAACCTGGAATCTCCAACCAGTTTTGTAAGAGCTAGTCATAACTAGGCCTTACTGAGAAGTTGCTAGGAATTAAACCTAGAATCTCTCACCAATTTTGTAAGAGCTAGTCATAACTATGCCTTACTAGAAGTTCACCGGGAAACCAAACTTGGAATCTCCAACCAATTTAGTAAGAGCTAGTCATAACTATGCCTTACTAGGAATTCACCAGGAAACCAAACCTGGAATATCCCACCAATTTTGTAAGAGCTAGTCATAACTAGGCCTTACCGAGAATTCACTAGGAATCAAACCTAGAATCTCTCACCAATTTTGTAAGAGTTAGGAACCAAACCTATGCCTTACTGAGAATTCACTAGGAATCAGACCTAGAATCCCAAAACAAAGTCGGGAGCCAATCTCGCAATTTCAAACCACTTATTGCGGACAAAATCAGAGTCCTTTATCCTTAATTACCTTTTACAACGAATGCACAAAGACCTTCGAGTAAAACGTAATTAAGGAGGGGCAGCTGTAGTACCCTAATTTTGTCCGGCCCTTTTATTTTATTTTATTTTATTATTTATTTAACTTTTTTTATTTTTAGTGGTAGTAGTAATAATAAATAATATTTTTGGAGATTATAAAAGAGAAGAAAGAAAGAAAAGAAAAGAATAAACAAAAGAAGAAGAAAAAGAAAAATGGAACTTTTTTCTTATTTGAGAAGGGGTGTGTAAGAAATAAAATTTGGTGGTGCAAACAGCAATTAAATCAAACTGGACGCAGCCTCACCTCAAAGAAATAAGACACCTCCATTTTTTTGTTTTTACTGCACACCCCTCTTTTCTCCAATATAGCCCAGCGCCTCACTTGCTCTCTCCTTTCTTGCGCACCCCATGCTCTTCTTTCTCGCACACCCTAAGCCCACTTTCCTCCCAATTCTCACGCAGCGGCCCATCAACCCAAACCTAATTCATTTAACTTAACCTAACCCTAAAACACAAAAGCCATTCACTCCCTCTCCTCATTCTCCCTGCGCCGCGGCGCATCACCCCACCCCCCATCTCTCTCTTCATCATTCTTTCTCTTCTTCCCCACTCAACCCTAACCATCTTTTTCTCCTACCCCAGCCGCCAACCATCTCTCTCTCCCTCTTCAGACCGTGTCTCTCCACCTTGCCCAGTGGTCATCTCCTCTATCTCCCTGTCAACATCGCCTCAAGCCGCCTCTACAGTACACCCAACCGTCTCTCTCTCTCTCCCTCCTCAGACCACGTTTCTCTGCCTTGCTCAACGGTTATCTCCTCCATCTGGCCCATCTCCCTGCCAACGTCGCGTCACTCTCCTGCAAGCCGCCCAAGATCCCGTTTTCGCGTGAGAAGCAGAGAAGGAAGAAGAAAACTGGTGAATAAGGGATGTTATCTCATTCTTTTATCATATTAGTTCAAAAAAATTCGATTATTTTTATTACTGACACCTCGTTACTTTTATTGTTTTTTTTCAGAGCTTAAGGAAATTTGCCTATAAAAGGCCTAAGCGTGAAGACAAAAGGGGAGGAGCGTTTTCTGGATCAAAAAACAGAGAGAGCAGGAGAAGAGGAGATCTACAAGGAGACTGAAGAAAGCGTGAAGGAGAGTCTTTTAGTTTTAGTTTTTTTTTTCTTCTTCTTAAACACTATTAGAAATCATAGGGTTCTGAACTTCATCCTTGCTTTTTGGATCAAAGTTGTGAGTTTCTTTGCTCTCTTTTATTCCCTTTCTTCTCTGTAAATTCAGTGTTCTGCCTATGTATATTGGTTTGATTTGTTCTTAATCTGGACTTTGATTTGAACATTGAATTTGTGACGTGATTCTATCTGGAATTTCCTTTGCTGATTATTGTTTGTTATTAATTCATTTTTTTTCTTCCACGGTCTTTCTACTGCTTCCTGTGTTCTGCAAATTCGTGTAGATTAGGGTTACGGATTTGGCCTTCCAAAGGGGCCAAATCCAGGTAAAAGGACTAAATTGCAAATAATTTAAGTAAAAGGACTAAGTCGTAAATAATTTAAGTGTTATATTTGTAAATAAAATATGAATTTGGGCATAAGGATAAAATATGTGTCTCTGTAATAAAAAAGAATTTTGTGAAATAAAAATCAGGTCCCTTTTTAACCAAAGAAATCTAAATTTGGTTCTTATTTGCTAATTATCAAATAAAAATTTATATTTTTAGAAAGAAATATGTGAAGTAAATTTAATTAATTCAAATTAGAACTTTAGGCCCTTTTATTTTTTTTCTGATTTCCTAAATAAAAATAACAGAAACCAAATATTGATTAGATTATTATTTTTTAACTAATTAAATACGTCATCAGTTAATACGTCATAATATTCACGCGTATAAATAGTGTTGTTAATACGTTGATATACCCTTTTTAGTTTTTTTTATATTTTGGAAAATAAATTATTTATTGGCAAACAGTTATTTTCAAATAATTAAAGGTACCATTTTTTAAATGGCCGCGTAAGGGTGCTAATCCTTCCTTGCGCGTAACCAACTCCCGAGCTCTAAATCTGGTCCAAAGACCTTTTTCTTTGATAAATTAAATATATAAAAAATATAGGTTTCCAATGTTTTCCTATTAAAATCAAAATATTGGTGGCGGCTCCATAATTTTTAAATTTTGGTGTGGTTGCTACACTGGTAGATCAACAGTGGATAATATTATTGTTCTTCAAGAAACCATTCATTCTTTTAATAGCTTGAAAGGTAAGAAAGGTTTCTTGATCTTGAAGTTAGATTTGGAGAAAGCTTATGATAGACTTGAGTGGAGCTTTGTTATGGATTCTTTGAGATGTCTTGGCCTTCGTCAATCTTTGCAGGAGCTGATTTTTCATTGTATTTCTTCAGCTTCAATGAGAATTAATTGGAATGGAACTATGACAAATGGTTTTCAATCTTCTAGAGGGTTGCAACAGGGAGATCCCTTAGCTCCTTACCTTTTTGTCATTTGCTTGGAAATATTAATTCATAGGATCAATGATGCAGTAGCTACTGGAGATTGGATTGGATCCCTTTCAAATTTAGATGGGGAGATAGTCCACAATTGTCACATATGTGCTTTGCTGATGATATCATTTTAGTGGCCGAGGCATCTCAATCTCAAGTTTCTTGCATAAAGGACAACATAGATGCATTCTGTGAGAAGTCATGGCAGAAAGTTAATTTGTCAAAGTCTCAAGTTTTCTTCTCCAAAAACATTTGTGAGGAGAAGAGTCTGCTGCTAAGTCAGACCTTAGGAGTCCGGCCCACTAAGGACTTGGGAATTTATCTTGGTGCACCTATATTGCATCAAAGAATTTCTAAGAATTCCTTCTCTTTTATGCTTGATAAGATGAGGAAAAAACTTAGTGGCTGGAAAATTAACTCTATTTCTTTTGCCGAAAGAGTCAGTTTGGCTCAAGCTTCACTTATCAACATTCCTGGTTATGTGTTGCAATCTTGTCTTATCCCAGGTTCTGTTTGCGTGGAGGCAGAGCAATTATGCAGGAATTTTATATAAGGGTCAATTGCTGATGCAAGAAAGGTCCATTTGCTAGCTTGGAATAAGCTTTGCTGTTCAAAACAAGATGGAGGCTTGGGTTTCAAAGATTTGAGGATGTTGAATAGAGCTCACATGATGAAGTTGGCTTAGAGAATGATCTCTAATCCTAGCAAATTGTGGGTTAGAATCATGAAAGCTAAATACTCTTGTGGGTCTTATTCAATTCCTGTTTTCAATAATAAAGCTAATTCTTCAAACCTTTGGAGGGCCATAGTTAATGCTTGGGATGATATTAAAGGTAATGTGATTTTGGTCATTAGAAATGTACAGCAGACAAAATTTTGGAAAGATGCTTAGATTCCTGGATGTGGAGCTCTTGAAGAATACTTGCAAGATTATGTTCCTCATGATGAAGCAAATTTCACAGTCTCAAACTATGCAACAAATGGCGATTGGAATTGGAATCGATTTCAGTCATATGTTCCTCTTAATATTTGTGATCGCATTGCTGTCTTGAAGCCTCCCACTGCAGGCCTAGAGGATTTCCCCTGCTGAAAATTAACTGATGATGGCTATTTCTCCCTAAAATCTGCTTATGATTGATGGTTAAGGGTGACTTACAGCCTGCCCCTATTAATCCAGCGTTTGAAAAGGTTTGGAAGTGGCAGGGCCCAAATAAATATCGAGCTTTCTTATGGAAGCTTGCTCATTATCGGTTGCTTACTAATGAGGAAAGGAAACATAGAAATATGACTCATGATGATTTGTGTCCTAGATGCCATTCTAGTCCTGAATCAATCATTTGCCTTAGAGATTGTGAAGAAATTAAATCCTTCTGGTCCAAAATCATCCACCCTGATGTTTGGAGTAGATTCTTTAGCATTGGTTGGCAAAGTTGGTTGGATTGGAATATTTGAACTTCTGGTATTGGGGCTGATTTGGAGCATTGGCAGACTTTCTTTGGGGTAGCAATTTATGAGATTTGGAAGAACAGAAACAACTTTGTCTTCTTAAATCACATTGCTTTTGAGATAGAGTTATTTTGTAGAATCAAGCACCAAGTTGCTTCCATTTTGCAGCACAACATAACTTGTGACAGCAGCAGAACCATGAGCATAAGTAGATGCATTGGGGTGGCATGGCAGACTCCCCCTCAAGGATACTACAAATTCAATGTTTAATGGTTCTTTTATTGCTAGTAATGGTAGTACTTCTTGTGGTGGTTTGTTGAGAGATTGCCAGGGCAAGTTGATAACTGGTTTCTATAGGAAAATTGGTTCTAGTAATGCGGTTTGGGCAGAGTTGTGGGCTTTAAGAATTGCTATAGGCATTGCGAGAGATATGGAGTTAAAGTGGGTTACGTTTGAAATGGACTCAAAAATTATTGTGGAGATGGTGTTGGCCAAATCTACTAAGAACTGCTTTCTCCTTCCCCTACTCTAAGATATCATCCATTTACTCTATCTTTCGGATTAGAAAACATCATTGATTCATGTTTATAGAGAGGCTAATCGTTGTGCCAATTTTTTAGTTAATAAGGGTCATTCTTCTTTTTATGAAGGAGAAATTATTGCTGGTTCTTGTTCTTCCCTTAGTCTTATTCTTTTCAATGATGTAAGAGGTGTTAGTCTACCTCGTTTGATTAGTGTTTAATGCAATCCTTTTTCCATAAAAAAAAAATTCATGTTATGAATAAAAGAGCCAGAGTTAACTACATTGTTTGATGCAAGCAATATGATCAATACACCAATCAGAAAAAAGAACAAGAAAAACCTTCCAATTTTCTATATAGATTTTTTCACCCTCAATTTGATAGATTTCTGGATTCGTCTCTTCACTGTGGTTGATATTTGGCGCAAATAAAATGGTTTTGAGGACGGCAAGAACGATTGCATTGGTAGGGGATTAAGGTAACGGATCCAAACAATGCAGGGTGTGGAGGATGCGGCTGGAGCAACTAAAGTTGATAGTGGCGCGAGAAGGATTACGTGCGGGAGAGCGGTTCAATACTCAATAAAATGGGAAATTTACCCCACTAACGTATGTTGACCAAAATTACGTATTTGGGATAAGTCAGTTTTTATTTACGTGTCTGGTGTAAGTCGAGACCACCATTCACAATTTACATTTTTTTTAATTTTTTTGTATGAGTCGTGGTTGCCAACCACGATTTTTTTTTAATATGAGTCATGAATGCCATTCGCTATTTATATTTTTTTTTATAAGTCGTGACTATGGTTCACGACATAATTTTTTTTTACATAAGTCGTGAATAGCATTCGCGACACACCCTTTTTATTTTTTTTATTTTTTTATATAAATCTCGAATGAAACCCTAATTTTACTATAAAAACCTAATTTAAGGCAAACCCTAATAGCAATTACATAAGATGCATAGAGATTTTCATTAAGATAAAGATAAATTACATTAAAAAATAGCATCCATCATGTAACGCCCGCACCTCAACATAAATTGAAAGCACAATAAATTATATTAAAGCACATGAGTTACTAAAAATTTACTAACTTGTTTACAGTAATTCAAGTCGTAAATTTTAAATATAAATCATAAATCTAATAATTAGATTACAACTTGTACCAAATTGTACAAAACTTGGAATATCAAAATTCAACTAAGTCTTATAAGACCAAGAGGTTGTAGACATAACTACAACTCCAAAACAAAATCCTAAACTACTAGCATTAGGCATTCGGAGTCGTCTAACTTTTCCTTGGCACATGCTTATCTTAAACAAAAAAAGAGTGAGATAAAATCTCAGTGAGTCCTTCACAGGCTCCTCACTACCTCTCATCGAATCATACTATTTAATAAAAATAATTTGAGGCATTTAAAGCCAAAACAAGTTTCACATACAGAAAATAGAGTCTTTCATTTGAAAACAAACACATATGTTAGGCACCTTAAGCGTGAACGCCCTAGGATGCACTAACCTGAGTCTAAATTGCTATATTGTCGGGCGTAATTATTCCGGTCCAATATAGAATTTAGAAACACTTAGTATATTGTCAGACGTGATTATTCCGGTCCAATATACACTTAGAAAACTTGGTACTTTGTCGGGCGTAATTATTCCGGTTCAATATACCATTTGTAACATTTGTGATAAAATCAGACATGGAAATGCAGAACAATCACACATAAAAACATATAGTCATTTTTTCTTTGCTGTTAAGCATGACTGAACTATTCCCAAAAGTCAAATCATTATTTGACTGGGAATCTACGTTACCGAGTTGTGTCATAGGCTTAGGTCCCTAGACCCCGATCAACGTAGCTTACGGTATGACGGTTAGACGTCTATAACCCACAAGTGGCGTCCTACGAGAACATAGTCATACCGTTCTCTCCTCTTATGAGGAATCTTGCAATATCTTTGAAGTGTCTTAAGCATAACTTATGCATTATCAAAGCAACCACATAATGAATTAAATGAGCAAGCTAAGAACTCAATGATAAGCAACATTTACATATCTAAACATAATTCCTACTCAATCTAATCTAACTCCAATGAAGTTAAAACTAAAATCAATGCATGACACACAAGGATATGAGTATGCAAAATCATACCCACTCATAAGTAATATTAATCTTATATCATTGGTGTCTTGAAAACTATACACTAGGTTAAAGAAAGAATTGATTTGAAATGTGGAAGCATAAGTGTTTTTAGTTAATGATGTCCTTTATTGGGTTCAAAAGATACTAAAAATGTGGTTATGAAAACCCTAGAACATAGGTTTTATAAGGTTTCGAAAACTGGTTTCAGAAAACTCAAAATTCTGCAGAAAACAGGGTGTGAATCGATTCACAGCTTCCCAATTCGATTCACAAAACCAAATTGGTGGCCTGAAAGCCTTTTGTGAATCGATTCATGCAGTGAAAAATGCAGAAAAACATGTTTTTGACAGCATAACTAGCATTTTTCCAACACCAATAACCTCCTAATCAACTCATACTTATCACTTCCAAACACTTCCAATCAAGCATTGCATATGATACATTGAAAATCAACTCATTTCATATATCAATCATAAACAAATACATACTTTAAATGTCACCAAAATCATCAAATTTAAGAGCATTTCATACCAAACCCATTCCCATTCTTTGATTCCCTTAAACCTCTAATTAAAAGCAAGACATCATGCAATGAAAAGGGGAAAAGAAAAACCCTAAGGTGGGACTTATGGGTGCCCAACACCTAAAGGAGGAAGAAACTCACAATCAGTCTCTAATAATCTTGAACCAAAAGTGGTGAAACTTGGTCCTTCTTCCTCTTCTCTTCTTCTCCACATTTTTCCTTCTTCTTCTTCAACTTAGGGCTTCATTAAATCTTCACCCAAATGCCAAATAACTAGCTCCAATCTTGTATTCCATGAAAGGATGGAAGGAAACACAAGTTTTTCTCACTAATCTCTCTTAAAATCTCAAAACCCTACCCGTTTTTCCCTTCTTCTTCTTCCTTTTTCTTTCTTTTTTTTCTTTTCTTCTTTTCTCCTCTTCCCAGCTGAGAAACACGAAAGGGAGGGAGTAAAATAGAGAGAGAGGCGTGGGAGAGGGACGAAAAATAAGAAGGAAAAAAGAGTTCTCACTTTTGGTCCATTTTGCCCTTAATTTCTAATGCTAACTTACTCATATACCCTTCCTTTTCCTTTAAACTTTCTCTTGTCACTTCTACCTACTCCCCTTTTCTTAATAATTATACCTCAATCTAATTATGCAACAATTAATTTAAAACATAACAATGCTTAAATTAATAAGCTAAATAATCAAATTAGGTGGGTTGTTACACATCATTTAAAAAGACAATAAACTAATGGTGAGATGAAGTTCCACAATGAAGTCTTCTTCTTTGACTTTGTGGTAAAATCCTTCGCGGTTGTTCCACTTGTTCTTGGCCACTTCTTCTTCCACGTCGTCTTTGTAGCTGCTGGTTTAGATCAATATTGTCACTGTCACCGTCATTGTCATTATCATTGTTGTTAGCATCATCGCTAACATTCATGTCCCTTAATTCATCAGGTAAGGTGGGACAATAATACGCAGACGGTAGTGTACAATAATTTGTAGCAAACTCTAACGAAGTGGATGCAAAAATATTAGATGAGTCAGGCTATTGGAAAGAAAACCTGGGTACATATTCTTTGAATCCTCATATCCGTGGTGCCGGTGAGTAATTTGGCACATATCCCAAGAAGTCTTCGGGTTACGGTGTAGGTGAGAAATGAGGCACATATCCTGAGAAGTCTTGGGGTTACTGCAGTGGTGAGAAATAAGGCACATATCCCGAGAAATCTTGGTTCTATGGTTGTGGTGGTGGTGGTGGGGCATGGGGCACATATCCTGAGAAATCATGTGGTTCTGGTGGAGGTGGCTTGCGTTGTTCCACTCGTGGGGGAGACTCAGTTGGGAATACAAAATACTGAGTTGGGGGAGCTTCCTCATAGTGCATTGTGTAAGCTGAAGGATAGATGTCATCCGTGAGCGAATAAATCTCTTAAGATAATGAAATATTGTGTACTGCAAAAAAAAATGTTAATATTAGATTATCGTAAAAGTAATATGATGATGATGATGATTATGATGATGATAACAAAATCACAGAACAACCAGCAAAACAATCATCGCGAGAAATATATCTTTGAGTATGACGTATATACCACTGCATATACTCAGAGTTCTCCGGTAAAAGACCGGTGTAAGGATGCCCATGGATTAATTGATTATTTCGATTGTTCCACATGGCAATCCATCTACGATGGCGATGCGACTAGTACCAACATTTGTTTTGCCTCTCATATCGACCTTGTGCACTTCGTCAATATCAAGAGATTCATCTGGAATAGGATGATTAAATCCAAATTTTCGCATAACCCTGTCAACCGCATGCCACTCCACAATGGCAAAACATATCAAGGGCACCACAACACGTGCAACCACGGGGACCGACAAAACATCATCAGTAAATAACCGCGTTATTTCTACATCAGTGTAAGACATCCATTTAAACTGCAAAATAGTGATAATAATCATGATATTGCTACACAACTGTTATTAAGATGTTTAAATTAGGTACAAAAATCATATGAAATATTAATAATACGGACCTGATCGATTCTTCATCAGTCAAACATGCCTCAAATAACGTGAGTTGCATGGCCAGGTGTGTTGGTTGTGACAATTGGACGACCGAGCTGCATATGAACATCTTCTAGTGTTATGGTTGCTTCTCCATGCGGAAAATGAAAAGTGTATGTTTCCATTCTCCATCTCTCAACCAGTGTCGTAATTAGGTGAGCATTAATATGAACTTGTCCGATCGACATAAAACAACTGAAAGCAGCCTATTGTATCAAGTCTGCTACGCGTTGATCTTCTAGTGGACCCATACAAGGTGATGCCTTGGTCGAATCGGTCTCTCTTCTTGAGCCTATATTGTTGAAGAAACATGGTAATTTTGAAATCTTAATAGTGATTCATCAAACGGATCTGGTCCCACTTGATCCATATCTATTGAATAAGTTAAGATTATAAATGTGAGTAAGTAGATGCACTCTATAAATGTGAAAAACTCATATTTATAGTCTCTTTTAGACGCACCTTATTGTTAAAATGCAAAACATGAGTTAAAATGCAACCCGTGAATTCAACTATGCAAGATTCTCGATACTATGCAAGTGTGTGTAACTAATTACTATGCAAGATTATTGTCATGCAAAGTCTTGTCATGCTATGCAAGATTCAAGATTCGTAAGTTATGTGTTGAAAAAAAAAAATGTGAGTTAGAGTGAACAAAGGTAGCACATGGTCGCATTAAAGCTAAAGAAAAAAAAATGTGAGTTAGAGTGAACAAAGTTAGAGTCTTGCCTAGCCAGTTCTTATTTTTTTGTATCTATCAACTTGCATTATCTAGCACATGGTCGCATTAAAGCTAAGAAAAAAACAAAGGTATTGAAAAGAAAGGTCACAGATGAACAAAACAATAAATATATATATATATATATATATATATATATATATATATATATATATATATATATTACAACTAAATTTTTTAATCCAGCCTATTTAAATATTTTTATTTTTTTTCATAATCCTTTATATTTATTTTAGGTTTCGATTTGGTCATTTATGTATTAAAAATTCTAGATTAGTCTCTTTTGTGTAAAGTTTACACCAATGTGGTCTAATTTTTTTTCTAAGTGGTTCCTTATGTTACAAATATTATACAAATGTTGTAACACCCCGTTTCCGGAGTGCTACAGTGTAACCCAATCTAATGCTGAAAACATTTAATGCTCATATGTTTTCAGTAAAATGTACTCTTCAGTTGTTCATAGTGGAAAACATGAGTAATTTTTTTTTTCTTTTTCTTTCCTTTGAAAACCCTTTTTAAAAGTGAGATATGAAGAGTACTACAATTTTCTAAACGATGAGTAATCAGTCTTTTATCAAATATTAGAGTATAACATATCATATTGAATTTATCACATACAATAAAACAAACCAAAGTCATTTCGCACTGAGGCGAGGTTTTCTGGAAAGTGAAATTACTAAGCAATAAATAATTACACAAATAATAAAGTTATGCTTTGCCAACAGGTCGAGAGACAAGACAATACCCTAAGCTAAGCTGGTCAACAACTATAACTCTTACTGAGAAATCATTCAGTAAGATCAGAACTAAAGCACTAGGAGGAATCTTCCTCTACTGGTTCATCCTTCAACGCTCCTGGAAGGACGGAACTGCAGCAGCAATGTGGAACTCCATCTGGTAACATCCATGAGAATGTCCAATCCAACAACAGTGCAAGGGTAAATTCTTTGTCCACGAGTTTATCACAGGCTATGTCGTGTGCAAACATATATATATACATATATATATATATATTGACTGTTTGTCTCGATGACAAAAATATTCTCGATGTTTTATTCTTAAACATCAAAATCCATGGGTATGATATGAAAGAAGGATCTATACCCATTGCTCTTATTTATAGAGTTCAATACAAAGTTATGAACTCTGTAATCTCCAATTTCCTGAAAACCAATTGTGAGAAACGTGGAGAAACAACTTTGTTTCTTACAGATAATTCCAAAGCCAATGTTGCTGTTCCTAAGACCATTCAGTGGAATGAGGTCACGCTCCCTGAAATGTGGACTCTGGAAAAAGCTACTCCTGCTTCTCCCACAATTACCCCCAATTTTCAAAGCATTTTGCAACATCCTACAGGACAAGTTGATTTGATTTTTGATAGGAGAAATTCTTTCTCTCTATCCAGATCTGTCAAGTCTAGCGATGATTTCCAATCTACCCTTTCTAGAAGATCTCTTTCGATCTCCAGAACAATTCCCAGATCTATTCCTAGATCTGAACCAGAACTGTCTCATGACGAATCTACAATTCACCTACAAGGATTTGAAGCTACAACTCCTATAAGAAACTCTTACCAAAAGGAAGAAGATACTCAAACAATTTCATCCCCAACTTACTCTTCTCTCAATCCGGAATATGATATTAATACAATTTCATCTGTTTTTATTCCAGACAGAAATTCTATCCAAAAAGAATTCTTCTCTGAAAAATGGACTTCTCACAGAGAATGGTTCTTTAAGAATTTTCGGGGCGCTAAGCGTAAACAAATGCAAGATAAGTTTTATGAATTTCTTGGACAGATTCATTACAACCTCCCATTCTTTTATTGGTTCAATGGCATTACTATTAAGAACAATCTCAGCTACCCTTTCAAAGACCCTTCTTTAAACAAAAAATCCTTAGAAGTCATCAAAAATTGGCACCTAGGGGATGGTCAAATTGTTCAATCTGAACTACCTCCTAAGACTCATTTTACTCTAACCAGTAAAGATTCTTCTAAAACTGTCATAGCAGCCCCTTTCAATTCAAAGACAGAAGAAGAACCACCTCACAACACCTTGGAATTCTGTAAAGTTATTCCTGACTCTCCTGAGGCTGGAGCTCCACCTCACAGACATTCCTCAAAAAATTCTTCTATTAATGTCCTTGGACAACCTTCTTCAGCATGTTCTTCTGAAGAAGAAAGTTCTGACATCAATATCAATCCGGTCATCACTGGTACTAATTGGAAAAATCCAACCAAACTCTATTACCCTAGGGCTACTGCCCCTGATCTTCTTTTAGAAGAAAAGGATTCCAATTCCAATTTCAAAAGTTTCAGTGCCAATAACGTCTATAAATGGAACAGAGATGGTGAAAATGAGTATGGAATTACCAAAATCCTTCAAAACATGACCATGGTTGCCACTGCCTATGAAACCTCCAACGACTTTCTCGAATCTATGATCGTTGAAATTCTTGTTGCAGGTTTTTGTGGACAACTTAAAGGTTGGTGGGACAATTATCTCTCTGATCAAGAGAGACTCTCAATCCTTAGTGCCATTAAAACTAACCCGGATGGTATTCCCATTAGTGAAAATGGTGCAAGCATCCCTGATGCTGTCAACACCTTAATTTTTACAATAGCTCAACACTTCATAGGAGATCCTTCTGTTATCAAAGATAGATCTGCTGAATTATTAGCCAATCTTAGGTGTAAATCCTTAGGTGATTTTAGATGGTAGAAGGGTACCTTCCTAACCCGGGTCTATACTAGAGAAGATATTCAACAAGCTTTTTGGAAAGAAAATCAGAACGTCTCAGCACTGCTAATGGTTCTGTATTAAAAATCAATTTCAAATTATCTTCTGCTACTATTGAAAACCAGGATTTAAGAATTAATACCTCTTTTTTACTGGTAAAAAATTTGAAAAATAAAGTAATTTTAGGAACCCCATTTATCAAATTACTTTTCCCATACCAAACTACTGATGAAGGTATTATTACACAGTACTAGAATCAGTCAATTATTTTCAAATTTTTGAAAATGCCAATTTTACCAAATATTGACATCAATCCATTTTATCTAAAAAACTCAGTCTTGTAAAGCTTTGAGATGTCTATTGTTTACAGATCTATATTAATCTAGTATGCTTGATCTTTTTCAGCGAAACAAAACCCCTTACAGTAGAGTTTAGTGCTTGGATCTGGACGTAATATACTTGGTTATTCATACTTGGGTAAATTAGACTGTAATTACTTATTCTTTCTTAATAACATAGTCCTAGCAATTCATATACATATGATTAAATTTATTTAAAGTACTTTAGTGCATAATCTGTTAGTTCTTGTTTAATATCCTAGTCCTAAAGAACCACGTTATGGCAATGATACTTATGGGTGAGGAAGGCTTATTTTTTATCGAATTCGTTTTTGATATTATGTTTCGTTTGCTCTCTTCCCGTTTTTCTCCTAACAAGTCCTCTATGTCCTCCTCATCCTCCTCTCTTTCCAATCAACATAGTTTTTCCAAAAGAGTCTTCAAAGATGAAATCTGCTTCGAAGATCTCAACCAAGAACTAGACAATTGGGATATCCCCAAAATCAAATATATATATATATATAATACAATAACATGTTTTTATATACATATACATACTTAATATACCGCATGCATCATCATGGTATATCAAGCAATTGCATGTGAGCAGACAAATCAATCAGCAGATCAATAATCAAGTCACACATATTATCAATGTGGTTAATCATGCATGTCAATGCATTATGAACAAGTTTGTATATACACTTATAGCCTTAAACAAGGACAGCAATAGAAATAAGGAAAGCTTTTTTCAGGTCCAAATAAATTCTCCTACTAAGGGTATAGCCACACATTAGGCAATGTTGCCAACCACTACCTCTAGTCCAGGGTGTACCTCGGGTAGCTGGCATGAAATGACAACTGGCCCTTTTGAAGTCCTTAAGACAATCAAATGCTACGAGTGCCGACGCTCAATGGTCAGTATGCATCAAAATAAATTCTTTAATATAGTCCACTCACCTTAAGGAGTGTCCGAGAGATATTTTAATTAATAAATGCGGATCGATAATCAACTACAATTTTTTAAGTCTCTCATGTCCTATGAGTCAAATCACTGGGTTTTTCTTTTAGAAAGGTGGAGGGAACTCAAAGCTTAAGCACCACACCAGGTAGCCCATACTACTCAGTGTAATGCTCAGGCAATTCTTCATCCCCCAGTAAACCGAGGCAATGAGAAATTACCACTTAGAGTTCAAACACATGACACAAGCTCCAGGTGTTCAACTGCGAAACGCTAGTCTCAATCTTAGATCAAAACTCGATGCACGTAATGCAGAACACTAGGCTCAATTTTTTAGTTGAGATACTCGGCACGCCATACGGAACACAAGGTCCAATATTTAATCAAGAAAATGTGCACGCAAGTAGGACGTTAAGTCCCAGCACAGGACACATGGCCCATATGCTCAATAGGAAAACTAGGCTCCCTATATTTTATTCTTTAGAAATCTCGATTTTTGAAATCTTTGAAATCTCTTTCTCCATTCTTGTGTCACTTCTAAGTACTACTATATCTGAAAATACTTTTTAGCTCTAGGTCGTTGAAACCCCGGTTGTGCTAAATAATATGCTAGGAGAATTCCCAAGAAAGAGAGGCGGTGCAAACACTCTTAATTGCCAAGTCTTTCCTAGCCAGAATTTTCCCAGACGCATTAGTTAACTCAACCGTTTTCGCAAATTGTACTATTTATCTTGAGTCATTTACTTAACATAATTCCATTGGAAAATTTTTTACAAGCTTTGGCTAGTTTCACTAAAATCCTCTCACTTATCTTTAAATCAAAAAGCCTTTAACATTTCTTTTTGAAACCTTAGTTTGGCTTATGAAATCGCATAAGATTTACCGTTGTAAATCGTCAAACCAGTTTACAATCGATCTTCGCATTATTAATTAATTCATCCTTATTCACATTATCATTATCATGCATACTTGATCAATATCAAACCCAAATTAAATCAATCATACATGATTTAAATCACACAATACAATTCAGTCTTGCCACGTAGGGCCAAATCAATACACAACAATTCATGCAAACATATAATAATACTACATGTATTATCACACAATTAAACAACCAAGCAAACCACACAACAAACAAGGCAAAAAGCCCAAACTCATTGTGTAAGAATTTCCCTTACCTGGAATGTGTTACAAAGAGGGTAAACCCAAAGTGTTGTCGAGTCGTACGTTGCACGAACCTTAACAATCATAAGTTCAATCAATTAGAACTAAAAACTCATGTGGTATACCCCTAGGGCAGTCACGTTTTTGGATACTCAAAGGCCTAGGAATTACTTAACTTAATCCTATTTAGATCACACCTAGTCATATATCATGAAACAAGTCTAAGTTATGCAAGTTTTGAAACTTTTACAAATACTACACACTTAGAAAAATATCAAAACCAAAATTTTCCTCTTTGAATAGTGTTTTACCACTTTGAATAGTATTTTCTCAACTTTGAACAACTCTTTAAAACACTAAAACATGTCATAAAATTGTAGAAACAAATTCTTTATAAGTTTAAGACAATTCTTAAGACATAAATCTAAACTTTTTCCCGAAATCAAACCTCTTTGAAAGACTTTGCAAAACCAACTTACTAGCCACTTTTGACAACATATTTTAGACATAAAAACAAGTTAAGAACATGTCAAAATCCCTTATGAAAGCCACGATTCCAACTCCCAAAACAAATCTCAAGTTTTCAAACTTTTCATTCTTTAGTCATACAAACTTTGTTAAACACAAATCTTTTATCATAAACCAACTTCTTAAACACTTTGTTATACTTTAAAACAATTTAAAACATTATCAAGAACACATATATGGGCCATGGTTTTCAGCCCCAAGATTCACCAAATAAATTTCAAAAAACCTTGCTTAACATGTCTATATGACTTGATCTAAGCATACTAAGCCAAAACCCTCAAAGATCTAACTCCAAAACCACAAAATCAAGCTAAGATCAAGCCACCAGACAGCCCTATACATTCGGCTAGAACCAAGAGTTTGAGTTTTCAAATTTTAAAAACACTAAACAAGCTTAATCATGGAGGAAAAGGATGGATCTAAAGATTAATCAAGTTAATACTTCAAGATCAAACACTTTCTAAGAAAAAATAACTCTAAATCCAACAAAAACCCATTTCATAAAACTAAAGAGAGAAGAGAATAGACATGAGGCTTACCAAGAAGTTTAGAGATGGTCGATCAAGGATCAAGAACAAAGGAAGAAAGATTGCACTTAAAAACACTAAGTTTTTCAAGATTTCTCACAATTTTTCTCCCTAGATTTTTCTCCACCAAAGCATCAATGAAAAAATATGAAGAGGCTGATATCCTATTTATAGAGATCACAACGGACAAGAAAGGGAATAAAATTGTTCATTTAGTTGGATCTTAACCATTTAGTTACAAATTAACAAAGTAAACTAACTACCAATTACACCTAAGCCAATCACATGCTTCCACAAGTCATTGGTGCATCCGAATCACATGTCTTGGCTCCCATTGGTCTAAAGTGGTTGACCTTCCTCTTAAAATATCAAAGGGTTTCGCTTCGACGCATTTTTTATCAACTGGGTGCGCGACGTTCCACGTATATTAGGGTTTTTCACCCGTCGCTCCAAAAAAATTTCCATTTCACCAACCCACACCTAAAATTTATTGTTCAGTCAAAATATTCGCCTTGTCATGAGGTTTGCTCCCTTGCAGCTCGTTTTCTCAAATTATGAGCCCAAACGCTGCTATAACGCTATTTCGGGTCATAGGAAATACCCTATATTTTTCTACTTGCCCAAAAATTCCCAAAATATTTCAATAAATCATAAATATTTGAAAATGCTTAAATATAAAATTTTGTAAAATTTAGATCACGTTTGAGTATGTTTCAATTAGAAACTTACTCGTTAGCTTCACAACGGCAGAATTACTACGACGTAGTAAAACTTGTAAATTAGTAATAGTTACAAATTCCAATTTTTCTATCATCAAAAATAATTTCAAACAATAAAATCATCCATAGAAAATTATTAATAGAGAAGTCGTATTAAATACGACAGAAAACAATCAATTAATAATTAACTAAACTTCAAAAATTCAAACTGACTTAAAAAAATAATTTTTAATAAGTCCTAAAAATTATTCCTCTTTAAATAAACTAATTCCTTTAATCAAACAACAAGTTTACATGATTTTCAGGATTAATTCATATTAAAAAAGTATACGTCTACACTGTCTGTTAATCAGAGTTAATTACCAAAACAGCGATTTGTTTACAACAAATCTTTGTAGTTCTTCATACTTTTCACAAATCATTAAGGTGATCAATCTCTATGATTTATTTCCATGTAGTCGGAAACTGTAAAATATTTTTCATAAAAATTGGGGTGTTACGAATGTAGTCCTTTTTTTAAAAAAAAAAAAAAGTGCCACATAAGTATTTCTTTGCTCATCTCCGCATGCCTACGTCATTCTCATACATGCCTATCTGATGGAACAATGGATATGTGATTCTCCGTGCAATAATGTTATTATAAAAAAAAGACTACCTAGTGAGTTGATGGATTTGTCGTATTCTACAATCATGAGATTCCCATAACTTTAGTCTCTCCTTCACAAACATGTCTCTCACCCGTGAACATGAACACATGTAAAAAACCAAATACTATATAACACTCTCAGTAGTATAACACTTTCACTTTCATTTGTTTCAGTAGTATAACACTTTCACTTTCATTCGTTGGAGACTCTCATTAGTAACATCTACAAAGGTATTATTTTTTTAAAAGTAAATTAAATTATTTGTTATATACATATGAAATTAAAGAATTAGAGACAACGTGACTGATTTTACTGAAGATGAAGACTTGGAAATATTCAATGAAGGGTGTACAGGTATTATTAGGCATGTCGGACCGTCCAATATAGGACTACATGTTACACCGTCTCCATTTTTTTTACCAATATTTGCAATCAAGAAACCAAAGATCCGGTGGGTGGTGTGGATTACATACAAAGAGGCAGCAATGTATGGTTCGACAATGATCTTGGCATGGGAATGACGTTTGAATCAAAGAAAGCAGTCTGTTGTATCAAGTCTACTACGCGTTGATCTTCTGGTGGACCCATATGTAACATCCCAACTTTTCTTAAGCTTAGCAATTAGAGACCCTAAGTGAATGAGGGATTTAATCCCTAAGGATTAACGAGGTTAATAACCTTTAATCGAGTGTTTTAACACAAAGTTAAACCTAAGGGGTTAAAATAGTAATTTTTCCCAAAAGTTTAGGAAAAGTGGGACTATTTATTCATGAGTAGCTTAATTTATTAATTTATCTAAGGTTTAATTAAGGAACAATGGATAAATTAAGAAATTAATGAGGATTTGTTAGCTAAAATTTCTATCAAATCATACACTATTCCCCATGGTGCACCTCACTTCCTTAAGACCCACCTTAGTACCCTCCCATTCCCTCACTTACTCCATCCCTGCGTAACAAAGAAGCAGAAGGAAAAGTAAGAAAAGAAAAAAAGAACAGAGGAAGAAAGAAAAGGAAAAGAAGAAAGAAAAGAGAAGGAGAGGAGAGAAAGAAGAAAGGCGCGATCGGAAGGGAAGAAGAGAAGGGAGGTGGAGTCACGGCGGCGAAGGCAAGATGGCGGTGCACCACCCCTTTTCCGTGAATAGGGTAATAAGAGAGAGGAAGCAGAGAGAGGAAGAGAGACCGAGCGTGTGTGTGTGTGTGTGTGAGAGAGAGAGAGAGAGAGAGAGAGAGAGAGAAAGAGATCGAAGAAGAAGGAAAGGAAATGGAAGAAAGGAGGAAGAAGAAGAGTGGAAAGGAAGAATTGGGGCTGAACCTTTCTCTTTTGGAGGAAGTTTGGCCAGCCCTAGAAGAAGGAAAAAGGGGAAAAACGCAATTGGAAAGGAGGAGAAGAAGAAGAAGACCAAAGATTTCTCACTTGTAGCTCAAGGTCTTGGAAGAAATTTGTGAGTTCTTCATCCTTTAGCTGGTGGGCACCCATAAGACCCCCATTAGGGTATTTCATTCACTATTATTTGTATGTTTAGGTAATATTTAGTGGAATTGGTTAAGGGTTAGATGGCTGCCCCCAACCCCCCACAAATGTATGTATGATGTTTTGCCCTTGTCAGCTCCACAGAGCTCCAAGGGGATGAGTTTGGTCCATGAGTGATTAGACTCAAGAGTGTTGATGATTTCTATATGAGACTCGGGTACTGAATGAGTTGTTCATGATTTTTCATGCTAAGTGACTTGATGTTCCAATGCTATTATTTTGATGCTTGAGTTGGTGTCTAAGTTACAATGTAAATAAGGTTTATTTGAGGATGAAAGGGGATTCACATGATAGGAAGAAATTTAGTATAAATTGATTATGAATTGGATTAGATGATGATAGCTTGATGCATTTTATGACTCTTATCATGAATATGCTTAAGTTTCAAATACTAAAGGAATTGATGTCCAATGCATTATGTTGTTAACCTTGATGTTGAGTTTTCAATTGATGGGAAATGTTTAGGAATGAGAAAAGGTTATATCAATGAGACGATTATGATTTCGAATGAAGTTTGTTGATGTTTTAATCATGGTATTATCAATGATGTATGTTTCAAGTATATGATGCACTTTTTCTTGTTAGACTTAAATCTGTGATCTTGTTAGACTTCATTGATGATAGGTTGAACGAGTAAATGATGCATGAGACTAAGAGGCCTATTTGCCTATTTAATTCATTGTAAATAGTTAGTTATTATGATGAGTTGTGATATCCTCATTGAGTGATTTCTAAGAATAAGGGTTGAGTATTCTAAACGTTGATAGAGTCCAATGAGCTTTAGGATATTTGATTACATGAGCGTCAAACAATGCACAGGTTATAAGAGTGTTCTTTTACTTGTAATGCCTGAATCCTTGATGTTAGTTTTAATCTCATAGAAGATTACTTGGAATGAAAAGGAGTTGTGGTTGAACAAGTTATTGATTAAGTATTTTACTTACGTATCTATGTCATGTCTTCAATGCACAGATGTTGTTATAGTTAAGATTAAGTCGTGCTTAATAGGGAAGAATGAGTGAATTATAAATGTTTATTCATTTCCTTATGTGAATGCATTGATAATGCATAAGTTTATGATTAAGAATATGGTGTTCATTTAACTTCCAAGCTTAAGCCTATGATCCGGTTAAGTCTCATTGGCGATAGTTGGTATTAGTAATTGCTGCACAAAAGTAAGACTCCTTGGTTGCCTATTTACTTCCATTGTAAACACGCATGTAGGATAAGTAATGTTATGAATGGTATATTAGACAGTGGATTATCATGTCCGACAATATACTAAGTGTTCTAAGCATATATTGGGCCGTGGATTATCACACCCGGCTAAGCGTATATTGGACCGTGGATTACCAACCAAGTTGTCTAAGCGTATATTGGACCGTGGATTATCACGCCCGACAATATACTAAGTGTTCTAAGCATATATTGGACCATGGATTATCACGCCCGGCTAAGCGTATATTGGACCATGGATAATCACGCCCGGCAATATACTAGTCGTCTAAGCGTATATTGGACCGTGGAAAATCTCGCCCGACAATATACAAAGTCTTATAAAGGGTATATTGGACTAGATAAACACGCCCGACAATATATCGAGTTACTGAACACTTTGTTTTTTTAAACGAAAGATTTTATGTTCTTATGTGAATTAGTTTTAATCTAAATGCCTCAAGTATGTTTATTAAAATAGAATGATCCGATGAGGGTTAGTGAGGAGTCCGTGAAGGACTCACTGAGATTTTATCTGACTCTTTCCATGTTGTTTTTTAGATAAGCAGGTACCAAAGGAAGGCTAAGCGACTCTAAAGACCTAATGCTTGTACTTTAAGATTTTTATTCTGGAGTTGTAGGTGTATCTACAACCTCTCGGTCTTGTAAGACCTAGTTGTATTTTGATATTCTAAGTTATATCCAATTAGGAAAAAGTTGAAATCTAATTACTATATTTATGACTTAGGTTAAGAATTTACGACTTGGATGACTGTAAACAAGTTTTAAATTTTTAGTAATTTCTATACTTTAATATAATTTTTGTGTATTTCAATTTACGTTGAGGTGCGGGTGTTACACCATACAAGGTGATGCCTTAGTCGAATCGGTCTCTTTTCTTGAGCTCATGTTGTTGAAGAAACATGGTTATTTTGAAATCTTAATAGTGATTCATCAAATGGATCTAGTCCCACTTGATCCATATTTGTTGAATAAACTAAGATGAAAATATGAGTAAGTAGACGGCGTGGGCCTATAAATGTGAGTAAGTATATGCACTCTATAAATGTGAAAAACTTGTATTTATAGTCTCTTTTAGATGCTCCTTATTGTTAAAATGCAAAACATGAGTTAAAATGCAACCGGTGAATTCAACTATGCAAGATTTTTGTCATGCAAAACTTTGCATGACTAAGTATGTGATACTATGCAAGATTCTCGATGCTATGCAAGTGTGTGTAACTAGTTACTATGCATGATTCTTGTCGTGCAAAGTATTGTCATGCTATGCAAGATTCAAGATTCGTAAGTTGTGTTGAAAAAAAACATGTGAGTTAGAGTGAACAAAGTTAGAGCCTTGCCACACCAGTTCTTATTTTTTTTTATTTGTCAGCATGCATTATCTAGCACATGGTCACATTAAAGCTAAGAAAAAAAAAACAAAGGAATTGAAAAGAAAGGTCACAGATGAACGAAACAATATATATATATATATATATATATCCCCAATATGGTCTCTCTTGTTTTTTTTTATTTCGAAGTTATCATTTATGTTACAAATATTATACTAATGTGGTCCTTTTTAAAAAAAAATAGCACATATGTATTTCTTTACTCATCTACGCATGCCTACATGAATCTTCAACATGCCTATGTGATGGAACAATGGATATGTGATTCTCCATGCAATAATTTGATTATCAACCAAAAAAAAAAAAACAAGTGAGGTTATGGATTTGTCCTATTCTACAATTATGAGATTCTCATGACTTTAGTCTCTTCTTCACAAACATGTCCCTCACCCGTGAATATGAACACATGTAGAAAACCAAATGCTATATAACACTCTCAGTAGTATAACACTTCCACTTTCATTCGTTTCAGTAGTATAACACTTTCACTTTCATTCGTTGGAGACTCTCATTAGTAACATCTACAAAGGTATTATTTTTTTAAAAGAAAATTAAATTATTAGTTATATACAAATGAAATTAAAGTATTAGAGACAACGTGACTGATTTAGTGAAGATAAAGACTTAGAGATATTCAATGAAGGTTATATAGGTATACTGACAATGTTGGACCGTCCAATATAGGACTACATGTTACATCGTCTCCATTTTTTACCAATATTTGCTGGTGGATTACAGACAAAGAGGCAGCAACGTATGGTTTGACAATGATCTTGCCATGGGAATGACGTTTGAATCAAATAAAGCAGTCTATTGTATTAAGTCTGCTACGCGTTGATCTACTGGTGGACCTATACAAGGTGATGCCTTGGTCGAATCGGTCTCTCTTCTGGAGCCCATATTGTTGAAGAAACATTGTTATTTTGAAATCTTAATAGTGATTCATCAAACGGATCTGGTACTCCCACTTGATCCATATCTGTTGAATAAGTTAAGATGAAAATATGTGTTAGTAGATGGCGTGGGCTTATAAATGTGAGTAAGTAGATGCACCCTATAAATGTGAAAAACTCATATTTTTAGTCTCTTTTGGATGCACATTATTGTTAAAATGCAAAACACGAGTTAAAATGCAACCCGTGAATTCAACTATGCATGATTCTCGATACTATGCGGGTGTGTGTAACTAGTTACTATGTGAGATTCTTGTCGTGCAAAGTCTTGTCATGCTATGCAAGACTCAAAATTCGTAAGTTATGTGTTGAAAAAAAATGTGAGTTAGAGCGAACAAAGGTGGCACATGGTCGCATTAAAGCTAAGGAAAAAAAAATTGAGTTAGAGTGAACAAAGTTAGAGTCATGCCATGCCATTTCTTGTTTTTTTTTTTTATCTGTCAACTTGCATTATCTAGCACATGGTCACACTAAAGCTAAGAAAAAAATAAAGGCATTGAAAAGAAAGGTCACAGGTGAACAAAACAATATATATATATGTGTGTGTGTGTCCACTTACGATTTAATTTTTTAATCCAGCCTATTTAAATATTTTATTTTTTTTATTTTTGTTATCCTTTATATTTATTTTACGTGTCGATTTGGTCATTTATGTATTAAAAATTCTAGATTGGTCTCTGTTATGAGTCCCACATTGGGGAGCCTCACTTACTAAGTGGAGTTTATAAGCTTAGGGGTTCTCTCACCTAATAGGCTAGTCTTTTAAGATGGGCTTTCCCTTTGGGCTTATACTCATAACAATTTGTTAGCAACAACACTATGGGCTCTTTTGGACTTAATGAAGCTATAGGCCCAGCTCAAAATGATGGCAAGCCCACATTATCCATTAGTCATGCTAGTTGTTTTTTATACCATTGTAAGAATGGGATACTAGATCCTTCCAATGATTGGTGATTGTAAGAAATCTATATATAGACACTTTAATGAATGAATCAAACAAGCAGAAAATTCAGTAGCATTTATTTTCTTTTTTAGGAGTAGATAGCAATATTAGGTAGTAATATGTTATTCTCTAACAATTGGTGCTTTCATTGCCTCCGTACTCCTTTTGTCAGAAACTCCTACTTCCCCTACCTCTTCTCAAATAAACTCACCTCTGCCTCCCCCACCCCCTCCACCACTGCCTCCCCCACCAATGGCTTATCCCACTTTTACTCTGTTTTATTCCACCTTCATTCCAGCTCCCTTACCAAACTTCAATTTCAGCCATGGCTACACACCACCATCGCCCAACCCATACACATCTGGAAGTTATTCTAGTCCGTATGGATATCAGCAGTAACCTAGTCACCCATATTACAATCCTGCGGTTTATCAGACTGTTGGAGGTTATCAAACCAGTGGTGGATATGTGTAAAGTTTAGACCAATGTGGTCTTTTTTTTTCGAAGTGGCCCCCTATGTTACAAATATTATACAAATGTGGTCCTTCTTTTAAAAAAAAAAAAGTAGCACATATGTATTTCTTTACTCATCTCTGCATGCCTACGTGATTCTCCTGCATGCCTATGTGATGGAACAATGGATATGTGATTCTCTGTGCAATAATGTGATTATAAATAAAAGACAAGTGAGTTGATAGATTTGTCCTATTCTACAATCATGAGATTCCCATGACTTTAGTCTTTTCTTCACAAACATGTCCCTCACCCGTGAACAAGAACACATGTAAAAAACCAAATGCTATATAACACTCTCAGTAGTATAACACTTTCACTTTCATTCGTTGGAGACTCTCATTAGTAACATCTACAAAGGTATTATTTTTTTAAAAGTAAATTAAATTATTAGTTATATACATATGAAATTAAAGTATTAGAGTCAACATGACTGATTTTAGTGAAGATGAAGACTTGGAGATATTCAATGAAGGTTGTACAGGTATTACTGACAATGTTGGACCGTCCAATATAGGAGAACATGCTACACCGTCTCTATTTTTTACCAATATTTTCAATTAGGAAACCGAAGATCCGGTGGGTGGTGTGGATTACAGACAAAAAGGCAGCAATGTATGGTTCGACGATGATCTTTCCATGGGAATGATGTTTGAATCAAAGAAAGCAGTCTGTTGTATCAAGTCTGCAATGCGTTGATCTTCTGGTGGACCCATACTTGGTGATGTCTTAGTCGAATTGATCTCTCTTCTTGAGCGCATGTTGTTGAAGAAACATGGTTATTTTGAAATCTTAATAGTGATTCACCAAAAGAATCTGGTCCTACTTGATCCATATTTGTAGAATAAGTTAAGATGAAAATTGAGTAAGTAGACAACGTAGGCTTATAAATGTGAGTAAGTAGATGCACTCTATAAATGTGAAAAAACACATATTTTTAGTCTCTTTTAGATGCACCTTATTATTAAAATGAAAAACATGAGTTAAAATGCAACCCGTGAATTCAACAATGCAAGATTCTTATCATGCAAAACTTTGTATGATTAA
This sequence comes from Calophaca sinica, assembly GCA_037113605.1. Taxonomy (NCBI): domain Eukaryota; kingdom Viridiplantae; phylum Streptophyta; class Magnoliopsida; order Fabales; family Fabaceae; genus Calophaca; species Calophaca sinica. Next base: position 49,751,419 of record CM073733.1, read on the forward strand.
GTGTGTGATACTATGCAAGATTCTCGATACTATGCAAGTGTGTGTAACTAGTTACTATGCAAGATTCTTGTCATGCAAAGTCTTGTCATGCTATGCAAGATTCAAGATTCGTAAGTTATGAGTCGAAAAAAAATGTGAATTAGAGTGAGCAAAGGTAGCACATGGTCGCATTAAAGCAACGGGGAAAAAAAATGTGAGCTAGAGTGAACAAAGTCAGTGTCTTGCCACAGATGAACAAAACAATATATATAGCACATAGTCACATTAAATCTAAGAAAAAAATGAAGGTATTGAAAAGAAAGGTCACAGATGAAAAAAGAAAAAAGTAGCACACATGTATTTCTTTACTCATCTCCGCATGCCTACGTGATTCTCCTGCATGCCTATGTGATGGAACAATGGATATGTGATTCTCTGTGCAATAATGTGATTATAAAAAAAAGACAAGTGAGTTGATGGATTTGTCCTATTCTACAATCATGAGATTCCCATGACTTTAGTCTCTTCTTCACAAACATGTCCCTCACCCGTGAACAAGAACACATGTAAAAAACCAAATGCTATATAACACTCTTAGTAGTATAACACTTTCACTTTCATTCGTTTCAGTAATATAACACTTTCACTTTCATTCGTTGGAGACTTTCATTAGTAACATCTACAAAGATATTATTTTTTTAAAAGTAAAGTAAATTATTAGTTATATACATATGAAATTAAAGTATTAGAGACAACGTGACTGAATTTAGTGAAGATGAAGACTTGGAGATATTCAACGAATGTTGTACAGGTATTACTGACGTTGTTGGACCGTCCAATATAGGACAACATGTTACACTGTCTCCATTTTTTACCAATATTTTCAGTCAGGAAACCGAAGATCCGGTGGGTGGCGTGGATTATAGACAAAGAGGCAGCAATGTATGGTTCGACGATGATCTTGCCATGGGAATGACGTTTGAATAAAAGAAAGCACTCTGTATTATCAAGTCTGCTACGCGTTGATCTTCTGGTGGACCTATACAAGGTGATGTCTTGGTCTAATCGGTCTCTCTTCTTGAGCGCATATTGTTGAAGAAACATGGTTATTTTGAAATCTTAATAGTGATTCACCAAACGGACCTGGTCCCACTTGATCCATGTCTGTTGAATAAGTTAAGATAAAAATATGAGTAAGTAAATGGTGTGGACTTATAAATATGAGTAAGTAGATGCACTCTATAAACGTGAAAAACTCATATTTATAGTCTCTTTTAGATGCACCTTATTGTTAAAATGCAAAACATGAGTTAAAATGCAACCCGCGAATTCAACGATGCAAGATTCTTATCATGCAAAACTTTACATGATTAAGTGTGTGATACTATGCAAGTGTGTGTAACTAGTTACTATGTATGATTCTTGTCATGCAAAGTCTTGTCATGATATGCAAGATTCAAGATTCGTAAGTCATGGGTTGGAAAAAAAATTGAGTTAGAGTGAACAAAGGTAGCACATGGTCGCATTAAAGCTAAGGAAAAAAAGTGAGTTATATTGAACAAAGTTAGAGTCTTGCCACGCCAGTTCTTATTTTTTTAATCTGTCAGCTTGCATTATCTAGCACATGGCCGCATTAAAGATACGGGAAAAAACAAAGGTATTGAAAAGAAAGGTCACAGATGAACAAAAAAAAAAATAACATTACACACACACACACACTCTTACGATTAAATTTTTCAATCCAGCCTATTTAAATATTTTATTTTTTATTATATTTATTTCAGGCTTCGATTTGATCATTTATGTATTAAAAATTTTAGATTGGTCACTTATGTGTAAAATTTACATCAATGTGGTGTCTGTTATTTTTTTTTTAATTCCGAAGTGGTCTCTTATGTTACAAATATTACACTAATGTGGTCCTTTTTTTTAAAAAAAAAGTACCACATAAGTATTTCTTTACTCATCTCTGCATGCCTATGTGATTCTCTTGCAAGCCTATGTGATGGAACAATGGATATGTGATTCTCTGTGCAATGATGTGATTATAAAAAAGACAAGTGAGATGATGGATTTGTCCTATTCTACAATTATGAGATTCCCATGACTTTAATCTCTTCTTCACAAACATGTCTCTCACCTATGAATATGAACACATGTAAAAAACCAAATGCTATATAACACTCTCAGTAGTATAACATTTTCACTTTCATTTATTTCAGTAGTTTAACACTTTCACTTTCATTCGTTGGAGACTCTCATTAGTATCATCTACAAAGGCATTATTTTTTTAAAAGTAAATTAAATTATTAATTATATACATATGAAATTAAATTATTAGAGACAACTTGAGTGATTTTAGTGAAGGTGAAGACTTGAAGATGTCCAATGATGGTTGTATAGGTATTACTGATGATGTTGGACCGTCCAATATAAAACTACATGTTACACCATCTCCATTTTTTACCAATATTTACAGTCAGGAAACCGAAGATCCGGTGGGTGGTGTGGATTACAGTCAAAGAGGCAGCAATTTATGGTTTGACAATGATCTTGCCATGGCAATGTCGTTTGAATCAAGAGAAATAGTCAATGCCATTAAACAATACCATATTAAAAATTTGTTTAACTATCTTGTAGAAGAATCACGCTCAGATAGGTACGTTGCTAAGTGTGTAAAGTTTGGTAATGGATGCCAGTGGTGAATTAGAGCATCGTATAACATGAGGTGTTGTAAATGGCAGATAAAGAAAAAAAAATGGCAGATAAAGAAAATTGATTGCATCCATACTTGTACAACCTCAGCGATCTCACAAGATCACACTAAATTAGACTCATTCATTATTGCTGATAGTGTTCTTAGTTTAGTAAGTGCAGATCCTGGCATACCAGTCAAAACCCTTATTGAAGAGGTGCGTAATCAATTTCACTACACAGTAAAGGGGTGGATGGCAAAACAAAAATCCATGGCAAAGGTATTTGGTGACTGGGAGGAATCATACACCGTGTTGCTTAGATAGATGAACGATGTCCAGAATTCCATACAAGGGACCGTTGTCAAATACAAGTTGACCCCTTATATTGTCGATTGTGTAGAAGACCCTGAGAGTATGGTACTAAACTTGTGTTCTGGGCATTTAGGCCATGCATTGAAGGATTTCCATACTGCAAACCAATTGTTCAAGTGGACGGGACATTTCTAACTGGAAAGTATCGTGGTACACTGTTAGTTGCTATCGCACAAGATGGAAATCGTAACATCCTTTCAATTGCATATGCAATTGTTGAAGGAGAGGAAAAGAAACATGGTCATGGTTCTTATATAATTTGTGCATGTTTATCACACCACAACCAAATTTATGCATAATATCAGACAGAGGAAAAGGTTTACTGGCAGCTTTGAAATCCGAACAAGTTGGGTGGGTTGGGCCTAACATATAATAAGTTTATTGTATTCGGCATATTGCAAGCAACTTCAATAAAAAAAAATTCAAAATTCGGATCTAATAAAACATGTCCTTAATGTGGGTAAGGAGTTAAATGTTTAAGTTGTCATTATTTTTTTCACTTAATCTTTCCAATTGATTTACTTATCATTCTCATATTTTTGTAGGATATGAGATGCAGCAACCACGATTTGAGGCAAAACTTCTTGCCATGAGATCAAAATTCAAACAAGCTTTTGAGTGGCTAGATAATATCCTAAGAGAGAAATGGACTCTGTCTTGTGATGGAAGAAAAAGATATAAGCATATGACTACCAATCTTGCAGAGTGCTTGAATTCGATTTTAAAAGGAGCACGAGCATTACCCATCACACCCTGGTGAAGACTGCATTTTATAGGCTAACTTCATTGTTTGTGGATGAAGGGGTGAAAGCACTTAGCATGATGAATGCAGGACAATTTACTGTGAGAAGCTATCCACAGCGTTGCTTTCAAATAGGCGCCTAGCAAGCTCTCGCGTGTTCGTAGTTATACCAGAGTGTCATAAGAGTTCGAGGTAGAAGAGATGACAAATCCACATGTCAGCCGACATGCAATGATATGCAGGGTTAATTTAAACAACTGGTGGTGTGATTGTGGAGAATTTCAAGCATTAAGGTATCCTTGTTCACATGTCATTGCATCGTGTGCCTATTGCAATGTGGATTGTCAGTTTATATTGACCCAATATACAGACTGGAGAATATCTTCAAGGTTTATCAACACGAGTTCCATCCTCTTAGAGATGAAGAATATTGGCCACCATATACATGTTCTACGTTGAAGCCTAATCCTCTCATGCGAAGAGATACCATGGGGAGACCAAAGACATCTCGGATAGATAATGAGATGGTTCTAAATCTGAAGAAAAAAAATGTGGTTATTGTCGCACTGAGGGACATAATAGAAGTAATTGTCCTTATAAAGATACAAATGCTTAAGTTATGAATTTTAATTTCATGGATGTAATATTTACCTTTGTTTTTAATGCATGTGTAATATTTGCCTTTGTTTTTAATGCATTTGTAATATTTATCCCAACAGATTAGGGTTTTGTTATTGAAAAAAATTAGGGTTTAACCTTGTTCACACATCACTTATGTATAATTAGGGCTTTGCTATAGTAAAATTAGGGTTTCATTCACAATTTATATTAAAAAAATTAAAAAGGGTGTGTCGTGAATACGACTTACGTAAAAAAATTAAAAAAAAAGGTATGTCGTGAACCATAGTCACGACTTATAAAAAAAAAAAATGTAAACCATGTATGGCATTCACCACTCATATTAAAATAATAATAATAATAATAATAGTAAAAATAACAAATCATGGTTGGCAACCACGACTCATATAAGTTAAAAAAAAAGTAAATCGTGACTGGTAGTCTCGATTTGCACCAGACACATAAATAAAAATTGACTTATCCAAAATACGTAATTTTGTGATCAAAATACCCCAGTGTGGTAAATTTCCCCTTAAATGCCATGTTATCAGCCATGATATTAAGTTTTTTTTTTTTTTTGGGTACATGGCCATGATATTAAGTTAACTACTGTTAAGTAGACATATACAAGTTAAATATAATCTTCACATTTTGACATTTTTTTTTGGTACAACATTTTGTGATGTTTTTAGTCATTGGTAATATTAATTTCATTATATCTGATTGTTTCATTGTTGATAAATTTTTTATAATTAAGTCAATGATAAATATTTTCATCAAAATAAATCCCCTTTCAGTAAACCATGTTTGGTTCGAAATGGATTCACTAGTTAGATTTGCTGTCAAAAAAAAAAAAAAAGATGATCCACATGAGAACTCAGACCTTTCTGACGAAGCTCTGTATTCTTGCTGTGTATTGGAGAGAGTTCCTCTTCAGCGTGGCCTAATTATTAGAAAGGATGCTGAGGTGCAGTTCCCCCATTTGATCCCTCCTTAGTTGTGTAATTTCTTCCTTATTTTATATAAAAATAAAAAAGAAATCTTAAGTTTTTCAGAAATACTTAACTTTCCATAAATTTGTTTGAATTAACAAAGGGCTATCTTTGGAAAATTACAATTTTAGAGGAAAACATATTTTTTGCGAAATGTCTCATTTTGAAATTGTTAAAATTTAATAATTCCAATTCCTTGACTTGACGCGGTTCACTTTAATCAAATTTACACTTGGGGAAACGATCATATGATTTCTGATGCACTCATATTTATTTACCCTTGTTTTTGTTGAACTGACATCGATCAGGTTACTGCCTCAACTATGAGGACGATGAGAACTATGAGCTTCTACTTTCAGAGGGCAATGTCAAACATTGTTGGAGTTTTGGACGATTTCAAGTACCGGTTCATTGTTAATCACTGTGTGTGTGGTCCACTCAAGAAGTCGCCAAAGTTCAAACTCCTTACTTTGTTTAGTATGGATGATTAAGCGGTGCATAGTCAGACCGACTCAACACCAAAAGGGGAGGTATCTACGTGCTATAATTATAGTGAAGGGACGCACACATTGTCATTCCCCACTTCCTTCACCATTAAGGGTTAAAAGACTTGTGGTCGTGAATGGTAAGGTCTCCTATAAATACTGGTACAAGTTTGCATATGCAGTCACACCCACAAGTCCACAAGTCACAACCAGCACAATCTCACATGGCTTCCATCCTCTGCCTCCGATATCCAACTTCCTCCTATACCATGGCTTTACTTCTTCTTTCGTCCATCCTCAATTTTCTGAGTGTTGCTTCAGCCACTGATCTAAATGCATTTCCCACTAGTGAGGAACCTCCAATATCCTCATTCCTCAATTCATGCTTTGCCTTTTTATTGTGTCACCACCACCTAAAGCTAATGGCCCAGAACGTGAATCACTAAACTTGGGTAAAGCTAATGAGCCAAAACCTCCAGCGTATTCAATGCCCCGCAGCTTTATTGGGATGACTTCATCAACAGGGCAAGACCGTGCGCCAAAGCCAAGTCCTAGGATTAGGAAGATGAAGTTTTGAGTTTAACATTTAAAGACTCTATCTAGACTAAAATGCGGTGATATTTTCTGATAAATAGCTGTTGACAATGGTGTATAAACTTGAATCTAAATATCTAATATTTTAATAAAAACAGCTAATAGTACATTATTTACTATGTTTATATTCATTGGCCCTTATATCTTTCATTATCAACATATCTCTTGACGTATCCATGTCTTTAACTTATTTCTCCCATGAAACTACGCAACCTAACAGCCCGGTACTTCTAAAAACGGGTAAGAACACATGCTGCTCATAAGTTATCCAGTGGCCATTGTTTTCAGCACACACTCTCTCTCTCTCTCTAGAAAGTAGACATTTTTTTTTTTTTTGGTTTCAGTACCCTACTCCATTTGTTTTCGTTTATAAGCAAAAGTCACTTTTTACATTCATTGAAAAATGTATGTATCTGGTCCAACAGATACATACATTTTTCAATGAATGTAAAAAGTGACTTTTGCTTATAAACGAAAACGGAGGGAGTACAAGTATCCTCCACCCCAGAGAAAATCTTGTTCGAGACACAGTTGAATACTAAATCTCAACACTTCTCCCAACGGAGGATTTAAAATGTAATCTCAACACTACTCCCAACGGAGGATTTAAAATGCGGTTCACCACGTGTGAGTGGACATTTTACATACAATCTATCTTTTGGTCGATTCACATGTTTGTTTCAGCCAATTTAAGCCCCTGGGCCTTTAGATTCATCAGTTATTGGGGAAAAACTTGTTTCTACGATTCTGATAAAAATAATCTCAAAAGCCCATATAAGATATCCCATACAGCCATACCTATCCATAGGTTACTAGTCATCAATGTCCAAATCTACAACGTAGAAGCTTATATAATGACGGTACCTAATGGCTACTAATGCCACTGATGATGTGTGATTGCGGAAGAGAAAAACTAACTATGTAACTAACCACATAACTAAATGAAGAGTAATGTTTCTGTGAATGAGATTGCATGAAGCAACTATGGGGCTGCATGTCCTCCATGAGAGAGGATCAATGTATTTCAAGAAGAGAACAAAAGTGAATGCAGAAGCATGGGAGTAGTTACTGATACCATAATGCATAAGGTGAAAGTGATATTTTATTCCCCGTTATTTTAAACAGATTCCCTGTTTCAATTTCTGTATTCTTGTATAGCTTCACTCGTCTATCAAGTAGCTCTGAAGACAAAATCACCTACAAATAAAACAACAGGACTGTATCAAGCTAAACCAAGCTTAAAAGTACAATTTATCAATGCCTAATAAGAGCAACTTAAGTTGGGTACAGTGCAACTTGGGAACTATACCAAAGCTCACTCATTTTCACTACCCATTTGAAAAATATAGTGCTCCTAACATAAAACTCAATCTTACAAAACTAATAATTCTAAAATGAATTCACCTAAAACACCATTCACCACTACTTATCCAAACAAGTCCATAGAATAAAAGCAACCCATCAGCATGCAATCCTATAAAAAACCTACCTGATTGTGTAGAGGTAGCATTGATAGGGATAAAGAAGAAGTTACCTGCTCTCTTCGAAGTGTGGGTGCAAGGTCAAAAACTTCCCTGGCACAATGAGCACAACCCGCAAACAAAGCAATAATCCATGAGACAACTCAATCACCACCTGCATCCCTAGACCTTAGATGCCCAAACACCAACACAGAGATAAATATCAATTAATCAAGCCCCAGTTTGAAACACTGCGTTGAATGGAAACCCTGAAAACTCTTCCTCCATAGTCTTCAACAATCTGCAGCCAAATCAGACCCCATTTCAGATCAAAACATACCCTCGAGCCTTTTAACAGTTAAAACACATAACATAAGCATAAGAAGAATCAACATTTGGATATATCAAATGGTTGAATAAGAGGCCTGAAATAGAGCTAGAATTCCAACGATTTCAAAAGCTAAACCTAGAGTCAAGCAAATATTGCAATCTAATCACCATGAGAACACTTAAACAAGATTAACATTTTCAAAACCTAATCATCTAATCAATGAGAATAATGATAGAGAAAGATGTTTACATAGTTGAAAATTCTGTGGAAAGAGAAAAGCTCAAAGAGATTGTATATGGAGAACGAAGAAGGTGAAGAGGAATAAAGTCTGCAAAGAGAGAGTAAAGAAAGAAAGCCAAGAACAACAGAGTCTGAAAAGAGATAGTGAAGAGCTTAAGAGAGGTCACAAAATTCAGAGATTAAGAGTTTTACATCTCACATGACAGGTGTGATTTGAACTTCCCTCATTTTTATCGGAAGAAAATGCCCTATAAATTCCCATCATTATTGAAATTCCGTGAACTTAGTATCGAACTAAGGTATTTCAGCACAATTCATTTCGATTCCTCTCTATAAATACATTACTCCCTTAAATTTCTTTATTCAAACATTTCGTTAGAGATTTAGATTAATGATCTTGAATAATGAACTGAAACTAGAAAGAGGAAGGTACCAGACAAATTTGTTCTGCAACATTGGGAAGATGTACATCAATAATCACAAGCTAAGACAAGGATTGAACTCTAATCTCTTCTCTAAACCAAGAGATAACACACCAATTTCCATTTCCATCTCGTCTACTTAACTGCTGAATGTAGCTCTTCCATGTGTTCATGTTGTAATGTTACTTCAATGAGTCCATATCAGGTGAACAATATTTGATCACATAAAGCATATAAAAACATTACCCATGTAATGAACTTTGGCATTTACTACTTATTGATAAGATTTGGAAAGTGTGCTGACTTGTCTCAGCAAATCTGCATAAAAAAAGGCTATACCTTCTTATATGCTGCAGAACCACCATATGATATGAAAGAAAGATTCAAAGAATACTCCTTTTGTTCCATCAATCACAGTCAATACTGAAAATGGTTAAAATTAACAACCTCATAAGTTTCTCAGCTGACAGGAGGGGCTTCAATATTAAGTGTTTTATTAGGATGCTTGACTATTTCTACTGTTCTTACTCAAGTAGTCCTGAACACCAACAGTATTATCCTCCCGACCTCCAGCACCATACTTCGTGCTTCTCACTACGATGCGAACACCACATTGGTAGCTGAGTTACTTACAGCACCAGCATACTTCATGCTTCTCACTACGATGGGGTTGGGATATTCCATGGAGGAGGCGTCTCTTTGTGTGGGAAGAGACATTGGTAGCTGAGTTACTTACAGCACTGGAGACTTCCACATTGGCAACTGAGGCGGATCGGTGGGTTTGGTCTCGGCACTCGACTGGTATGTATTCCGTCTCCTCTGCATATGCCCTTCTCTCTGAGTCCTTACATTCTGTGGCTCGCTTGTCTGATAGCGAGATTGGGGTCCTAGGCAAGTTGTGGAAAAGTCTAGCTCCTTCAAAGGTAATTGCTTTCTCATGGCAATTGCTTTTGGATAGAGTGCCCACTCGGACAAACTTGTTTAGGAAGAGAGTCATTTTAGATCCCTCAGCTACTGGAAGTGTTTTGTGCGGTCACCATCAGGAATCGACTCTACATTTATTTGGTAGATGTGATTTTACTTCGATGGCTTGGTATGCAGTAGTGGACTGGATTGGCTGTGATTTTGTCTTGCCTCCGGATCTGTTTACGTCATTCTTACAGTTTACCAACTTTAGGGGCAGTGCAAGATACAGGAAGGGTTTGGCACTGATTTGGCATACTGTCTTGTGGAAAATTTGTGATATCATGAATGGTTGTATTTTCTCTGGGAGGGTGCCTGACATCGGCCAGCTGATTGATCGCATTCGGTCCCTATCCTAGAGGTGGTTCCTGTCGAGGTCTAAGTCCTCTTCATGTGTGTTCTATGAGTGGTTTGTCAACCCACTATTATGTATTGGTAGGTCTTGATACTGGTTTGTGGTGGTATTAGCTTTTCGTGTTTGTTGTGGGCTAATTGGTCTGACTTTCTCTTTGAATGGTTGTTTTGGGTTGGGGTACCCCTTGTACCTCTATATTAATAAAATTTCTGCCATTCAAAAAAAAAAAACCTTTCATTTGTGGACTTGTTATGATCCAACTTTATGATAACGCAGAAGCATGGAACCACTTCTTCAGTAAGCACCATAACTATTTTCGGAACAATATCAACAGTTGAACAAGATGTGTACATTAGTTTATAGTTGAATCAGGTAAATTTAAATTATAACCCCCTTCCTCACCTGTTGTTAACAATGAAAGAATCAAATCTTTTCCACATTGATAAGTATTTTCCATATACAAGACATGTCAGAAACTCAATTAAGTGGCGACAAGGCTCCACCCCGGAGCTTTCTTGAGTTTCTCTTTTTTCATCATCTTCCTTAATCTCAAAACTTCCTGCCATTGTCCAGCCTCTGCATACATATTTGACAATGCAACATGAACTCCGTGATTATGAGGTTCCAAAGTAAGAATTTCTTTTACCACTCTTTCGGCAACCTCAGTATTTCCATTATTCTTGCTAGCTGCCAACAATGCTCCCAACATAACCACATCAGGCTCCCACGGCATGCCTTTAATCAGTTCCTCTGCCTCCAGCAATTTACCTCCTCTCCCAAGAAGATCAACCATGCATCCATAATGCTCAATCTTAGGTTCAATCCCATACTCAACCTTCATTGAACAAAAAACCTTGCGACCATCATCAATCAAACCACCATGACAACAAGCAGACAAAACCCCAATGAATGTGACATCATTAGGAACAACAATCCCTTTCTTTTTCATACTCTCAAATAGACTAAGAGCATCTTCAACATGTCCATGAGCAGCCAAACCACATATCATAGCATTCCAAGTAACAACATTCCTCTCAGGCATTTCATCAAACAACTTCCGTGCCATCACAATCGCCCCATTCTTCGCATACATATAAACCAACGCCGTCCCGAGAATAACTCCCACATCAACCCCTTTCACTCTCATAAACTCATGGATCCTTTCCCCAAGCTCGAGACAACCTGACCGAGCACAAGCCGACAACACCGAAGCCAAGGTGGCACCATTTGGCTCAAATCCCTCAACAACCATCCCCTCAAACAGAGCCAAAGCCTCGTTATAACAGAAATTCTGAGCATACCCACAAACCATAGTGGTCCAAAGACTCAAACTTTTCTTTGGAGCTTCATCAAACACGAAGCGGGCATCGACCAAATAGCCAGAAACAGAATAACCGCGGACCAAACCGTTTGCCACGTGGCAATCGGAGGCCAACCCGAATTTGATCACGTGAGCGTGGACCTGTTTGCAAGCTAGCAAGGAGCGCGAGAGGGAAGAACAGGCCTTGAGGAGAAAGGGGAAGGTGTGTTTACCAGGCAAGACGCCAAGCCTGCGCATAGAAACGTAAAGGGAGAGCGCGTGGCGGGGTTGTTGTTGTTGTTGGGCGCGGATGAGAGTGTTCCACATGAAGGTGTTGGGTCGGTGAGTGGAGGAGAAGATTCTAGAAGCATGGGTGAGGTTTCCGAAGGGGGAAAGAGCGCATGAGGAGAGTAAGCGGCTGGCGGCGAATTGGTCGTTGATGCGCGCCGAAACAATCATCTGGGCGTGAACTTGTTTTAGCTGCTCCATGGTGGTGCATTTGTCCGCGAGGAATGCAAGGCCAGGAGGGTTTTGTGTTGAGATAGTTGACGAGGTTCTTAGCAGCCATGATGTTGTCGTTGAGTGGGTGGGGATGGTACTGCTGTGTTTGAGGAACGTTTGCAGTTTTGGCGGCAACATTTGAAGGGGTCCTGACTCCTTGAGCTCGCGTATAGATAAAAAGGAGTAAATGCCCAAGTTATTATTTTTCTAACTTGTTACTATTACTATTACTTGCTTAACATGGCATTTCTACTTTTCTAACGTGTTACTCCCCCCGGTCCAATATATAAAAGATAAATATACTTTTTAGGTTCATTAAAAAACTGATAAATGTACCTTTTAAGTTCATTGAATAACTGACAGTTATTCAATGAACCTAGAAAGTACATTTGCCTCTTATATATGGGACCGGAGATAGTATTATTTAACTGTATGTTACTACTTGAGCTCTATATTATTTGTCCTTACATAATTGTCTTATGATATTATGTCTTACGTTACTCTTCTGTAATTGTACTCTTTTCAATAAAGCATTGTCCACAATTCTTGAAGATTTTTCCTTATCTTCAACTTTGTCTGCTTCTGGTTTTGCTTTTTTCTTTTTCTTCATATCACAGTTCACATGTATGGTCTTGATAAACTTATAAAATTTCGCACAACTTTTTCTTTACAAATGGCGTGTAGTTGATGAATGGACCTATCAGAGTTAAGAAAGAAGCCTCAAAATTGATTACCTTATCTAACTCTTCTTTCTTAATCGAACGATTTATCTTTGGTGTTATTATTGTATTTGGTCCTTTATAATTAATTTCCACGTTCAAATATGTTGGACAACCGGCTAGCTTGCAATAATTATTGTGTATTCTTCATTGTTGTATGGTACTTCTGGGGGCTTATCCATATATGGGAACATGCCATTGTTGACTCCCATGTTGATAAAATGTTTTTCTGTCTGGCTTGAAGCAAACTTTGGGTAACTTGAGTGTGTGTGTGTGTGTGTGTGTGTATATATAGGGAAGTGAGAACTCGTGTTTATTTTGAGAAACGAGAACTATTAATAATAATCGTAGGATGCATACGAACCGCTCAGATTAAAAGATTTCATTATAATATCATGGAACCAGTCTTCAGTCTTCCAATCATCTTCATTCTCGTATAAATGCCTTCGGCTGCCAATCATGTGTTCTCCCCCTCCACTTCGTGCACACATCTGACTTTGCTATTGATGTGTTTGAAATAGCATGTAGTTTAGTGTTAGTTTTAGATTGCATCTTAGTCATTTTAGCCATTTTAATTCATGATTATTTATGCATTTTGTTCGATTTGAATAATGCACTTGGTTCGCTTTTTTATGCTTAAAGGAAGGTATTTGACCTTAGAAAAAGGAGAAAAATCGCTTGGACGGAAGTTGGGACCAATTTGGAGGCCAAGGCATAAAAAATGATCAATATTAAGTGAAGCACGGCCTGCTAATGCTGGGAAGCACGACCGTGCTTCGAGGCGGATAGTGTTGCGCTTTAGCAAGAAACAGTGTAGTCCATGGCCAAGCCATGCCAACCAGCACGCCCGTGCTTGGCTTGCCCAGTTCACGCGAAGACTCACAGCGCAGCACGGCCAGCCCGTGCCAGGAAGCACGATCGTGCTGTGACGCGCTGCTCAGTTCGTTGTTTCACGTTTTGACCCGTTGAGTGACATTTTACCCTTTTTTTGACCTAGACTATAAATAGACGCTTTAAACACTTTTCTAGGGTCTGAACTTTCATTCTTGGAGGCACGGTGAAGGATAGGATTCAATCTCTTCCTCTCTTCTTCATGAATTTCTGGTTTGGACATTCTATCTCCATGGATACTATTGTAACAATCATGTTAAAGTAGTTTCTCTTGTTCTAGGATTTGGGGCTATGCCTTTTGATGTCTCTTGAATGATTATTTGAAATACTCTCGTATTACTTTGAATCCAATTTGGTTCAGTTCTTATCGTTGTTAATATTTCTTATGGATTCGATGGCCACTTGTTCATATGCGTTAGATTCCTAGGGATGAACTGAGAGGTGAACCTAGTTATCAGAACTATAAGAACGAGACTTGGGATTAAAATCAAGAGAGTAGTTTTTAGTCCTTCGATGATAAAACAAGCTATCTTATTTCTTAATGGATTTAATTCGATTTCAATTACCACGAGAGTAGGAGTTGTATCGCTTAAACACGGTTTCTGTATCCTGAGAGGGAACTTTTACTAATTTAGGATAGTTTGCGTTCAATTGAATTCATTTGTTAATAAAAGAGTAGTAAATTAGGATTTCTGAGCATCATTGTGGTACCCCAGATCCTAGAAGCTTTTCCTATTATTAAAATCATCAATTACATTGTTCTTAATTTATTTTATGTCACAACAACAAATTCTATATCTTGAATTAATTTAATTAGCATAAAAGCAGTCCATGTGGGATCGATATTTTATTACTTGACGACAAACCCGTGCACTTGCGGTTTTGGCACCATCAAGTTTTTGGCGCCGTTGCCGGGGACTACGTCTTATTGCTTTTTAAATTAATTCTTGTTCCAAAAAAAATTGTTTATGTTCTGTTTATTTTGTTACTTTGATCTGTTTTATTTTGAGTCTTGTTCTTGCTAGGTGGTGCATCATATGGACTACTATGTTGAAAATCCAAGCCATCAAGACCAAATCGACTACATGGTGTTTGATTGCGTCGTGGATGAGCAAGCAAAGATATATTCCAAGGAGGAATGGGAGTCTTATCTGTCATCTTTGCTGCTATCACCACCACTCAACATAAAATTGAGTCCCAATTTGTTGGGATCTCTTTGGGAGATAGATACGCAACACGTAATCTAAAGCATAGAGCGTCAAAACTCAGAAATGAGAGCTTAGCTTCAAAGATTAGAAATGCGAGCTGGAAAACATTATGCAAAGATAGCTATGCAAATAAGTGAAATGATGATGCAATTAGAAATGCAAGCTGTGGAATGTTCCAAATTGCTAATGGAAGAGCCTCATGGAACAAAAATTGAAGAGAATGTGATTTCGAGGTTGGACTTTATTGAAGGTGAAATGGTGATGGAAAATGATAAGGTAGGATTTCCTCTCATGCCTAGCGGTGGACAAGAGACTGTTGATTTGGTTAAGTATGATGGGTTGGATGCGTATGTGGATGGATCAAAGTCAGCTCCGAAAAGTGAGCTTCTTGTGCTTCATGGAAAATCAATGCATGAAGAGGTCAAAAGAGGAGCCTGTTATTTGCCGGTAGAAGAGGCCACCATAATTCTCCAGCTTCTTCTCCTACCATCGCCATGCTACAAGCCATGGGATCCGGGAGGAAGCTCTTATATGTTCATCATCTCTTGGCTCTTCTTCCACAAGCTATGGGATCCAGGAGGAAGGTCTCATGTTGGGAGCACACCTTGGTCTTTCTACCACAAGCTATGGGATCCAAGTGGTTTCTAACCTTTCTGTTTGTTTGTTTCTTGATTTGAATAAATTGGTTACATTGAGGTCTTTCCTTGTCATCCCTTAATTATTTACATTGAGGACAATGTAAGTTTTTAAGCTTGGGGTAAGGGGTTTTCATTTTTACATTTAGTCTTTGCATCTCATTTTTTGCATTGCATTTTGTATTAATTTTTGTTTTTGTTCGCATCATTTTATCCCCCCAATTGTCCTACTATCTTCTTGTGTTATTAATGTGTGCCACATTTTTGTTGATATTTGAGATTGCAACGATTTGGAACCAAATTTTGTTCTCATGTGATAAGCTTAAAGACAATATTTTCTTAATGAGAATAGAGATGATCTTTTGATAAGTTGATGATTAGCATGTGACACTCTTATTTGATGTTTTTCACATATTTATGTTAGACTTGAGCTTATATTGGGGCTTGTACTTCATCATATTTTTTTATGCCCCTTATTCCTTGTATGAGTGTGTCCCTATTGACTGTGCTATCTAGAACTTGACTTGAAACCTTTTCAAAACTTGAAAATTTTTTATCTACACACTTGAAAATGATTCAAGCATTTTAGGCAATTTATTTCAAGCCTCTGATTTTTGAATGAAAGCTTCCTCTAGTTGCCCCTTTTGAGCCTTGATTGAAATAAATTTTCTTGGTACCCATGCCATTGTCAAATGTTTATGGTACCTTTTAGAGTAAGTTTATGGGAGTAATTGGATCTTTAATCTTGTTTGAATTTTGATGCTTGATCTTGGGATCTCTTCTGTTGTTTAGTTCCTCCCCAATAATTATTGCAAAATCTCAAATGATGGAGCACAAAATGAAAAAAAAAATGTAGAAAAAAATAGAATAGGTGCATTAATAAAAAGGTTTTAATAGCAAAAAAAATGGATAGCTCAACTTATTATGCTTTAAAAGGGTTGCTTTAATTGTTCATGTTGATAGCCCTTGAATTTTCCCTTTCTTGTTTTTATTCCACCTTACAAGTAAAATCCCATGGCCAAGTTGCAACCTTTTGAAAGACCTTTTGATTCTTGTGTGTTTTCATTAATTATTTGCTGAAATTTGGTTAATAGTCAAGCCTATGGTAGAGCACTTTCATTGATGGATATGAGCAAATTGTCTTAACCTTTAAATACTTGGAGAGTGGTAAGGAGAGAGCCCCTACTAGTGGGAGACATGATTTTAGAGAGCCTAAGTTTCTAATTGGACTTGATTTTTGATTGTCTCTATTGTCTTTGTTAGCCTTTAGCCTATTGCTTGATCTTACTTGTAACTCGGGCTCCTTATCTGTTGCATCTCTTATATCCCATTCCATCTTTGGCCACAGCAATTGCTTGAGGACAAGCAAAATTCTAAGCTTGGGGTAATTTGATGTGTTCGAAATAGCATGTAGTTTAGTGATAGTTTTGCATTGCATCTTAGTCATTTTAGCCATTTTAATTCATGATTATTTATGCATTTTGTTCGATTTGAATAATGCACTTGGTGTTAGCTCTTTTATGCTTAAAGAAAGGTATTTGATCTTAGAAAAAGAAGAAAAATCACTTGGACGGACGTTGGGACCAATTTGGAGGCCAAGATTGATGAACAATTTAATTTTAAAAATATTTTCAAGGGTCTCCTCCTGAGTTCAACAACTCAGATAAAATTAAATAATTCAGGTATCAAAGCGATTTATAACAATTAGAGCATTGTGATCGCAAAAGACATACAAGTATCAGAGCATATATTCAGTTAAACGATGAGAACGGATGCTGAGATCATTGTACCAATACTGAATATACTCAAACAATTTTCGAGGATCAGATGTTGAAATTCATTGTACCAATTATTATAAAATTGTGCCAGCAAATGATTAAAGATTATCAGAGCACAAGACAATGAATATCAATGACTATCAGAACAACAAATCACATACAATGAATATGTTATGAAATGATTTATGCATGACATGTTTGATACTTCATGTTCATCAGATTTTCAACCTGTTCATCAGACCTTTTCTTTTACTCCCCCTTTTATCATCAGACAAAAAGAGTGTAATCAACATCATAGTCAAAGCAGTAAGTAATAATACTAGAAAAATTTGAATTGTACTAAAAAGTTAGATCATTCAAAATATGAACCAAGAAAAAAAAATTGTACCAAGTTACAATAATACAAAAAAAATGTTTTTAAGGGTTTAGTGGAGGAGGAGGAAGCAGTTGATTGAAGCGTTCCAAGAGAAGATTCACAGTGCTTTCCAGCTGGTACATCTTTTGATTTGTAGCCATGATAGCCTCAAATTCAGCTCTAGTCAAGATGACAACATCATCATTTGCAGCAGGAGGAGCAGAAGAAGGTTCAGCTTTTGGAACAGGTTCAACAATAGCAACTCGTTGAGATTCCATCTTTTAGTGCTCTTCTAGCACTGCCTGTGACAGTCTCAGTTTCTAATCCTTTCTTTCATTGATCCTATGAAAGACACCATCATTTGGTAAGCTCCATTTGATGATATTTCCCACCTTCTGTTTCTCAATTTCCATAGACAATTCCTATCCTTGGACAATCTCTTCAGGGTAAAGCATACGCAGAAAGATAGTTTCCCTGTGCTTAAGCAGATCTTCAACATATGCATCAAATTTTGTAAAAGCATCTTCTCCAAAATTGCTTTTTATAAAGATTCCCATTCCATAAAAAATGAAGATAAGTCCTTCATTTTCAGCCAAGTACAATCTATGCAAATTCTCCTTATCATCTTCTTCAATATTGAGAGGCCTGAGAGGAGATAGAATGGCTTTGTCTTTCCAAGACATAGGCATGTTACTCCAACTGAATCCAATGTCGAAGTGTTTGCAAATAGCAGCCTATTGATCTTCTATTTTCATAACACTCAGAGACCTAATAATAGAACACATAAACATGTCATCCAAATGAATAGTAGCTAGGTTTGTGTCTGTTACCCTGCTGATTGAGCCAACAGTAGGGATGGTTGCCTTTTCTGCGTTACAGTAGCCAGAAGAGTCAGTTCTCCAATCGTCTCTTTTGAGGAGGTTCAAATATACACGCCGAGCATGGTCTTTAGATAGTTTCTTTACCGGAAGCCCAGAGAATGCTTTGACATCGTATTTCCTAGGGGCTTCTTCATACTCCTTGAGACCAATAGATGTTGGAAGTTTACCAAGAGCTGGTTCCTTCCTTTTACCAGAGATAGTCCAGGGTAGCCATCTTTGCCTATCAGGCACAATCTTCACAGACGCAGAAGCAGGATCTTTGTTTAGGAAAACCAGTTCCATCTTCTTCATTTCAAGGCAGTGAGCCATGAATGATTTTTCATTATCTGTGATCCATCTTCCGCATTCCTCCAAAGTGAGAGGTTCGTGTTGTGGTAGAACATGAGGAAGATCAACAGAGAAAGGAATAATTCCTCTGTTTGAAAGAGGTCTTAATCTTCCACCAAATGACCTTTCCACTTTCTCACCATCTTCAGAGACATTGAGGCTTGATCGAGCGGTAATCTCCGGTCTTGCAACCCCAGAAGTGAATGTCTTTAAGTGCCACAGAGAAAGGCGATCATAAATGGAATGATACTTCTTCTCTTACAAACCGTAGTTTGTTTATAGATGACATAAATTTCTTGGTACCATAGTAGTTGGTAGGTTTGAGAATGAGAGAAAGTGGGAGAGGGGAAGTCACCTTGACTTTGTATGTATTAGTTTAGTTTGAAGGGATTTTGAAGAATAGGTTGAAAGGGTGAGAGTGGAGTGGTGAAATGTATATAGTGAGTGATGTGTTTGATGAGGTAGAGGTTTGTGGTGAGCGAAATGTAAGCGTTTTGGGTTTTGTGGTTAATGTTTTGGTGAATGATGGTTGTGTGGAGTGTGTTTGTGGTGATGAAATAGAGAGTGATGGTGCAGGAATAGTGTTATCAGAGTCAAAGGTAGTAATTAAGCCATCAATTGTAAAGTCTAGTACCTTTGGATTAAGCTTCTTAGAATGCCTAACCAATCTCTTCCTTTTTCCTTGTGGAGTAATAACAGGAGGAGGAGGTGGAGGAGCTTGCTTCCTAGGGCCAGACGCTGAAATAGGCTTTTCAGCTTTTGCCTTTCTCTTCTTCTCCATAATACTTCTGATGGGGACTCGGTCCTCATCGTCTTCTGGTATAGTTTTACCTTTTAGTGCAGGAGGCACCTTTTGCTTTTTGCTTATTGTCTCCCTTGCTGGAGACTCACCAGTTCTTTTCACACCAGATACTGAGCTTCTGGTTGGTTTTGTTTTAGCTACTTCACCAATTGAAGCTCCAGCTTCTTCTTCTTGTTGCTCCTATTTTACTTCCTTCATTCTTTCACCAATTACCAGCTGCATTCTTACTAAATTGTATACACCGAATACATCAGGACGCACTAGAGCACCAACACCAAAGTATTTTTTCCCTTTCTTTTCCTTCCAAAGCTCCAAGCTTTTTGGGAATACCATCTTTAATCAAAAGGGCAGTAAGACGAACACCATAGGGTATCTTCTTATAGATGTTTTTTTTACAGTGCCTTTCCTCGAACTCATAATAGCTTGAACCAAATTGTTGTAGACCAATCTAGGCAGGTTCACCTTATGTCTTGCCAAGTAAGTCCTCATAATGAACTTCTGCTCATAGTTCACTACATCACTAGACCCAGCCTTCAGAAGAACACTCTTGGCTATGATCTTGTGAAGTACTCTGAAGTGACTCTTCAGATGCTTGGCAATAGGAGTTTCCCCAGATTCCTTCAACTGCATATAGTTCTCAAACAAGGCTTCATTCACTTTCTCCATGCCATTGAAAGTGTCTTCCCAACCAGCATAGTAACTAATGCCTTCACAGGGGCACTTAATGGTATCAGCGATGGTGTTTATGGTGAACACCAACTTGAAACCTCTAACATGACCTTCAACTATTCCACCCGGAAGCATATGAACGTTTTCCCAAACTTCCTTGATAGCATTAACCATAACATCAACAGTTTCCCAAAGGAAGTATTTTTTCCATCCCATATTCGTCAAACCTTCATCTAAATCACACCCATAAAGCTTGAAACTTTTCAAGTCGATTCTGTTCTCAGTTAAGACTTTTGCTTCTGTCATGGTGTCGAAGATAGCAGTGTATTGTCCGACCTTAACATCAGTTATGGTTGCAGTAGGAGAGTAGGTGATGGAGGTTTAGGGTTTCAGAGAAATCACAGAGAGAGAGGGAGAGAGAAAAAGCAGTTTTCGCAGACAAAAACAGAGGGAGTATGGAGCGAAAGAGGTGGAGTAGTGGGAAAGTTTTGATAAAATAGTACAGTTACTTTTTCAAAAACCTCTTCACATTTCCTCTGAATAAAAAATAAATCAAAAAGAAAATAAAATAAAGATTTTCTTTTTCATTAAATGCAGTTGCCAAAATGAAGATAAAATCAAGAAAAAGATTTTATTGAAAACCTAAATAATCATGACTCAGATTAGGTGTGATGAGACACTTAAGTCCCACACACGCGTGACAAGTGTGTTTGGACGCATGCAAAAGAATTCACCAGACTCTGAGTTCTGTGATGTGAATGACATATTATATGTGTACACGTGTGAATGCTTATGTCATACCAGATGTTGAATGATGCATATCATAGGACGCTGAGATTAATCATTCTTCTATAAGATGAAAATTTAAGTTTCTTCTTATAAAATTGAATCTATCCTCAGCAAGGGGTTTTGTAAATATGTCAGCCCACTAATGTTCAGTGTCTACAAATTTTATTTCAAGATTACCCTTCTGAACATAGTCTGTTATGAAATGATGTTTAATCTCAATGTGTTTTGCTCTAGAATACAATATCGGATTCTTAGTAAGACAAATTGCAGATGTATTATCACAAAAGATAGGAATGTTACTCTCGTTTATCAAGTATTCTTCAAGTTGATATTTCATCCACAGAAGTTGAGAGCTACAACTTGCTGCTGAGATGTATTCAGCTTCTGCTGTTGAGAGTGTAATAGTGCTTTGTTTTTTGCTTAACCAAGACACAAGATTTGCTCCAAAGAATTAGCAGCCTCCACTTGTGCTTTTTCTTTCAATTCGGTGTCCAGTAAAGTCAGCATCATAGAAACCTACTAACTTGTAATCTTTTGATTACTTATAAAGCAAACCAAGATTAGTAGATCTTTGTAAATATCTAAATATTCTTTTAACAGCACTCAAGTGTGATTCTCTAGGATCAGATTGAAATCTAGCATATAGGCAGACGCTGAACATAATATCAAGTCTTAAAGCAGTAAGATAAAGTAGAGATCCAATCATACCTCTGTACATTTTCTGATCTACCTTCTTACCAGTTTCATCTTTACCAAGAATACATGTAGGATGCATAGGTGTGCTCATTGGCTTGCAATCCACCATCTTGAATTTCTTTAGCAATTCCTTGATGTATTTGCTTTGATGTATATAGATACCATCATTGCATTGCTTGATTTGAATTCCAAGGAAAAACTTTAATTCTCCCATCATGCTCATTTCAAATTCAGCCTGTATTAGCTTAGAAAATTCTTTGCAAAGGCTTTCATTAGTAGCTCCGAATATAATATCATCAACATAAATTTGAACAAGTATAAAGTGCTTGTTTGATGATTTTCTAAATAGAGTAGTGTCTACTTGACCTCTAATAATACCGTTTTCCATTAAAAAGGAACTCAGTCTATCATATCAAGCTCGAGGAGCTTGCTTAAGACCATACATAGCCTTTTTAAGCTTAAAAACATGTTCTGGAAATTCAATGTCTTCAAAACCAGGAGGTTGTTTTACACAGACTTCCTCGGTTATAAAGCCATTTAAGAAAGCATTTTTCACATCCATTTGATAAAGAATTATCTCATGGTGTGCAACAAATAAAAGTAAGATGCGAGTAACTTCTAACCTTGTAACAGGTGCAAAAGTTTCTGTAAAATCAATACCTTCTTCTTGTGAGTAACCTTGAGCAACTAATCTTGCTTTGTTTCTCACTACCTTACCATCTTCATCAAGCTTGTTTCTAAATACCCATTTAGTACCAATAGCTTGCTTATCTTCTGGTAGAGTGACTAATTTCCACACATCATTTCTTTGGAACTGATTCAACTCTTCTTGCATAGCCAGAATCCAACCTTCATCTTCCAATGCTTGATCAATCATCTTAGGTTCCATTTCAAAGAGAAGTGCAATATCTGCATGCTCTTTGAAAGAGGGTTTGGTTCTTACTCTCTCTAGGTTCTCCTATGATTTGATCCTTAGGATGATTGGTTCTCCAACATTTTCTGGTTTCAGCTTCCACTTGAGTAGAATCCTATGTCTGGTCACCACTAGATGCTAAAGATGCAGGTTCACTGTTTGTTGTACCACTAATATTTAACTCTGAAAATAATTCATCTAGCTCTGACATGGCAGTGTCAGGCTTCTTGTCATCAAACTTGACATGAATGGATTCTTCCACTATCAAAGTTTCTTTATTGTATATTCTAAAAGCTTTAGTTCTTTCAGAATATCCCAAAAAGATACATTTGTCAACTTTGGAATCAAACTTATCAAGTTGATCCTTAGTATTCAGAATATAAAATATACAACCAAAGGGAGGAAAATAAGATATGTTTGGTTTTCTACCTTTTCACAGTTCATATGGAGTCTTCTTCAAAATAGGTCTAATAAGAATTCTCTTTTGAATATAGCAAGCTGTGTTTACTGCTTTTGCCCAAAAATGTTTTGCAATATCAGCTACATTGATCATGGTCCTGGATATTTCTTGGAGGGACCTATTTTTCCTTTCTACAACACCATTTTGTTGTGGTGTTCTAGGAGAGGAGAAATTGTGGGAGATGTCATTTTTTTCACAAAATTTTTGAAAGCTTTCATTTTCAAATTGTTCCCCATGATCACTTCTAATTGAAGAAATACAAATTTCTTTTTCATTTTGAACTAATTTGCAGAAAACAGTAAATACTTTGAATGACTCATCATGTGGGCAAGGAATCGAACCCATGTTCATCAAGTAAAATCATCAATAATGACTAACCCATATTTCTTTCTAGTTAAAGAGGCTGTCCTAGTTGGATCAAAAAGATCAAGATGCAAAATCTCAAGTGGTCTAGAGGTTGAAACAACATTTTTCGAATGAAAAAAAGTTTTAATTTGTTTTCCTCTTTGACATGCCTCACAGAGAGCATCAGATTGGAATTTAAGATTTGATAAGCCTCTAACAAAACTGTGTTTGTTTAGTTTTGAGATTAATCTTAAACTGGCATGACCCAATCTTTTATGCCAAATCCATTGTTCATCTTCAACAGACAAGAGACACTTGATATCTTGTTTTGCAAGTTCAGAAAGATCAATTTTCTAAATATTTTGTTTCCTCTCAGCTGTAAAGAAAATAGAGTTATCTTTCTTGCTTTTTACTGAACATCCAGTTTCTGTAAAAATGACATCATAATCATTGTCATATAATTGACTTATGCTCAATAATTTATGCTTTAGTCCTTCAACATAAAGTACATTATCAATAGAGGGAAGAGAGCCTTTACCAATGCGACCAATTCTAACTATTTTACCTTTTTTGTTTCCTCCGAAACTAACAAATCCTTCTTCTCTAGCTCTTGGAACATATGCTTTTCTCTCGTCATGTGACGCGAGCATCCACTGTCTAAGTACCAAGATAGGTGTGTTGACTTTGTTACTAAGCAAGTCTGCAAGATAGACTATTTTATCTTTAGGTACCCATATCTTTTTTGGTCATTTCAGGTTAGTTCTTGAACGATACTTGTCCTTCTTAGTCTTAAAAGCAATACATGCACTTTTCAAATGACCAGGTTTATTGCAGTAAGTACAATGCAAGCATTCACTGTGATCATTAGATTTATCATATGCAGGATTTTTATTTTCTAAAGAGGGTTCATCTGATATGTAACTAAGACCTTGAGTTGTCGTTTTACTGACACCCCAAATCATTGAAGCTTGCTTGCTTCGAGTTACACTCTCTGCAAGAAACTTTTGAAAGGCATATTTATAATCATTTGATTTACACTTGGGATTGCCTTTAGTTTCGGAGCTTTCAGTTTGAGAGCTCTTAGCTTCTGGTTGTTGACATGTCACCAGACACTGACTATCCACCAGATGCTGATTTTCAGTTTTCAGCTTCTGGATCTCTTCACTGAGCTTTGAGTTTTCGTTTTTCAAAACTTGAAAATCTTGTGATAATCTTGAAAATGTCTTTTTCAAAGCTTTGTACTCAGTGGAGAGAGTGGCAGAGTCCTTAAGAAGATCATCAAATGCAAGTTGAATTTTAGAATAAGAATCATATATTATTACCTCTTTAACTTCTTTTGCAGAGTCTAAGTCAGTATTTGCCATGAGGGCAAGATTGGCTTCTTCATCATTATCTTCCTCAGAGGATGATGAATCCAGATCTTCCCATGTAGCCATGAGACTCTTCTTTTTTCCCTTGAAGGAACTTCTCGTCGGCTTCTTCTTAAGATTAAGACATTTAGATTTGAAGTGTCCAGGCTTTTCACATTCATAGCAGACAACTTGGCTTTTGTCTTTGCTTTCCTTCTTGTCCTCGACATCTTTCTTGTAGAATTTCTTCTTGAAGTTTCTTTTCTTCCACATCCTTTGGATCTTCCTGGATATGAACGCGAGCTCATCATCCGACCCATCAACATCTCCTTCTGAAGCTTCATCTTCTGATTCTTCTTCAGCCTAAAGGGCTTTAGAAGTACTAGCTTTATGTCTGTTGACTTTCAAAACAATAGACTTACTTTTCTTTACAGGTCCTTTCTCATTCAACTTAAGTTCATGAGCTTTCAGAGAACTCAAAAGATCTTCAAGTCTCAAGATATTTAAATCTTTTGCTTCTTGAATAGCAGTGACTTTGGGTCTCCACTGCTTGGTCAAACTTCTCAGGATCTTTCTCACATGGTCAGGTGTGGTATAACTTTTTCCAAGGGCCTGTAACCTATGAACAAGTGTTTGCAACCTTCCAAACATAGATTCAATGTTTTCACCATATTCTATTTTAAACAATTCATATTGGCTAACTAACATGCTAGCTTTAGTTTCTCTTACTTGGGCAAAGCCCTCATAAGACAAAACAAGAGAATCCCATATCCCTTTGGCAGTATCGAATTTGCCACATTTATCATATTCTTTTTCTAACATAGCACAAATAAGAATGAATCTAACTTTTTGATTGATTTGATATCTCTTTTTCTGCTCATCATTCCAATTTTCTCTGGCAATAGTAACACCAGCAGCATTAGTGGGAATAAGGTAACCGCTTTCAACAATATCCCACAGCTCAAGTTGTTATGTCTCAAAGAAAAAGCTTTTATCTTATCTTTCCAGTAGTCAAATTTTTCTCCAGTAAATAGAGGAGGATGGTTCATGTGACCACCTTCTGCAGACATATTCACAGTATATGATCTTTTCTCTTAACAATGTTAAGTGCTCAACCAAGAGGCCGAACTCTGGTACTAACTGAACGTGAACACAAGAAGGGGGTTGAATTGTGTTGAAAACTTTTCGCAAACTTTAAGTTAAAAACACTTTAGAACACTGGATTTTGAATCTGTTTGAAATCAGATGCTGGAGTATGACTAGATGCTAGAAATAAAGTTTATGAAAACTTATTTTTATGCACAAGATAAATGTAAATGTAAAGCAGTAAAGCCAGAGACACATAGATTTATACTAGTTCACCACCAACCTGGTAGCTACGTCTAGTCCCTTCGTTCCTGAAGGATTTTCCACTATAATCAACTGATTACAAATTTCCTTAAGAGTATTCTACTGTCACAAACTTGACAATACTCTTAACTTCTCAAAACGACTCAGTACGTTCGAGTCTTTGATGAACAAAGCCTTAACTAGGCAGAACAACTTTTACAAAGTAATATTCTTTTGAATACAATCAAATAACTCTCACAGAGAGGATGAAAAGATTAAGCACAAAAACAAATAACTTTCTAATAGAAAGAACATCAGACGATAATGTTCAGTTCTTGGTGTCCAGAAACTTGGCACGAAACTTGATTGCTCACTTGAGTAATAGCTCTTTCAGAATATAGTTTCTAGTAGTTTTTGGCAACCATCTTCAATGAATACCTTGGGGTATTTATAGAAGTCTCTGAGGGGTATTGCCGTTGCAGTAAATTTCAGCTCCATATCATTAAGTGAGGTATTTTGAAATGCTGTCCTTTTTTTTCTTTCCAGAGAATATCAGAATAGTATACATTATCGTTTTTGTACTAACTGCTTTTCACAATTGCCTTGTACGAATTTTGGCTTATATCAAAGGTGTCACCTTTGATACCTCGTACATCAAAATGAGCTCACAAAATCAAATTCGAATTCCGTTCCAAAATAGCTGAGGTAGAAGAGCATAAACGTGACCATCACGTGATTTATTAAAAGACCAGATGCTCGCTAAGAATAAGGACAGACGCTCGCAGCAATTGAGTAATCCACGTGTCAAAGAATAACACTACCGGACTGTGGCAACCACCCTAAAAATTCTATGGAGCCGCCACCTATGTTTATTAAGGAAAAATAATAGGAAAAACCTTTTTCAAAATAATAAAACAGAATGGTCTTCGAACCAGATTTGGGTACGGGAGTTGGTTACGCGTAGGGAAGGATTAGCACCCCTACACGCCCATTAAAAAAATGGTACCCTTTGATTATTCAAAAACATTTGTTTGCCACTAAATGAATTATTCCCAAAAGTAAAAGGAAATGGAGCGTGATAATAACATTTGAAGTATGCGTCGGTACAGAGGAATATCATCCTATTTACACAGAATCGAATAGAAGCGTGATAGTTTAATTGAAACAAGAGAAGAACACTAACCATTTATTACCAGCATGTTTCCAAAGCTTTCATTTTTTATTTTTTGTTTATAATATTCCTAATCATCAATTATGGCTACCAACAGATTTGAGCAAAACGAAGTAAACACAATCTGGATGTAACAGGAAGGAAACACTTCTATTATTGTTGCATTATTCCACAAATAAAACCACAAAAATCTATCTACTTGCTGCTACTCTAAAATAAAACACGAATATATACATTTTAAGACATGTCAATGAAACAAAATATTTTCAGAAACTCACTTTTTGCATTTAAACTTCTCTAAACGATATATTTGCAACTTGGTCCTTACTTAGGGCTTGGCCTCATTGGAAGACCACACCCTAAACCTAATTTCGACCCTTACATGGTGCAAAATCAGAATCAGAATCAAACAACCACAATCCAGAGACAAATGATAAAAAATAAGGATGAGGAAATATGGAGAAAAATACATCGAATATATTAGAGTTTAAATCCAAATTGAATACACATACAGAATGGAGAACATAAATTGAAATGGAGAGAAAATGATAATCTCGGTTTACGCTTATCCCAGAAATTAAACAGAAATAAAGTAGGGGGATTCAAGAAAGCCTAGATCTAAACTAAGTATTTATTTTTGGATCTAATGACCTCACAGGTTCTGTGCCTCTGTCTCGTTCGCCTTTCCTTTTGCTGCTTCTCTGTTCTCCCGTTTTTCAGATTCCTTTCGGTCTTGATTTCCTCTCTAGGTTGGCTCCCTAGGGTTCGGCCTCCCCCCTCTCCAATCCAAAGCCTCGTTTTTATAGACCTGTGGGAACATCAAAATCAAATTAGTAAGCGAATCAAAAATAGAAAGAAAATGAAGAATAAAATAGGAAACAAATACTCCCTTTCTTGCATTTGGAACCGGATCTTGGGGGAAACCGTGGAATCCTCCCCTCCTTCTCAGTTTTGATAGCGTGATGTGAAAAGGAAAGAATAGAGGAGATGAAGATTTTGATGGATTGAGGCCGAGATTCGTGCGGATTTAGGGGGATATTCGGTTGATTGAAGGAGAAGAAGAGGGTGGCAGAGGAGCGCCGTGAATGGTCTAGGTTTTGAAGAGAAGAATGAGGATGAGAAAGGGTGAAGAGAAGATAGAGAAGTGAGGGTGTAGAGAGAGGAAGGGAGTTGCTGTTGGAACGAGGGAAGAGTGAAAGTGTGAGGGTTTTTAGGTTTAGGGTTATCAGGTGATGGTTTTGGGCTGGAGGGAATTGGGCTGCATAGTGTGGTTTTGGCCGGGCCGCGTTGGAGTCATAGGCTGGCGGGACGCGCAAATAAAAGGGAGGTGCTCGTAGCAGAAGCAGGAAATAGCCCCTGGGAGGCGCTGTCCGTAAAAAAAGGGGGTGCACAAGTAAACAGTGAGAGATTGGGCTGGGTCACCAACCTGGTTGCTCGCTGCTATTGGCACCTCTCTGATTAATAACATGCACACCCATTTCTTCAACTTTTTTCCTTTTCTTTTCTCTATTTTTTTATTCTTATTCTTTGCCTTCTCTTTATTCTAAGACCAAAATATTATTAATATTATTAATTCAATAAGCAAGCAAAAATGATAAAATAAAATAAAATAAAAAGGCCAAACAAAATTAGGGTACTACAACTGCCCCTCCTTAATTACATTTTACTCGAAGGTTTTCGTGCATTCGTTGTAAAAGGTAATTAAGGATAAATGACTCCAATTTTGTCCGAACAAGTGGTTTGAGATTGCGGGATTGGTTCCCGATTTTGGTGGGAGATTCTAGGGTTGGTATCCTAGGGAATTCCCAGTAAGGCATAGGTTTGGTTCCAAGCTCTTATGAAATTGGTGAGAGATTCTAGGTTCGATTCCTAGTGAATTCCCGGTAAGGTATAGGTCTGGTTCCTAGCTGTTACGAAATGGGTGAGAGATTCTAGGTTCGATTCCTAGTGAATTCTCGGTAAGGCATAACCCCCACATCTTTGGTATTGATTACTTCCCTACTTAGGGAAAGTCTGGGAGGCGAGCTTCTTCGTCACTCGACACAAGTTTGGATCAGACTCCCGGCAAGGTATAGGTCAGACTCCTAACTCTTGCTAAAAGGTACGAAATGGCTACCCTATTTTAGGGAAGGTTCACGATATGAGTTTCTCTGTCACCAATATAGGGTCGGGTCAGATTCCCGGCAAGATGTAGGTCAGAATCTAACTCTTGCTGAAGTATGGACTAGTTTTCCTATTGCAGGTGAACGTCCAGTGTACGAGCTTCTCCGTCACTCGACACAGTTCGGGTCAGATTCCTGGCAAGGTATAGGTCAGATTCCTAACTCTTGATAAAAGGTACGAATCGATTTCCATAATTGAGGAAGGTCCCAGATGCGGGTCAGGTTCCCGACTAAAGGCTTGGGTCAGATTCCCAACGTGGTGGGTTAGATTCCCAGCAAGGTGTAGGACAGGTTCCTAACGCATGCTAATAGATTAGGTAGGTTGAGTACTAGTTCTTACTGAGTAGATAACAAACCAACTGTGTGCAATATTGGAGAGGGTGGGTCGATGGACCCAAAAACCTGGATGATATTACAGGATGCAATGAATGGTATGTCGTGCATGAATGTTGTTTTTTGCTTTTAGAGAAATGATTTTTTTAGGTGGATCGTGGACCTAAAAGTGTTGATGATCATGCCAGATGCAATGAATGATATGCTATGCATGAGTATTATTTTACTTTGAAAGAATGATTCTTTTTTTTATTTTCCTGAATTCCTTTTGAGGACGCTGCCCCTAGACTCGTGGGATGATAACTTTTTGTCGGATTGCTTGTCCGAATGGTTGGCTTTGTATTGCACCAGGTTTGCATATTTTCCCCTTGATAAATCATTTTATGGATCCTCAAATTTTCAGCTTCATGCTTTGAATGCCCTTGAGAGGATTAGATTGACAACTTTGATCCATAGAGATTTTTCAGTGTCCCTTTGGCCTTCGTCCAGCCATGTGAGGAAGGATCTATGTAGAGATGTGGATCACCTTGTGTAGTTCTGAAACTGGAATGAAATCTTGAATGCGAAGCTTGTAGATGATGGGCACAACTTTTGCCCCCAGCTTCTTGGTTTATGTTTAGATCTGTGAGGTCCAATCTGGGTTGACATGTTTGTGAATTTGACCCTAACTTTTTCCTAGGCCGCTCTTTGCGAGTTTTCAACCTAGCGGGTCGCTCTAACTTTTGCCTAGATCGCCCTTTCAGGTTTTCAGTCTAGCGAGCTTTTCTTTTATACTCTTTTTTTTTGGTAAAGCAACTACACCGAGGGTTTATATGGATTTCCTCTTTCAAAAATCAAGTTTTGAGAAAATATAAGTAATTTGACTTTGATCAGAATGGACTTTATTAGGATTGTAACGTGGCCAAGGGTTAAGGGCTATGAAAGAAATGATATTTCAGGCTCAAAAAGTATTTAAGGGCTTATGAAAACAAGAATCTTTAGTGCCAAGATGTACTTTGATGGTTGCTAGCACAATTGTCTTGTTTTGCTTTTACATTTTTTATTCATTTTTTTCTTTGCAAGCATCTTGATACGTTGCATTTGATATTTGCTTGCTTTCTCTTTTTCTTTTTAATAGACAAAATTTAATGGACTATTGTGCTAGCCTTCAATGTATGGGTGATCCTTGTTTAGGGTACTTGAAATAATTTTTTTTTAGGCTCAAAAGGGGTAGCAAGAGATAAATATTTTTTATATTTTTTGGATAGAGAAAAACAGCTAAACTTCTTCTCAAAACCTTATTGCTTAAACTTTCACAAAAATTAATTTTTGATAATTGTGCATTTGGTTAACCATTTTATTTTATATTTTTCTTAACTACTTTTTTTTATCCCGGATTGACCATGTATCAAGAAGGGAAGTTAAAAAAATTCAAATTGCATTTCTATTGATGTGTTGAAAAGATGGGAACAAAGTGGGCCCTTCACAAGATATGCCCCAGGGCTTCGGGCAAAGCGTAAAAACAAATGAATGTTGTTTAAACAGGGCTATTCCTTGAAGTTTTACCACTTGGTGTTGATCAAAGCCCAACAATTCTCAATGGAGTGGCCCATTGCCCCAGTGCATGTCGTGATGAGCATCATTTGTATCATCGTTTATATCTTCTTCCTGCTCTGGACCTATACTGCGCAATGGTTGTTGAGCTTCGAGGTTACTAATCCTTCCGCTTGTTATCCCAGATTCCACTCTTCCTCCGACAACAATTAGGTCTGAGAAGCTTGAAGAGACATTTCCCATTATCAGATCATAGAAGGGTTGTTGAAGTGTGTCAATGAACGTGGTAACCATATCTTTTTCAGACAGTGGAGGTTCCACCTGGGCTACAATGCCTCTCCATCTTAAGGCATACTCTTTGAAGTTTTCATTGCCCCCTTTTTTCATGGTTTGCAACTGGGAGCAATCAGGGGCCATGTTCATATTGTAGCTATATTGTTTGAGGAAAGCATTAGTCAAGTCCTTCCATGAGTTGATTATGCCCTGTCCTAAATGCATATACCAGCGTAGGGATGCCCCAGTAATACTCTCTTGGAAAAAGTGGATTAAGAGTTTATCATCATTGGAGTAGGAGGCCATCTTCCGATAGTACATGATGAGGTGACTTTTTGGACAAGTTAACCCCCCATACTTGGCAAACTCAGGGACTTTAAATTTTGGAGGAATCACCACGCCAGGGACTAAGCATACGTCTGAAGCTTCGAACCTAATATGATTTGCCCCTTCAATTACTTTCAGCCTCGCTTCCATAATTTGGAGTCTCTCCTGATCTAGGGGGTCTCCTGATGGGCCATTGGAAGCCTCTCGATACTCATTGGTGTTAATGGAATGGTTCTTATCAAGGGTCAATTTTGTATCTAAGTTCTGCAAGAGGTCCAATATCTTGTCCATCTTACCCTTAACTTGATCGAGTGCTTCTCTCATTGCTTGTTGATTCTGTTCCAACAAATCCATGAGTCTAGATTGGGCTCGAGTCCGGTAGGGATGCAGGGAAAGCGTATTTGTATCTATTTTACTGTTGAGGGGGAAAAATGAGTTACGTTATGAGGATGCATGTCATGAATATATTTTTTTTGTACATTTTATGCAAAATAATATGATGGAGAATGAAAAGATATTTTTCTATTACATTTTTTCAATATATTGCTTTTTTCATGCAAAAAGAATGCGATGGAAAAGAGAAAATATTCTTTGTTTTTTTTTAAAAGGTAGACACGAATATAATTAGATCTGCTCTTCATAGACAAACTTGGGATTTGCGATCTCAGATAAGATCGGTTCAGGATCATGGGATCCTTTTCTATCAGGTAGGATGGGCTGTTTCACAAAATGTACTTCTAAGTAATGGCTCAATAGATCCTATATCTATCTATATGAAGAAGAAATCATGTAATGAGGGGGGTTCTTATTTGTACAAACGGTACTTATTTCTGAAAAATAACAGAACTTAAATGGATGAAGATAAAAAAATGGGCCAAGTGCCCCTTGTGAGGTAGACCGGTAATTCCTAAGACTTTAGGTTCTACGGCTTTGATCATATGGAAAACGAGACAGATAGGGTTTTCTCCTTTGGTGATATGGGCTGGTAGTTCCTTAGAACGGATCTATGGTACACATAAATGTATTTCCATTGGGTGGCTTTAGGATACTAAATTAAAAAGGTTCCTAGAGCCAAAGGTCCCATTTTCGAATGTTACCGCCGATAATAGGTAAACTATTAACGAGAGTTTTTTCTCAAATGGGGCCAAACTCTAGGTGAAGCCTTCGCAAGGACCCAACTGGCTGTACGTCCAGCAAGTTCTCACTACACAGCCTCTCCTAACTTCAAGTTTTTTTTTTCTTTTTCAAACCCGGGTATAGGGTTCCACTCATAGTGTGCAAAAAATGCGTTAAGTGAAATGTGTGAAGGAGCAATAACCTAAAATACTACCCGCTGGAAAATAAATTAAACAAATACAAATATATACATGGTGACTATCCTAAGATTTATATATACATGTGAAACAAACATAATAAAGCAAAATTAAAACAAATAAATCAAAGATAAGAATAAAAGAAAGAAAAGGGAAATAAACCATATAATAGGCAAACAAATTAATTCAAACAATTTTAAGGCCTAATTCTCTAAAATCCCCAGTGGAGTCGCCAGTTGTGGCAACCATCCTAAAAATTCAATGGAGCCGCCACCTATGTTTATTAAGGAAAAAAACAATTGGAAAAACCTTTTTCAAAATAATAAAATAGAATGGTCTTCGAACCAGATTTGGGTACGGGAGTTGGTTACGCGAAGGGAAGGATTAGCACCCCTACACGCCTATGAAAAAAATGGTACCCTTTGATTGTTCAAAAACATTTGTTTGCCACTAAATGAATTATTCCCAAAAGTAAAAGGAAACGGAGCGTGATAATAACATTTGAAGTATGCGTCGGTACAGAGGAATATCATCCTATTTACACGGAATCGAATAGAAGCGTGATAGTTTAATTGAAACAAGAGAAGAACGCTAACCATTTATTACCAGCATGTTTCCAAAGCTTTCATTTTTTATTTTTTGTTTATAATATTCCTAATCATCAATTA
Organism: Calophaca sinica; assembly: GCA_037113605.1. Lineage (NCBI taxonomy): Eukaryota > Viridiplantae > Streptophyta > Magnoliopsida > Fabales > Fabaceae > Calophaca > Calophaca sinica. The sequence goes on from CM073733.1 coordinate 49,785,395, forward strand.
TGGCTACCAAAAGATTTGAGCAAAACGAAGTAAACACAATCTGAATGTAACGGGAAGGAAACACTTCTATTATTGTTGCATTATTCCACAAATAAAACCACAAAAATCTATCTACTTGCTGATACTCTAAAATAAAACACGAATATATACATTCTAAGACATGTCAATGAAACAAAATATTTTTAGAAACTCACTTTTTGCATTTAAACTCCTCTAAACGATATATTTACAACTTGGTCCTTACTTAGGGTTTGGCCTCATTGGAAGACCACACCCTAAACCTAATTTCGGCCTTTACATGGTGCAAATCGAATATATTAGAGTTTAAATCCAAATTAAATACACATACAGAATGGAGAACATAAATTGAAATGGAGAGAAAATGATAACCTGGGTTTATGCTTATCCCAGAAATTAAACAGAAACAAAGTAGGGGGATTCAAGAAAGCCTAGATCTAAACTAAGTGTTTATTTTTGGATCTAATGACCTCACAGGTTCTATGCCTCTGTCTCGTTCGCCTTTCCTTTTGCTGCTTCTCTGTTCGCCTGTTTTTCAGATTCCTTTCGGTCTTGATTTCCTCTCTAGGTTGGCTCCCTAGGGTTCGACCTCCTCCCTCTTCAATCCAAAGCCTCGTTTTTATAGACCTATGGGAACATCAAAATCAAATTAGTAAGCGAATCAAAAATAGAAAGAAAATGAAGAATAAAATAGGAAACAAATACTCCCTTTCTTGCGTTTGGAACCAGATCTTGGGGGAAACCGTGGAATCCTCCCCTCTTTCTCAGTTTTGATAGCGTGATGTGAAAAGGAAAGAATAGAAGAGATGAAGATTTTGATGGGTTGAGGGCGAGATTCGTGCGGATTTAGGGGGATATTCGGTTGATTGAAGGAGAAGAAGAGAGGTGGCAGAGGAACGCCATGAATGGTCTAGGTTTTGAAGAGAAGAATGAGGATGAGAAAGGGTGAAGAGAAGATAGAGAAGTAAGGGTGTAGAGAGAGGAAGGGAGTTGCTGTTGGAACAAGGGAAGAGTGAAAGTGTGAGGTGTTTTAGGTTTAGGGTTATCAGGTGATGGTTTTGGGCTGGAGGGAATTGGGCTGTGTAGTGTGGTTTTGGCTGGGCCGTGTTGGAGACATAGGCTGGCGGGACGCGCAAATAAAAGGGAGGTGCTCGCAGTAGAAGCAGGAAATAGCGCCTGGGAGGCGTTGTCCGTAAAAAAAAGGGGGTGCACAAGTAAACAGTGAGAGATTGGGCTGGGTCACCAACTTGGTTGCTCGCTGCTATTGGCACCTATCTAATTTATAACATGCACACCCATTTATTTAACTTCTTTCCTTTTCTTTTCTCTATTTTTTTATTCTTATTCTTTGCCTTCTCTTTATTCCAAGACCAAAATATTATTAATATTACTAATTCAATAAGCAAGCAAAAATAATAAAATAAAATAAAATAAAAAGGCCGGAAAAATTAGGGTACTACACGGACGCTCCCTATACACAAGACGTTGGAGTGAACCGGATACGGACATACATGGAATGTATTCAATTTCTTGTGAATTTCTCCTTCTTGCTTGAGTGACTTATAAAGCGTAAACAATTTTAATACCTTCACACTTCAAGACTTATTAGAAAATAATTTGTTCACTTGCAAGTTCATTGTTATCATCGAAATTAATGAGGGTCCAAACTTCTCAATCGTTTAGGTTCCAATACTAGGATTTGGGGCTATGCCCTTTGATGTCTCTTGAATGATTATTTGAAATACTCTCGTATTACTTTGAATCCAATTTGATTTTGTCCTTATTGTTGTTAATATTTCTTATGGATTCGTTGGCCACTTGTTCATATGCGTTAGATTCCTAGGGATGAACTGAGAGGAGAACCTAGTTATCAGAACTATAAGAACGAGGCTTAGGATTAAAATCATGAGAGTAGTTTTTAGTCCTTCGAGGATAAAACAAGCTATCATATTTCTTAATGGGTTTAATTCGATTTCAGTTACCACGAGAGTACGAGTTGTATCACTTAACACGGTTTCTGTATCCTGAGAGGGAACTTTTACTAATTTAGGATAGCTTGCCTTCAATTGAATTCATTCCTTAACAAGAGATTAGTAAATTAGGATTTCTGAGCATCATTGTGGTACCCCAGATCCTAGAAGCTTTTCCTATTATTAAAATCATCACTTACATTGTTATTAATTTATTTTATTTCTGTCACAACAATAAATTCTATTTCTTGAATTAATTTAATTAGCATAAAAGTAGTCCTTGTGGGATCGATATTTTATTACTTGACGACAAACCCGTGCGGTTTTGGCACCATCAAGTTTTTAGCGCCGTTGCCGGGGACTGTGTCTTATTGCTTTTTAAATTAATTCTTGTTCCAAAAAAAAAATTATGTTCTGTTTATTTTGTTACTTTGATCTGTTTTCTTTTGAGTCTTGTTCTTGCTAGGTGGTGCAACATATGGACTACTATGATGAAAATCCAAGTCATCAAGACCAAATCGACTACATGGTGTTTGATTGCATCGTGGATGAGCAAACAAAGATATATTCCAAGGAGGAATGAGAGTCTTATCTGTCATCTTTGCTACTATCACCACCACTCGACATAAAATTGAGTCCCGATTTGTTGGGATCTCTTTGAGAGATAGATGTGCAACTCGTAATCCAAAGCATAAAGCGCCAAAATTTAGAAATGAGAGCTTAGCTTTAAAGATTAGAAATGCGAGCTGGAAAACATTATGCAAAGATAGTTATGCAAATAAGTGAAATGATGCTACAATTAGAAATGCAAGCTGTGGAATATTCCAAATTGCTAGTGGAAGAGCCTCATGGAACAAGAATTGAAGAGAATGTGATTTCGAGGGTGGACTTTATTGAAGGTGAAGTGGTGATAGAAGATGATAAGGTAGGATTTCTTCTCATGCCTAGCGGTGGACAAGAGATTGTCGATTTGGTTAAGTATGATGGGTTGGATGAATATGTCGATGCATCAAAGTCAGCTTCAAAAAGTGAGCCTCTTGGGCTTCATGGAAAATCAATGCATGAAGAGGTCAAAAGAGGAGCCTGTCATTTGCCGGAAGAAGAGGCCACCATAATTCTCCAGCTTCTCCTCCTACCATCGCCATGCACAAGCAATGGGATCCGGGAGGAAGCTCTTATATGTTCATCATCTCTTGGATCTTCTTCCACAAGCTATGGGATCCAGGAGGAAGGTTTCATGTTGGGAGCACACCTTGGTCTTTCTACCATAAGCTATGGGATCCAAGTGGTTTCTAACCTTTCTGTTTGGTTGTTTCTTGATTTGAAAAAATTGGTTACATTGAGGTCTTTCCTTGTCATCCCTGCTTCAACTTAATTATTTACATTGAGGACATTGTAAGTTTTTAAGCTTGGGGTAAAGGGTTTTCATTTTTGCATTTAGTCTTTACATCTCATTTTTTGCATTGCATTTTGTATTAATTTTTGTTTTTGTTCGCATCATTTTATCCCCCCAATTGTCCTACTATCTTCTTGTGTTATTAATGTGTGCCACATTTTTGTTGATATTTGAGATTGCAACGATTTGGAACCAAATTTTGTTCTCATGTGATAAGCTTAAAGACAATATTTTCTTAATGAGAATAGAGATGATCTTTTGATAAGTTGATGATTAGCATATGGCACTCTGATTTGATGTTTTTCACTGATTTATGTGAGATTTGAGCTTATATTAGGGCTTGTACTTCATCATGTTTTTTTATGCCCTTTATTCCTTGTATGAGTGTGTCCCTCTTGAATGTGCTCTCTAGAACTTGGCTTGAAATCTTTTCAAAACTTGAAAATTTTTTGTCTACACACTTGAAAATGATTGAGGCATTTTAGGCAATTTATTTCAAGCCTCTGATTTTTGAATGAAAGCTTCCTCTAGTTGCCCCTTTTGAGCCTTGATTGAAATAAATTTTTTTGGTACCCATCCTATTGTCAAATGTTTATGGTACCTTTTAGAGTATGTTTAAGGGAGTAATTGGATCTTTAATCTTGTTTGAATTTTGATGCTTGATCTTGGGATCTCTTCTGTGGTTTAGTTCCTCCCTAATAATTATTGCAAAATCTCAAATGATGGAGAACAAAATGAAAAAAAAAAATAACAGAAGAGGTGCATTAATAAAAAGGTTTTAATAGCAAAAAAAAATGGATTGCTCCACTTATTCTGCTTTAAAAGGGTTGCTTTAATTGTTCATGTTGATAGCCCTTGAATTTACCCTTTCTTGTTTTATTCCACCTTACAAGTAAAATCCCATGGCCAAGTTGCAACCTTTTGAGAGACCTTTTGACTCTTATGTGTTTTCATTAATTATTTGCTGAGATTTGGTTAATGTCAAGCCTGTGGTAGAGCACTTTCAATTTATGGATATGAGCAAATTGTCTTAACCTTTAAATACTTAGAGAGTGGTAACGAAAGTACCCCTATTAGTGGGAGACATGATTTTAGAGAGCCTAAGTTTCTTATTGGACTTGATTTTTGATTGTCTCTATTGTCTTTGTTAGCCTTTAGCCTATTGCTTGATTTTACTTGTAACTTGGGTTCTTTATCTGTTGCATCTCTTATATCCCATTTCATCTTTGGCCACAACAATTGCTTGACGACAAGCAAAATTTTAAGCTTGGGGTAATTTGATGTGTTCGAAATAGCATGTAGTTTAGTGTTAGTTTCGTATTACATCTTAGTCATTTTAGCCATTTTAATTCATGATTATTTATGCATTTTGTTCGATTTGAATAATGCACTTGGTGTTGGCTCTTTTATGCTTAAAGGAAGGTATTTGACCTTAGAAAAAGGAGAAAAATCGCTTGGACGGACGTTGGGACCAATTTGGAGGCCAAGGCATAAAAATTGAGAAATATTAAGTGAAGCACAGCCTGCCCATGCGGGGAAGCACGACCATGCTTCGAGGTGGATAGTGTTGCGCTTTAGCGAGAAACGGTGTAGTCCACGGCCAAGCTGTGCCAACCAGCATGCCTGTGCTTGGCTTGCCCAGTTCGCGCGAGGACTCACAACGCAGCACGGCCAGCCCGTGCCAGGAAGCATGACTGTGCTGCGTTGTGTTGCTCAGTTCGCTGTTTCGCGTTTTAACCCGTTGAGTGACTTTTTACCCTTTTTTTGTCCTAGACTATAAATAGACGCTTTAAACACTTTCCTAGGGTCTGAACTTTGATTCTTGGAGGCACAGTGAAGGATAAGATTCAATCTCTTCCTCTCTTCTTCATGAATTTTTGGTTTGGATATTCTATCTCCATGGATTCTATTGTAACAATCATGTTAGAGTAGGTTCCCTTGTTCTAGGATTTGGGGCTATGCCATTTGATGTCTCTTGAATGATTATTTGAAATACTCTCATATTACTTTGGATCCAACTTGGTTCTGTTCTTATCGTTGTTAATATTTCTTATGGATTCGGTGGCCACTTGTTCATATGCATTAGATTCCTAGGGATGAACCGAGAGGTGAACCTAGTTATTGGAACTATAAGAACGAGACTTAGGATTAAAATCACGAGAGTAGTTTTTAGTCCTTCGAGGATAAAACAAGCTATCATATTTTTTAATGGGTTTAATTCGATTTCAATTACCACGAGAGTAGGATTGCTTCTCTTAAACACAGTTTTTGTATCCTGAGAGGAAACTTTTACTAATTTAGGATAGCATGCCTTCAATTGAATTCATTCGTTAATAAGAGAGTAGTAAATTAGGATTTCTGAGCATCATTGTGGTACCTCCGGATCCTAGAAGCTTTTCCTATTATTAAAATCATCAATTACATTGTTCTTAATTTATTTTACTTCTGTCACAACAATAAATTATATTTCTTGAATTAATTTAATTAGCGTAAAAACAGTCTCTGTGAGATCAATATTTTATTACTTGACGATAAACCCGTGCACTTGCGGTTTTGGCACCATCTTCTATGCCTCCCCCGAGGATTTTCCCCTCTCTTGTGGCTGTCTCATCTATGGCATTTCGCAAGTTACCAGAGTCCAAAGCATGACTGCGGACTCTTAGAAGAGGATTTTCTGAAAAAATATTATTTTTCTAATTCATTTTTTATGCTTATCCCCTCTGTTTTTGTCTTCTTCTAATTTTTCCCTATTTTTAAATTATGTTGTTTATGATCTTATATATTTAAAGCTTGAAGGTTTAGCGGTTTATATAATCAACAAATAAATGGAAAATCGAAACTTCTCTTGGCAAAATTGAAGTCAATTCTACTTCAATGATTTGTTTTTGCTTGGAAAAGGCCAGACCGAAACCTAAGCAAGAACAATCTGACATTGATGCACTGATATGCTAACGACGTACACAAGCAAAGATGATCAAGTATCCCTATCAATACGCAAACGAAGAACAAGAAGGCTGAATGAATCTAATTTATCTGAGTGATGCATTGATAACTGCCAAAAGAATGAGCTCTTGCTAGGCACAAAGAGGAAGATGAAATGAATTTGTTTAACCTGAGCGATGCACCGATAACAGCCACAAAGAGAAGCACACGATATTTTAATGGAATCATTTAATCTGAGCGGTCCTTATGCATCCAATGGTTATTATGGATAGTTCTCATTTCTCACAGTAAGGAAGAGTTCTCACTTGATAAACTCCCTATATATATATATATATATCCAAGAATTACAATATTTCTAACGGGAATAAAAGAAGTGGCGAAATACCAGAAGCAATTTTGGTAAATAAATACATTTAATTAATCCACACTGGAAATAATTGAGCACTCTGTTAGAAGGACATCCTGGAGTAATTACTGCTTTGAATCCATACTTCATATCTGCCTTCTGTTCGAGACATAAAAATTGTATATTTTTGTTTCTTCATTCCAACCAAATAATTTAGAAATTGATTCATTAAAGTTTTCTTGAGAGAAACGAATCATCAATTCATGTTCCTCCCTAGTCATAATTGGAAGTGAATTAAGGGTCTGTCTATTTGGAAAGAAGGTTTTGGCATCTTTCATTAATCCCTTTATGGGCTTATTATTTACCAATCCTTCTATCTTTGAAAGTCATGGTCCAAAAGAACTGGTATTTGGTCTAAATCCAATATTTTTCTGACTTTTGTTTTTTAGGGTCTCACATCTATTATATTCTTTCATTTTAACTTTTGCTTCCTCCAATGTCGCATATGACTAATGAATTACATTAGGGATTATATTTATATGAATAGTTGCTTTGTGCCAATCATCATAGATTCATGACATTGGGTCATTAAACACATCCCGATATTTCTTTGGCTTTGTTTCTTTGGTAGAGAGTCTTATAAGATGATAATTAAGGCATCATGTAATTTAGAATGAGTCTTATAAAAGAGGATAATAAAATTTTACAAAAGAGTCTTACATATAATGATAGATGGAGTAAAAAGTTGAATTTTTGTAGGTAGAGATATCTAAAACAACCTTGTCAATCAGCTGTATTAGAATACTCTTTATAGTATTTGTGTTGACCAATGGCATAACACATGAAAGTCTTTTTTACATTTCCTTTGATTTTCGTGCAATAATGTCCATTACTCAATGTTTCTTCCTTTTTAAAGTTGATTTCTTTATGTATACTAGAAATTTTCCTCAACACGCTTCGTCTTAAAGTCTTCGTTAGACTATCTTCACACCAATCTATCATCTTTTCTTGAAGACATATTATCCATCATATGCAAGTGTTGAGACGATGAAAGCTTTTATCATAACATTTTTTTGGCATAAATTATTAGATAAGTTCTTCATAATTTTGATGAAAGCTTTGAAAAAAAAAACTTTTTGTGCTCTAGTAATCAATCCTTAATAAGAAAACTATGTTTCAACATACACTGTCACTTTTACAATTCATTTCGCAGACAAACATTTTTTAATACAAGTCTTCAATTTTCAAATGTTCTCCCTTTAGACAAAATCCACATTTTCTAATACAAATCTTCTCCCTTCTCTAATCTACAGTAACATCTCTGCTCTGCTTTGATTAGACTACTCAATGGAAAACAGGCTTGCTCCATTTTATTCTACTGATGGCAAAAAGAGACAATATTCAGAGATAAGTTTTCTCTTTCGTTCTCCTCACCTCAACAGCGCTGTTCTGCCATTCTCCTCTGGTAACAAAATAACACTCGGCTAACACTTTACCATCCTCTTCTCTTCTTCTTCCTCTTTACTTTCCTCTTCTCTTTTTTCTGTATTCCTCTGTTAAAGGACATACATTTCTTCTCTCAAACTAACAATGTCATTTTCTTATTTGATTTCAGCTTTGTTATCCTCTTCTCGATTCAGCAAGGTAATGAACTCGCGCCTGATGCATTTTATTGTCTTGAACTTCTTTTTTATATTAAAAGGAATATTAAAAGGAATGTGGATGTATAACAGTTTTTAGGGTATGATTTTGTGCAAATGTTATTTTATTTTTCAATGTTTTTCGTTTTACATGTTTAAGGTTTTATAATGCATTTGGTTTTTCTGTTTTTATCATTTTGTTACTCAACATTTATGTTATTTTCAATGGTTAAATTGAACAGCTTATAACATTGGCATTTTTTATGTATGTTGTACAAGTATTTCACTTTGGTTTCTCAGTTTTTCTCATCTTTGGTATTTCCATTGTTGATGAATGTATCGTTTATTGACTTTTTTAAATGTTTGAGGTATGGATAAATTTGTTGTCAATATTTACAGTTGGGATGTGGTCTATGTGCTTCTTTTTTGTGTTTTTAGCTCAAACACTACAATTTATTTTGTTTACATTGAAAATTTTGCAGCTTCATGGCGCATCCATTCAGCATGATTGGTGAAATCAAAACTCTAAGACAGACTTTGAGGGTAGCAGTGAGAATGACACGTCTTTCGTATGTTGATAATCCACCATTTCCGCCAACACTATAAATGATACTGATGGATGCAAAGGTATAATTGTTTCCCTCCTCTTTCAAATAGTCATTTTCAAACACTATTTCCTTATAACTACTTTATAGAAATGATATCATAAATATCATTTATAATTTTGGTTAATAGGGTGAGAAGATACATGCTACAGTTAGAGACAAAGAATTACTGCCTAAATGGAAGGCAATCTTGAAAGAGGGTGATTGTTACAAAATGCAGAATTTCATTGTGCAGTGTGCTGATGGACAATATTGGAACACTGCTTATACATTCAAGTCCAACTTTAGCACTGAGACAATTGCCAAACAGATTGAATCTTCTCAGATTCCTCCAAACATATATCATTTTACATCATTTGATGATATTTTGTCAGGAAATGCCTCTAGAAATGTTTTAGTAGGTACAGATAAATATTACCCATTAGTACCCACATAAAAATATAATCAGGGATTTAATTTGTCATTATTATGTCTTCAAATCACCTAATATTCCATGCATTTTCTAACTTGCCATAGATGTCATTGGACAATTTATTGACCTTACAAAGTACTATCCTGATGCTGAATGAAAGAAGGCTGTAATCTCTTTAAAAGAGCAATCGTAAGTATATAAACCTTGTTGTATTACTTTCTTTAATACTTTTATTGTTCAAAGGTTTTATGTAGTGTTGTTTGTCACTTATGTTTTCTTAATATTGTAGGGGCAAAATACTTAAGTGTACTTTGTGGGAATGATATGCTTCAAAGTTGGTGAATTATATAGACAACAACAGTGGTGTTCCAATTATTATCATTTTTACACTTGCCAAAATCCATGAGGCGATAGGTGATGACATTGTCCTCTATTATGCTCTATGTATATAATATGTTAACTCTAAATATCACTAAATGTTTCTAAATTTCATCTTTTAACTCTGATATCATTTTGTAATTAGATAACTATCCAGTTACAATTTCAAATAGCAAGTGGAGTTCAACACTTCTTATTAATGAAGATGTCAAGGAGATTAATGATTACAAATTAAGGTATTTTGATCCACTTATGCATCACTTCTTATTATATAGCACTCTACAAATTGTTTGCAGTTTGGGGTCAATTGAAATTTACGACTTAGGAAGCCAAATCATGAGTCAAATATCTGGATCTTCTCAGCATTCTCAATCTTCTCAGAGGTCTACCCAAGACAGATTCTTCTACAAAGCCGATGTCATGACTTTAGTTGAGATATGTAACCTTAGGCAGGTAATGTGAAAACATCAGTTATTTTACATTTTAGGATCTTCTCAACATTCTTAATATTTTACATTTTACTCATATCATTAATAATTAATCTGTACACTTGTCATCAAGGAAACTCAATGTTGTACTATTGCAACAATTGACAATGTATTGGCTAGATATGGTGGAGCTATGATCATTGTACAAGGTGCAACAAAGCTGCTCACACTTGTGGATGTGGAGATCAAAATTCAAGGGTAGAAACAAGGTTGTAAACTTTACTATTACTGTTATATAACATATTTGTCAACTTTATGGTTAATAATAACAAAACAGATTTGTCTATAGCATAGGCTAATTTATAGTCGTTCTAAAATGTTTTAACTCTCTTAAGGGTAACATTACCTTGCATTGTTTGATGTTATCATGTTTATTTTTCAAAAACATCTATTATTATTTATGGCTAATGAATACTTTAATGTAACTATGTCATTCAGATGAACAAAGCAATATTTTTTACAAAATCATGAAAGCTGTAAATGATCAACATGGTGGTATTTTCTTCCTATATGGTTATGGAGGTACCGGAAAAACTTTCATGTGGATCACATCGGCAACTACATTGGGTTCAAAAGGATGTATTGTCTTAACTGCAGCATCAAGTGGTATAGCATCTTTATTACTTCCTGGAGGAAAAATTGCACATTCTAGGCTTGCTATACCTGTTCCTATATTGCAGAATTCGATTTGCAATATACGCCAGGGAAGTGAACTTACGGAGCTTTTGAAAATAACAAAACTTATAATATGGGATGAAGCTCCAATGGCACGTAAGTTTTGCTTTGAAGCATTGGACAGGAGTCTAAGAGATATTATGAGTAGTACTGATCACATAGAATCTCCATTTGGAGGAAAAGTAATTGTTTTTTGCGGGGACTTCAAACAAATTCTACCAATAGTTCCAGGAGAAAGTCGTTCAGACATTATCAATGCCACACTAAATTCGTCCTATCTTTGGGATAGTTGCACTGTTTTGAAACTGACAAAAAACATGCGTCTGCAAACAGGAGCAAGCAACAAGAGTTCCCAAGAACTGAAACAATTTTCAGAATGGCTATTACCTGTAAGGGATGGAAAACTTTCATAACCAAATGATGGTTATGCAGATATCCAAATTCCTGAGGTTTCTTGATAACAAATTTCAGTGATCCAATAGATGCAATTGTACAAGACACATATGCTGATTTAGTTCATCATTATAAGAATGAGGATTTTTTGCAATCAAGAGCTATTTTGGCTTCAACTATTGAAATAGTTGATGAGATCAATGACTATATTCTATCCATGATCTACAGTGAGGAAATGGAGTATCTTAGCTCAGACTCTGTTGACATGTCTGACGTGGTTACAAATGATGCACTTGAAGCACTTACTCCTGAATTTCTCAACACACTAAGGACATCAGGGCTTCTAAATCATAGAATAAAACTTAAAATATGAACACCAATCATGTTGATGAGGAACTGTGTAATGGATCTCGATTAATTGTCACAAGGCTGGCAAATCATGTCATTGAAGCAAAGATCATATCTGGAAAGAATGTTGGAAATCTGACTTATATTGCAAGGATGTCTCTTTCCCCATCCCAATCCCCTTGGCCCTTCAAGCTTGTCAAGAGACAATTTCCAATTATTGTATCTTATGCTATGACAATAAATAAATCTCAAGGTCAATCACTGGCTAAAGTTGGTTTATATCTCCCGAAACCTGTGTTTTGTCATGGACAATTATATGTGGCATTTTCAAGAGTACAAAGTAAATAAGGATTGAAGATCTTGATACATGACAAAGACAAAAAGCCTTTGAGCTCAACTACAAATGTTGTCTTTAAAGAGGTTTTCCAGAACCTCATGTAAGTAAATTAATTTATGTTTCATTAACAATGTCAATTATATATGTAAATTTGAGATAATATCTGTAACGCAAGTAGTTTTTACTTTTCTAATGTAGGTAGTTTGGAAAAATAGCAATTTTTTGGATTAGAAGTTAATGATTAAGCATAAATCATTCAACTTCAGCAACTGAATGAGGAATTTATCATCACTTGTCAGTTCTGCAACAGGTTAATCATAAATAATTAACTTAATCCCATGTCTAATTTATATGTTTCCAGATTTACTAATTCAATTTTCTAATATATAACTCTTTTGAATGTATTATTTGCAGGTTTTTTGACAGTACAGTTTTTTGGCATTTCAAGCTACTTGAAGAAATGAAGGGATATTAGTGAAGGCAAAGGAGATTATACATATATTGATTTGACAATTGAGCATTTGCTTGCCTAAATATGTACATTTTGCTAAAACTATTATACTGATTAGAGATATGAAATTTTAGCAATGAATTGCTCAAAATTAAGTGACCTTCAAAAATGGGTTTTCCATTACTTAATATATTTCAACATACATCTGATGTTAATGTTATTTATACGATATGCAATTTATTAAGTATTACAAATGTTTAAATAGTAAATATCTAATCACCTAACAATATATGTTGAATTAAAGAAAATTAAAAGGCCATACGTTCAGTTACAAAATTTAAATCCTCATCTATCATATTATAATTTATAGTGTCACAGTAATAATATTCTATTATGTTTTCATACGATTTATAAATTTTAATAAATTTAGTATCAACGAAAATGCTGAAACCCTTACCAATTTAAAAAGTTACAACAAAATATTACCAACATTGTTTCACAAGCCCATTAAATAAACATCAAGCCCAATTTTAAATAGCCTAACTCCTTCACGTACAATAAACTAACATTGTAAGTTTGAGCCCATGTATTAAAAATTAAAAATCACATATTTATTAATTATAACTTATATATATATATATATATAAGGTAATGAATCTGGTCCTACAGCTCGGTAAAATTGGCGGAGAAGTAGGGTTTCTTTCCATTTGGAGACAAAAACAAAAAGGGAACATGTAGATCGATTCACAAATACTCTGTCGCAGAGAAAAAGGGAGTTTTGTCACTGTGCATCACCTTGATGAGGTACGTCTACCATCCTCTCTTTGCATTGTTGTTCCTTGCGTTTAGGAATTTCTATCTCTCTGTTCAAACTTTTTTTTAACACTTTTTTAAAACAAAATACATCAACGGTGAGTAGTGTGAGAACATTAATCGAATGGAGGAAAAGTGAGTGTAGTAACAATAGGGAAAAGTGAATGTAGAGAATAATGGTCTCCTCTGTTTTTTCCCTTTCATTCTATTTTCAGTTTCCTAATGATGTTTTTGTCTATTTATGTTTTATTTAAGCCATTTGGTGAGGTATATCGTGAATTCTATCGAGAGTTCGAATACGAGCTTGGCCCAGTCTGGACAATGATGGACCAACACGGTAATCATTATGAGATTACCTTCAACCAATCTGTTGAATTTCCCCGCATGACTCACGGATGGATGAATCTTAGGAGATTTTATAACTTGATTGGAGATCATTTGATCTATTTAAGCTATTTGGGGGATAGCATATTTCACATTTCAGTTTTTAGAAAAGAATCACTGCCAAAATGCATTCCCATCATACCACAGCAAAAGCAAGTCAATTGGTCAGATTTTTAATTAGTTATATTTTGGTTAATATATGTCTAACAATGTGTTTTTTTTGGTTGATATATTTTAATTTATTCTGTGTTACAGACTCTGAAAAAGGACTTTGCAAATTTTGTCAGAAATCTGGGTTACCAAACTCTGTTTCTCTGTGGACCTAATACAGAAACTGCTTGTAGTCTGTTGATGAGAGAGGAGGGCAGTAGGACGGTAAAAATTGGAATGGATTGGAAAGAGTTCTGCAAACTAAACAAATTCAAGAAGGAAAACAAATTGAAGTTTGAGTTCATTAATGTCAATTTGAATAATGCTGTGGTTGTGAAAAGAATCCAACTACTTAGTGTTATATGTTAGGGTTCCTATGTTATGTATTTTGGTTGGATGGTATTTGTGTCCTTTTGATTCTCTGTGAAAAAATGTATATTGTGGGCCACTTTTAACAATTTTGTTAGACAAAAATGGGATGACTTTTTGTAACTATGCATCATATATGCACTTATATGTAAATATATAATATATATATTACTATATTATTGACTTGCTAAATTAATGTAAGATTTAGTAGCTCTATATAATTTATACCTGTTAATTATTCATTTATAATGTACTTGTGTATATTGTATTATTTTAACTCTTTATGTTTTAAATATTTATATCTTTAATGATATCTTTTAAATATGTTACAGAATGAAGAAACCCATAGCACTTATTTTGCTTCTATTATTGTTTAATATTATTCATTTTTCTACTTTAATCAATGTTGATACACAAATTAGAAAACATTTTATTGTTTATACATTTTCATCATAATTTTTTGTACCAAGCAATGCAAACTGACTCATGCGCATGCACGTGTCATAGTACTAGTTAACTTATAAAAAACCTCTAGATAATTCATCCAATCATTAGTTTGGATTCATTAAAACTTGTGATCTTAAGATAATATACATCTTGAGACTCGACATCCTACTATTTGAAGAAGTTGATAGACTTCCTCATGAGGCAGACAAACTCACTAATAATTTTCTATCCTTGTTAAAGGGACTAAAAATCTTCTGTAAGTAAGCTTCTAAGCATTTATAGAAGACTCTAACAAAATTGGCTTGGGATAGAAGAATAACACACAAACCATAAGTCGTCAAGTATCTTATCATGCAAATCTTTGTTAGTGATCGATTTCTTCTTCTTGTACCTATTATGGGAAGTCTTCACATATACAAACGTCACTACAAAAGGAGATAGAGGTCTTCCGAGACCTCAAGTATTAACCAAACTCTACAAAAAAAAATAGTCAATTTGCGAGGGTTTTTAAAACCATTTACGGCGGTTTTTGACCTTTGCAAATTGATTTATGGGAGTTTGACGACCTCTGCTGTGCACGGTGTTTATTTTGTGGGGATTTTAACCCTCCACTAATACTGCCTCTCGAAATTTCCTTGATAGGAAGAATAAGACACAATAACTGAAATTATCATAAGAAAACTAAAAAATGGGATGTTGAATTGTGATTTTAAAAAATCTTTAGGAAACGTTGCTTCTCGGCAAAATCAATTTACAAAGTGTTAAAAAATACTGTAATGACAAAGAATAATGCTAAATCTCGCGGAGATAAGCATTGCGAATTGATCGCGAATGACGTGTCCCCGAATTTTGCTTGCCCTTCTTGCTGCTGCAATCCGCCATTTTTGTTCAAAAAAAAATTCTCAAAAATCAAACTAGCCAAACCTATCCCTAGTTGCTAACTTTGTAGAACCAGCAATTCTCGAAAGATTTTTTACCCACATCACGTTCTCTTCTTTTTTTCAAAAAATTTGACTCGCCTAAACTCTCTTTCTCTCTCATCAACGGTTCCACCATGCGTTTCTTCTAAACCACATTAACTCCATAGATGCAGGGGTAGTAAGAACACTCACTTTGTCGTGAAATAAGAGTTTTGTTCATTTTTAGTGGGGGCTGCGGGAACAGATCTTACTTTATTCTTTTTCTCTCATCTTTGGGAGGGTTTTGATTTCGATTCCTTCTGGTTACCAGAGACGATGGAGGGATGGGTTTGGCTGATTCGATGAAAGAGAACGACAGTTTACGCAAAAAATTTGGAAGAGAGAAGACAACCTAGATGCTGAATTGCTAAATTGCTGGCGGCGATGATGGCGGAGGTAGCGGATAATTGCTGTTGAATTTGGATCTTGTTGGCGGAATCTAGGACCGGAGGGTCAGATATGGTGGCGATGGCCAGTGAGGCGTCGATGAGGTGAGGAGTGGCTGCGGAAGAAGAGGATGATGAAGGAATAGTAGAGTTGTGGCAGTGTTGTTATTGTATCCCCTTCTCGCTAGTTTTTTCCTGGAATTAGTGAGCGAAAGTATTCGCTATATATAGCAGTGTTGAATAACAAATGACTTGTCTAGGTTTTCTAATGTATTGTTTAATGATGTCAAACGATGTCACATACACATACATAAATTTTAAAACATTTCAAAACCAAATTTGTAAATACTTTATGTATCATCTAGTGGGCTCATAGGTGATACTTAGATTAAAAAAAATTTAAAAACATGTTTACAAACTCTTTATGAATTGTCTAACAAAATTCTTATTCGATGCAATTAGGAATGATCGATCAAACAATTTTTAATAGAAAAATGTATTGGAAGAAACGAAACTAACGAAAAGAAAATCAAAGGAAGCTCAGATTCGTTCAACGCACAAAAGTTTTTACACTTGAAATACCAATTATTAGCAACATTAAATAGAAATAATCAACTAGCAACAAATGCAGCCGGGTAAGAACATCTCCATTAATGAAGCATTGACCGGGATGTCCTTGTTTTACCATGAACTGGATTTTGAAAGAGTTATTCAAGGAGGGTCTTAATTCTTTGATGATTACCTGCTAATCCGAGAATGTATCACGGCTAGGGTGTGGTTGACTGATATCTTCCTTCACCATGTTACGTCTGGGTTTAGGTTCACGATTTGCCTACTTGTTGTTAGTGCAAGAATGCACACACTCACAAAGAATATAATAGAAGCATAAAGATTAAACTCACAGAGAAAGGGAAACAGAAACGTAAACTGTATATTAAATTCTGAATGAATGACTACACACTTATGCACTTCTACACATATGCACATTACACACAATGTATTTATATCACCAACTACACATAGGCCCAAAGCCCACAGTAGATTTTGGCCCAATATACCAAATACACTAACACACACTTCTAACTACCATTAACAGAATAACAACCACTAATCACAACTCTAACTAACTTGGAATTACACTTTCAACAGACCCCCTTAATTCAAAGTCTCCACAATCACTTTAATTTAGAACAACAAAAATTATTCCAGGATCCCATGGTTTGAAAATTAAGAACCAAATCATTTTCATCACTAATTTGGGCTGATCCACATACTCTGAAATAAACCATTCAGATTTTTGCAAACATTGGGTATTGAATCACCACTTTGGCCCAATGTGCTCTACTTCTCGGATTGGACCTTCAATTTCACGGTAGCAACGCCTCTTGTGCCCAGATATTCCATGAATTGAGCGAGCCCGGTTAGCCCATTAGTTTTAGTGCTGCACTTCTCTATTCTGTGCGTTGAGCCCGAATGTGCTTTAAATTGGGCTTAATCAATTGACTCAAAATCTTTGACCCACTTGGCCCATATCATGCGCATCAGTGCTAGGCCCATTGGGTCAATAGCTTGACCTAACATTTGTCTTCCACGAGCACTCTTCTCTCTCTCAATCTCTCTTCTGTCGCGACACTGCCTCTTCTTCTCAGTTGGTCCTGACCTAATTTCCTGCTTGACACACAATGTTGCAGCGCCACTTCTGATACCATTCTGGAACGTTCCCAGAAAATCGCGAAGCTCCTTCACCTTCACCTTCGCTCCCCTATCATCCTTCACTTCTCATTAACAACTGCCTCCACTGAATCAAGATCAAGCTGTTCAAGCTTCAGCCACTCATCACCTTCGCACCTCTGATTCGCGAAAACCCTAACTTTAGAAAATTTGTCTTCTCTCCTCTTCCCTCTTCGAGTTTTAGCGCCTCTTCTCTGCATCTTCTTCATCTCAAAATCCTTCAGCCCTCTCCTCCACGATCGAGCTTTCAGCTTCGCAACCATCGCCTCTTCAAGATACGGTTTCACCTCTGCTTTGTTCAAGTGGAACCCTAGTTTCCACCATTGACGCCGTCTTCTCTCTTTCATCCCGGTTGCAGAACGAAGTTGCTGTTGTTGTACGCGATCCACTCTTCTCTTCGTGGAGATATTCCTCTTCACAGCGCCTCTCGTGTAGGAGGATGTTTTACACAATCCACTCTTCACAAAGCCTCTTTCCTCTTGTGTAGGAGATTGTTGTTGTGGTTGTTCTTGTTCTTCAAGATCAGTCTTGATTAATCTTTGATTTTGATTCTGTTGTTGATTTTGTTCTGATTCTGAGTGCTTCGCCTTCTTCTCTTGCATTTTTTAAAACCCTAATTTTGGAAAATTCCCCCAATTACCAGTCACAACACCAGAATCCTCAACTCTATCCACCACGATCTCTTCTTGATCTTCCCATGCTTCTTTAGCACTGTTGGCACAAGAAATCCTCTCAAGATTCACCTCATCCACACACCGACAGATTATGAAAAGAGCCTTGTAATCTCTTTTCTTGGATTTCTTGTAGGAGGCACTGTCTTCCTCTTCTTGGATGTCACTTTGCACCATTTCCAGCATTCCCTAGAAATCAAAGATTACTTGCATCCTCACTACCCACTTCTCCCAATTCTTGCCATCAAGGATTGGTAATGACACTGGAAAAATCTCTTTTGCGGAAGTCATAATTGACACACACAGGTCCCTAATCAATGGTTCTTGATACAACTGTTAGTGCAAGAATGCACACACTCACAAAGAATAGAATAGAAGCATAAAGATTGAACTCACAGAGAAAGGGAAACAGAAACGTAAACTGTATATTAATTTTTGAATGAATGACTACACACTTATGCACTTCTACACATATGCACATTACACACAATGTATTTATATCACTAACTACACATAGGCCCAAAGCCCACAGTAGCTTTTGGCCCAATATACCAAATACACTAACACACACTTCTAACTATCATTAACAGAATAACAACCACTAATCACAACTCTAACTAACTTGGAATTACACTTTCAACACACCCCCTTAATTCAAAATCTCCACAATCACTTTAATTTAGAACAACAAAAATTATTCCAGGATCCCATGGTTTGAAAATGAAGAACCAAATCATTTTCATCACTAATTTGGGCTGATCCACATACTCTGAAATAAACCATTCAGACTTTTGCAAACATTGGGCTTGGCCCATTGAATCGCCACTTTGGCCCAATGTACTCTACTTCTCGGATTGGACCTTCAATTTCACTGTAGCATCGCCTCTTGTTCCCATATATTCCATGAATTGAGCGAGCCCAGTTAGCCCATTAGTTTTAGCGCTGCACTTCTCTATTCTGTGCGTTGAGCCCGAATGTGCCTGAAATTGGGCTTAATCAATTGACTTAAAATCTTTGACACACTTAGCCCATATCATGCGCATCCGGGCTAGGCCCATTGGGTCAATAGCTTGACCTAACATTTGTCTTCCACGAGCACTCTTCACTCTCTCAGCTTTTCTTCTGCTGCGACACTGCTTCTTCTTCTCAGTTGGTCCTGACCTAATTTCCTGCTTGACACACAATGTTGCAGCGCCACTTCTGATACCATTCTGGAACGTTCCCATAAAATCACGAAGCTCCTTCACCTTCACCTTCGCTCCCCTATCATCCTTCACTTCTCATCAACAACTGCCTCCACTGAATCAAGATCAAGATGTTCAAGCTTCAGCCACTCATCACCTTCGCACCTCTGATTGGCGAAAACCCTAACTTCAGAAAATTTGTCTTCTATCTTCTTCCCTCTTCGAGTTTCAACGCTATTCGCTGCATCTTTTTCATCTCAAAATCCTTCAGCCCTCTCCTCCACGATCGAGGTTTCAGCTTCGCAACCATCGCCTCTTCAAGATACGGTTTCACCCCTGCTTTGTTCAAGTGGAACCCTAGTTTCCACCATTGACGCCATCTTCTCTCTTTCATCCCGGTTGCAGAACGAAGCTGCTGTTGTTGTACGCAATCCACTCTTCTCTTCGCGGAGATATTCCTCTTCACAGCGCCTCTCGTGTAGGAGGATGTTGTACGCGATCCACTCTACATCGCCTCTTTCCTCTTGTGTAGGAGATTGTTGTTGTGGTTGTTCTTGTTCTTCAAGATCAGTCTTGATTAATCTCTGATTTTGATTCTGTTGTTGATTTTGTTCTGATTCTGAGTGCTTTGCCTTCTTCTCTTACATTTTTCAAAACCCTAATTTTAGAAAATTTCCCCAATAACCAGTCACAGCACCAGAATCCTCAACTCTATCCACCACGATCTCTTCTTGATCTTCCCATGCTTCTTTAGCACTGTTGGCACAAGAAATCCTCTCAAGATTCACCTCATCCACACACCGACGGATTATGAAAAGAGCCTTGTAATCTCTTTTCTTGGATTTCTTGTAGGAGGCACTGTCCTCCTCTTCTTGGATGTCACTTTGCACCATTTCCAGCACTCCCTAAAAATCAAAGATTACATGCATCCTCACTACCCACTTCTCCCAATTCTTGGCATCAAGGATTGGTAATGACACTGGAAAAATCTCTTTTGTGGAAGTCATAATTGACACACACAGGTCCCTAATCATTGACTCTTGATACCACTGTTAGTGCAAGAATGCACACACTCACAAAGAATAGAATAGAAGCATAAAGATTGAACTCACAGAGAAAGGGAAACAGAAACGTCAACTGTATATTAAATTTTGAATGAATGACTACACACTTATGCACTTCTACACATATGCACATTACACACAATGTATTTATATCACTAACTACACATAGGCCCAAAGCCCACAGTAGCTTTTGACCCAATATACCAAATACACTAACACACACTTCTAACTATCATTAACAGAATAACAACCACTAATCACAACTCTAACTAACTTGGAATTACACTTTCAACACACCCCCTTAATTCAAAGTCTCTACAATCACTTTAATTTAGAACAACAAAAATTATTCCAGGATCCCATGGTTTGAAAATTAAGAACCAACTCATTTTCATCACTAATTTGGGCTGATCCACATTCTCTGAAATAAACCATTCAGATTTTTGCAAACATTGGGCTTGGCCCATTGAATCACCACTTTGGCCCAATGTACTCTACTTCTCGGATTGTGTAACACCTTCAAATTTGAATTATTAAGATCCTATAAATTGTGTGCTCATATTGGTAATTTTGTGATAACTTGAGTGTGTTTGCCTTAATAATTAGTATATTTTAATTAATACTATTTTACTATATTTTTATTAAATATTAGTTTAAAATTTATTATAAATATTTTAATATAATATTTTATTTTAGAAGTAGTATAGAAATGATGTTTTGTTTTTAAGTGAAAATTGTTTTTTTTTAACCCCTGAATAACGTGCATAACGTGCTGCACGTTGGTGCCTTGGTTTTAAGCCTTTTTTTTACATGTTGCACCTCTCTTTTCCGTGGATACACCCCTGGTCCATTAAAAGGACACTATTCATCATCTTCCCACGCACAGAACGGTTGAGAGAAAGAAAAATACAAACCCTTGCGCCTCCATTCTTCTCTCCTCTCGTTCTCCTTCGTCAGACCACGGCAGGTTACGAAACTTCACCACCCAACTCGAAATCAACCCCTGAGTTCGTTTCCAGCCTCCATTCGATCAACCGTTGTGCTGTTCGTCGCGATTTCTCTCTCCAGGCGAGCTGTAATTTCCATTTTTCGGCCACCACAGTTTTCGGTTCGAAAAACGGACGCCATTTTCGGATTCCTCGCGTCAAAACCTTCAGAAAGCACTACTCCTTTGCTCGATTCGGTGAAGTTGACGCCGGACCCCTTGTAACCCTGTTGTCTCGGTATGGCGTTTTCCGGTCCCTCTTTTTGCTTCCTTTTAATTTCGTTTTAACCTTAAAAATTATAAAAAAAATATTATACTAATTATTATTTTTTCAGCCGCGTTTCGCTCTTCCGTAAATTTTATCCTGTGCTCAGTTGGTGCTCAAATTGTCGTTGTAGCCAGTTTTCTTCACCTTGGAATACTTCAAAATTTTTATTGAGGTAAGGGGGGTAGATGGATACAAGATTAGTGGGCTCATGGATATAATTAGGCAATAGGGACGTCCCATGGTCCCTATAGACTTGGCGCGGTTGTGCAAAATAAGTACCTTCGCCATTGTGATGGGAAAACTTCATATTGAATTCTGTCATGATATTTATGTTAATAGAAATTGTCTTATAATGTGTTGTTTGAGTTGATATATTATGATATGTAAGGATTATATGATAATTTGCTTGTCTTGGCTCGTTGTTGATAAATGTATGTATGAGGTAAATGGGTTGAACTGAGATTACTTGTTGCTATATAATGTTCTGAAATTGTTGTGTTGAGTGAGAACTAGATTATCATAGGGTATGGTTTGTTATACTTAGATCCTCTAGGTGCTATATCATGGTTATGTGAGGGATAAAGTATGGACGGTGGGTATGATTGTTAGGAGTTAGGACTAGGATATGACGGTTGACATTTGGTGTTGGTAGTTTAAATGCTTTAGAAGTAAGACTTGACGTTGTGAGTATTTAGCAATAGTTGTGCAGAAAAATGATTAATTCTGAGATTGTTTTAGCTAAGTCTTACTCATTTAATTTTTGTAAATTCAATACATAATAATTACTAACCCAAACTCTTGTGGATAGCGTCTTAAAATTTTAAGGGAGAAGTATGGTACGTCTGGTTAAATAAAAAAAATAAGTAAGTTGAAACACTTGGGTTAAGAGTTAGAAATTAAGTTAAGCTTGCTTAGACTTAGTGTGGTGAGGTAGGCTGATAAATCGGACTTGTTCTAGGATTGGGGGAAACTTGTTAGTTTACTGACAAATAGTACCTCGTTAATGTTGTTGTAGCCGACCGCTTGATAAGATGGTCGGTGTGCTGTTATGCCGTTGTTGTTGTTATTGTTAGACACTTGTTTGATTTGTGTTCTTGCATCATTGTGTCTTGTTAAGTTAACGTTATTGGGGGTGAGCAACGATGATGCGATATAGTATCAGCCATGATGGGCAAGGTACCCGGCCTTGGGGGTCAATCGGATAGGGGCGTCTTACATAAAGGCAGCAGCATGCAACCAATGCTGGGGCGTTGACCAATTTATCTGGTTACCCTGACTAGACACTATTCGTACTCAAGAGTGATGATGTTTTCTCACTCGCTCATCTGAGTTAGTTTGGATCCACATGTTCGGTGAAGTAGAGATTGTCTAGGTTGCATTAGTACTCGTTAAGTTATGCATCCATGTTATGTGTCAATTATACTGAAGTTGTCATATGCGCATTGCTTAATCTATGTCCTTTGCCATTTGTGCTATGATTGTATATGATATCTAACCCCTCTTTACTGTGGCTACTCATACACCATTGTGTATGTTTAGACGATGAGATTGCAGGTGACGATGACGATGTGGCTGATGAGTGATACGTGGATGCAGTCACCGTAGTTAGGATTTCCGTTGTTATTATTTTATTGTTGTTGATTGTTCCGATGTAAGTGCTTGGGTCAGCTCTGAGACGTTGTGACATCGGGGTGCTTTTATTTTTTTGAACTTGACATAATTGTTATTTGATTTTTTTTCCGCAAGTTTGTACGAGCATGATGACTCTACCTTCGTTTATGAAAAATTTATTTGGACCGTATTTTTCAGTGGTTATATTTATTTTAATTTATTTCTTTAATAATAACATGCGGGTAGAGGGTGTCACATTTAGTGGTATCAGAGCTCGGCTTGTTCTTCAGGCCGTGGTATGAGTCTATTATGTATTCTCTGTGTGCTCTTATAAGGATGTCTATGCTAGAATAGATGTGATTACAGAATTGTACGTACTTAGACTGAATCTAATCTCGTTCTACTGTTTGTTTGTGAAGGAGGAAATGGCAAACAGGACTGACCGTACTGTGATTGAGGCTTTAGGCTGGCTTGCTGAGGTGATGGAACGCGACCACGCTCGTCGGGACTACCCACTTTCGGAGCATTGCTGACTTCCAGAAGAATGACCCTCCATCGTTCAAGGGAGCTTTTGACCCTGAAGGAGCACAGCACTGGATCCGCGAAATGGAGAAGATTTTCCGGGTGATGACTTGCACTGACACCCAGAAGGTAGCTTTCGCTACTTTCAAACTGATGGATGAAGCCGAGCACTGGTGGGAGAACACCCGTCAGCGCCTGGAGAATGCTGAAGTGGTTGTCACCTGGAATCTGTTCAAGGAGCATTTCCTGGAGAAGTATTTTCCGGCCGAGTTACGTGACAAGAAGGAAGCTGAGTTTCTGGCATTGACTCAAGGCAACATGTCAGTGGATTAGTATGCTGTCAAGTTTGAGGAGCTGTCTCGCTATTACCCTCCCTATCAGACTGCTGCAAGTGACCGCTCTAAGTGTGTGAAGTTCAAGAACGGGCTGCGTCATGAACTCAAACGGGGCATAGCCATTGTGGAGATGAACAACTACGGCAACTTGGTGAAGAAGACCAGAGATTATGAGGATGCCTATAAGGAGAGCGCAGGTGCACTGAGGAACGCCAGAGGCAATCAGTATCAAGGAAAAGGGAAGCAGCCTTTAGCCCGTACTGGTCGAGGGTTCAAGCATGAAGGTAACAAGAAGAACAACACATCTGCAGGGGGACCAGCTGGAGGAGCCACTTGGCCGTACAGTCGTATCAGGTGCGGGAAGTGCGGTTCGGATCACTATACCCGGGAGTACAAGGAGACTTCAATCATCTGTTTTAAGTGTGGTAAGCCGGGGCACATTAGTAGGGATTGTGGGGAGGCCAAGTCTGAACCAGCAAGTGGAAGCAAAACTCAGAAGTCTCAAGCTAATAAGATGAAGACCACTGGCAGAGTCTTTGCTCTCTCAGGAACCGAAGCAACAGAATCAGAGAATCTCATCTAAGGTACTGGTTTCATCTGAGGAACTCCTGTTTTAGTATTGTTTGACTCTGGCGCGAGCCATTCTTTCATCTCGCATGACTGTGTGAGAACCTTGCAACTACCTTTGACTCGACTTACTTTAGATTTGGAGGTAGCCCTCCCTTCGAAGGATCCAATAATTACTTCTTATGCATGTAAGAACTGCACTATAGAGATTGGCGATAGGACCTTTGTAGTGGATCTGGTGTGTTTACCTCTTCGAGAGTTGGAGGTCATACTCGGAATGGATTGGTTGGCTGCCAATCAGGTGTTTTTGAACTGCTTTGACAAGACGGTGATGTTTGTAGAACCTGAGCCTAAGGACCCAAATGTTGTCACTGCTAAGCGTGTGGAATCATCTCTGAAGGAAGGAGCCCAAGCTTATATGATGTTGTGTACCATGGTGGCAGAGAAGAAATTGGAAGTGAAGGACATTCGACCTGCGAAGTTTCCTAAGTATTCAAGAGATTAATAGTCTACCACCGGAGCGGGATGTGGAGTTCGCAATTGATCTTGTTCCGGGAACGAGACCCATCTCTATGGCACCTTACAGGATGTCCCCGTTAGAATTGGCAGAATTGAAGAAGCAGCTGGAAGAGATGTTAGAAAAGAAGGTTGTAAGGCCCGATTATTGTCGCCATGGGGAGTACCGGTTTTATTGGTCAAGAAAAAGGATGGTTCTATGAGGTTGTGTGTAGACTACCGACAACTCAATAAGGTTACTATCAAGAATCGCTACCCGTTGCCACGGATAGACGATCTTATGGACCAACTGATAGGGGCTTGTATTTTCTCGAAGATTGACTTAAGGTCTGGATATCATCAGATTCGAGTGAAGCAGGAGGATATTAGAAGGCGCGTTACGAGCAGCGTTACGGTCACTATGAGTACTCGGTGATGCCTTTCGACGTAACAAATGCACCAGCAGTATTCATGGACTATATGAATAAGATTTTTAGCCCCTACCTAGATAAGTTTGTGGTGGTGTTCATTGATGACATTTTGATCTACTCTAAGACTCGAGAGGAACACGGAGGACATCTAAGGATTATCTTGCAAGTCTTGCAGGAGAAACAACTGTATGCAAAGATGTCGAAATGTGAATTCTGGTTGGAAGAGGTGAGTTTTCTCGGGCATGTAATTTCTAAAGGAGGCATAGCAGTCGATCCAACCAAGGTTGAAGCCGTCTTGCATTGGCAAGCCCCTAAGTCTATGACGGAGATTCGAAGCTTTTTGGGACTAGCAGGTTACTACAGGAGATTTATCGAAGGCTTTTCCAAGATTGCACTACCGTTGACTCGTCATACGAGGAAAGGACATGTGTTTCTATGGGATGCTAGGTGTGAGGAGAGCTTCTAGGAGTTGAAGAACAAGTTGACTTCAGCACCAGTGTTAGTTCTGCCAGACCCTGGTGAACCGTTTGTGGTGTATTGTGATGCTTCCAAGCAAGGATTGGGTGGAGTGTTGATGCAGCATGGTAAGGTGGTGGCGTATGCATCGCGACAGCTGAAGGTGCATGAGTAGAATTACCCCACTCATGACTTAGAGTTGGGAGCGGTAGTTTTTGCTCTAAAGATCTGGAGACATTATTTGTATGGCGCCAGATTTGAAGTTTTCAGTGACCACAAGAGTTTAAAGTACCTGTTTGACCAGAAGGAGTTGAATATGAGACAACGTAGGTGGATGGAGTTCTTGAAGGACTACGAGTTCGAGCTGAGTTATCATCCTGGTAAGGCTAATGTGGTGGCAGATGCTCTGAGTAGGAAGGCCTTACATTGCTCAGCCATGATGGTTAAGGGGATGGAGTTAATAGAAGATTTCAGGGACATGAGTTTGGTTTGTGAAAGGACTCCAGTGAGCGTTAGGCTCGGTATGCTGAAGGTGACCAGTGAGCTGATGGACCTAGTCCGTGAAGGACAAAAGACTGATTTGTTCTTAGTTGATCAGAGGGCCCTGATGGTACAAGGGAAGTTAGCGGATTTCATCGAAGGTACAGATGGTATTTTGCGATTCCGGGATCGGATTTGTGTACCGGATGTTCCGGAGCTAAGGAAAATGATTCTGGAGGAAGGTCACAGGAGTCGTTTGAGCATTCATCCCGGAGCTACAAAAATGTACCAAGACTTGAAGAAGATGTTCTGGTGGCTCGGAATGAAGAAAGAGATAGCTGAGTTTGTATATTCATGTCTGACTTGCCAAAAGTCCAAGATTGAGCATCAGAAACCATCTGGGAAGCTTCAGCCGTTACCTATTCCAGAATGGAAGTGGGATAGCATTGCCATGGATTTCGTGTCAGGACTTCCGAGGAGTCCAACGGGTTATGACGCTATTTGGGTGATTGTGGACCGGTTGACGAAAGCAGCTCATTTCATAGGCATGAACATGGAGTACTCACTGGAGAAGTTGACTAAGTTATATATTCGCGAGATCGTCAGGTTGCACGGAGTACCCTCCAGCATCGTATCGGATCGAGACCCCAGGTTCACATCGGGGTTTTGGGAGAGTTTGCATGCCGCTTTGGGGACCAAGCTTAAGTTAAGCTCTGCCTACCATCCTCAGACAGATGGGCAGTCAGAGAGGACGATTCAATCCTTGGAGGATTTGTTGAGAGCCTGTGTCATGGAGGAGACTGGGGGCTAGGAAAAGTTCTTACCTCTTATAGAGTTTACCTACAACAATAGCTTCCATTCTAGTATTGGGATGGCACCGTATGAGGCCCTTTATGGGAGGAGGTGTAGGACACCGTTGTGTTGGTATGAACCCGGTGAACAACTTGTGTTAGGACCGGAGATAGTGCAAGAGACCACCGAGAAAGTGAGGATGATTCAAGAGAAGATGCGGGCGGCGCAAAGCAGACAAAAGAGTTATCACGATAAGAGAACTAAGGATTTGGTGTTTCAAGAAGGTGATCATGTGTTTCTACGGGTTACGCCCACCAAAGGAGTTGGAAGGGTAATGAAAGCTAGGAAGTTAACGCCTAGGTTCATTGGACCCTATCAGATTTTGAAAAGGGTTGGCGAGGTAGCATACCAGGTGGCGTTACCTCCGTTTCTGTCGAATCTGCATAACGTGTTTCACGTGTCGCAATTGCGGAAGTACATTCATGACCCGAGTCATGTGATCGAGCCGGATGCTATACAATTGAAGGAGAATCTTACTTTTGAGGCGCTTCCGAAAAGGATTGAGGATCGAAAATTGAAACAGTTAAGGGGAAAGGAGATCCCACTAGTGAAGGTGATTTGGAGCGGAGCTACGGATGAGAGTGCCACATGGGAATTGGAAAGTAAGATGAAGGAGTTTTACCCGCAGTTGTTCGCGACAGGTTAGTGACAATTCCAAGGACGGAATTTTTCTAAGGGGGGGAGGATTGTAACACCCTCAAATTTGAATTATTAAGATCCTATAAATTGTGTGCTCATATTGGTAATTTTGTGACAACTTGAGTGTGTTTGCCTTAATAATTAGTATATTTTAATTAATACTATTTTACTATATTTTTATTAAATATTAGTTTTAAATTTATTATAAATATTTTAATATAATATTTTATTTTAAAAGTAGTGTAGAAATGATGTTTTGTTTTTAAGTGAAAATTGTTTTTTTTTTAACCCCTGAATAACGTGCATAACGTGCTGCACGTTGGTGCCTTGGTTTTAAGCCTTTTTTTTTTACATGTTGCACCTCTCTTTTCCTTGGATACACCCCTGGTCCATTAAAAGGACACTATTCATCATCTTCCCACGCACAGAACGGTTGAGAGAAAGAAAAATACAAACCCTTGTGCCTCCATTCTTCTCTCCTCTCGTTCTCCTTCGTCAGACCACGGCAGGTTACGAAACTTCACCACCCAACTCGAAATCAACCCCTGAGTTCGTTTCCAGCCTCCATTCGATCAACCGTTGTGCTGTTCATCGCGATTTCTCTCTCCAGGCGAGCTGTAATTTCCTTTTTCCGGCCACCACAGTTTTCGGTTCGAAAAACGGACGCCATTTTCGGATTCCTCGCGTCAAAACCTTCAGAAAGCACTACTCCTTTGCTCGATTCGATGAAGTTGACGCCGGACCCCTTGTAACCCTTTTGTCTCGGTATGGCGTTTTCCGGTCACTCTTTTTGCTTCCTTTTAATTTCGTTTCAGCCTTAAAAATTATAAAAAAATATATTATACTAATTATTATTTTTTCAGCCGCGTTTCGCTCTTCCGTAAATTTTATCTTGTGTTCAGTTGGTGCTCAAATTGTCGTTGTAGCCAGTTTTCTTCGCCTTGGAATACTTCAAACTTTTTATTGAGGTAAGGGGGGTAGATGGATACAAGATTAGTGGGCTCATGGATATAATTAGGCAATAGGGACGTCCCATGGTCCCTAGACTTGGCGCGGTTGTGCAAAATAAGTACCTTTGCCATTGTGATGGGAAAACTTCATATTGAATTCTGTCATGATATTTATGTTAATAGAAATTGTCTTATAATGGGTTGTTTGAGTTGATATATTATGATATGTAAGGATTATATGATAATTTGCTTGTCTTGGCTCGTTGTTGATAAATGTATGTATGAGGTAAATGGGTTGAACTGAGATTACTTGTTACTATATGATGTTCTGAAATTGTTGTGTTGAGTGAGAACTAGATTATCATAGGGTATGGTTTGTTATACTTAGATCCTCTAGGTGCTATATCATGGTTATGTGAGGGATAAAGTATGGACGGTGGGTATGATTGTTAGGAGTTAACTAATGTATAATTATGTTTCTTTTGCATTTAAGTTACGGTATAAACAAGTCTTAGGACTAGGATATGACGGTTGATATTTGGTGTTGGTAGTTTAAATGCTTTAGAAGTAAGACTTGACGTTGTGAGTATTTAGCAACAGTTGTGCAGAAAAATGATTAATTCTGAGATTGTTTTAGCTAAGTCTTACTCATTTAATTTTTGTAAATTCAATACATAATAATTACTAACCCAAACTCTTGTGGATAGCGTCTTATAATTTTAAGGGAGAAGTATGGTACGTCCGGTTAAATAAAAAAATAAGTAAGTTGAAACACTTGGGTTAAGAGTTAGAAATTAAGTTAAGCTTGCTTAGACTTAGTGTGGTGAGGTAGGCTGATAAATCGGACTTGTTCTAGGATTGGGGAAACTTGTTAGTTTACTGACAAATAGTACCTCGTTAATGTTGTTGTAGCCGACCGCTTGATAAGATGGTCGGTGTCTTTGTTATCTTAGTTGTTGTTGTTATTGTTAGACACTTGTTTGATTTGTGTTCTTGCATCATTGTGTCTTGTTAAGTTAACGTTATTGGGGGTGAGCAACGATGATGCGATATAGTATCGACCATGATGGGCAAGGTACGACCTTGGGGGTCAATCGGATAGGGCGTCTTACATAAAGGCGTGACATGCAACCAATCTTTGGGGCGTTGACCAATTTATCTGGTTACCCTGACTAGACACTGTTCGTACTCAAGAGTGATGATGTTTTCTCACTCGCTCATCTGAGTTAGTTTGGATCCACATGTTCGGTGAAGTAGAGATTGTCTAGGTTGCATTAGTACTCGTTAAGTTATGCATCCATGTTATGTGTCAATTATACTGAAGTTGTCATATGCGCATTGCTTAATCTATGTCCTTTGCCATTTGTGCTATGATTGTATATGATGTCTAACCCCTCTTTACTGTGGCTACTCATACACCATTGTGTATGTTTAGACGATGAGATTGCAGGTGACGATGACGATGTGGCTGATGAGTGATACGTGGATGCAGTCACCGTAGTTAGGATTTCCGTTGTTATTGTTTTATCGTTGTTGATTGTTCCTATGTAAGTGCTTGGGTCAGCTATGAGACGTTGTGACATCTGGGTGCTTTTATTTTTCTGAACTTGACATAATTGTTATTTGATTTTTTTTTTCGCAAGTTTGTACGAGCGTGATGACTCTACCTTCGTTTATGAAAAATTTATTTGGACCGTATTTTTCAGTGGTTATATTTATTTTAATTTATTTCTTTAATAATAACATGCGAGTAGAGGGTGTCACAGATTGGACCTTCAATTTCACTATAGCATCGCCTCTTGTGCCCAGATATTCCATCAATTGAGCGAGCCCGGTTAGCCCATTAGTTTTAGCGCTGCACTTCTCTATTCTGTGCGTTGAGCCCGAATGTGCCTGAAATTGGGCTTAATCAATTGACTCAAAATCTTTGACCCACTTGGCCCATATCATGCACATCAGGGCTAGGCCCATTGGGTCAATAGCTTAACCTAACATTTGTCTTCCACGAGCACTCTTCTCTCTCTCAGTTTCTCTTCTGCCGCGACACTGCTTCTTCTTCTCAGTTGGTCCTGACCTAATTTCCTGCTTGACACACAATGTTGCTACGCCACTTATGATACCATTTTGGAACGTTCCCAGAAAATCACGAAGCTCCTTCACCTTCACCTTCGCTCCCCTATCATCCTTCACTTCTCATCAACAACTGCCTCCACTGAATCAAGATCAAGTTGTTCAAGCTTCAGCCACTCATCACCTTCGCACCACTGATTCGCGAAAACCCTAAATTTAGAAAATTTGTCTTCTCTCCTCTTCCCTTTTCGAGTTTCAGCACCTCTTCTCTGCATCTTCTTCATCTCAACATCCTTCAGCCCTCTCCTCCACGATCGAGGTTTCAGCTTCGCAACCATCGCCTCTTCAAGATACGGTTTCACCTCTGCTTTGTTCAAGTGGAACCCTAGTTTCCACCATTGACACCGTCTTCTCTCTTTCATCCCGGTTGCAGAACGAAGCTGCTGTTGTTGTACGCGATCCACTCTTCTCTTCGCAGAGATATTCCTCTTCACAGCGCCTCTCGTGTATGAGGATGTTGTACGCGATCAACTCTTCACAGCGCCACTTTCCTCCTGTGTAGGAGATTGTTGTTGTGGTTGTTCTTGTTCTTCAAGATCAGTCATGATTAATCTCTAATTTTGATTCTGTTGTTGATTTTGTTCTAATTCTGAGTGCTTCGCCTTCTTCTCTTGCATTTTGCAAAACCCTAATTTTGGAAAATTCCCCCAATTACCAGTCACAGCACCAGAATCCTCAACTCTATCCACCACGATCTCTTCTTGATCTTCCCATGCTTCTTTAGCACTGTTGGCACAAGAAATCCTCTCAAGATTCACCTCATCCACACACCGACGGATTATGAAAAGAGCCTTGTAATCTCTTTTCTTGGATTTCTTGTAGGAGGCACTGTCCTCCTCTTCTTGGATGTCATTTTGCACCATTTCCAGCACTCCCTAGAAATCAATGATTACTTGCATCCTCACTACCCACTTCTCCCAATTCTTGCCATCAAGGATTGGTGATGACACTGGAAAAATCTCTTTTGCGGAAGTCATAATTGACACACACAGGTCCCTAATCAATGGCTCTTGATACCACTGTTAGTGCAAGAATGCACACACTCACAAATAATAGAATAGAAGCATAAAGATTGAACTCACAGAGAAAGGGAAACAGAAACGTAAACTGTATATTAAGTTTTGAATGAACGACTACACACTTATGCGCTTCTACACTATGCACATTACACACAATGTATTTATATCACTAACTACACATAGGCCCAAAGCCCACAGTAGCTTTTGGCCCAATATACCAAATACACTAACACACACTTCTAACTATCATTAACAGAATAACAACCACTAATCACAACTCTAACTAACTTGGAATTACACTTTCAACACACCCCCTTAATTCAAAGTCTCCACAATCACTTTAATTTAGAACAACAAAACTTATTCCAGGATCCCATGGTTTGAAAATTAAGAACCAACTCATTTTCATCACTAATTTGGGCTGATCCACATACTCTGAAATAAACCATTCAGACTTTTGCAAACATTGGGCTTGGCCCATTGAATCACCACTTTGGCCCAATGTGCTCTACTTCTCGGATTGGACCTTTAATTTCACTATAGCATCGCCTCTTGTGCCCAGATATTCCGTGAATTGAGCGAGCCCGGTTAGCCCATTAGTTTTAGCGCTGCACTTCTCTATTCTGTGCGTTGAGCGCGAATGTGCCTGAAATTGGGCTTAATCAATTGACTCAAAATCTTTGACCCACTTGGCCCATATCATGCGCATCAGGGCTAGGCCCATTGGGTCAATAGTTTGACCTAACATTTGTCTTCCACGAGCACTCTTCTCTCTCTCAGTTTCTCTTCTGCCGCGACACTGCTTCTTCTTCTTAGTTGGTCCTGACCTAATTTCCTGCTTGACACACAATGTTGCAGCGCCACTTCTGATACCATTATGGAACGTTCCCAGAAAATCACGAAGCTCCTTCACCTTCACCTTCTCTCCCCTATCATCCTTCACTTCTCATCAACAACTGCCTCCACTGAATCAAGATCAAGCTGTTCAAGCTTCAGCCACTCATCACCTTCGCACCTCTAATTTGTGAAAACCCTAAATTTAGAAAATTTGTCTTCTCTCCTCTTCCCTCTTAGAGTTTCAGCGCCTCTTCTCTGCATCTTCTTCATCTCAAAATCCTTCAGCCCTCTCCTCCACGATCGAGGTTTCAGCTTCGCAACCATCGCCTCTTCAAGATACGGTTTCACCTCTGCTTTGTTCAAGTGGAACCCTAGTTTCCACCATTGACACCGTCTTCTCTCTTTCATCCCGGTTGCGAGCAGAAGGCTGCTGTTGTTGTACGCGATCCACTCTTCTCTTCGCAGAGATATTCCTCTTCACAGCGCCTCTCGTGTATGAGGATGTTGTACGCGATCCACTCTTCACAGCGCCACTTTCCTCCTGTGTAGGAGATTGTTGTTGTGGTTGTTCTTGTTCTTCAAGATCAGTCTTGATTTATCTCTGATTTTGATTCTGTTGTTGATTTTGTTCTGATTCTGAGTGCTTCACCTTCTTCTCTTGCATTTTGCAAAACCCTAATTTTGGAAAATTCCCCCAATTACCAGTCACAGCACCAGAATCCTCAACTCTATCCACCACGATCTCTTCTTGATCTTCCCATGCTTCTTTAGCACTGTTGGCACAAGAAATCCTCTCAAGATTCACCTCATCCACACACCGACGGATTATGAAAAGAGCCTTGTAATCTCTTTTCTTGGATTTCTTGTAGGAGGCACTGTCCTCCTCTTCTTGGATGTCATTTTGCACCATTTCTAGCACTCCCTAGAAATCAATGATTACTTGCATCCTCACTACCCACTTCTCCCAATTCTTGCCATCAAGGATTGGTGATGACACTGGAAAAATCTCTTTTGCGGAAGTCATAATTGACACACACAGGTCCCTAATCAATGGCTCTTGATACCACTGTTAGTGCAAGAATGCACACACTCACAAATAATAGAATAGAAGCATAAAGATTGAACTCACAGAGAAAGGGAAACAGAAACGTAAACTGTATATGAAGTTTTGAATGAATGACTACACACTTATGCGCTTCTACACATATGCACATTACACACAATGTATTTATATCACTAACTACACATAGGCCCAAAGCCCACAGTAGCTTTTGGCCCAATATACCAAATACACTAACACACACTTCTAACTATCATTAACAGAATAACAACCACTAATCACAACTCTAACTAACTTGGAATTACACTTTCAACACACCCCCTTAATTCAAAGTCTCCACAATCACTTTAATTTAGAACAACAAAACTTATTCCAGGATCCCATGGTTTGAAAATTAAGAACCAACTCATTTTCATCACTAATTTGGGCTGATCCACATACTCTGAAATAAACCATTCAGACTTTTGCAAACATTGGGCTTGGCCCATTGAATCACCACTTTGGCCCAATGTGCTCTACTTCTCGGATTGGACCTTCAATTTCACTATAGCATCGCCTCTTGTGCCCAGATATTCCGTGAATTGAGCGAGCCCGGTTAGCCCATTAGTTTTAGCGCTGCACTTCTCTATTCTGTGCGTTGAGCCCGAATGTGCCTGAAATTGGGCTTAATCAATTGACTCAAAATCTTTGACCCACTTGGCCCATATCATGCGCATCAGGGCTAGGCCCATTGGGTCAATAGTTTGACCTAACATTTGTCTTCCATGAGCACTCTTCTCTCTCTCAGTTTCTCTTCTGCCGCGACACTGCTTCTTCTTCTCAGTTGGTCCTGACCTAATTTCCTGCTTGACACACAATGTTGCAGCGCCACTTTTGATACCATTATGGAACGTTCCCAGAAAATCACGAAGCTCCTTCACCTTCACCTTCGCTCCCCTATCATCCTTCACTTCTCATCAACAACTGCCTCCACTGAATCAAGATCAAGCTGTTCAAGCTTCAGCCACTCATCACCTTCGCACCTCTAATTCGCGAAAACCCTAAATTTAGAAAATTTGTCTTCTCTCCTCTTCCCTCTTAGAGTTTCAGCGCCTCTTCTCTGCATCTTCTTCATCTCAAAATCCTTCAGCCCTCTCCTCCACGATCGAGGTTTCAGCTTCGCAACCATCGCCTCTTCAAGATACGGTTTCACCTCTGCTTTGTTCAAGTGGAACCCTAGTTTCCACCATTGACACCGTCTTCTCTCTTTCATCCTGGTTGCGAGCAGAAGGCTGCTTTGTTGTTATCTGCGATCCACTCTTCTCTTCGCAGAGATATTCCTCTTCACAGCGCCTCTCGTGTATGAGGATGTTGTACGCGATCCACTCTTCACAGCGCCTCTTTCCTCCTGTGTAGGAGATTGTTGTTGTGGTTGTTCTTGTTCTTCAAGATCAGTCTTGATTTATCTCTGATTTTGATTACATTTGTTGATTTTGTTCTGATTCTGAGTGCTTCACCTTCTTCTCTTGCATTTTGCAAAACCCTAATTTTGGAAAATTCCCCCAATTACCAGTCACAGCACCAGAATCCTCAACTCTATCCACCACGATCTCTTCTTGATCTTCCCATGCTTCTTTAGCACTGTTGGCACAAGAAATCCTCTCAAAATTCACCTCATCCACACACCGACGGATTATGAAAAGTGCCTTGTAATCTCTTTTCTTGGATTTCTTGTAGGAGGCACTGTCCTCCTCTTCTTGGATGTCACTTTGCACCATTTCCAGCACTCCCTAGAAATCAAAGATTACTTGCATCCTCACTACCCACTTCTCCCAATTCTTGGCATCAAGGATTGGTAATGACACTAGAAAAATCTCTTTTGTGGAAGTCATAATTGACACACACAGGTCCCTAATCAATGACTCTTGATACCACTGTTAGTGCAAGAATGCACACACTCACAACGAATAGAATAGAAGCGTAAAGATTGAACTCACAGAGAAAGGGAAACAGAAACGTAAACTGTATATTAAATTTTGAATGAATGACTACACACTTATGCACTTCTACACATATGCACATTACACACAATGTATTTATATCACTAACTACACATAGGCCCAAAGCCCACAGTAGCTTTTGGCCCAATATACCAAATACACTAACACAAACTTTTAACTAACATTAACAGAATAACAACCACTAATCACAACTCTGACTAACTTTGAATTACACTTTCAACACTTGTTTTATGTCAATGGGCAATGTCATTGGAGAATTTTTAGAATACGACCTAACGAATTGTATTAATCCAGGGCGTGCATACTTGTGAGTCAAGACTCGTATTGATATGCACTTGCCTTTAAAGAAGCAGTGGTTGATCAACAAA
This sequence comes from Calophaca sinica, assembly GCA_037113605.1. Classification (NCBI taxonomy): domain Eukaryota; kingdom Viridiplantae; phylum Streptophyta; class Magnoliopsida; order Fabales; family Fabaceae; genus Calophaca; species Calophaca sinica. The sequence goes on from CM073733.1 coordinate 49,821,958, forward strand.
CCAGTAGGAGCATGGATCACTGTGAAGTATAGGTAAGAGAAGCTGGGGAAATTCTTTTTCATGTGTGGCAAAATGGAATATACAGATAAAATTTGTGACCTCTTATATGCAAAGGAAGAAGATGACAGAGCTAAAGGTTGGAGTGGAGATCTAAGGGCTGAGGTTAGGAGGCCAAAAGGAGGCGATTATGGAAGCTCTTGTTATGAGCCACAATTACGGGCATAATTTAAATTCAAAATTTGGAGTTAATCTTAGAGTTAATTCAAAGTCTGTAACGAATCCGAATGGAGAAACTATCTCATGTAGTGGCGATAAAAAAGGTAATTCGACTGTGAATAATTTGAGGCAATTAGTTCCAATTATTATGACTCAGCGACATCATCTTCCAACTATTGATGAGCACATAATATCAAGTGGCAATAAGGGCAATTACGTCATTGTTGCTGGTGGTAAAGAAAATTGCATAACCAAAAACTTTGACGACCTAGCAAGTGTTTTGCATGCGGATATTTTATATTTGAATATACTTTAATATTTGGATCAGCTTGTCATTAATGACTTGGTTGTGGCCGGCGAAATGTACGTGGAAAGGTTATACCAAAAGAAAGAATTGTATGTGGACAAAAAAAAAGGAGTGAATTACGTTCCCTGTCCACAGTGGTTGGATTACTCGGCATTTTTTATCGGTAGGTCTTGGTACCCAGGCCTGTCGGGCGCAAATCGCAATAATCATCATTAGTTGGAACTATCGAGACATGAGTAATCAAGGTAGTTCTTATCCTCAAATAACTCGCTCGGTATTAGTGGCCGATCACATTTCTTCGTTTTTTTAAATTCATGCTAATAAAGCATGGGGAAAATATTGGCAGAGCATTGAGCCTTTTTTCAGGATACTCGAAGACTCAGGGAGATGACAATTGATATTGATCCCTATTTATGTAATGAGAGAGGGATTTTCTTCAAAGTTAAATCTTACATTTACTCTCCCATAGTCCAGGTGCATGAAGGAGAAGCCTTAAGTCTCCTATATACTACTTAGTGGGCAATTGAGCTTGTTCCAACCAAGGTGATCTTCGAGTTAGATTCAAAGTATGTCGTGGTTAACAGAGAAAATAATCAAGAGAACCAAGATGATTATGATGATATTAATTTAAGTTGTAGGAGTCTTTGATTTTCTCATTTTCCAAACTCTTTTGTAGAGTTTTTCATGAGGGAAACCCATCTAGTTACTCATACCTGGATAGAGGTGAATTAATACATATATGACTAGCCTTCAAATTTCTTATAAAGTTACCAATTGTATTGCGATTTTAATTATTAATGATATGACATAATTTTCTTTTTGTGAAAAAAAATAGCAACAAATGCATATATATATATATATATATATATATATATATATATATATATATATATATATATATATATATATTAGTTCACCCTAGAACTACATAGTTACCAAGTGAGTGTTGAGTCAAGCGAAAGGGTTAGTCCCCATAACACAGCAAACCAAAGTTCGAATCTTCATCAGGAGAAGTGCCTATATTTATTGCCGACCATGGCTGAAACACGATTACCTCTAATGTATGATGAGAATGGATTGTCTTCGATATCTTTACCATCCAGTTGAATCCCTACCCTCCATAAAAAAGGAGAGAGTGTGTGTTTAAGACATAATAAATGGGAGAGGAATTGTTTAAGGGTGGGATGTTTCAGCCGGATAAAACATTAGAGAAAAAAAATGGGATACAATACAACTAGGCTCTTGCTAGTCACACCCTCCAGTTTGCTAACCATACCCCCTGTCAGATTTAAAACACACAAATTGACCAAATTACCCCTGGCCCCATTTTTAATTTTCAAAACCCACCCACCTTCATTCTTCCCTCACGCTGCTGCTCCTACTCATTTTTGTTCTTCATTTTCTGAACGAACAATCAATCAAACATACCATCGAAACTTTCGATTTCTCCGCACAACATTCTTGCTGTTCGTTTTCAAAATCAAATGACCTGCATAGTTTAAGGTTTTGTGAAGCAAAAATTTTCAGGAAAAAAAAAGTCACAACGACCTTCGTCAAAAAAAAAAAAAAAATAACAACGACCTGCATAGTTCTAAACATCAGCCAAGAAAATTAAGAAGAAAGATTTTCAGAAAAAATAAGATACAGAAACAATATTTCATGTTTGCTTATTTTTTTTGGTGGGGAAGGGATTAGTTCACGTACACTCGCGTGAACTGAGATGACGTATGTGTAAACCAATTTATTAGTGATACGTAAATTAAAATTACGTAGGTTTACGTGATTTAAGATCACGTAGAACTAAAAAAAATTGATTTTTACTTACGTGATTTGAGTTTACATAGTATCTAAAAAATTAATTTTCACTTACGTGAATTTAAATCACGTAATGGTACGTGATTTGAGATCACGTAACACTAGAAAAAATTGATTTTTACTTACGTGATTTGAGTTCACGTAGGTGAAAAAAATTGATTTTTACGTATGTGAATGAAAATCAAGTAGCACTAATTAAATCACGTATACCTTCTTCGATGAAAAAAAAGGCAGAAACTACGTGATCTCAAATTTTGCAGTTTAGTTTCGTAAACTGCAAAATTAGTTTCGAATTCTTCAATTAGTGACCACGTTCAGATATTTGGGTGCGACTTTCTCTTTTCGGTTCCTTTCCTTCTCCCTTTCTTCTCTACTCTCTCGGTCTATCTTCCGCTTTCTGCTTCTTTCATTTTTCATTTTTTATCTCTAATTCTACCCTACTTTTGATTGTCGATGGTGCTATACCCTTTTGGTTTACAGGTTGGAATGGGAAGAGCGGCGCTTTCGTGGAAGAGAAGCAGCATTTTTGTTTTTTTGTTTTGGTGAAAAGAAGGAGTATTTTTGTGGGAAGGATATTTTTGATATTTAGAAAAATTATAATGTGTCAGGGGGTGTGAACAGCAAATTCGGGGGTGTGGTTAGCGTCACCCTACAATCTATTCCGAGTGTAAGATACATGCGAGAAAACCCCCTAAAAAAATCTCGTACTTCGGACGACTCATGCCCCTTCATCAAAACAGGTTTAATACACACAAACTCATAATCTGAACCGTCTGATCATTTAACAGCGTGGCTCTCGAGTCTCCACGGGTGAAACCAAATCTCAGTGAACGCTGGCTTTGTATCCATTTTTGCTAATTAATCGGCGGGTAGTCAAGACAACGAAGTGGCGCGAAACAGCTGCCATAGATACGGCTGTGGTAGCAACTTGCCTTGCGTTAACGACAATCCCAAACGCTGAACCCCCCCTCAAATATCATGTGATATCATATATGGCCTCACTCACTATATGTACTTCACACCCCCAATTCACACTCTCTCAACTCTCAACAACTAAATCAACCTTCCGAAGCAAAAACTCTCCCTTCTTCGATGGCTTCCTTGCCTTTCACGACTCCCTGCTTCCTTCACAAACCCACTGCTCAATCACTCGGCTTCTTAGCTTCGGACAGATTTGCGTTCGGTAGCGGTGGTGGTTCGGCGATCCGGTTCGACAGGGTTCAGAAGAACCTAACACTCGAAATCCCCGTCTGCAAAGCAGGTTCGGCTTTATCCTTTCGAACAGGTTCTGCATTAGCCTTCCGAGACCTCGACGCCGACGAATTTCGTCACCCGCTTGATAAACAGGTGTGTCATGATTTCGCGTTTCTTAGTTCCGACGTCGTTTTGAAAATGAGAGTTTCAAGCCCTGAATTGTTGAATTTTTAGTCAGTGTTTTCTCTTATGATTTTGGGAGCAGCACTAATGCTTTGTGGTTTGGTTTTGTTTTTCATCTCCAGAATACGTTGATACTGAGGTCGATTCCGGGATTGAATATTCTGGGAAAGGCTCTTATAGGTATTGAACAGATGCGGTTTACTGTTGAACTGGAGTTAAATTGTTGATTGAGTTGATTTTCATGACATGAGTTTCAAGCTGTTTCTCTTGTAGTTGTTGATAGTGAAAGTTTTCCTTCTTCAATTTAGGTTTTGCTGATTATTATGAAATCATCCAAATAAGAGGCTGTTTTAAAAGGATGGTGTTGATTCCATGCAAGTGAAAATGTATTGAGTAAAATGTTGTAAGTTGGATATGGGAAGGAGAATTTGTATTCAATATTTGAAAAAACAAAAAACAAAAAACAAAAAACAATTTACAAGTCATATATGAGAAGTACGATATGTATACAGAAAGAAAAATTAAAATGCAAGTCGGATGTGATGCATACTACTTGCATGGTTTGTAGTATTTGAAATTATTTTGCATGCAAGTTGTATTTTCCAGATTCTACTTGCAAATTTTATTTTTTGAAATATTGAATAGAAGTGGCATTTCCCATGTCTAAATACTTTTTCACTTGTACCAATCTTGTACTACTTGCAGTTTTTTTCAAAATATTGAATAGAAATGGTATTTCCCATGTCTAAATACTTTTTCACTTGTACCAATCTAGTAATTTCGGGTGGTGAAAAGGCCCGAGTAAGAGTTTATCTTATGACAACGACTTCTAGACCGAACGCCTTTTTTTACCTCTTTTATAGTTAAGGATGGAAATTGATTGAGTTATAATACTTGTACAATGTTATGCTCATGGAAAGATGCTTGACACATCATTAATTCCTAAGGCAGTTGAGAGGATACACATGTCATTAATTCCTATAAATAAATGTCATGTTCATTCGTGTGCAGAACATGTCAATACTTTATTGGTCTAGTACAGTCCACTTTTAAGTGGTCCATAGATGCGCTCATATTTTGAACTGTAGCATTCATTGGATGACATGGCTAATGCTAGGGTGAAATACCGTGGAATATGGCACATTGGTGAGGCAATATTTTTAGCCGTTAGATTTATTAATAAAATATTCAATGGTCATGATGAGAGACTGGCAACCGGTTAGAAACATGTTCACTATTACGGCTGAAAGCAATGTCAATGACGGTTACGATCGAAAGGGAAAGCACGAGCCTCCAACCTAGGTCGAGAGGGAGACTCGTTAGAGCATAGTTGATGACATAGCCGAGGAGAATGCCGAGAGTGACGACTACTTCAGGGAGGGAAGCGAGGAAGCCACATGTCATGGTGGGGGAGAGCTCTGTTGGTGTATGAGCGTGCATAATCAAGGCCTATACCAATGACTACTCAGCCTGCCCAGTGACTATTTGGCCCACCATATCCATTTTTGTTAGTTTTGGTTCTGTGTAGAGGAGTGACGATGGAGGGAAGCAGGACAAGATGGCTTGTAGAGGCAGTTCTGGTGGGATTCGAGGCTGCTTTCGACGTGGTTGCAAGGAGGATGACCGGCTCGATGGTGGCTATCTATGGGGAAGAGGAAAATTGAATCAAGTGGAAATTGGAATCGATTCAATTCAATTTTGGGAAATTGAATCAATTCAATTTCTAAACTGAATTAAATTTAATCTATTCAATTTCCCATATTAGTAATTGATTCGTTTTACTTAGTTACCTTATCTGGTCATTCTGCCTGCCACACCGGTGTACCACATTTCAGATACTTCACCCTGGCATTGATTATATATATAAATTCCTATTCAATAGTTAAAATTATAGGTGCATTGGCATACTGCTTAAAAAAGTGGTGTCCAGATTGTGCACATAGTTTATACTACTGTATCTGCTCAGATGATTCTAGTTAATGTATTTTATTTTGCGGAACCCTTGACAATGGGTAATTTAGACTAAAGCTTTTAGTTGGAGGTCCAAGATGGCTTTTTATACTTTTAATAGCAAGGACTTCCTATCTGTTCATGATATTGTTGTGTGCACGGTTATGCTGTAGTTATTCTTTTCCATATATAATTAGCGAGTTCATCTGAATATGTTCAACCGAACATTTGAGGTGGAAGACACCACCACAATATGCTGATCTAATTCTGAATTTCTGCTGCTTATATGCATGTTTTCAGATCCTAGTGGGAAGATGTTTTAGTTGTTGTTATTGTTTTTGTTCTTCATGCATGCTTTTAGATACATAGCTTTTGTTCCAGTTACTCAGGTTGCTTTATGACATGGGTCCTTTTAAATGAGTTGCAGGAACTGTAACAGAGCAGGTCATGCTCCTCGAGAACATAGGGACATCTGTCCTTGTTTCTAAAAATCAGGTATGCATAGCTGTCAGTAAAATATAGATGCATTGAACAGCCCTCACCTCTTAGTTGAAGTGCTGGTTTTTTGTTAAAATCCACTATCACTATATGAATAGGGACAAATATGTGGCGATGATAAAACTGCGTATGCATTTACATTATATACAAGTTCAAATATTTCCATGTGTATGTGTTTGAAAAAATGCAGGCATTTTGGCAAAGATATAAAATAATCTCTGTGAACTCCATTTTCTTTTATGTTTTTTCCCCACAAACGAAGAATCAATGTTCATTCCATTGCTTATGTACTTCAGTATACAAATGTGCATGTATAAATTAACTTGTCCCTCTACTTGTTACAAACCTAGTAATGGTGGCTCTGATTAAGCATATGAGAGCTGTGATGTATCTGCACTTCACATTTCCCACTTCTATCATTTCTACTCAGTTGAGCTGTATGACATAATCTATCTTTGAACTACATGTGCTTCAGTCAATTTTCCTTTATGCAAGTCAACAATGCTAATATGAAGTTAGGTTTTATTTTAGGCAATTTGGATCAACAAATAATCCAAATACTGCAGTGTTTATGGCAACTAATGTCACCTCATATAAGTAAACTAAACTTCTCTTATTATGGTGTCAGCTTTATGATCTTCACCACTTAATGCTGGAAGCTGCAGAAATATTAAATGTTGATGCCCCTGATCTATACGTTCGCCAGAGCCCTGTGCCAAATGCTTATACATTAGCTATAAGTGGTAAACGACCATTCGTTGTTGTTCATACTAGCCTTGTGGAGCTCCTGACAAGAGCAGAGTTGCAGGTTCTAATTTACTTAATTGTTCTTTTTAATTTTCATCCCGACTTCTTAGCTAGTATTGCATCCAAAAAGTTTTCTCCCTGTTCTTCATGGTCAGCAAGCAATATGCTTTCGGAAGTTGGACCACGAGGTGAATGATGTGGGATATGGGAACGATTACATGATATATATATATATAGATATTCTTCTCTTCCAATTTTCCTCATCGGTTTGGTAGTCAAACCTTTTTGTTCATCTTATTCATTGATCTGGTTCCAAAATACTACTGACTTGCCATGAGTTTACTTTGACAGGTTGTTTTGGCTCATGAGTTGGGTCACCTAAAATGTGATCATGGCGTGTGGCTTACATATCTAAATATTCTAACCCTTGGAGCCTATACTATACCTGGTAGGTTTTGTCTGACTCCTATGAACTGAACAGGAGATGAAATCGATGCCATTAATTGAGTATAACCATGAAGAATTGTCTATAATGCCATAGTCCATATTTTCAAACTTTTCTTTTATCTTTGAAAGCATGGCTTATTTTTATAACGGATTTATATCTGACTCTAGCTGTTCCAGGTCTTGTTTAATGTTGACTGGAACAGGCAATTTTTTCATACCATGTTCTACTGAATTATTCTTTCTAAACTAACGCTATTTGTTTTAGGCATTGGTGGTATGATAGCACGGCCACTGGAAGAGCAGTTATACCGCTGGCTTCGAGCAGCTGAATTGACTTGTGATCGTGCAGCTCTTCTTGTTGCCCAAAATCCTAGGGTATGCTGATGTCGTAGTTCATGATCTATCGCAGATCGATTAATTATAACTTTTGTATGATTTGTTGGTTTAATTATAAAATATTCATTTCCGAACCCTACAAGAGGTTGTCATCTCTGCCCTCATGAAATTAGCTGGTGGATGCCCATCTTTGGCTGATCAACTAAATGTGGATGAATTCCTGGAGCAAGCTCGCTCTTATGAAGAAGCTGCTTCCAGCCCTGTTGGCTGGTACATAAGGTTTGTGGCAACTCTCTAGGTCGTTATAATGTTGAACTGCAACTTTTTGATTCGGAAGCTGAACTTTTTTCCGCTGATTAGGAATGCACAAACAAGGCAATTGTCGCATCCTCTGCCTGTTCTGCGCGCTAGGGAAATTGATGAATGGTCAAGAAGTCGAGCTTATAGATCTCTATTGAAACGTGGAATACCTATGAGATCACAAAAACAAATTGTCTAGCAATGGCCACATGGATATTGTTCAAAATGCACGACAGTTCAAGGTTTTTCGTGGTTAGTTTCTAAAAGCTCTACAATTTCTGTTTTACATTTCTGAAATTCATCTAAGGCGGGATCACTAGTATATCCAACAATAATTATTCCATCTGATTGTATGAGTCAGAGGTCGAGTGTAAATATATATTGAACTTGATAGGGCATATAATATATGGTGGATTACATTTACATGTCAGGATAAAAAAACAAAGTCTGTTTCCTATCAGCATAGATTCCTATTTTCTTTCCAACATGATTCCGAGAATACTGAGTATGCCAGTAATGTTGGTCTTTGCAAAATCCTGACTTATCCTTGCATATAATACGCTGTTTCTGTGTTTTGTTATCCATTGCCAATTTGCCACTATGAATACCTGATAGCAATTTCGGGCCTGTTTACTTTGTTTTCAAATTTTTATTTTCTGTTTTCAATGAGATACACGTACTATAACACACATTGCTAAAGAGATGATATACAAAATGGAGATTTGTGGTCTAAGAAGCAATAGCATATTTGAAAATGGTGAAAACAACTTTGTAGCATTTTCACCATTTCCAAATATGCTACTCCTTGTCTATGTATGTCATCCCACTTTAGATGTCATCTTCATGACATAGTATTTGTATCTTATTGAAAACAGAAAATAAAAATTAGAAAACAAAGTAAACAGCGGCTTCATTTCCCACTATTTTTTATTTTTATTTACAAAACATGCAGGTCTATTTTTTATTTTTATTTGCAAAACATGCAGGTCAAGGTAGCAGATGGTCAAAAGGTGTCGGAAAGCTGTACAATTTATTTATCATATATATTTATTACATATATGTATCTATGACTGCTGCGAAACTCTTACCTCATACTAAAACTGTAAATAAGTAAATCTACAAAGGTATATTCACTGTGATTATTATATTAGTCAAGCTGTAAGCAGGGCCGTCTTAAACATTTTGGGGGCCCTGTTCTAATCTTAAAAATTGGGCCCCTAATAAAAAAAACAATTTTAATAATTAAATATTATTTAAAAAAAAGGACAATTTTAAATATTATTTAAAAAATGCAATTGTTTAATCTTAAACACCCACTTCAGAACAATTAAAATCCTACCAATATAACTTCAAGCTAATTATTAATCTTCTAGCTACTTAAAAAGAGCCATCCTTCTAACACTTTTTGAAGCAAATTCATCAACCAAGTCTTCATATTGTATTGTCTCCAAAAGATCATTCTCAACTGCTATCAATGCTAGTCCATTAAGCCTTTCCTGTAACATAGTAGACCGCAAGTAAGACTTCAACAACTTCAATTTTGAAAAACTTCTTTCTGCAGAAGCAACTGTCACGGGAATAGTCAATAAAATTCTATATGCAATAATTGTATTAGGAAAACAATCTAAGCCTTTCAAAAATCTTAATATATCAATAGGTCCTATTTTTTCTCCAGGAAAGATTTCTCTTAGTAACTTTAACTCCACAAATAATTCATTCCCATCAATATCAGATTGCTCATTATGTTTCAATGCCTGTTCAAAATGACTACAACAAGACATCAAAGTTGCATCGTCCAATGATTGTAACTTGTGAGAAGTAAACAAGAAACCAAAAATACTTTCATACTCTTGGTATTGCTCAAATCTCTTATTAAGAGAAACAACAACTTGATCAACAAGGTAAAGAAAATAATTAACCCTAAAAGATTCCTCTCCAGATAGCTCAACTGATGGGGTATTCAAATTCTCATCAAACTGTCTTTTTCTTCTAATTATACGCCTTTGAGGAAATACTGGGTCGATATTCAATTCAATAGCAATTTCCTTAGCATTATCCAATGCATTATAAAAACCAGTTTCTCTATATCCCTCAAAAAATGAAATCAACCCCTTTATTTTTTCCATAGCAACATCAATAAGCATATCCTTTGATTGTAAAAGCTTGCTAACCAAATTAATTGCAGATAATATTTCAAACCAGATAATTATAGCCATTAAAAATTCAAAATCACCAAGCTCATTTGTTGCTAAGGATTTAGCTTCACTTCTTATTTTAGAATCGAGATCCTTTTCCGACACTTCAAGTAAAGCTTCTCTAAAATCTGACATTTGAGTTCTTATAGCTTTGACACTATCTACGTGACTCTCCCAACGAGTGGATGACAATGATTTTGGAGTCAACCCTTTTACATTATCTTTCAAAATTTGCCATCTCTTAGTAGAATTGGCAAAAATTGTATAAATGCGTTGAACAACTCCAAAAAAATCTTGTGCTTTAATACAAGAGTTAGCCATATCACACAATGCCAAATTAAGACTATGACAACCACAAGGAGTATAAAAGGCTCTCGGATTTATGTCTAAAAATTTCTTTTGTACACCTTGATGTTTTCCTTTCATATTTGACCCATTATCATAACCTTGTCCTCGCACATCAAATAAGTCAAGATCAAGATTTTTCAATTCATTTTGTAAAACATCAAAAAGCCCTTGGCCAGTTGTATCATTCACATTCAAAAATCCTAAAAAAGATTCCTCAATGCTAACAGAATTTGAAGAAACATCCACATATCTTATTATCAAAGACATTTGCTCTTGGTGACTAACATCAGGAGTACAATCAAGTATCACTGAGAAATACTTTGCTTGTTTGATTTTTCTAATGATTTCGGTTTTAATTGCAGAAGCAAGCAAAAGTATTAGCTCATTTTGGATGTTATGCCCAAGATAATGAAAGTGAATATTATCATCTGTAATACGTCTAACATGTTCTTGGACAATTGGGTCAAATTCTGCTAACATTTCAATTAAGCCCAAAAAATTGCCATTGCTATTTTGGTACAATCTCTCATTAGAACCACGAAAGGACAAACTATGTTTAGCAAGGAATTTCACTATTGAAATAATTCTTTTTAAAACATTTTTCCAGTGATCCTTTTCTTTCTCAATTAGACTTTGATTCATTTTATCGATGAGTCCGATTCTTTTGCAGCCTTTGACGCAACTCATACCAAGTAGTCATACTCTTAACATGTTCCATGCCTGTCTCATGCTCTCTAAGTCTTCCACCAATATGTGACCAATCACTAAAACCCTCATTTGTTAATTGGCCTCTACCAATCCCTCTTTTAAAAATTTTACAACAAAAACAAAATACTTTATCAAGCTCTTTCGAATAAACAAGCCAATCTCTATCGCACTTCTCTCCATTTGATAAAACTCTAGTATACAAATTAGCTGTAAAGCGTCTAGAAAATTTATCTTTAGGACCATTCACAATGGACAAATCTCTTTTAGGACCTTTTATAACTAATAAATCAATCATTTTAGAATCAAGAGCATCCCAATTTCTTGGATCAAATATATCAAACGAATGTTCAAATGGATTTGCTTGCTCTAATGGATTATCATCTTCATTATCAAGTGAATTATTCAAATTAACATCATCACCATTTTCAGCATCAACATTTTGATTATTCAAATTATCATTTTCAGTGGGCACTTCACCTCTATTTTCCGGATCAACACTTTCATTCTCCATATTATTATTCTCAGTAGTAACCACAGTTTCAAGAATTTCAACATCAACATTATCAACATTCTGATTTTCAACTGGAATTTGTGGTTCTTTTCTAAAAAAATTATCAAGAGCTCCTCTTTGAGATTGAGTTAACTCTTCAAGTTTTTTCTTTTTTTTACGTTTCTCATATCCAGATTCATACTTTCTAATAGGAGGCATAATAAAAAAGACTAAAATAAAGAAAGAAACAACCTGAATTTAGAAGAGGACTGCGGTGCCTGTGCTCCACTGCTCCTCCTATTTTTTCCTTTACAATAAAAAACAAATTTGAAAAAACAAATTTAGGAATGAATTGATGCACGGACAGATGCCAATTGCCACAGCTGTCAGCAATTAAAAAAGACAAAAAGTGTTCCCACTTTTCAATTCCCTCTAGCGCCAAAGCAAGCATTTCCCGTTTTTATAATTTTATTTAAGTCAAAGTGTCAAAGGCCCAACCACCTAAAAGGCCAAAAGTCCAAAATGTGTTCAACATTAAAGAGGAAAAGCAGAAACTCAAAAAAAACAAAATCGATACCTCATACCTGTACCTGAGAAAACCAGAGCGATTGACGAGGAAAACCAAGAAAGAAAAGCAAGGCAGAAGAAGCGAAGATGAAGAACCGAAGATGAAAAGAACAGAGCGATTGACGATGGACGAACAGAGGCAGGACGTCGTCGGCGAACGAACAGAGGCTGAGCGAAGATGGACAGAGCAGGACGATGAACGGACAAAGCGGGGCGATGAGCGAGCGAGTAGAAGCGGGGCGAAGACGAAGAAACGAAGCGATTCGAAGACCTATTTTTCCCTTTTTTAAATCTTTTTTGGACGATTCGAATCTGCTCCTTCCTTGTTTATTTTTATTTTTTTCAAAACTCCTTCCTTTGTTTTTTTTTTTGATCAATCGATCGAACGGCGGTAAAAACATTCTATTCCTTTTTTTTTTTTTTTAAATTTTGGGGCCCCAAAATTTGGGGCCCTGTGCAGTAGCCCTGTTTGCACTCCCTAACTGCCGGCCCTGGCTGTAAGTAGAATTTTGATGACAAGAGGGATTATAATTTCTAGAAATATTGGCCTTTTTGAAAGCGAAGAAATACTTGTCTAGATGATAACCTACAAGTAAGTACATATGTGTCAAAAGTTCTTGGGTTATATATAACTTTTTGCAAACAAGAAAAATTGATTTGATCTAACCATTTGATATAAACTTAAAAACTTAACAAAAGCGCGTTTGCTAAGCTATTAGGTTGCATCACGGGAAAAATGAAGAGCATCAAATGGAAAGAAATGAGCGGATATTGACTGATAACGTTTATACCAAATCATAAAACCTTTAATAATGCATATGTATTTTTAATAATTAATTTGAATGACTAACGAATAAAATAATTTGGAAAATAATCAATTTTTATTAGGGAACAACTATGGTTGGACTGTTGGATATTTAAATGCGGCTATTCTTTTCTGTTATAAAGTTATTTTTATGTTTGGAAACTTCAAGCATGGTTTTGGTTCGATTAAATCAAGTATTGATTTTGGTGAAAAAAACTCAGGAAGTATTATTTTGATCAAACAATGAGGATGAGGGATTTAGTATATATGTTACTTGTTTAGTTGATTAAACTAATTATCAAAATATATATTTTAAGAATAGTTATACCAAAATAGTATTATAAGAATAATTTACACAATGGTTAACTTTTTATTTTTTACGGCATTCATAAAATTGAAAAAACTAAATTTTATTTATTTGATTTTTTTGGCGTCTATAGCTGATTCAATCAATAAATTGGTATGTCTAACAATTTCATTTTGGATAAAACTTAGATACAATCAATAGAGTTCCTACCGTTCAAAATACAACACAATTGTCAAAATCTGCCTTAAAGAGTGTGAAGTAAACCAACCGTTTAAGGAAGAAAACTACCTCTTTGTGTGAGAAAAAATACCTAAGTTTATTCCCCAAATTTTTACACCGGATCATAAGGTGGCTGATTTTCTTAGTGTATCACTTTTTTTTTTTTTCCCATTATGCCATTCGGTAACTGATTTTTTATCGGCGTTTATTTTTAAAATGGAGCATTGAAAGGAAAAAAAGAGAGAAGAAGAGAAAACAGAGAGATGAACATAGCGCAATAGCGCAATAAAAAATGCGAACTCTGTCTGCTGGTATAAAAATAAAAATCTCATTAAAGTTGAAGAGAAGATAAAATCATAAACAAAACAAAAATGAAGAGACGCAAAAGCAGTCAGGTACGAACGAGACACAACTAAGTGAACAAACACAACAAAACCGGGGAGATGCAAGGTTCCTTGCACTTTTTTGAGTGATACAAATTACTAATTAATTATTTAATATCAGATTAAAGACTAAACTCAAAGATAGCGAGAGCAAAGGAAAAGAAACAGAAAATAACAACCAAAACCAATGGTAAGGAAAGAAAGTGGTTAACGAAAATGCCAACAAAATAACGAACGTAACACGTCAGCAGAATGCAATTGCTCCACGTGGCATCATCCGTGCCTGTCGGATCTCAATCGTAAATGACTGAATGGAACCCATCGCAGTCATCCTCCACCAACGGCGAATGTAGAAATTGTGGTTGTTGTTCCCACCATCTATCTCCAAATTGAACCTTGTGTTGGTTTCTGAGACGTCATAGAACAATGCCGGGAATCACAGGCCCTTCAGATTATTCCACAGAACCTGCTCGTCACCCCTGTCTTCAAATTAACTCCAAGGCAAGCTTTTCGCTTTGCATTTATTAATTCCCTTTCTATTACCATAGAATATACATTGCAATTTCTTTTTTTGTTTGTTAATGCATTGTTACTTCTGTTGCCTTATTATGTATACAATCATCATGATACCGTATTTATTGCTTTTGATTTTCCAATTTCTTATTTCATTTTGTATGAATCTTCTCATAAATTTTCAGTACTCCTCCTCAGGAACCTTTCAATGCGGAGCCACCACGTTCTGCCTTGATTACGTCATATTTGACTCCAGCAGATTTATTCTACAAGAGAAATCATGGTCCCATACCGATAGTTGATGACATAGAAAGGTCATATTTGTTGATGTTGTGAAATTAATTACACCATTTCTTTGGTCAATGTTGTTTACTATAGAGGAATTTTAACTTCTGTCATGACATGTTTGGCAGAGCAGATACTGTGTGTCAATATCTGGTTTGATAGAGAATTGCAAACAGCTTTTTATGAAAGATATCAGGTTAGTGCTGGTTTAGGAACCTCAGATTTTATCAATTTCCTATATGTGTCTCCGATCAAGGTTTTTAAATCACATCGCAATTCTTGATATTGTGGAGAATCGTGGTAAGATGCGGCCTGTGGTCGTGGAATGTCACGGCCCAAATCACGGTTGCCGAACTTTTTTTAAAAAATTTGTCTCCAATAAATTGTGTTTCAAAATGGAAACTGACCTTGTTATTTGATAACAGGAGGCTTCCTAAGTACAATGTCACTGCCACACTACAGGTTGGTTAGATATAACTTCATAGTAATAATTATTATCAGATGATATAGAGTTGCATGGAAGAACCATGTTTTGGTTTGCTGTGTGATGCATCCTGCAAATGGATTTAGTTTTCCCTCTGGGTTTTTCGTGACAAATAGTATCTCTCTTTTTAGAAGAGAAATGCTCATGTCACGAAACCGAGCATCACGAAAATTGCACGAAACACTATGATTGGTTGTTTTACACAATTTTCCTTAGTGATTTATCTGTCAAATAAGGACAACTGTTTCTTGTTAATTTCAATAAAACATGTCATCACTCGTGCATTTCGTGAGGAAAGTTTTTTTTAACAAATAGCATCTCTCTTTTCAGTGTGCAGGAAATAGAAGGACTGCTATGAGCAAGACTAGAACAGTGAAGGGAGTTGGTTGGGGTGTTTCAGCTATTGGGAATGGTTAGTATTTACATTTTTGGATCACTGACTCAGCCATCTTTTGATCCTAAATTGTAATCTACACTATCAATGTTGCAGCAGATATCTAAGGCCAGTTGTTTGATTATATTTTTCTCTCAGCTGTTTGGGGTGGTGCCAAATTGACTGATATTCTTGAACTTATTGGAATACCAAAGTTGACGAGTACCACTAAATTTGGAGGGAAACATGTTGAATTCGTAAGCATTGATCAGTGTAAGGTAATGACTATAACTTGTAACTAAAATCATAGATGTTGGATTCTTTCATATTATTTATTGCATCCATCGACAGAATTTTGATGTTTTGGTGAATCTAAAAAATAAGTATAGGAGGAGAATGGAGGCCCTTACAAGGCATCAATTGCACTCAGTCAGGCCACAAATCCTGAAGCGGATGTTCTGCTTGCATATGAGATGAATGGAGAAGTAAGTGACTATCTTCTTGTTTTTGCATTTGCTTTGTATCAGTGTTTTTATATCTTGGATTTCATTACTATCTTAAAGTAACAAATAATAAAAATCATACACTATGATTCATGCCATGCTACTTGCTTCTTATAATTTTTACAAGAGGAGCGGTAGATGTAGATGTCACCACCCAAGTCAGCTAAAAAATTTAGGACCAATACAGTGCACTTTTTATTAGCTGAGTGTTTCCTTTCTTTTTGGTTTCTTTTGCTCACTCTAAGTTTAATTTTGGCTAAATTATATTTTTGGTACCTTATCTTTATTTTAGATTTTATTTTTATCCCTATTTTATTGTTTGTTATGAAATGGTCCCTTATCGTACAAAAGTTATAGTAAATGGTCATTTCTGCTAGTTTTGTTGCTAACGTCGTTTAACTGTGACTTATGCGGCAGTATGTGCTGGACCAAATCGATACCTACAATCAAGAAAAAGGACTATTTCGAAACAAAAAATAAACGATAAGGACCATCTTTGAACAAAAACAAAGATAAGGGACAAAAAGTAAGCCACAATAAACGGCATTACTAACGAAGCTCACGGAAATGACCATTTTGGTATAACTTTTTTAGGATAAGGGAATACTTTGGAACAAAAAATAAGAGAGAGACCAAATTGAAACCTAAAATAAAGATAAGGGAAAAAAAAAATATAGGTTAGATTTTAATTTTTATATGTACACATTTGGTGATTTTATGTTAATCTGATATTTTAATCTCAGTTTAATATCTTGTTGCTTTCCTTTAGCCTCTTAACAGGGATCATGGATATCCATTACGTGTGGTTGTTCCTGGTGTTATTGGAGCTCGGTCTGTTAAATGGCTGGAAGCTATCAACATCATATCAGAAGAATGCCAGGTCTGACATTTAATGTAAAATATTTCTAAAATAGCCAAAAAAAAAAAAAATCCTCTTCACAATGTCCCAGAATTGTAACATTATCACGTATCAGGGATTTTTCGTGCAAAAAGACTACAAAATGTTTCCTCCATCAGTAAATTGGGAAAACATTAATTGGTCATCCAGGAGACCTCAAATGGATTTCCCTGTTCAGGTATTCCTATTATTCTAGTCTCTCGAGTCTTGTGTCACCTAAATTTTTTAGGAAAAGAAAATAAAATAAAAAATATTTTTTAGAGCAATTTATGCACAACTAAACTGTTTCAGGTTTTTTTTTTTAAGCAAAACTTTATTAACTAATATTTTCACTTTGGCAGTGTGTTATATGTTCTCTAGAAGACATGACGACAATAAAGCCGGGAAAGGTTAGTTTGTGTGATTACAGATCTAAAGGTGTATTGAGAATTGAGATATTCTATACATGAACGTGCTTCTGTTATTCACTATGAAAAATCAAGTATATGTCAAATTTAAGTATTTATTTTTTTATATTAGCTTATCACCAAGCTTTTCAAATGCTATAGATATGATTGGTTTTTTTATAAAAGACTATTGTCGTCCAAAGACATCACAATAGGAAAAACGATTCTAATTATGTTGGCACTCCAGAATCTACCAATTATATGCAATACACCAAAAATTTATTAAAAAAGTGAAATAAAAGAAATATCATTGGATGTTGCATTAGCTTTGAAATTGATTTCTCCAAATCTAAGAATTGAGATAATTGTTTGTTTTCAGCAAAAGTAAATTTAAATAATATATTTTTTAATTTGAGACAAATCATCGAACTTGATTTCCAATCCATTAGAAATTAACTTGAATCCTAATTCTGACATGATTCGTGTAGGTACAAATTAGTGGATATGCAGCATCAGGCGGTGGCAGAGGGATTGAGAGAGTAGATGTGTCTGTTGATGGAGGAAAAACTTGGATGGAAGCTTCAAGGTTTCAAAGAAGTGGCCTTCACTACACAGCTGATGATGACAACTGTGACAAATGGGCATGGGTGCTATTTGAGGTCACAGCTGAAATTCATCAAAACACTCAGATTATTGCGAAAGCGGTATGTGACATTTCTTCTGCTAAAGTTTCATGGTTCTATCTTGTCTTTAGTAAAAAAACGAAATCTATCTTGACATAGCAAATCACTGCTCGATGGGGACCGCAATTGGGTCATTCAAAGCACAAAATGGTTGAAAGTATTTTCTATATTGTAAATTAGGCGCCTCTTGAACGGGAAGAAATTTGCTGGCCTCTTTTCAATGGATATAGCATTAGAATAAGATAAAGCAACTAGAAGTGAATGCATGTGTACTTTGGAACTTATAGAAGTGTTAGATGAACCAAAATGCATACAGAAAAAATAGTTAGGTAACCAGATTAGGAATTGGTCACGTTGGTCCCTGAAAGTGTAATTCGGTATCACTTTGGTCCCTGAAAGAGTGAAAACTCTAAAATAGTCCCTGAAAGTATTCAACGTTTGTCACTTTGGTCCCTGCCGTTAACAATTTCATTGATTCCGTGAGTAATTGGTCACATTGATCTCTGAAAGTATAACTCGGTGTCACTTGAAGAGTAACAACTCCAAAATAGTCCCTAAAATTGTTCTACGTTTGTCACTTTGGTCCCTACCGTTAGCCATTATTTTAGAACAAAGACAATCAAATGGCTAACAGTAAGGGTCCAAAGTGACAAACGTAGAACACTTTCAGGGACTATTTTGGAGTTGTTACTCTTTTAGGGACTAAAGTGATGCCGAGTTACACTTTCAGAGACCAATATGACCAATTACTCACGGAGTAAATGAAATTGTTAACGGCAGGGACCAAAGTGGCAAACGTTGAACACTTTCAGAGACTATTTTGGAGTTTTCACTCTTTCATAGTTACATTTTCAGGGACCAATATGACTAATTACTCTATAGAAATGATGAATTTTGTTCCATAAAAAAAATAATAATAATAAATTTTGGGCGTAATTTCTAATCATATGATTATTTTAAGTGCATAAATATCCAAAGCCTTTGACGTATCATAAATTTCTTAGGTATAGTTTGGTAGGAGGGAAGGAAAAGAGAAAAACTAAGGAGGAAATGAAAACACTGCTTCTTAAAAAGTGTTCCATTATTTGGTTTGGTGTGATAATGAAGGGGAAGGGAAAAATATTAGGTGGGTCTCACAAAAATTTTTTCTCTCCAATTTGAGAAAAAAAGAAGAACAATACATTTTTTTCTCTTTTTCTAATCTTACCCAAAACTTTTTGTTTTATCTCACTTTTTAAGGGGTATTTATGTAATCTTCTATTTATACTATTTTCTTTCTTCTTACTTTCTACCTAATCAAATGAGAGAAAAGAAAACTTTTACTTTTTTTTTGCTTCAACTTTTACTCCTACCAAACAATCCAAAAATCATCTTATTTTGTACTCACTTTCTTTCCTTCTACTTTACTTTCTTTCACTTTCTTTTTGCAAACCAAAAATAGTGTTATTGAACAAATATATGTCACTTTTATTTATTGTTTCTACTATTTACCTTGGAATGCGTAGAAAATACAATAATTTATTGTATAAGGATGGATGTGATGTATAATTAATATAAAATGGTTTGTGTCTAAAGTGTTTTATTGGTGAATAATAATTTTTTTTTGGTGAATTAATGTTTTTCTGGCGAATTCCATTTGTATCTAAAGTTTATTTTTTTTTTGACAAAGTATATAAAGTTTAATAAAAAGAAAGAATGACATTGTTATTTTAAAAATTAAATTAAGATTAGAATCTAAAAATTAAATTAAGATATTTGATTACTTTTTTTAGGGATATTATATGATTACTTAAAAAGCAAAAGATTTTAATTTAAGACACGGGTTAACAATAACGAATATGCAATCAAACAATGAATTGCATAATGGTTCTGAAACACCATATTATAGTTGGAAATCTCTTGCAATATCTATTTAATACCTTGGGCTGATTTGCAGGTGGATTCGGCGGGAAATGTCCAACCTGAAAAGGTTGAAGATATTTGGAACTTGAGAGGGATATTAAACACTTCATGGCATCGGATACAAGTTCAAGTCCCTGACTCGAACTCATAAAAGTTGCTCGACTGAAGCGTGTAATGGACCAACCACAAAGTCTTGGGCCGTACAATGGCCTTTGTCCAAATGACAGGGGCATGGGGTAATAGCTTATGGAATAACCAAAGACAGTCTCCGTTTTTACTAATATGCACTCTTTTTTTGGAAGTTTATTGACGGAGGACATAATTTGTTCAGAAATAAACTTTTGAACGACAAAATGATACACTTCCGAAAGGAGAGTGCATGTTAATGAGGAATGTCTTTAGTTATTCACATAACTTGTAAAAAATCACCAAGCCAAGTTCGTTTTGATAAGGTTGTTATTAAATGCTTATCATATTAGGACAATTTTGCGATCCTTTGCTTTGTTTTTTTTTTGACAAAATGACATGTAAAAAATCACAATAGGCAAGGGATCTCAATTAGGTTGACACCTCAATCCTATCAACACTGAGCAGAAACCCCAAAAGAGGCTAACTTATCTGCACAAGTGCTTCCTTCTCTATATATATGAGAGATAATAAAAGTCATATCTCTAATCAAGCCTAAACAATTTCTCCACCTATTTCTAATCTTCCAAGGAGTTAAAAGCAGATATAACAAGTTGAGAGGCACACTCCAACCACAGCTTTGTGTAACCCTTTTGTTGAGCAATCTCAATTGCAGTGATAGCAGCTATAAGTTCTACATGAAGAGAAAAGGTAGAGCCTAAAAAGGAAGAAAAACAACCAAGGATTGCAACATTACTATCCCTGAAAATGCCTCCCCCCCAACATGACATAGGTAACCTCTAGCAGAGCCATCTGTGTTGCATTTAATCTAGCCCCATATGGGAAGGAACCAAGAAACTTGCTTGATCATACCTTTCGGAGCATGACCAGTAATATGAAATAATTTGCGAGTAGCAAACTCAAAAATAAAGGAACTCATCTTGCCTTTAGAAAAATTCCTAGAAAGAGCAATGGAAGCTACTGCCATTTTGATTGCAGAGCGAAAAGGAATAGAACAATTGTCAAATCTGTATTTATTCCCACAATGCCAGATAATCCAAATAACATGAACAACAACTACAACAACAATATCCTGCATTTGAAAACTCCAGCCAAGCTTGCAAGCTGAAAAAATTGATTCAAAAGAGGATAAATCAAGAGAACAATTGAGAGTGCCTCTAATCCAAGCCCAAAACTGCCTAGTAAAAGAGCACTCCAGAAATAGGTGCATAGATGATTCATCCGAACGACCACACTGGCTGCAAACAGAAGCTGAAATACAACCCGCTTTCCTTAGATTTTCATCCGTAGGCATTCTATTATGGATTAGTCTCCAAGCAAGAAACACATTAGAGGGAAGAATATGATAATTCGAAATCAATTTTCTCCGAGGCACATCAGGCTTAGGAGAGAATAAGTGCAAAAAAGCATCCTTTGAAAACAAAAGAGCCTGAGTCTGACTGACACCAAATCAGATGACCTGGATCCACAAATTGAGGCATAGGAACACGAGCAATAGAAGAGACTAAAGCAAGAAATTTAGCAGATAAAAAAACCTGGAATCTTCTAGGAACCATGAGCAATAAAATCTGATATAGAAGCCTGCAGTAACTAATGACGAGTGATAGGGATATTTAGAAGATTAACAATTGGTTGATCAAGCCAACTGTCCCTCCAAAAATTGATAGAGGAACCATCCCCAATTTGCCAGCAAGAATTGTCTAACACAGTTTGGAGATGAACTTTCAAAGCAGGCCAGAAGGAAGTTATATAATAACAGATAGGTAACTTCTTCTTAAGAAACCCGACTCTCATAAAACCATCCCATTGCTTAGAAGAAGACAACAATTCCAAAGAAAGTTTAAGCATCGCAGCCTCATTAATGGATATAAGAGACTTGAGGCCTAAGCCTCCCTCAGAAAAAGGAGTGCAGACATGTTTCTAAGCAACTGTGACAACCTTTCTACATAAGGTTGTCACAGTTTGGAGATGAACTTTCAAAGCAGGCCAGAAGGAAGTTATATAATAACAGATAGGTAACTTCTTCTTAAGAAACCCGACTCTCATACAACCATCCCATTGCTTAGAAGAAGACAACAATTCCAAAGAAAGTTTAAGCATCGCAGCCTCATTAATGGATATAAGAGACTTGAGGCCTAAGCCTCCCTCAGAAAAAGGAGTGCAGACATGTTTCTAAGCAACTGTGACAACCTTTCTACATAAAACATCTCTTGACCAAATAAAGTTTATAATATACTGATCAAGCATATTTAGAAGTCTTATAGGCCAAGAATAAACTTGAAAGCTATAAAGAAGCATGCCATGAATGATGGATTTTCCATGTTGAACCTTGCCCATTATAAACAAAAGAGAACCCTTCCAAGAGGCTAATTTAGCAATTATCCTGTCAGCAATAGGTTAGAGATAGAGTTTCTTTGGATTTCCTTTAAAGAAAGGCACACCCAAATAAGTAAAAGGCAACAAACCAGAAGAGAAACCTAAAGTATTAGATATAGAATCAATCTTGTTCTGAGATAAATTAGCTGCATAGAACCTGCACTTATCATAACTCAAGAATTCGCCAGAAGATTGTACATAAGAATGAAAAAGATCCATTAAATTTCTAAGATTTGTCTCCGTTGCCTTACAAAACACCAAGATATCATCAGCATTAAAGATATGAGTTAGAGAAGGATAACCTTTAGGAATAGACATAGGAGCTAATTTTCAAAAAGTGACTAGGATGCCCTTACTCAGAACATCCTTTGCAAGGCAAAAGAGAAGAAGAGATAGAGGATCTTCCTACCTGACCCCTCTTTTACAAGACAAAAACCCAACATTCTTGCCATTTACAGAGAAGGAAAGCTTGGCTGAATGAAGAATAATACTAACCCACATGTAAAATTTGTCATCAAAGCCAAAAGCAACAAGAACTTTTAACAAGAAATTCCAATCTATGGTGTCAAAGGACTTTTTGATATTAAACTTAATAGCAACATTCCCTCCATAAGTCATAGAATCTAGCATATTAATAGCTTCAAAGGTAGTGCATATGCATTCTGTAATATGTCTATCCTTGGTAAAACCTCTTTGCTGATCAGAGATGATTTTAGGGGCAACCATAACTAACCTGTCAGATAGAATCATTATGATGATCTTGAATTGAAAATTTGCAAGGGCAATAGGCCTGAAATTCCCTATCTTATCTGCTCCAGGGAATTTAGGAATGAGCACCACAAGGTTGGAATTAAGATTTGGGAACAACCAATTCTGAGAAAAGAATTGAAGAACAGATTTACGAACATCATTTCCCCCAATGTCCCAAAAATGTTGAAATAAACAACCTCCAAAGCCATAGTGACCTAGGGAACTGCTACCATACATAGAGTAGACTGATGACTTAATTTCATCAAGATAAGGTTTTAGTAAGCATCAAGTTATCCTACTGAGAAACTATAGAGGGAACAACTTGATCAATCAAATCATTAGGCACACAATTGTTGTTAGCAGCATATAATGAAGAATAAAAATCTAGAACATGTTGCTCAATGGCAGAGTCCTCATCAAGAATATAATCACCTTGCATTAAAACTGACGTTCTTTTAGAAGCATTCCAAATCTTGGCAAGTCTATGGAAGTAGGTTGTGTTTTTGTATCCATGAGTGTGCCTGTTGACTTTAGCTTTTTCCTTCTAGAAAAACTCTTCATAAGTTAGAGCAACCTACAAATCCGATTGAGCTCTATGCTCTTGAACCAATAAATCATTAGCAAAGCCATGAAGATTAATCTGCTCTTAAATACTATCCACCTCTTTGAGAGCATTCTCAACCTTAAGATGCACATCACCAAAAATAGTCTTGTACCGAACCTTCAATACAAGCTTAGGAGCTTTCAATTTCTGAGTATGAACAAACATGAGCTAGCCTACATAATTTCTCTACTAAACTGCAGTAATAATACTTCTGCAGTCCGAATGCTGCAGCCACATTTGATGGAATTTAAAGGATGATGGATGAGTGTTAGCACCTCTTTTAAGGATCAAGAGCAAAGGATGAAGGCCTGAGTGCATTATGGTCAGTGTGCAGTAAGCTATAGAAGACCAACAAGTGAGCCAAACATCATTGCAAATTGACTTGTCAAGCCTTTTATCTGTGTATGCCTTGGCTAGCCTCCCATTTGTCCAAGTAAATTTTGCCTCACTAGTAAGAAGGTGAGTCAAATTGCAAGTATTAGTCTATGCCTTAAACTCATTATAAGAAATCCTGTAGTGCCACTACCCTTCTTGTTATGTGCACCAAGTATAGCATTAAAATCTCCAATGTAACACTAAGGCCCCGAGTTGTTTTCCAGCAAAGTAGCTAATTCAAACCAGAGATCTCTTCTAGTAACATATATTATGGTAGCATATATGGCAGAAATGAAAACAAGTTGTTATCCCAAGCAATAGCGAAAGAAACTTACTGTGAAGACACAATCAAAATAGTAGGATCAAGTGATTCATGATAAATACCCCAAAGAGTTGGAATATGGATAGGTTTTTGATTCACAATGAAAGGCTTTAAGTGAAGATTTTTTCGTAAAGAAAGAGAAAACTGACGTGGGGCTATCAACGACTATGCTATAAAGAAGAAATTAGGCTTATCAGATAAGCAAAACTTCTTTAAAAGTAGTCTAGTGTTGTCATTACCTAGACGACACACATTCCAGTATAGAACTTTCATTTGGGAAAGAATTTTGGAACCAGCCTTCGAACTAGCCCTTGACTTGATGTTGGGACTATGCCTAGGTATTTTCTTCTGCTTTTGCTTCATTTTTTTTTCTTCTGAGATTTTGAGACAACCAATGTAAACTCTGAGTTATCATTAGGCAATGTTGCAGCATCATCAACAAGAGAGGAGTTATCAATCTCATCTTCTATTTCATTACCCAACAGAGTCTTGATAATGTTAAGATCCTTAAGAACATTTGGAGGCATATTATAGGAAGGAGGAGTGTGAACACCTCTGCCACTGATAGTATCATTAGATTGTGCAAACTTTGGGACGAAATTTTGACCAAAATCAACATCATTGGCCGCAACATTGTGAGAGAGTTCCTTAGCGAAAGTATCATCATTGGCCAAAAAGTCTTGATCAATCACATGATTAGAAGGCTCCCGAGCATGATCAACATTATTTTGCGGATCAGTGGCAAGAAGCTCAATAAGAACAGTCTTGTCATAAATTGTTTCTACAGATTCTCCATCATGAAGCATATTACCCTTAGCATTGCAGCCATCATTGCCAATTTGCCATTAGTTCCTTGATTAACAGGGGTATCAGAGGAATTATTTGGAAGGGAAACTTCAATATCAATGATCAGATTATTATTACTGGTTGGTTGAAGCAACATTAGGATCAACTCCAAAATAATCAATTCCTTTGTTTATCGGCAAGATAGTGCTGCTTGGGAACATAAACTGATTTTGTTTTTGGTAAATTGTCTTTAGGATCTTTAGAGGGCCTCAAATTGCTTGCTTTCTTCTTCTTGCAATGAGTGACAAGATGACCATTTGCCTGACAAAAGGAACAGATTGAAGGCAACTTTTCATAAACAATACCAACAGAAAAGGCATAACCAATCCTTTCCACCATGATCTAATTAGGAAGGTTGCCCAATATATCTAGGTCAACAAGAACCCTTGCAAAGTGACTAAAGCTCTTATCTTTAGTATGTGCATCAATGGCCAATGGGGGTCCAATACCACTTCCTATTTCAAATAAGATTTTAGGTCTCCAATACTCTTGTGGAAGATTAAGAATGCGAATCCATGGTTGGGCATGAGTATTTGTTTGTGTGCTAGGATTAAAATCGTGAGTCCATTGGGATTATTGAAGAAAACCAAGATCAAGGTTCCAAGAACCAATAGACCAGACAGGCAGACCTTCCTTATATTGATGAAAAACTGAATTCATAGTAACCATGACCAAAAGAGTTCATGAGCCATTGATTAATAGGCTTCCATGGATGCGACAGCTTAGTGCGCATGGCATCGGTTTTGATCGGTTGTGATCCTTTAGAAAGGATTAGTCGACCATGAAGGTTATTCTTGCTACCATCAAAGCTCTTTTGGTATTCATCTTCGAAGATAGTGATGGAGATTGCATCACCTTTGATACAAGGCCACAACAATTGGCTGACTATTATATCACATGTTGTCTTCAAAGATTGCGTAAAAGACTTTCGATTTGCAACCTTTTTGAATGATGGAGTCGCAGGTGGAGAAGAAGAATGCACGCCCATGTGCAGATAGGAGGACGTGCCTCGGTTATTGGTGGTTTATGACTTGTAAGGAATAAAGAAACAGTTAACTAATTGCTTTGCTACATGTCAAGTCTTAGGCCATAACAAATATTGTCTATAAATACTAGTTAGCATGATGTAGTCAGCGATGAAATTCTCATAATTTTTACCCACACTTGAATAACACATCTGATCACACGGGATAACATGCTACGTTGGAAGACAATGTATGTGTTCCTACCATTTGAATTTAATAATTTGTTTCTTACACTTCGATTTTTTTTTTTTTCTCTTCAATCTCTTCTTTTAACACTACACTTAGTTGTTTCATTCTAATTACTTTTGTGTACATTTTTTGTGTGTTTCCATAGCTCAATCGAATCACATTTTTACTTCTGTTTTATTGGAGTCTTTTCGAAGACCTTTTTTTTACGTACTCTAATTTTGGGTGCGCGTGTTGCACTACGTATAGCACTAGGTTTTTTTTTTTTTTTGAAAAGACGTATAACACTAGTTTTCGATAAAGTAAATCTGTTAACTTGTACAACCCTTTGAAAACCTATAAGTTCGGGTCCCATATTGCTCTTTTAATTTTTTTTTATTGCTACAGAAATTCAACGTCAACAAAATTATTATAAAATACTTTGAATGAATCTCTTGAAATAACTCTTTGGAAGATTTGATAGTACTACTTTAATCATATTCTTGTAAAAACTTGATGACTCTACTCAAAAACATGTTGAGGAAGTTTGTCAGCATTATTCAAACACGTCTTGAAAGCACTTATAGACCGTTTGGAAAGCAAACACCCACTTGGTAACTCTATTAGAACAAGTCATATCAAATATACTTGTTATATTCTCCTTAATGAATGCCTCAATTTTGTCTAAATTTCTACCAAACTTCTTGAGATGTCTTCTCGAATAAGGTACATGTCCAAAACTTCATTTGAAGGCATGCCAACTTCTTCAAATTTTTCCAATTATATTATTGAAATAAGTATCTCATCAACACTTAGAAAATTTCTCTTAATACCACCAATATAAACATAGACTACATACGGAGAAGACAAAAATACAAAAAAAGAATGAGTTTTAAAATGACAAAGTAACGAATTGAAATTTCATGTGCCAGACCAATTATTTATTTTTATTTTTTTATAAAGTTAGGCATGCACAAGCATCACAATAAGGAAAGACGTTTCAGCTATGCTGGCACCCTAGATCTTACTAATCATTTGCAGCACATCATATATTATTAAAAAGAAGGAAAAATGAGAACAAAAGACATAGGGGAATAGACCAAAACCCATGACAAGAAGAACTTATTTAAATCTAAAACAAGGAAGACCTATCCTATTATGGAAGAAGTCTTCCCTAATAAAATCTGGGAGTGAATCCCACCAAGTTAAATTAGAACTACTAGCCCCAAAAGCTGCTAGCTTATTAGCACAATGATTGTCTTCCCTATAAATATGAGAACAAAAAAATCTTAAACTACCAGCTAACTGAACACAACAATTCCATCTGCTTCTAATCTTCCAAGGAACCAAATGAGGAGATTTGAAAGCCTCAACTGTTAGGAGAGAATCACACTCAAACCAGATATTACTCCAACCTTTCTGAGAAGCTAACTCAATAGCAAGCATAACTGCACTAAGCTCAGCGACAAAAGCCAAAGTGATGCCAATATATGACGAAAAACAACCCAAGAGAGCACCACTAGAGTCCCGAAATAGACCCCCTGTTGAGGCGTTGTGGGAATTTGGTGCTTAGCCGACTTGGAGTTTGCTCAGCTGATAAGATGATATGTCAGCTAACTCGTACTGCTAATAATGATCCCCTTTTTGATCAGACGATTACGCTGAGAAAAGGGCTCTGTTCCTTAGCTGTGGGTTCGTAGACTACTCCAGAAAGCGTCTAGTGTAGAAGGTTAAACTACCAAACTAAAGTTGCATGAAAATAAAGAATAAAAACGATAAAGGAAAGCGATAAAGAATTGTAAAGACCTGCTTTGATTGAATGTGTGTGTTGAATACAATCTGTACAATTGACATTTATAGACAAAGACTACCTAATAAACCTATACTTACCCTATTTGTCACGTTCTTAACCCACTAGCTCACGTATTACATCATATAAGATCATGGCTAACAACATAAATATAAGTAACCACCCTATCAGCTAAGTTATGGCCCAAAAATGCTTAGTCAGTAGACTTATTAACTGTCATATTAGTTGACCACGTCCTTCATATCCTTATTTATAAGGAAACAGGTTCTCAAGCACGTCCTTGACTTAGTCAGCTAATATAATTTGTATACCTGCTTAATCGATTAAGTTATGGGCCAAACGGCTGATTGCCCATCAGCTGACCATGTTCTTCATATCCCTATTTTTAAGGAAATAAGTCTTCATGTACATTCTTGACTTGGCCAACTCATAGAATCCACATATCTTCTCAATCAGCTAAGATATGGGCAAAAAATCCACTATAACATCTAATTTATCCACCATTTGATCATGTTCTCCATTTTCCTATTTTCAAGGAAGTGAGTGCACGTTTTTGAATTTAATATCCCTTGATGCCAGGTGGTTATCTTTTTATCTTCACATTCTCTTTCTAAAACCACCTTTAATCATCTTCCAAAAATTCTAGTAAAGGGGTTGCCGCACCTTGACTTGGTCATTTCTTCATTTTTAAATATATTTGTAGTCTCTTGGGCTCTTAATCAACATTCACACGAGCCCATAAGACTCATTTAACAGCCTTCAAGCTCATTTAGACTTAGTAGCCATGTGCAGCTAATTCTGTGTCAGCTGATTCTACATCAGTTGATCTCAGGCGACTGACCATGGATTTAGCTGATCTTGACTTAGCCGATATTGAGTTAGCCGATCATGATGCAGCTGATATGGATGCAGTAGATTAAAACTCAGTTGTTTCACAAATACTTGCACTTTATCCGAGTGGCTAATACATGATCTGGCCAACTATTTTTTGTGTAAACATATGCACCTTGCATCTTTAACTGACGACAAAAAGAGGAAGCTGAAAGATGTATTATGTTAGCCGGACTTCTTTTCGCCTGCCGCTTTGACTTTTGACTAATATGACTTTGTTGTATTTAGAAACTTAATCTTCTGGAATAACTAGGTTCATAGATAGTAGACTCACAATGTCAAAATGACATTGCTAAATGCCCCCCAGCTTTATATGATCCAGTCGATCAGGGAAAGCTCAACATTACAAAGACATGAGTTTGCAGATAGTAGTAGTCTTATGTTGCCAATTTGGCACAGCTAAATGTCCCCCTATTTTCTTCATTCAATTAGTCTGCCCTTTTTGTTTCCATTACTTATGCTTCAGCTATTTCCATTTATCCTTGGTGTAGGAAATGGTAAGCTGAATATCAAAACCATATTAGAGAATGTAGCTATGAATAATTCTACATCAGTCATCATTTTAGCTACACCCTTGTCAGCTAGCGTTTTCCTCAAGATCTCGACTGCCATATTATTAGCTATCTAATCACTATGGTAATTAGATGCATCCTTAGACACATCATGATCGTCCATAGGGACTATCTCCCAATTAGATCCCCTCTTATTCTTCTGAAGAATGAATCGTTTAACCATGGAAGCATTGGTCGTCAGCTGACTCAAGTCTAAAAATTCACGGGAGATCAACTCTTCTTTCATATATGGGAGCATGTTATCCACAACTATTGCAGTATATTCTGCTTTTGGAAGCCGCCTTGTGCAACTGCTACTCAGCTTCTTGAATCTTTCTATGAAGTTAACAGTCGTCTCATCTTCCTGTATCAACTGCCTTTGTGTCAGCTAATTCTGCATCAGTTGACTCTGCATCAGCTGATTCTGCTCAGCTACTACTCCTCAACTACCTATCTCAGCTCAGAAGTTGTGTTTGGTTCTCTTGATCTCAGACGACTGACCTTGGATTTAGTCGATCTTGACTTAGCCGATATTGAGTTAGCCGATCATCATGCAACTGATATGGATGCAGCTGATTAAAACTCAGCTGTTCGGCAAATACTTGCACTTTATCCGAGTGGCTAATATATGATTTGGCCAACTATTTTTTGGTGTAAACACCCCCACAACCTTCATGGCCTGGAGAACCCTAAGCAGAGTCATCGGTGTTACATTTTAGCCAACCACAATTGGGGGGCGACCAATCCACTTGTTTGTTGCAAAGGGCCTTAGGTGGATGACCAGAAACCGAGAAAGCCTTGAAACTCAGCTATGGAGGAGGACACGAGACCTTTGGACAAATTACCAGCCAAAGAAGTATTAGAGAGAATCAAATGAGTGGCATTCCTAAAGCTAACCGTAGCATTATGGAACAACTTCTGATTTCTACAAAACCAGATAAACCACAAGGTGTTTAAAATAGCAGCCAGATATACGTCCTTTAACTGAGAGCTAAGTTTCTTATCACAAATTGAGAAAAGAGAGCTAATAGAGGAGTAATCAATAGAGCAATTCAAAATTCCTTGAAGCCAAATCCAAAGTCTCACTGCTTGGCTACAATAGAGAAATAAGTGATGTGAACTTTCCTTATTAGCATAACAACTGCAGCATATAGAGACAATAGAGCAACCTCGAGAGCGCATGTTTTCATCTGTTGTGATTTTGTTATGCAATAGGCGCTGGCTAGAAATGATCTAGAAGGAGGAATAGTTGATGACTAAATTAATTTAGCCCAGCGAATATGCTGTCTTGGAGGATGAAGATAAGAGTAAGCATCTTTAAAGGTGAGATTCCCAGATTCTGATTCAAACCAAACTAGTTCATCAATTTCTGTAGAGAGAGGGATCGAAACTTTCCTTGTAGAGCTAACCAGACTGGGAACTTGTCAATGAAGGTACAAGGAAAACATCACCGCTTATCAACAATAAAATCACTAACCTTGGCCTTCAGTCTATCATGATAATGATCTAGAATGTTAAGAATCTGCACAATTGGGACATCTAACCATGTATCTTTCCAGGATTTAATTAAAGAACTATCCCCCAAAACCCAAGCAGAGTGAGCTGAAACAGTGACCAAATGATTTCGCAATGCAGGGAAAATAGAAGAACGGATATAATGCTTCAAAGGTCTGTTATTTCAGATAAAACGAGCTCTAAGAAAGATAGCCCAATCCTCCGAAGAATAAAGAAGCTCCCAGCTAAGTTTTAACATGGCAGCCCTGTTGATGGATTTAATAGATCTCAA
This sequence comes from Calophaca sinica, assembly GCA_037113605.1. NCBI lineage: Eukaryota > Viridiplantae > Streptophyta > Magnoliopsida > Fabales > Fabaceae > Calophaca > Calophaca sinica. The sequence goes on from CM073733.1 coordinate 49,853,648, forward strand.
ACCAAGGCCTCCTTTAGTCGTAGTAGAGCAAAATTTCTTCCATGCCACGGTAACCACCTACCTACAATCAACATCCCCAAACCAAACAAAGTTCCTGATCCAAGTATCCATGGTGTTCAATAAAGAGACTGGCCAAGAATAGATATGGAAACTCTAAGAAATCATACCAATAATAACCGAGTTGACAAGCTGAACACGCCCCATTATTGAGAGCAAAGAACCCTTCTAAGAAGACAATTTAGCCCTGATCTTATCAGCAATAAGCTGCAGATGCACCCTCCTTGGTTTTGCTTTAAAAATAGGAACACCAAGATATGTGAAAGACATAATCCGAGGACCAAAACCAAGAATATCGGCAAGAGCTGCATTTCTAGTGTTATGCAAAGAACCAGTATAAAATTTGCATTTGTCCAGACCAAGAATCTGTCCAGAAGTAGCACGATACTCCCTGAAAAAATTCATAAGGACTACTAAATTACGCTTTGTACCTTTACAAAAAACCAAAATGTCATCTGCATATAAAACTTGGCTGGGAGTCTGACACCCTCTAGGACTTGCCATAGGAATTAAATTTTTGGAATTAACCATGTAGGAAATACCCTTGCTTAACACATCCTCATCCAGACAAAAAAGAAGAAGAGATAACGGGTCCCCCTGCCTAACCCCTCTTTTACAAGGGATATAGCCAACTGATTTCCCATTAATTGCAAAAGATAATCAAATAGAGTCCAAAATAGTTTCAATCCAAGAGCAAAAAGTTGCACTAAAACCAAAGGCTTTCAGAACTTGCAAGAGGAATTTCCAATCCAAGGTGTCAAAATCCTTCTTGATGTCAAATTTGAGCACAATGTTTGCTCCAAAGGATTTAACATCCATCGTATTAACAGCTTCAGAGGCAATGCAGATGCAATCATAAATGTGTCTCCCTTTGATAAAACTCCTTTGCTGGCTAGAGATAATTTTAGGAGCAATTAAAGCCAACCGGTCAGCAAGAATTTTTGTAATGATCTTAAACTGAAAGTTTGCCAAGGCAATAGGACCATAGTTCTTCATCCTGTCAGCACCTGAGAACCTTGGAATGAGAGCCACCAGATTAGAGTTAAGACCAGGAAACAACCAATTCTGGGTAAAGAATTGAATAACTGAATTGAAGACATCAGTACCAATGACCTCCCAAAAGGCTTGGTAAAAAGAACCACCAAAGCCATCCGGACCAGGAGCCCGAGAAGCATTAAGAGAAAAAAACAGCACCCTTAACTTCGTCCATAGTATGGAAATTAGTGAGCATTGTATTATCACCAGAAGTAACCAACGAAGGAACCACTCTATCAATTAAATCATTAGTGACACAAACATTATTTGTAGCATATAAAGAAGAGTAAAATGCAGAACTTGTTCCTCGATCTCAGCAGCATTATCAAGAATTCGATCCCCCTACTTGAGAATTAGCATTTGCTTATAAGAGTTTCTAATTTTAGCAACTTCGTGGAAGAAAGTAGTGTTCTGATCCCCCTCACAGAACCAATTGATCCTAGATTTCTCCTTCCAACAAGTTTCCTCATAAGCAAGGACTTGTTGTAGCTCCACTTGAGCTTTTAACTTTTCAACATGAAGATCATCAGAATAGCCAAAATCATTAATCTGTTTTTGAATAATGTTAACAGCCTCCATAGCTTTGTCCACCAGTTGGTGACTATTCCCAAAGATCTCTCTATTCCAATGTAGAAGAGTAGCTTTTGTCACCTTAAGTTTTTTGTTTTAAAATAAACATTGGACAACTTGCAAAAGATTGGGCCCAAGTCTCTTTCACCAATCTGGCACAATCTGGATAATCAATCCACATTTTTTGAAATCTAAAAGAAAGCTTGAAATTCTGAGAACCTCTCTTGAAAAGCATGAGAAGGGGAAAACGGTCAAAATGGCTCCTAGTTAGTGTACAACATGTTGTGCTATCCCAAAAATTAAGCCAAGAATCATTACATATTGATCTATCAAGTCGTTTCTCAGTATGGAAGCTACCAATTCTACCATTAGACCAAGTGAAATCCACTCCTTTAGTCTGAATATGATTTAACTAATTTGAATTGGTCCAACTAGTGAAGTCGTCACAAGAAATACGATTAAGGTTCCACCTCTCTACTCATGAGCACTCAAAATAGCATTGAAGTCACCAATAAATAACCAAAGGGCTGTATTAGCAGCCTATAAAGAGGACAACTCCAACCAAAGTTGCTTCCTCAGTAAATAAGAAGTAGAAGCATAAGTCGCAGAAATGAACACTGATTGATTATCAACTAAAATAGAGAAAGAACACTACTGAGATGAAGAAGAAATCACCACAGGAGAGGAAGAAGTCTCACAAACACACCAAAGGTTAGGAAGAAGAGGTTATCTGCTATTTAAGAGAAAAGGCTTCATACCTAAATCATTCCAATACCTGGAAGGAAACTTATCCAAAGAAATCCAAGGTTCTAAGACTAGGATAAAATTTGGCTTATGCAAAACACAAAGTTTCTTCAAATAGAGCCGAGTATCATCATTAGCTAGGCCCTTAGCATTCCAATACAAGATTTTCATCAGGCAAGAGTTTTAGAACTACCCTTGTATCGGGTATTATAACCTTACACTCTGAGAGTATGTTTCTTTCTTTGCCTATTTCTCTTCTTCTGCGATTTAGAAAGCACAGGAGTAAAATCATCATTATATTCTGCATCTTTACTTGATTTGCAACAATAGCATTGCTATCTTCAATGTCTTCATCTGATTTATCAGAAGCATCACCCCAAAACTTTCCCAAGCACTTGATATCCGAAGCAACTACTGGGTTAACTTGGCCATCAGCTGCAACAGAGCCACTAAAATTATCAGCAGCTTGATCAATGAATTAATCATCCTTATGCAGAACTGTAGGGGCATGCCTAGAGGTCACAACAATCGAAGCAACTTTAGGAACACCAGTTAAATGTTGGACTGGAGCCAAGACAGTTTTCTGCGCCAAGTTACAGAGTTGAGGGCCCTGCACTGGAACTGAATGAGCAACCTGCAATTGAGAGCCATGGTGAGCAGAATTACCCGAAGCAGCCACATCATGCTCACCCTCATTAATAGGATTATCTTTGGGGTATGAGTTGAGGGAAAAAAAATCATTAGCAGCTCCTGATGCTTGCCTCTCAACCTGATTCCTTTGAATTAAAAGCAAGGGGTTTGTCTCAAGGATATGATCATTATCAGTGCTCTCCTCCTCAACATTAACGAACTCAATCTTGTTATGATTGCTGGTTCCTTCACCTTGATTAACAGCAAGTGTAGCAAAATATTTATCAGTATAAGAACCTGGAACATAGTTATCCACATCAACCTCTTTCTGCTTGCACTTATCAGATGCCTTAGCAACAAAAATTTGCCTCTGAACAGCTGGCTTGAGAGAGGGAATTTGTTTAGGCTGCCTTCTATGAGTGGTAACAACCTTTAAAGCTTGGGGATCAGAATTTTTATCAGTTGAACTATCCTTGCTATTCTTATAATTACTATGAGAATAACGACCAATTGTTTCACAAGCACGACAATATAATGGCAGATTCTCATATTCTAAACCAACAAAGAAAGCATAACCCTCTCTCTCAACTAGCACTTGGCCCCAAAGTTGCCCACTGAGATCAATATCAACCAGTGCTCGCGCAAAATGGCCAAAGTAGTGCTTACTAGTGGCTTCATCAAGGTAAATAGGAGTACCTATACTGCCTGCTATAGCAAAGATAATGCGAGGGGACCAATATTCTTGAGGTAAAGCAAGGATACGGACCCAACATTATGCGTTAGTTTGTCACAGTTTATTAGGATTAAAGTCAGGAGACCAAGAGAAAAGCCTAAAGATTCCCGGCTTCAGATTCCAAGAATTAGCAGCTTGCACGCTACACAGATCTTCCACAAAGGAGAATTCAAATTCATAAAACCCCTTCCCAAGTGGTATCATGCTCCAATGAGCCAGAGGCTTCCATAACAACGATAGCTTCATTCGCAAGTCATTGACTTTTATCGGACAATCACCTTTAGAGATGATAAGCCGACCATGCAGATGATTCTTGCAACGTTCAAGACCTGCTTTGTAGTCTTCATCCGGAATTTTGATCGCTATCTCATCACCCTTCACGCATGGCCTAGGTAGTTGGCTATAGGTTATATCACAAGAATTGTTGACTGCCTGAGCAAACGTTTTTCTCTGGGGCATGGAGAAGGGTTATTTTGGGACGAAGGAGAGTGAGAAGGAGCAGGTGCAACACCAGCCAAGAAACCCCAAGGGCAGATGATATCCATTGATTGCTTCATACAAACCCTAGAGAGATGCACGAGAAACCCTAGCAGAGAACATTTTTCAAATCTGCAAAAGTCGTACCGGACCAATTATCTCACAAGAGACACAAAAACTACGTACTTCTTCCGGTCTCATTTATAAGCAAAAAAGTTCTTTCAACATTCATTAAAAAATATATGTATCTTGGACCAGATACATACATTTTTTAACAAATATTGAAAGGACTTTTTTGCTTATAAATGAGATCGGAGGGAGTATCTATCTCTTGGTAATTTGCTGCGCCGTTTCTTCCCAATTTAGGGGTGGGAATGGGCCAGGCCGTCCGATAGGGGCGACAGGGGCCTATGGCCTGACCTATTTAAGGCCCGGCTTGGCTTGGCCCGTTTAGTAAAATGGCTAGGCTCAGACTTTACAAAAAGCCTATTTACTTAAATAGGCCAGGCTTAGGCTTACAAAAAAGCCCGTTAGGCCTGTCAGGCCGGCCTGATTATATAAATTATATATGATATTTTTAATTCTATTAGGCCTACTAGTGTATTTGTGATATGTGACTTTACATCTCCTCTCTATCAGTCTTCTACTATCGGAACCAGGTCCTAATAAATGAGCAATATTATTCGTGGGTGTTTTTCTCGTTCCCAAGTGCCACGTTCTCAACAACTTAATTTTATTTCATTCTAAATAAACCCAGGCCAGGCTCAGAAGAAGTGAGAGACAGAGCGACGATTCGAAATTTCTAACGCACAGAGGGAGATGATTCAGATGAACGCACAAGCACAGCAACGGAGGGAGATGAACGCACAGCAAAGGATGCACAGGTCCTAAACTGTCTTCGTCGGCGAAGCGAACTCTCACAAGGCGAAGCCGAAGCGAACGCTCACAGTCTCACTTGATTCAGCTTTCTCCTAACAAACAACACACCAAAGTAAGCCACTTACCTTCTTTCTTTGTTTGTGCTATGCGATGCCATGTCCATGCTCTCCTTCTCCTTGATTTTTTTTTTCCCATTCAGCTGAAAAAGCTTCCACTTTCACTGAATTTTTTTTTAATCAATTAAAAAATAGTAGTAGAGAGATTTATTTATTATTTGTTTTTTTTTAATGATTGGGCGAGTTGTCTCTCTGCCTCTTTTTTTTTCTCTGATTTTCTCGTTCATTCTCTCATCTTCTTGTTTTTTACTTTTGTCTCTCTGCCTCTTTTTTTGGATTATGTTTTTTAGGTCCACAAAATGTCTTCTCTGCTTGAGGTGAATGAACAAGTGCCAATAGATTCAAGTCAAGTAGAAGCTAACACCCAAGACACTGAAAAGGACAAAGATCAAGTTAATGAAGTTGTAGTCATTAAGAGGAAGAAGCGAGAAAACATCAATTGTGCTGGAATGATTTTGAAGAAATTGTACTCGATGATGGTACTAAGAAAGCTGTTTGCAAATCCTGCAAGGACAAATTTTCTACGGGGGGGAAAGGTTCAAGTACTAGCCATTTGAAAAGGCATGCTGGAATTTGCTTGCAAAGGAAGCTACGAATGGCTCTGAAAAGAAGCAAAGTGTCATCCCATTTCAGCCTTCTAATGGAGGTAATCCTTTTATCAATTCTGGTGCTAGATACTCTAACGATAAGATGAGGGAAATAATTGCAACTGCTATCATGGTTCATGAAAATCCTTTTAGCAGTGTTGAGGATGAGGGATGGATGTGGGCATTTCAATATGCCAATCCAGTTTTCAAAGGTTAGCCGTAAAACTGCAATAGGTGATTGTTTAACTCTCTATGAGGCAGAGAAGAAAAAATTGAAAATAGATTTAAATGGTGTGAGTAAGATTAGTTTAACTACAGATATGTGGAAATCGAGCCACCAAGTAGCTGAATACATGGTTATTACTGGTCATTTTATTGATGCTGGGTGGAAGTTGCAAAAGAGAGTTTTGAGTTTTGTGAAAGTGCCTGCTCCAAGGCGTGGAATTGATGTAGCTGATGCAATTTTTTAGTGTTTGAAAGCATGGGGGATCGAAAATAAAGTTTTTTCAGTATCTGTTGATAATGCTGCTTATAACGATTCATGTCTGAGAAATCTCAAGGAGTACTTATCTGTAAGTAATAAATTATTTCTTGGTGGTGCTTTGTTTCATGTTAGATGTTGTGCACACATATTAAATTTGTTAGTGCAAGATGGTCTTGGTAAGATTAAGGATATCATTTTTAATGTCCGTGAAAGTGTGAAGTATGTTAACTATAATGATGCAAGGTTAAAGGCTTTTTGTGATGTTGTTGAACAAAAGCGTTTGAAAGATAGGAAGCTTATTATTGACTGTCCAACGAGATGGAATTCAACATTTCTTATGTTGTCAATCGCTTTGAAATTTAAGTCTGTCTTCCACGACTTATAAGGAAAGAGAGCCACATTATGATTATGCACCTTCACTTGAAGATTGGAACAAAGTTGAGAAAGTTTGTAAACTTTTAGAGGTGTTTAATCTAGCTACTCATGTGATCTCGGGTTGTGAGTATCCTACTTCTAATCAGATTCTTGCGAAGTTTGGAGAGTGAAACAAGTACTTGATAATGCGGCTAATGATAGAGATCTTTTCATGAGAGAGATGGCAGCTCAATGAAAAGTAAGTTTGACAAATATTGGGGGGAATGTAATTTGTTGATGGCCATTGCTAGTGTCTTAGATCCTAGATGTAAATTTCATGTTGTTGATATATGTTTTCCCATGATATATAAACCTGAAGAAGTTGCAAAAGAAAATATAAAGAAGGTGCGAAATTCATTGGAGGAATTATATGATCAGTATGTATCTTTGAGGTTGCAAGAGTCATCTTCTGAGAGGGACATAATGGTGGAAATAATCCAACCTCTTCCACTCAGTCAGGATTGTCAGTCATCACTGGATTTGACCAAATCATGAGCATTGTGCGTGAAAAAGAAGCTATTCCTGCATTGAAATCAGAATTACAAGTTTATTTGGATGAAGGTGTCTATATTCCAGATAGTGATAATAACTCCTTTAGTGCTTTGGAGTGGTGGAGGAACAATAGTTTAAAATACAAGATCTTATCAAAGCTAGCTGCTGATATATTAGCTATTCCAATTTCAACTGTGGCATCAGAATCCACATTCAGTGCTGGAGGTAGAGTTATTGACCAATATCGTTCTAAATTGAATGAGGAATCTATTGAGGCACTTATTTGCGGTGGGGATTGGCTTCGCCATAAGTATAATTTGAAAAGAAAGTCAAAGGTTAAACTTCATATTTTGCCTCTTTTTCTTTCTTAAATATGTTAACACTGTTATTTTAAAGTATTTTCAATCTAATGACATGAATATTTTTCTTATTTTAAAGGTGGATGAAGGCCAAGAGGAAATCACATTGAAGATATGATGCATTTTAAGATGTTTGTTGGACAATTTTAACTTTATTGTTATTGAAATTTTGGGAGCTTCTAAAGGGCCAATTTTTTTAACACAAGTGTTTTAAATTTGTGTGATTTGGCTACACAAATATTTCGTTTTATGCTTTATGTTTTATTTAATAGGCTAATACTTTTAAGGGCCAAGTTTAAGGCCAGAAAGACAACTTGTTATTTTTAATGGCCTATTAGCTTGTTAGCCTTTTAAGAGATAGGTCAAAAGCTATTTAAAGATCTAAATACGAGATAGACTTTTAAGTAGGCTACAAGGCCAGGCCAGGCTTTTAAAAAGGCCAGGCCAGGCTCAAAATAAAGCCTTTAACAGGTCACAGGCCAGGCTTAGGCTTTTAATTTTCAAAACAGGCTAGGCCTATTTAACCAAAGCCTGGCCCGGCCTGGCCCATTTCCACCCCTACTTCCCATTGAATTATTTTTTTGTCCTTTATTACTTCAAAAACTTTTAAACAGCTAGCGGCGATAATTCAATTGAATAGTTTATAATTCAAACTGAATAATTCCTGTGCGCAATTAATCAATTAATCATACACAAAAAGCCATGCATGCATATAAATAAATTAGAGAACAATTATTTACTAGTGATGATTTTAGTCACGTTTGAGATTGCGTGGGACTCGAAGAGATCCATGATTGAGTGAGAGAGATACAGCAGACATCAAAAAGTAAAGAAGAATCTAGTGGAGAAGCTAGCATGGGGTTGGATGCTAGGTGCATCTGAATAGACACAGCAGCTGTCTGAAGTTGTCTCAAAGTAATCATGGACATGTGTCGGAACTGTAATAGAAGCAAGAAAAAGAAACAGACGTTTTGCAATTATAAGTTAGAGGCCCATTACTCGGGGTGGAATAGCGGACCAACCTAGATTTTACAATGTCCAAGCCCGATCTAGTAAAAGAATTCAAGGCTTAAATATGGTCTGTTCCTTGATATAGACTTTTCTTTTAAGTTAAGCTTGATAAGACATTTTTGAAAGTCTATTATGATCTGATAGCCTATTTAATTAAATATCTATTTCATATTAACGTCTTTAAATAAGTTATTTGACCTATCTCTAAATATACTAACGGGCTAATAAACCAATGATAATAATTTCTATTTATAATAAACTATAAAAATGAAAATTATAACCGCTACTACTAAAAGACATGAGATATAACGAGTGGAAATAAGTAAGACGAGTTAGGTTCAATAAGGTCTTATTTTGATTTATTTGTATGATATAAATCATTTTTAAGATCTAATTTGACCTTTTAGAGAGTCTGACCTTATATGATAATCTATCTAAATTCTATTTTGCTAAGACCTTTAAATATGTTAAAACTTATATAGGCCAATATGTTTAAATTATTATCGGCAAGTATATGATTTAATACAATGCACACAATCTAATATAAAATAATAACAATAAAAAAATTATTATTTATATTTACTTAAATAGGTCGGCCTGTTAGACTTAAAAGGCTTTTTGAGTGGCCTAAAGCTTGCTCTTTTTAGCTAATTAGGTTTTTTAAAAAGCCTTGACCTTATCTATTTAAAAAAAAAAGTCTGGTCTGGCCTGAACCTGATGTAGGCTATGTCATAGGCCCTGTCGGGCGGCCCCCGTCGGACTTTATATGATAGCCTATTTAAATTCTATTTTGGAATAAGACTTTTAAATATGACAAAAATTATATAAGTCAATATGCTTAAATTATTATCGACAAGTATATGATTTAACACAATGTACAAACTCTAATATAATAATAATAATAATAATAATAATAATAATAATAATAATAATAATAATAATAATAATAATAACAATAATAAAATTATTATTTATATTTACTTAAATAGGTCTGTCAGAGGAAAATGCGTAATTACGTCAGACATTCTTATAGTTTTGATGATAACAAAGTTGTTGTAAGAATGAAAAATTAATCTTATGAGTATTTAACAAGTTTATCAAGTGCGTAGGAAACCACATAAGACAAAACAACGCAGAAGAAGATTAAAGCAACGCATGTCTGGAGCTTCACAATGAAGATGTCTGGAGTTCAACAACAAAGATATATGGATTCACAATGTTTGATAAATAAAGACACTAATCAGACAACAACAAATCAGACATCCATAAAGACAGAAGTAGACAACACAGCATCGGAAGCAATACTTCAACTATTGCATCTGATTTAGAAGACATCAGAAGACCTAGCCAAATATAACATATCCAACCAGTTATATTTGATCTAGATGAACATCAAGACCTAGTTCAGAATCAGAACACTAAATTGTAGTGTCTGAAGTATGAACTAGATGATTCAAATCCATCAAAGATGATGCAACCTAAAGAAGTTGAAGAAGAAGAACTAACAACAAACAATCAACCTGAAGATTATGACAAGGAAAACTCTCCACAACAAGGAATCAACTAGAAATCAACCTCAGAAGCTTAACCACAATAGAAGACGAAGAAAAAGACCTGATCAGAAACAGAAAGACAAAAGCTGTATCTGAGTCAGAAGAATGCTTATCTTAAAAGCCTTTAGAGCCTTAAGCTTTATTGAGATCACTTAAATAGCTCGAAATGAAATGCGCATATTTAACACAAGCATTAAAGCTCAAAGAGTTTGTATCAGGCAATAAACACCAGACAAATCATATGTGGTGTCTGATACAAAGCAGTATCAGACTAGGGATGTCAAGACACAAGTATAATTGCTTGATGGCACTCAAGCTCTAATAAGAGATATCTATCCAACAGGGGATTATGAAATACGAAAAAACAAAAGAAGCTGAATTGAAGAAATACAGACAAATGAAAATGTCTGATGAAGACATCGTCTGAAGAAGTCTTAGTGGTACAAGCAAATTGAAGAAACCTTGTCTATTTGTTTGACAAAAAGACAAGTTACAAATCATGCATATAGTTCAAGCTCGAAAAGAAGAAGCAACCTAGCTGGCTGAAGAAAGAATGGTGAATGGAAACACTATGTCTGACTGAAGTAGATTACAAAGAAGAAAGGACCAATTTGTGTCTAACCAATTATTCAAAACAGTGACTGTACTACTGTGTCTGATAATAGAAAAGAACAAATATCTGTTTATTATCCTTGAAGATTAGGAAGAAGAACGAAAAGAAAAAGGGGCAAAAGAAATAGATATTCAAATATTGCCAAGTGTCAAGGGATAGCTGTTGTAAAGCAAAAACACTTTTCTGTACAAAAGATAGCTGTGTATAGTGTGTCAGTATGAAAGTGCTACAAGACAAAACAATAGACATATTTATCGAAGAAATGAATCTCAAGTCTCAACGGTAACAAATTACCATCCAATTGCTGAAGACTATAAATACTGAAGATCATGATTAAAGAACGTGTGGACGGCGTGGTGAGATACCACCAGAAGCAATGTGAGAGAATCAAAAGAATGAAAAGTTGATGAAGAATCAGATTGAAAAATGCTGAAGCACAGCTCAGAAGTCACTCACAACTAGGAAGAAGAAGCTGGATGAAGAATAGAAATATCCTCTCCAAGAGTTTAGCTAAAAGCATAGAGCGAAAATGCAATATCCTCTTACTATAAGAGTCGAGTGTAAACACAGGCGAAATTAGTACAAATATGCTCAATAGAAGTGAGTAAGACTTGTAATAGACATTTTTTCAAATTGAAAGAATATGTCTAAAACCTTTGTTTAGGTCTGGGTTTGCCGCCTTAAAGGCTAATTTCCTTAGTACAATAATGTGTTGTGTATTTGCTAGGATAATTGTATACATAGCTAGGAAGGCTGAAGTATCTATACAAGGATGACCAGGTTGGTCTTGTACTGGGGTAGCAAAGATATTGTGGTTGTCTAAGAAGTTGTGAGTATAGCCAAGATTTGGCAATAGTATACTTTCAAGAGCTTTTGTATTCAGGTTGATTATAGTGAAAAATCCTTCAAGAACGAAGGAACTGGATGTAGCTATCAGGTTAATAGTGAACCAGGATATATTGTTGTGTCTTTCTTAGTCTTCTGCCTATCTGTTTTATTTACTTGTTTGTTTTTATCTAGTAAACTTGTTTTCCAAACTTGCCTTGAAACTGAAATACTTTTGTTTTCGAAAATGATTTTCTAAAACACAATTCAACCCCCTTCTAGTGCTTTACTTTAATTACTTCAATTGGTATCAAAGCTTGGCCTCTGGGTTAAGCACTTAACAGAACAGAGGAACAAAGATCCTATCTTCTACAACATGAAAGCTGAAGATCAAGTATTTTCTTCTGAAAAGAAGAATAAAGGTCGTTAGCAAAATTGCAAAGGAGGCAATCAATCCAAAGCTCCAAAGGTATCATTAAGTTGCTTATTTTATGTGTTTATGTGATTTACTTACCTTATTCTAGTATGAAAGTCCATTATTTGTGTGTACTACATGTTTGCTTTATGTGTATAGGATGTGTTTTAATTGTGTGTAAGTGTTTAGTTGCATTTTCTCATATGCATAATTGATTGAATACATGTGTGTTGAATTCTTTTACTTGCTAGTTTTTGGTAGTTTGTTTTGAAAGGTATTTTATTGCACACATATCTAGTATTTACTCCCTATCATTTCTAGTGAAACCAGGTAAAAATGGTTCTCACTTTTCTTTCCAGCAAATTTGCATTTGCTTATCTCTTCCGTTCTAAATCGTGTCCTCACTCAAATGTTTCTTATCTTTGGACCGTTCCTAAAGAATCTCTCTGAAGATTTTTTTTTTCGTGCCTTTACTCACTTTGTCTTGAAGAAATTTCTTCAACCTGACCCCATTAAATTTCTACTACTCATCACTCTTGAATTTCTTTCGTGTCTTTCAAACTCCCACAAGTTTGTTAGAAATCTGCATTCTAAATGATATGACATGTTCTATTACTTAATCTTAATCCTTTGATTATGAAGAATAGTTGAACAAAGTAATTGTTTCAACTAATCATTAAGTAAAGATGTTCATTAACTTGAAACTCAAGTAATTGAAGAACCTTTCTCTTCAATTCAAAATCCATTTCTCATCAAATTCTCTTCTTCCTCTAGATTCTCAGATTCATCTAAAACTCTCATCCCAGGCTGCCCTACTTTTTCAATGTGAGAGAGTCAAATTGAAAAATGCTGAAGCATAGCTCAGAAGTCACTCACAACCAAGAAAAAGAAACTGGACGAAGAATAAAAATATCCTCTCCAAGAGTGTTTATCTAAGAACACAGAGCGAAAATGCAATATCCTCTTAGTATAAGAGTCGAGTGTAAACACAAGCGAAATTAGTACAAATATGCTCAATAGAACTGAGTAAGAGTACTTGTAATAGACATTCTTTCAAGTTGAAAGAATATGTCTAAAACCTTTGTTTAGGTTTGGGTTTGCCGCCCTAAAGACTGGTTTTCTTAGAAGCACAATAGTCTGTTTTTTATTATACTAGTGGATTTACACGGGTGTACTGTATGGTTTTTTTATCATATCTAATGTGCAATAATAAGTTTGGAGTTCTTCTTAAAAAAAAATTATTAGTAGATTTGAATTTTTCAGAAAAATATTATAGATAATTCATAATGAAGAGGATAATATATGCACTAATACATGTAGACTCTAATTTTAAATTATAAAAAATAAAACAAAAAATATCAGTTTTGTTTTCCTTATATTTAAAGGTGGTTTTTCAGCTATGAGTTTTAGCAAAAATATAAAATAAAAAATGGAATAATTTATCTAAATGATAGTAAGATAAATTTAAATTAAGTAACATGAAAAATAGATAATCAATTATCAATGTTAGATTATTGTTGATAGTATTTATTAATTATCAATGTTAGATTATTATCAAGGTTGGACAATAAATTAAGCCTAGAATAAGTTTTAGTTTTTCTCGTATATAATATTAGAGCTTTAAGAAAGAAAAAATAAAAATACATATGTGCATATTTAGCATTTATTATAATTATAATTAAACATAAATAATCATGTGATTGAGAAAATGATTTGTTAATTTGTAGACATGATTTGATTTTAGTTAAATATTGATTTGATTTAAGTCAACTATTTATTAATAATATCGCGATTTGCTTCAATTAACATTTAATGAAATGTTTGAATCAAGGTTTCTTAAAAATTTTAAAAATGGTCTGAGGAAATCAAACGACCCTATAGTTGACATGTGGTAGAATCGTATATGGTTGAGTAGACGCAAAATTTGTAAATTTAGTTTCTTATGTTATATGTAATTTATTGTAAAAAAATGGAAGGAAAAAAATTGTCAATAATATCATAATAATCATTTTTTGATGAAATATCATAATACATCTTAAAGAATTATATTTTCAATAATTTATTTTGCTTAGATGAAATAATTTTTTTTATAAATTTGTTTAGTTATATTAATAAAAGATAAGAAAAATAATAAATTTCTGAAAATAGTTAAGTGGATAAAAACAATTTTTTTTGTTGTTGGATAAAAACGAATATACCACATATGAAAAGGTAGAAAAAGTTTATATAAGAAGTCATTAAAAATAAAAAGAACTCAATTGAAATATACAATTTTATATACAACTTTTCAGGCTCAACACATGAAATGATAAACACGTGAAAATTGAATAATCGCGTTTAGGTAAGTGAATAAATTAGAAAGGAGAAATGCATGGTTTTAATATGGATAGAGATTTACAAAGATGAATGCTTTGTTTGGTAAGCGACAGAAGGAACCCAGTTTCTCGAGAATTTGTTTCTCTCCAATAATCTCAAAACTTTCTCTCTATATACAGTTTTGTTACAATTGGTCACAATGCTAGCATGGAGTTTACAAAATTTAACCATGGTAAGCTTTTCCAAAACACTAATAACGCTAAAATCTAAAACTCAAAATGAACTTGCCTAATATCTAAATAGTTGTCAAATATCCATGACTAAAGATCTAGTTCCACAAATCTTTTTTTCTAGGATAATATTATTTGGGTTTTTTTTACACCAAAAAAAAAAAGAATAACACAGAATAAAGTATTGTCTTGAGAACTAAAGCTCCCTTATTATCATATATAAACTTAATATGGGCACAAAATTCTAATAAATAAAAAAAATGCTCAGTCTGAAAAAAAAAGTAGAAAACTATTAAATGACAATGTAATCAAATATGTGGATGAAGAGTACTCAAAAATGCATACACGGTATCCAATTCCATCCGTAAAAATGCTAGTTGAGCCTTAATTGTCTTTCACATTCTTGTCTAAAATTTCACTATAATTACATGATAAACCTTCTTCTTGAATCTATCCTGACATTCGAACCCAAAGTAAAAATAAATCCACAAAAGAATGGTATTTTTAATTAACAAAAAAAAACATGCAATTAAATATGAAAATCAATAAAATATAAAAATAAAAACATTACCTTCTCGCTTCAGCATCCTTGTGTTTGATGATTTATTATTTTTTTCTATTTTGCTTACTCATGTACCAAAAATAGTAGCATGTGGAACAAAAAACGATAGGATATCTTATTATCTATATCTTCAAAAGAAAAATAAATATCTAAAAGAAAGAAGAAAAAAACTAAATGATGAGAGAACAAATAAAAGTTGAAGAGAAAAAACACGTACATCAAAATCAGAGAGAAAGAATCAAAGAGACAAAACAAAACAAAAACTATCACTGAAGAAGAAGAGAATAATAAAACTAAGAGAAGAAAAGAAAAGTATTAGATAAAAGGAAAAGAAACAAATAAATGAGTAAAATTTGAAATATGCAACCTCCATAAATAAATTAACCTAATTTAAAGTTTGAAATTTGACATTTGAAATTTGTTTTTTCCATTCTAGGCTTGTTGTTTATTGATATAATACTAAAAGAAAAGTTGTCATTTATTGTTAATTGATCAATGTGACCATAATTTAAAATTCCGATTGATATATTAACCACATTTATTAAGATACCCTAATAATGGCTGCATTTATTAATTAAATTAAAATAATAGCATGTTGGGAGAAATTAGAATAATGTGGTTTTGACACGTGGCATAGTCCTACGTGGTAAAACTCAATTTTTTATAATATAGTTGATGAATTAATAATAAATCAAAGACCTCCCTCAAAAAAAAATAAATCAAAGAGCGAAACCTAAACAAGAAGAAATATAAAAATCAAAATCTTTATTTATAACACTTCCCTTTGGATGACTATACACTATGAACATGCCTCGTTAAAACCTTGCTAAGAAAAACCCAGTAGGATAAAAACTTAGCGAAGAAAAAAGAGTACAATATTCATAGTGACACACTTCCCCTTGTAAATACATCATTTATGAAATGTCCTCTAATTTTGTGTATCAACGAGCTTCTTGAAAATTGAAGTTGAGAATGCTTTTGTGAATAAATCTGCTGAGTTTTCATTTGATCGAATTTTTTCATGATGCATTATCTTCTTGAAATGTTGTTGGCTTGCATGCTTCTATAATATACTGAGTCACGGTTCTCAATCATATGCATTCACAACTTGCTTAATGAAGAGTCAATATTTTTGACCGACTTGATGAGATAGTTGTGATTATTTGCTTCACGAAAGTCAAGATATAACCATTTCTCGACATGTGTAAACATCATCTGATTGTGATTAGGCTTTATGAGGATCAGAAAGAATGAAGAACTTGTTTGACTTCATTCCAATGTCTTCGGGTTGGTGCTGAAAAAAATCTTGCTAACAAGTTCACTACAAAAACTATATCCAATCCTGTGCTATTTGCAACATAAAAAAGTATTTCAATGACAACACGATATGGTACTTCAGGAAAAAATTTCTTTGTTGCAAATGCTCGAGCTGTAGGCCGAGACAACACCTTATCTTTCAAAACATTTTATTTGAAGATATTTATTTATACCATCTATAGTTTGGAACAACTTCAAGTATTTCAAGAATATTAATAATCAAAATTCATAGCAATCATATTGAACAATGTGAGAAATAGGAAATGAATAAACTTACCCATAATTGCATCATGTATGTAACTCAAACATTTCTTACCAATATGAAATGTTTAATATGATAAAAAAAGAATACAAATTAACAGTATATGTAAATCCAAATATATATTATCAATAGTTTCAATCCTTCCGGGATTTTCAATATAGAGATCACTCTCTAGTTAACCATAAGGTGTAATAACAAATATATGTGTCATGAGAGTTTGGACTTCAGGTGCATTAAAAACATCTTTTGAGTCTCGAACTATAGGTTCAAAGTCCTCATATTTTCAAATTAAACTGAATGCATCAATCAATACATTTCAGATGCTTTAGATCCTTCAGGGTTAAGCTTCATGCATATATCTATAATTCTTCAGGATTATGCTTTAGTCATCTTCAATCCTTCGGAGTAATGCTTCATGCATTTTGAATTTTTCAGAAGTATGCTTCAGACATCTTAAATCCTTCAAGGATATGCTTCATGCATTTTGAATTTTTCAAGGGTATGCTTCGGGGATTTTCATATATCTGTCATTATCCAATGACCCATATAAGCAAGCTGTCACTACACCCATTTGATGTATGTCAAGTCCTGCAAAGATTGTCAAACTAATTAAAAATCTAAAAGTAATTGCACTCATTACAAAGGTTGACAAGTTTAGGTGTCAGGACTACTCGTCCAAATGCTTTATGTTTGGCTCAACTTGCATTATTTTAATTCACTTTGGCCAATCAATTTAATGTCGACATTCGTATATGATTCGAGCTTCATGCTCATCATGATTAATAATTTCATAAGCAATTGCTATTGCATATGTAAAAACATATCAACAACATCATATCGTCCCCTCATATTTCTTGTGTTTAATGAGATCTCATAATTTACCGGTACCGGATCACTTCTGGGGTTACTTATCTGGAAATATGGAGTTGTTGATTTATATTGCTTTTGACCTTTTCTAGAGTGTCAATGCTCTCTTCTGGATCATCCCTTTAAATTCCCCCTTTTAGGAATCCTTTGCACCAATAGGTCTACAATGCTTCTAACGTACTTTAGATTCATGGCTTGCCTTACTCGCTAGTTGTCCTGCAGGGACAACTAATCATGCGATAATATTTGTAACTAACACATGTGATTTAGTGACCTTTTGGGTGTTTGTAAAAATATCTGGTAATTTCTTTGCAATATTTTGCAAAATGACTTTTTTTTTAAAGCAAAAGAAAGGAAAAAAGTCTCGTTAAAACCTTCTGATACAAAACCCTCCTTAGGGAAAAAATATCTAGAAGGAAAAAGAGTACTCTCTCCTAAATTTTATTAATAAAAAAGTGGAAAAAAATAAACAAAAAAAATATGGGGGGGAGTAGGCCAATACCCATGAATAGAAACAATATTGAAACCAATAGGAAAGAAAACTAGACCTATACTAAAGAATCTAGATCTAAGAAAAGCAATTATGGTATGCAAAAACATCACTATAATGACTTTCATCCCAACTATGTTGGCACCAAAGATATTATCAATCATTTGCAACACACTAAAATTAGAAAACAAAAGGAAAACAAAGAGAAACCAACAAGTGTGGAAATACACTATTTGAACTTTAAGTTCACATTGATTTGTGCGTATATCCAACATGGACAATGTTGATGTCATCCAACAAACTTTTTGTGCTTTTATTCTTTTATTTTTTTCCCTGATGGGAAACTGATCCATCAAATATATAATAATTAAATATATGTCAAGATATCACAATATCTAAATATACATGATACAATGCACAATTCAAAAGCGCCGAGCCATATAACCATCCAATAAATTATAAATTATATAATATTTAATTGTACATTTGTTAATCAATGCATGTTATCATCATATGTATTAAATTATATAACATATAATTGACATTTGAAAATATGAGAATAAATAAACTAATATTTTGCACTCACACCATGCTTTCAAACATAATATATTCAAATGTTTCAGCTCTTGTATATATTTAAATAATATATATTATTATAACTACTAGTTAAAAAAATATTCAAATAATTCGAATTAACAACAGTAAATGACACTAAATTTTCAAGTGATAATCAAGATTAGCTTCAAAAGATTTGTTTTGCAATACTATAAAATTTTAACTCGCATATATCTCATATGATAGTGTAGCAAAATAGCGACGTATTTTGTTTCTCAGTTAATTATTTTTACATAATAATCCAAATATTTCCTTTCAAAGGATTAGTACACAAGGGAATATATATCACCCCAAAAATAATAATAACTTGCAAATCAATCATATTTGAGCATTAAAAAACAGAGCAATTATCTTAAGCACGGGAAGGACAAAAATAATCATTAGGTAAAAAGATTCTATGATCATTTAATAAGTGTCA
Source organism: Calophaca sinica (assembly GCA_037113605.1). Classification (NCBI taxonomy): domain Eukaryota; kingdom Viridiplantae; phylum Streptophyta; class Magnoliopsida; order Fabales; family Fabaceae; genus Calophaca; species Calophaca sinica. The sequence continues at coordinate 49,872,719 of CM073733.1, forward strand.
ATGTGTATTTTCAATAATACATCGCATCATAGTTGAACTGGGATGACCAAAGCGATTATGTCAAAGCATAAAAAGTTGTAAGTTTTGAGCACTTATGGTGCATATGATTTGACTCTATCATCCTTATTTTTTGTAAAATATAATCCAACGAGAAATCTTAAAATTTCTCTAATATAAACTATTAAAACAACAGAGATATTCCAAATCTCTCTCACTTTTTGTTTCAACATGATACTTATTGTGACGTATATATTTGAAACTTAGTAGATTTCTTCGGGATCAACTAGATTACAACGCATCATTAATGGATAATTTTGTCCTATTTCAGAATATATCACATGCTCTTCTGGAGCATTCGATCATCTTTGCAATACCAGATACAATATCAACATTAATTTCAGCTAATGTTAATTGCATAAAATATTTTTTAATACAAATAATTGTGTAGGTTGTACCATTGTTCACTAAATATTTGTACTTCTGGACCGAAAAGATTACTATTCTAATTCGTGCATCCATCGTTGTAAACAATTATGCGTAGATCCAATACTGGTACTTCAAGACCAATTTCACAATTACTTGAAATTTAGTATTGGTACTTCAGGACCAATAAAAGACAAAGAGTTTTGGCTATTCATTTGCTTTGGTACTTCAGGACCAACTGTGAGGCAAAACTTGCAAACATTAAAAAATAGTGTCCATTTAATCTTGGCATAAAAAAAATATGTATACATAAAGAATCTTACCTTAAAATGAAGCATACATAAAGATTGCTACACCGTTGAAGACTTGATCGTGCTTGGTAGCAATTGGTGTGAATACTACTTAGTTGATGTTACACCTGAATGTACTCTTCAGCTTTCATTTGGTGCTGAGAAAGGTTATATCATCGTTTCTTATTGGGACATAAGATTTCTTGCATTTATACGTGTGTCTTTATGAATTTCAAGCAAACAATTCAACTTTTCATTTCATGAATCAACTAATAAAAATTTTTCTCCATTTTTTTAATAAAAAATAGACATAACCAAATACATATTATTTGTAAGAACATGATCAAATGCATAATTTTCATAATCAAAATTTGAACACCAACATAAATTTAAAGATATGCATTTCAAATTTAAAATACATAATTACCATATTAAACGTCATATCTTTATAGCAACAAATTTTGAACGATTAATTAAATATTGTATCAGAAAAATAATATCTTTAAATAAGGATCACATCTTTATATAAAATGAGGATAAGGATTCTAAAAATATATGAATCACAATAACAAGAATTACAATATATCATATACACAAAGATCCAAATTTACATGAAAACATGTAAACAAATCAATGATAATATCTTTTGCAAAGAACACATGTTTTTGCAAATGGTTAGACTAGTTCTTCAAGAACTAGAATTCAATGACTAGTACTTCAGGAACTAGGATTCAAAGGTTAATTCTTCATGAATTAACATGTAAAAATCTCATCTTTAATATAAAAATAGGCAACGAGATTCGAATGTTAGTTCTTCAGGAACTATCATGTAAAGATACAATCAATAAAGATTTTTTTTCCACTTTTCTTTTGTTTCAAACTATATTAAGGTCAAATCTAGCTTTTCTGGGACTTACGTAGGGTAAAATAATCATGATGTTCTTCGGGAACTATACGCAGCACTAAAAAAAATTATGAGGCTCTTCAGGAATTATACATAGTGCTAAAAAAATTGTAAGGTTCTTCAGGAACTTTTTGTAGCGCTAAAAAATTATAAAGTTCTTCATGAACAAATCTCGTGCTATAAAGATCTTCAGGAACTTTTCTATCAAATACAAAATTTCATTCATGGTCTAAAAGTCTAGTTCTTCAGGAACTATTCCACAAATTTTCATATAATGATGACCAAGAAAACTTATAGTTTTGTGCAATCCTACAGGGATTCTTGAATATTATACACAATATGATTAATCATAGATTCAGACAATATGAGAATAAAATTTCCATAAAAAACCCAAATGACATGAAAAACAAAAAAATATTAGAAAAAAATGATCTTCCAAAGAGTGTGAGAAAGAAAACGAGTTCTTTCAATAAAACCTCTTTAAGCAATCACATGTATGGTAGAGTCTCGTGTTGATAACGTGTTGTATATAGAAAAGAAAGTAGAGAGACAAGACAATAGAAATATAGACTCAAAGACCGGTTCTTCATGAACCTGGATTCCAAGGCTAGTTATTCAGAAACTAGCTATAATCTTTGTATTGATAGTTTGGTCAAGCGTGTACAAAGACAAACCTAATAGTCCTATTTATAGAGATATTAGACTACTAGTTATGGACTAAATTAAGAGATATGATAAAGATACGATGAGATAACAAATTAATATAGTCATCCGCCAAATCTACATATTTGTAACAATTTAAACCTTATTTTTAGTGATGCACAAAATCTTCAGTGTATTATTTTAACAAAATTGATTTGTAAATATATTTTTTTTGCCAATAAAATTATACAGATATGGTAAAGAAAGGCTTTAGTCTGAAAGTCTGGTCATGGAACACGTTACACGTCTGCATACCATTGTTAATTTTTTTTTTTTTTTATATTTCTTTTTGCTTAATTACTTGTAACATACCATAGTACTACTCCTCCGGAATAAATTATAAACAACTTTTATCTCATGTTTTTAGAATAAAATATAAGCAAATGTTAACTATTTTTTTCCTATTTAATGATAGTAATTCTAAAATATCCCTTATTTAATTTAATTTTTTGTATTTCTAATGAACTAATTTATTAGTCATGAAGGTAATTTAGGTAATAGAGTTAATTTTTAATTAAGATTACGTAGATTAAATGTGACTAACTAATTATTTTAATAACCATGAATTAGTTAACCTTTTTTTGATAGGCAAATGCTAGTGGTTAGTTTTTGTTAGAGGAGATGAGAATTTTGTTAGTGACATGAATCTAAACCCTGTACTTTCTGCTTATAACTCTTTCATGTCCCTTGAATAACTATGAACTAGTTAACCATTGTTTATAATTCTTCTCGGAAGGAGTATTTTATTTTGACTCAAATGGCCAACATGTGAGGCATTACATTTATATAAACGCGTTGTGTTAGTCCCCCACTGCTGGTTGCTTTGGCAATTTCAGCGACATGGGGACGTCAGAACCGGGGTTCGAACCCAGGTATTGCCATTTGCGTGTGTGTGTTTGTTGTTTACCATTTCTACTAGCTGACAAAAAAAAACGCGTTGTGTTTTGAAAACAGAGCACGTCAATAATTTACTCCAATAAATAAAATAATGAAAGAATCGGATATCAAAAAGCAATGACAATAAAGACAATATATTATGAAATTAAATGCTAATCAAGGAGCACTAAGCCAGCAGATTCTCTTTTTCAATTTTGGTCATGTTTGTCGTATTTGACTTAGTAAGCACGAACCATCTATTGATTTTAATTCGTTTGCTACTAACTTCGGGCCCGAGAATATGGTTAATTTGAATCTTAAAAAGTGGACCAATTTTGGAGGTTAAGTAATTAGGAGTTAATTCTCCCAGTCTATCGACCGAACCGGTGATTAGTCCTATAGCCGATCTAAATGATCGAAGCTTGTAGAGATACTTTGGGCCTTGGGTTGTCATTGCGGAGCTAAAGACCCTAATTACAGTAGTTTAAAAAAAGCAATGAATATTTATATTCTAAATTATTTAAAGGCTTCAATACGATTTTAGACCTCTAAAATATGTTAATGTTTGGATTTGGTCTTTAAAAACATTTTTCCAGCTGTTGGTCCTTCATATCCGAAAGTGTACCAATATCAGTCCCGAGTAGGGATTAATGTTGGTACACTTCTAAACAGGAGGGACTAATGTTAGTAAATTTCCAAACACAAGGAACCAAAAGTTAAAAAACAAAATTTTGGAAGACTTAATCCTATCATTAACATATTTTGGGTACTAATATCATGTTTAAGCCTTATTTAAATTTACCAACAATAAAATTATATATCATTTTTTTACGTAGTATATCATTTTGTTTTAATACATCTCTATTTACTATCACAAACACATATATATAGACACATACATACATATATATTATTTGATTTCTCATTTTTATAAATCTCATGCATTTTCATCAAACTCTTTTCACACAGTTCCCAACTGCTAGTTGTTTTGGCAATTTCAGCGACATGGAGACGCGGGGACCGGGGTTTGAACCTGGGTGTTGCCGTTTAGACGTGTGTGTTTGTTGTTTACCATTTTTACTAACTGACAAAAAAAAACTCTTTTCACACAAAATCACGCATCTTTTTCATAGTGGTACCTATCATAAATTCTATACGAAATCAAAATTAATCCTATCAAATTTAATTATCGTATTAAATATTTATTCGAGGGATATAAATTTCTTTATTTTATTTAATTAATACTTAAATTGCTTCAATCAATCAACATTACATCAATTTAATTATATATACACAAGTTATCTTGACTAAATTAATCTTTCTGACAATTAGATTAATTTTTAAAACTTTCAAAACCTTAACATTTTGATTTTTACTTAAACTTAATTCATTTACTTTTTGAAAAAAATATTTGTGAAATGCAAATTGTACTTGTTAGTTACATGTACACACTACAACAAAAGACAGTTTTAGCAGCAATAAAAAAGCATTTAGCGGCAATAAAAACAGCCGCTAAAAATATTATAAGCAATTATACAATACTCAAGGTTGCCGGGGTTGCTAAAAGCTTTCCTGACCATTTACGTGAATGCTGGTAAAGGCTTGTTACTTGCCGCAAAAGTTTGTGCTTTTAGTGGCAATTTTTATGGCTGCTAATGATGCATTTTCATTTAAAAGTAATATCTCGGTCATAGGTGTTGCTCTTACAAGCACTAATGTTTACTAAAAATTTCCTAAATGCAATTTAAAATGAAATAATGGAAATAAAAAACCAAGACTTTATCAAATCCTTTTTGGTTAAAAATTATATATTTGTTTAGGGACAAAAAACAAGTTCCAAACATGTTTTCAAAAACTCTTTACTATTTTTTAAAGCAATATATGGATGAGTTCCTAAAACACGAAACAACACTACTTAGGCAATTCTCAGCATCAGAAAAATACAAAAAAGTTTTCCAAATTCTAGTTTATGAATACGATTGTACTTGTTCATCTTCATCAATCTATAAAATACAAAAATATTAAATTTCGCTGAAAAAACTTATTTCAATGTGACATGTGGAAGCAGAATAAGCATACTATATACCACCAAATCATGACCAAGCTCAATTGATTCTCGTTCAATTTCTACATCCAGATCCAGGGAAGTTCTTTTAAATTTACATTAAACCTTGAGGCTATGATCTAAATAGAAGTAGATTGAGTCAATAGAAGTAGAACCATAGCAGCTTTTTCTTATTTAATAAATAGTAGTAGTACTCTCCAACAATTTTTGTTTTTACAAACTTCAGTGATTTTCTGTAATCATAACTAGTCCTTCAATACCTATGAGGCTATGATCTAAACACATAATAATAATGTCACTGAGATATAAGAATAGCCTACTACCTTCAGTAAACTCCCATAACCACAACCACAGTCATGACACATAGCATTTTCCCTATCCCTTTGAACAATGCGTTCATTAGATTTTTACTTCAACAAGAGTCCCAGTTTGAAAACTTTTGCAAACATACATGATCACCAAACTTATCTTGGTATTGCAAGAAAAGCAGTGGTTGTGCAAAAATGAATAATAAAGAGACAGAGAAAATCAAATGCTCAAGAATTAAACCAAGGCATCTTCGGATTTTCACCACCATAGTCCTTCCTTGTGTTCCGAATCAACACATGAATCAAGGAGAAACAACAAGACTCCAGGAAACCGTATTCAAAGAGAAACAAAAATATCAAACACAAATGCAATTGAAAATATAAAAAATTAAACTAGAGAAGGGATAGATGTATTGACATCAACAAGAAAACGGTCCAGCTAATAAATAAGAAATAAATCATGACAATATGTAAAAAGAGACAACACTACACCAAATTATTTAAAAGATGGCGTCACCTTAAACAGTGCTTAATTATTGAAGTGCTACTTAAAATAAAAAGAGTTGTTGGAGCACAAAGGAAAAAACGGCGCTTTGAAAAAAAACGCTAGTTTAGGTCATAAACATCGCTTCCTAAAACAAAACGCTACTCTAGGTTATAAGGAATAACCAGCACTTGCAATGGGAAGCGTTGTTTAAAGTTATGCACAAACTATAAACAGTGCTTATCATATGAAGCGCTGCTTTAGGTCATAAAAATAAGCAGTGTTTGTCTCTATAAAGCGCTACTTATTGTCTATATCTAATATTAAATTTCACTTCCCTCGCGTGACATGCAGTACCAAAACGAAACCCATTTCTCCCTGTACCATTCACTATCTCTTCTCCCTCTCTAGCTCGCGTTGCCTCCCATTTCTTCCTATACCAAAACAAAGCAGTGTTGCCTCCCATTTCTCCCTCTCTCGCGTTCACTTTTTTGCCCTGAAGAACCGCTTTTGTGACGCCCGACCGTAGCTCGCTTCTATCAGCAGTTGCCGGAGCTCGTATCGTCGCGTCTATCACTGCCACCCCTGAAGAACCACCCGCATTTGTTTTCTCCCCTCGCTATCGCTGCGGCTCACCGTCACGCCAGAGGAAACTGGGAGGACTTCACAGTTTAAGGGTAACTGGTAAGAAAAATATTGAGCCTTGAGAGTTACTGTTTAACTAAGAGAGTTAAAGATATGGGAGTTACTGTGTGGTTTTGTTGCAGGGATAAAAGATTGAGTTCTGGGACAGTGCACTCTACTGACATTTATCCATCACGAAAGTACACTTGCTTGGTAACATTGTTATGCTCTTTGTCCTATTTCTTGTGATATTCAGTTATTTTTCAGAGATGGGAGCAGCATTGATTTTGGATTTTTGCCTAATTTAGATTAAGTTATGAAAGTTTCTTAATCAAAAATTTGAAATAAGTATGTGGTTACAAAAAAGTTTTTATAAGCTTCCAGACCCATGTAGAATCTAGAGAAGTTAAATGATAGAGTTAGGGATAAAAGTTGATATGAAGGAGCTGATTTCAATTTATACAACTTATATTTCTTTAAGAAATTTATCCATTTGATTCTTTAGAATTTAGTTTTACCCCCTTACTAGCTGATACTACAACGTTGCCGCAGTGTCTGTGTTATTTGATCCTCTTCTGTGTTAATAGTAACTTGTCCAAGGTTTAGACTTTATAAAAGAACACATGGTGATCACAAAGAGGCAAAAAACTGGTAGTTCTCCAATCCTGATCATGAAACATCTTAGACAACAATGAGACAATAGAGTTGCAGATGCGGCAGGTAGAATCTATCTAGAAGAGAAACCAACAAATGCAGGATGATTGTGAATTTGTCCTTTGTTTATTCTAATTGATGCAGAGAGCAACTTTGCTCTTATTTTGTCTTGTAATTATTATCATTTTATCAAACTTTGTAGGGCCAGTTTTAATGAATCAGAAGGATTAAAGGACAATAACATGATCAAAGATATTTACGTGTTAATGTTAATACATAATCATAACATAAATAAATATTGGAATTGGAATTCGAATTTTACTTCACTGCCTTTTAGGACATCGCCTTTGGTGTAATTAACTCATGGTAACTTAATAGGAACCACAAATATTGATAAAGAACAAATTAGTCTGTCTGTTTAGTCATCAATTCTATTGAAACCCCAAAGCATGAAATTTAATAAATCATCCACTTTGTCAATAGTTTAAAACCCTTTATAAGACCAACTAATAGATGCTTGGTTGTCATTAGCTGAACAAGGAAAACTTGTTCTTTGACCTCAAAAGTAATCCTAGTGTGGTAGTTGTCATTTGGGCTAAACATGACAGGATAAAACTCACTACCTTGACCCTAAAACAAACATTTTTTTTCCTTATTCCATAGTGAAATAATTTATTTTACAAACAGATAGGACTAAGAATTCTCTATATATACCCACCAAAATCTCCATCAAAGCATCAACCACTAAGAACAACAACAAAGTGGAGAAACATAGAGCATCATAAAGAAAAATGAAAAGTTTTTGCACCAAAGCTTCTTTTCTTTTATAGGCTATTCTTATTTTTACTTCCTCTTAGGCACTGTAATATTTTCTCATCCTCCAACCGCTACTTTCTATTGAATCTTCGGTTTGGTTTTGCAGGCTGAGGCACTCCTTGGATATTTGAGAGAATCAAGACAAGAAGCGTCCTCTTCAAGTCCTTAGAGAAGTAGTTACTACCTAGGAAGGTAATTATATAATGTAATTGGTTGTTGTACATATTGTGTTTTTCATGGTCGTAACTTTTTACATTATGGATGTTTACATTATGGATGATATAGAAGAAGGCTGAATGAACAGATTATTTTCAAGTGCTTGTGGTTAGAAATGAAATGTTTATTAACATGATTATTTGGTAATTAGTGCTGTAGTTTACCATGTGGTCAATATTTGATCCATTTCCATTTTGGTTTATTTGATTTGATTCTTCCACATTAGTTCTGTTCTGGGATTGGCTTTTATGTGTTTTCTTCCACACTTTTTCAATGTTGCATGACAAGGATTTCCTTTTTATATTGGTTGGTTTTGCATATATTTTATGTTGGCTGGCTGATATGGTATTTTATGTTGTTACAGGTATTGTATATATTTTGAAATTTCCATATTTTAGGGGAGACTCGGCGAAGAATGTTAAAATCCTCCATACCCTTACAAAGGAGGGGTTAAGGGGTATTCCCACATTGACGAAGAAATGGTATGTACAATATCTTTAATTATAACTTGTTTTAACACATCTCTTGGTTTCTTTCTCAGTAATGGTGAATTTTATTTTAACACATCTCTTGGTTGCTTTCTCAGTAATGGTGAATTTCAATTTGTTTGTTCATATGTACAGTTGTTGGAGTCAGGAGAAGATGCAATATCTCAATCAATTGATCGAGCTTATTTGTGGATAGAAGCCCACCGAAACAAAGAGGGTGAGATTGGACATCTTCCCACTAGAGAAGTGGCTGACAAAATTGTAAGTATGATAGCATTAATTAACGTTTTCATTTGTGATAATGATAATATTTAAAAATCTTTGTTAGTAATATTCGTGTGTCGCAGGATGAATTGTCAAAGTCTATGTCAGATTTGTCTGGCCAACAATATGTCCTTTCCTAAGCCATACCCATCAAGGAGTATCCTGGTTGGGTAAGGGGCGTGGGATTTGGTGTCTCCCAGGGCGCTATCTTTGGATCAAAGAAGCGCGCAAGATGCCATGCTGATGCTAGTGAAACAGAAGACTTGAGGAGAATGGCAACTGGCTAGACAAGTTCAAGAATTGCAAGATAGCAAGAAGGATAAGGAATCAATGGAGATGGTCGAGCATGAGTCACCAATCCCTAACCCAAATAGTAGTATTCAATGGTTTAACATATTAATATTTTGTTTATCATTGGTTTAGGGCATTCATGAGTGCAGCCTATATTTGACAAGCCTACACAATGAATGGTCGGTAAGGGAATGTTGTATAATGAACCGGGTGTCTTACAACACAACCTACCCTTACCTCCCAATCATATGAAGGTTAGAGTTGACATTGCATTTGAGAGGGATGCATCATTGTCTATACCACTGGAGGCAGCAGATGTGATGACAATGGAACAGACAATAGGTCCTATGTGGCATGGCCAAACAACCTCGTAGTTACAAGTGATATGGTACGTATATGTTAATAAATATGATTCACTACCATATGCTGCATATATTTATTAAATTAGGTTATCACTAACTAATCAATATATTGGAATGCAAAATATGTAGGTATCCGCAACATCGAAATCCAAGGACAAGGGCAAGAGTAGGATGCCTATAGCTAGCAAGAATGTTGGCAAGCAACCAACAAATGGGTCATTCACATCTCCAATGAAGAAGGCCATGGTATCTCAGCCTCCTACAGCTCCTGCTATAGATTTTACAATTTATCTTAGAGTCCATGTGACAACAAAGATGGAGGGGGAAGATCCCATTAAAGTACCAATGAATGAATCAATTTTGGGATATGAGCACGCACTAAGAGTTGGTGCTAATGGTGCAATTCAAGAAATTCTTAATGACCACCTATAGTTAAGTGAAACTATTATTAGTGTATATCTCAGGTACTGCATTAAACTTTAAAGTATCCAATGTTTTTTTTATTCTTTCAACTAAATATTTATGTTATTGTTAATGCATTAATTTGTATGCATGTTTTAATTTAAGATACTTGTATCAAGAGATATTGATCCCACAAGAACAAACTCAAAGGTTTGTGTTGTTATGCCCACAACGAATACATATGGAATCATGGAATGCTGACATGTCTAAATATATAGTTCAGCGTTTGGCATTAACAAATCCTCTGTTTTTGTCACCTTGCATCGTAGTGTAAGTCATTTAATTTAATCATATATATATATATATGTGTGTGTGTGTGTGTGTGTGTGTGTGTATATATATATATATATACACACACACATATCACTTCATCAATGATACTAAATTTATTGAAATGTGTTTACTTGCTTATGATTTTTTTCTCCAATATTTTTGTAGGGATCATTGGTTATTGTTAGCGATTAACCTGAATCAAAACACTGTGTACTATTTAGATACATTGCATGTACAAATCAACATGCACAAAAAAATGAAAGAGAAGTATAATCAGTAAGTGTGTATATTATATATATGTATGTATGTATTTTCTTAATATACATATATGCACTTTTATTCATGTATTGGAATGGTTATGGTTTATGAATCTAAAATTGGATATTGGTTATGAATGTATTGGAATGGTTATGCTATGAATTTAAACGTTTATAGATATTGTAATGTTGAAGTGTTTATTTGTTTATATTTGGCCTATGTGACCCCTTGTGCTGGCTGGTATGGTATTTTTGTTGTTACACTTATTTTATAAATTTTGGAATGTCCATATTTTAAGGAAGACGCTGCCAAGATTTTGTTAGAAATTTGATATAGTCAGTGTGTTGATATTAAGAGCAGTGGTTATGAATGTATTGGAATGGTGTCTTTTGGTTGGTAGAAATGATTATGAGTGTAAAATTGGATATTGAATGATTTTATTTGATTTTGCACTTAGGGCTATCCTAATTTATCCAAAAAACAAGTCTCGGTTTTCTAAATCGACTCCACCTAAATGGATACCGATAAAGGTATTTATACCAAATTTTTTATGCAATTATTCAAATTACCAAAATAAAAACAATTAATTTCTTATTTTTTGCTTTATAGTGTCCTCGCCAACTGAACTCTGATGATTGTGGCCAGTATGTTTTGAAGTTTCTCAAGGATATTGTCGTTCATAACGAAACACAAATTCCAACAGAGGTATGTATGTAATAATTTCAAAGTTCATATAATTTTTTTTACTTTTACACATACCATTTGAATGCATATGTTCAATTCTAACTTGATTTAATTTTTATGTCGCAGTACTTTTCTGATTGTCAATTCGACACATACTCTGATCATATTTGAACTCAAAGAAGAGTGGTGTCGATATTTTGTTACAAATTTTATCATTTATAGGCAGGTAGAAAAGGAAGATTAATATTTAATGTTTAGGTGAGTTTGTTAAATTTGGTTTTTGTGAGTTTGGTGTTGATATAAGTAACATGCTTATGTGGTTAAAAAATTCTTGCACATTTGTTGAAGTTTAGCATACTTGAATTGAAATAGGTTCACATGAATTTGGGAGTAAAATTCTACACTATTTAGTACATTTGTTGAAGATTAGCATACTAGGTAGACTTGTATTAGATTTTATTATGTTTGGCCTATGTGTTTTCTTCCACATTTTTTTCAATGTTGCATGACAAGGATTTCCTTTTTATGTTGGCTGGTATTGTATATATTTTATGTTGGCTGGTTGGTATGGTATTTTATGTTGTTACAGATTTTGTATATATTTTGGAATGTTCATATTTTAGGGAAGACTCTGCCAAAATTTTGTTAGAAATTTGATATAGTCTGTGTGTTGATTAGCAGTGGCAGAAGAAGAAGAAGAAGAAGAAGAAGAAGAAGAAGAAGAAGAAGAAGATATTAGTGTAATGTTCAGATACTATTTGTAGCATGACATGTGTAATGTTTAGTTAATGCATTTTAATGTTTTAGCGATGATAATTTTGTTAATTGTGAATTTGGCTGAGAATTATATTGTAATTTATTCATGTTAATGCAATGGTTCTGTACTGTTTCTATCAAAAAAAAAATATCGTAATGTTAAATTTAGTTTTAGCGAGTTTGATGTTGATACAATTGGGTGTTGATGACAATTGTGGTGTACATTTTGTGTTATCACAATATTATGCACCGGATATCATGTGAATATAAGGAAAATAAAGGAGAATAAACAGTGCTTCATTAAGGAAGCGAATGTTATTGTATATGAATAAGGAGAATAAACAACGCTTCAGTAAGGAAGTGTTGTTTATTGCATATGAATAAGCAGCGCTTCCTTAATGAAGCGTTGTTTATTCTATATGAATAAGCAGTGCTTCCTTAAGGAAGCGCTGTTTATTGTACTTATTCATATGCAATAAACAGCGCTTCCCTAATTAAGTGCTGTTTAATATCACTTTTCAGCAGCGCTATATAAACGCTGTTTTTAAATTACATTCAGTAGCGGTTGAATATGCATCGCCTTTAAGCGCTGTTTATTGTCAAAACTGTTGTAGATGTTACCTTGACAACTATATGATAACATACCAAGTAATAGTTTCATGGCTGAAATAATAGACAGTATCTAAACAAAGAAATTAATTACCTTTCCAATAATAATTCCTTTCTATGTTTGTTAATTATACCTATAATCATGAAAACAACTCCATTCATGAATAGACGCAAAGCAAGAAAAACAGAGAATAAAGATGCAATTTTGTGGGGAAGTGCCTTAAAATCAATTAGGAAGTGATTGGAATGCATAAAACTGATTTTTCAAGCAGTTGAATCGATTCACTGGTCAAAGGAATCGATTCATGAGTGGTTCTGGGCGCAGGAACTTTGGGAGTTTCTCTGTGAATCGAATTGGGCAGTGGTGAATCGATTCACCATTTAATTCATCAGTTTGGGAATCAAATAGTCTCTCTGAGATTCGAAGCTGGAATCGATTCATGAATCACGAAAGTGCTGGTTTAAGTGGATGAATCGATTCACTGATACATGTGAATTGATTAACTGACAGCAAAAATGCGAGTATAAGAGCCCAGAAGCAGCAGAATGCATGCAGAAGGTGCAGAAATGCTATGAGGCGATTGGGAGCGATTTGGGGCAATTGGGAAACACATTCTAAACACTTTGGAGCTTAAGGTTTCATAGAGGGAGGGTTTCAATCTTCTTCTATTGTAATCTTGAGGGTTATTCATTGAGTGAGAGAGATTCATTGTGAGATCTTGAGATTGTTCACCTTGAATAATTGGATGAGATTGTAAAGAGCTTTGTAATTTCTTGTAAAGACTCATTGAAGATAGTGGATATGGAGGGTTGCTCTCTCCTATAGATGTAGATCATCTTTTTAGGACTAAACTGTGTCAACAATTCTGTGTGTTAATTTCCTCTCCTTCTCTCTTTATTGGTTAACTGCTTTTAGGGTTTTTGAATTGCACATTATTAGAATTATTCTGTGTTGATTCTTGGACTGCTGGAATTGTTTGGCTTGGTTGTTATTATTTTTCGTCCCAATTCTTGTTTGAACACCAATAAGTGGCGCCGTCTGTGGGAAACAGGAGGATATTCAATTCTTGCACCATGGGTACCAAATGGGACATCGAAGAATTCTGGGGAAACAACGACTTTGGGCTGTGGAGGATAAAGATGGAAGCTATCTTGGTTCAACAGCAATGTGTAGATGCCTTAAAGGGTGAGGCAAAGATGCCATCATCTTTGTCGGATAAAGAAAAGAAGGATACGATGGATAAGGTGAGAAGCGCTATCATCTTATGCCTTAGGGATAAGGCATTGAGAAAAGTTGCAAGAGAGAAAATGGCTGCAGAAATGTGGGCCAAATTGGAATCGTTGTATATGACCAAATTGTTGGCTCATAGTTTATGCTTAAAACAACATCTCTATTCGTTCAAAATGATAGAGACAAAACTGGTGATGGAGCAATTGACGGCATTCAACAAGATTCTTGATGACTTACAAAACATGGATGTGAAGCTCAATGATGAGGATAAGACTATACTTTTACTGAATTCGTTACATAGGTCCTTTGAACACTTTAAGGATGCGCTCCTTTATGAGAAAGAGTCAACTATCACCTTGGATGAAGTCCAATCATCCATAAGAACTAAGGAGCTAACCAAGCTTCAAGAGTTGAAGGTTGAAGATAATGGTGAAGGCTTAAATGTGGTAAGGGGAGAAGTGAGAGTAGAGGAAATAATAAAGGGAAGAAGCTTAGGTCGAAATCCAAGTCAAAGGGGAACAATAAAGAGAAGTTCAAATGCTTTAATTATCACAAGACGGGTCATTTTAAAAATGACTGTCCCAAAGAGGGGGACAAGGGTGATTATGTACAAGTAGCGATTGCTTTGGAGGATGGTTATGAGAGTGCGGGGACTCTAGCGGTTACAAGTTTAGAAACAGAGAAGAATTGGATGATGGATTCCGGATGTTCTTATCACATGTGTCCTAGGAAGGAGTACTTTGAGACCTTGGAGCTTAAAGAAGGTGGAGTGGTTCGCCTTGGTAACAACAAAGCGTGCAATGTGCAAGGTATGGGTTCTACGTGCAAGGTGCAAGGTATGGGTTCTACTCGTCTAAAGATATATGATAACTGTGAATTCTTATTGCAAGATGTGAGGTACGTTTTCGAACTTAAACGAAATCTCTTGTCTATAATACTACAAGAAAAACTGGGCATACCGACGGCCTCACACCCGTCGAAAATGAAAAGCATTTCGAACGGCCAACACCGTTGGTAAGCCTAATCCGCCATTATCGTATACTTACCGACGGCCTTGCCCGTCGGTACCATCAGTAAAGTTGTCGCCTTCTTGATTCGCTTCACATTTTCAAATACCGATGGGATAGGGCTGTCGGTATTTGAAATATGGCTGTCGGTAATGCTGCGTAGTGTTATGATGGGCTTAGGCCATCGGTAAGTAAAGAAAAGGTCGTTGGTATATTGTGTTATGAAGCAGAACACAACCTTCTCCCCCTTCACTGTTCAGAAACCCCTTTCTCTCTCTACGGAATGCTCCTATCTCCGGCCACCACACCATCGCCACCACATGACCACTCCGGCGATCGTCCCTGTCCCTGTCTCTCTCTCTCTGACCATCGCAGCCACCGTCCCTGTCTATCTCTCTCTGTCTGTCGCGACCACCACCACAACCACCTCTTCTCCTTCTCCCTTTGTCCTTCGCGACCACCACCGTCCCACCACCCCTACTCCCTTTTGTCCGGCGTAACCACTAGATACCGGGCACCACCACTGCCACTGTCATCTAGCGCACCACTACAGTGTTGTTGCCCACTATGCACCAGCCCCCGCCACTGTTGCTGTTTGGCACTTGGGCATTGGGGCATTCTTATTCTCCTTCTCTTGTTTCTCCTGTCTTCCACTTCAACAGGTTCTTTCTTACATTCATCTCATGACTCATGCTGGCCTTTTTTTCTCATCGAAGTTTTGAATTTTTGTATTCCTTCTGTGTGTTTGTGGTTCATGGAGTTGTCCATTTTTCTATGTTAATCTTCATTGATCATTTCTTTGTGTCTGACATGGATTTGGACCTTGTTAGCTGTTGTTGAATTATTTTGAATGAATGTTTGGAAAGCTTTGTTCTTTCAAGGTTTCAAGAATGTGTAAGTGGTTTTTCTGCAAAATTTGGAATTTTTTTTCTTTTCTTTCGTTAGCTTCTGGTGGCTTTTGCTGTTGATGCCAAGAAAATATGGTGTTTGGCTTCTTTTGTTTTTTAATTTTTTTTTCCTTGCTTACAAAAATTTAGGTATGTTTTTATTGCTCATATGCTCGCTCTCTCTGGACTGGATCTGTTTATGACCCCTCACTCCTCAGTATTCCTGTTGCCTCAATCTAATAAATTACTTTTGTTTGAATGGATTCTTTTAAGTAAAGCAAACACTTGTATTGTTGATTTGCAGTGGCCAGTGGGATGGGCACTTAAATTAATAGGGTGTGTATTGGGATGGTGGGACTAGAGGGGAGCATTAGATATTAGATTTGTTCAGTCAGGTATCTAGGCTTAGGATGCCAAAAATAAATTTGGGTTTATGATTTCAGGCCTTTGTTTCAAAAGTATGCCGGATTTCTGAGTGAATTAGTAAGAGTGAGATGGCTGGGTTGCTGGTAGTGGTAAGAAGACAGAATTTGTGACTTTGATCGGTGGTGAATGCATATATGACTTATTGAGTTTGACCCTTGTTTGTTCTTAGGCAGTGGGTTGTGTAAGGAATCACTGAAGAAATTTGTGTGGGTTGTATAAACCTAGTTACACTTGGTATATTTTGTTCTTGTTTTGTTTCCTTTTTCTAAGGTCACTTATCTTGGTATTAGATTTTTCATTATTATAAGAGTGGCCGTTAAGAGAGATAAAATTTGTCATTACAGTTGTTGATTGGGTAATTTTAGATGTGATCTATAGCATCTGGTTTAATGGTTTTTTCATTCAATTTCTCTGAATGATATGCATTTTGTGATCTGTAAGTATTATCAAATTTATTCTCAAAAATGTTTTATGAATTTGACTTGTTAGTTGCTGGCATCACACTCCACCGCGCCACCGCAACTGCCACCACTACCCGTGCCTCTACCACTACTCTGCGATCGAGGTTGGTTCATTATAAGTTTTTATCGTGCGAGTAATTTTGTATGATTAGGAACCGTAGTTTAATGGAAATTTTGTATGATTAGAGACCGTATTAGCTACCGTAGTTTAATTGAAATCTTGTATGATTAGGGATTATAATTATGATTAGAGACTATATGATTTGTGACTATTATGTAATTTTATATATTTGGTACTATAATTGTAATTAGAGACTGTATGATTTGTGACTATTATATAATTTTGTATATTTGGGACTATAATTGTAATTAGAGACTGTGTGATTAGGGACTGTAATTGTAATTAGAGACTGTATGATTACAGACTGTATATTTAATAATTTGTATTTTAAATGTGTTGTTATTAGATTTATTGAATATATTAAAAATTATTAATATCAGAGAAAAATCGGTATTAAATATATTAAATGTTATTAATACCGGTGAAAACTGATATTAAACGTTATTAAATATGTCTTAGATTACTTAATTTTTTTTAGATTAATTATTAATATCAGAGAAAAGCCTTAGATTCTCGTTTGAGGTTCAATATATTATTGAGTGCATGTACTCTTTTAGGGTACCACGTGTTCATTCTATATTGAACCTTGAATTGTTCAAATGGGACAGTTTGGGAAAAACTTTTTCTTTACTTGTATAATAGTTGTTGCTTAATTCTCGTATCTTTATATTTGATGAAATTTCGGTTCGATTCATTTCTTTTTGTTCTCTGGGTGCATACTTAATAGCGGTATTCATAACTGCGATCATTTAGTGTACTCAGAGACCAATGGGAAATGTTGCCAAAATTTTGTCAAGTATAAGAGATGAGAATTAAGGAAAGACTATTATACAAGTTCTGAAAAAGTTTTTTCTCGAATGGGATAGGGTCGTACTATTTAAAGAAAGAGTGCAGTTCTAAGAATATAGTGCTGCTAAAATTGTCATTTTTTTAACATGTAGAAGATGGAATTTTTTCCTTCGAGTCGTAGTTGGATGTATGATAGGTTGTATCCGGGGAGAAGGGGTTTGAAAGAATGTTTTTGCGTTGGGGTTGATGACTTTGTCAAAGCCGCAATGGCACATGAAGAGCCCATGTGAGGTCATGCATCACCTGTATTCAGTTGGATTTAAGCCTAATTACTGGATTTGGACTAAACATGGTGAAGAGTTGTCTCGGGTTGATTTAGGGGTTGGCGATAATTGCACAGGTGCTTCAAGCAGTTGCGTAGATACGAGATATGGTGAGCAGATTGAATTGATGTAGGATATGGTTTGTGATACCTTGGGGGTCAACGTATCATTCGAAGAGCAACAATATGATGACACAGATAAACATCAGAGTTTATGTAAAAGGTGCCAAGGTGCCATAGGTGGAGGTGAAGACGACTTCTACCGCATCATTCAACATATACATGAACTGACATACAATACTTTAGACTATACTAAAAGAGTAGTGCTATTTTATTATAATTGGTTTGATCTGTTAAATAGAGGCACAAAAGGGGATCAAAAATATAATATTATAGAGATTTGCATGAGCAGAAGATACCAAATGTTTGATCCGTTTATCATGGCACAAAATGTAAGACAAGTGTATTATGTCCCTTATCCATTAACTCGAAAGGATTAACAAGGTTGGTGTGTCGCAATAAAGACAAAACCAACGGCTCTCATTGAAGCAGATGATCCACAGGAAGAAGTGGCTTATCAAGTGGATGAGATGTCTTATGTCAATATAGTAAATGAAGTGGAACCCACTTCTCAACTACGTGACAATCCAATCACATATGAAGAAGTAGATAGCGATGAGGAATTAAATGAAGAAGTGGCAGAACCATCAAGATCTGAAGACGATGCCGAAGTAGACTTGGCAAAATGGGCAGAATGAAATTGTTTAACTTTTTACAATTAGAGACTTGTCTAACAATATATTTTAATTTTTCAGTTATTTTCATAACTTGTTGTTTATTTTTATGGAATTTATTTTTAATATTGTTATGTTTAAATATAATATTTCATGACTGTTATTGTTGAATTGCTCTATAGACATATATGACATCAGGATCAGGATCCGACCCCCAGACCACCCACTGGTGGTAAAGGGAAGGGGAAGCCATCGCCATCGACTCCCTCAGTTGTTGGAGGCCAAACACTATTAGGCATAGCCCTACTGGGTATTCGAAGTTGTCATCTACAAAACGTCCGTGTACATCTACGCCTACACAGCTTCCGACACGTTCGACACCTACACAGCCTCCGGCACGTTCAGCATGTCCCCAACCCAGGGTTCCAACAGACACATGGCGCTTCTAGTTCTCATGTTGTACCACTAACGATGCCCAATGCTCATCAGTCCGAGGATGGCTATAATACGGGCTATATATATATATCGTTCATGGGAGGATACTGAACTTTTTTATATTTGAAAAATGTATCAGAGGGTATCTCTGAAGCAGATGATGGTTGATAGAATAATCCTTGATTATAATTGCCGGTATGAGTACTGCGTCCAACATGAAATTTGTGGTTGGTAGTAAAACACCTATTCTCTCGTTGAGAACGAAAAACACCATCTGATTTTAAAGTAGCACGATCTAATTCAAAAATTTCACCCAATTGAGCACGTCTAGCATATTTTTTCACAGTAGCAGGATCACTATAACTGACTCTATTGAGTTCGCCACCATAGAATTCAACAGTTACACCTACTTGTTCGACACAATACTTCAATTCTGCCCTTCGAAAAGGAACATCAGCTCTAACAATTCCGTCTCCGTCTACCAAAACAACTGGAAATGTTTCAAAAAAAGTAGGCATACGACGGACAAAAAGTTCACGCCCCTCTTTGTCTCTAAAGATAGGATGTCCGCTTATGCGTCTTGCTTTTACTGCTATATATATATATATATATATATATATATATATATATATATATATATATTCCTTCCCTCAAAGCCAGCTTCAAAGGCTATCACAGCAACAATTAAGGAGAATTATTCATCGTTTTGGCCTACCTAGGGGATGATGGTTGAGAACGAGCAGAAGCATATGTTCAAATCTTTCGGAGTAAGTTGCAATTTTTATTTTATTGCATATTATTTTTTTATTTCATAAGTTTCAATTATGTTTAATAATGTCTTATATTGATACAGGAGAGATGTGCTTGGAGGGTAGAGGATGAGGAGCGGATAAAAAAGAACTTTCATATGAAGGCCTCCCACCGCCTCTTTGATATGCTTAGAGATGCACGCCTCAGGGGACAGCCCCACTGGATAGGGGATCATATCTGACAGAGGCTGGTAGAGCATCGGCGCTCCCCTGAGTACAAATCCATCTGCGAGAAGGCCAAGAAGAATAGAGCCTCTGAGAAGGGTGAGAGCTTACACACTGGAGGTTCAATCAGTCAGGCACAGCACGCAGCTCGACTTGTACGTGTTATATTATTATTATTATTTATTTGTTTTTTATTAATTAATTACAGTCGAAGAGGTTGGGTAGAGAGGTACAGTTGCACGAGCTCCATCATCAACTCATATTAGGAGGAGTACTAGTGATTTCGTTAATGATCGGTCGAGACGAACCCAGGTAATTATAAAATATAATGAATATTTTTTTAATAATATTTATATTCTTTTCTTACAAAAAAAAAATTGACTTATTTGTTTATGAATGACAGGAGGAGTTTGAGGCGAGGATGTCCCAGATTAGATCTCAAACAACATCATGTTTCCCATCTTAGAGCCCTGAGGTTCCATCTGTACCTCTCAAGGTTTGGGCAAATGTTGTTAGCGACAAGAAGAAGGGTCGCCTATACAGTGCTGGAGACCTTGCCAGCAACAACAAGAAAGGGACCAGCCACCTCAACATTGGAGAATCATCAAATTGTGGTGCCAGTCGTCGCTCTGCCGCAGATGAGCAGGAGTTGGCCGAGGTGAAGCGGAGACTGGCCGCTTCCAAGGAGGAGACCCGTCGGACGAACGCAATTTTGGCTAAGGTGCTGGAGTGACAGGAACAGACGTACGAGATGCTAGCTCGCCAGCAGCCTCAGCCTCAGCCTCATCATCGGCCGCCTCCTCTGCCTCCGCCTCCTGGTACTGATGATGTCGATGATGCGGATGATTTAGAGCATCTCGTGCATGATCAGGACTATCAGGATTATTAGTGATGTTTTTTGACTTATTTTTTTTTATATTTTGATATTTTGAGGATATTTTTTTAATTTATATTATGTTTCTTTTTACATTGCTTTTTAGTGTACGTTATCACATTTCTTAATATGAAATAAGTTAATAATTAAATAACTAAATAATGAATAAATACATAATTTCAATCATTAAATAACTAAATAAATATTAATTAATTAAATTAAATTAATTAATTAATAATTAATTTATTTAGTAATTAATAAATAAATTAATTAAAGAAATTAATTAACTTAATTATATTAAATTAGTTAATAAATTACTAAATAAATTAGTTAATAAATTAAATTAATATCATAAATTAATTAATTTAATTAAATAAAATTAAATAAATAAATTATTCAATTAATTAAATTAATTAAAAAATAAAAAAACATAACAATACCGACGGCAGTGACTGTCTCCCTTTACCGACAGTTTTGCCCGTCGAAAATTACTGACGGTCTTGTCCGTCGAAACGCACCGACGAGCTTTCACCGACGGCTTATACCCGTCGGTAATTCCGACGACTATAGTAAAACCCGTCAGTAATTAAATCTTGTAGTGTAAGCATGTTTGACTGATTACGCTATAGCACTAGAATTGAAGATGGCATGATTAAGATTTCTAATGGTGCATTGATAATTGATAAAGGAACTAAGAGATATGGTTTATACATACTTGATGGCTCTACTATTATTGCTCATGCATCAATAGCTAGTCAAACTCCGCATGATAAAATCAAATTATGGCATTTAAAGTTATGGCATGTTTATGGGAAAGGTTTAGTTTAACTAGCAAAACAGAATTTGTTAGGAGGTGATAAATTTGATAAACTAGAGTTTTATGATCATTGCATACTAGGCAAACAACATAGGGTTAAGTTTGGAAGTGGCATGCATATCTCTAGTAGATCATTTGAGTAAGTGCACTCGGACCTTTGGGGTCCTTCAAGAGTGACAACTCATGGAGGGGTTCCTATTTTCTCACCATGATTGATGATTTTTCTAGAAGAGTGTGGGTTTATATTTTGAAAAAAATAAAAGTGACACCTTTCAAAAGTTTAAGGAATGACACGCTCTTGTAGAAAATCAAATAGGAACTAAACTGAAGGTTTTAAGGACTGGCAATGGCCTGGAGTTTGTTTCAGAGCAGTTTAATGAGTTTTGCAGGAAACAGGGAATTAAGAGGCATAAGACCATGGCAGGGACACCACAACAAAATGGCCTAGCGGAGCACATGAACAAGACCATCTTAGAGTGTGTGAGGTGTATGCTCTTGGGAGCTGGGTTACCTAAGAATTTTTAGGGCGAAGTTGCCAGTACGACAGTGTATTTAATCAATAGATGTCCATCAATGGTGTTAGACTTCAAGACACCTATGGAGGTATGGAGTGGAAAACCGGCAGACTACTCTAATTTGAAGGTATTCAGGGCTTTGGCATTTTCACATGTCAGGTAAGTCAAGCTTGAGGCTAGGGCTGTAAAGTGTATCTTTATTAGTTTTCTGGAAGGTGTGAAAGGTTACAAGCTGTGGAAGTTGGAATTTGCAGGGTCAAACATTATCATAAGGAGGGATATCACATTTAATGAGACCAGAATGGGGATGATGTGCAAATACCTGGAGAATAGTAACTCAAAAGCAGAGGTGGAGAAAACTCAGTTTGAGGTGGAGCCTTCTACTAGTGAGACTAGAGATGATAGGGAGCATAGTCCTCCACCGTCAGGTTCCAAAGGAAGACAACAGACAGTTAATCCTGGCTATCAGTTGGCTAGAGATAGGAAAAGGAAGGAGACTGTACCACCGAAGATATACAAGTATACTGATCTTATTTGTTATGCTCTAAATGCGGTTGAAGAGGTTCAAGACTCAGAACCGAAGACATTCGGGGAAGCAATGGAGAGCAAAGAGAGTCAGAAATGGTTATAGGCAATGAATGAAGAACTGAATCCATTGGACAAGAACCAGACTTGGAAGCTTGTGGATCTACCGAATAAGCAAAGGGTAGCTGGATGTGAACGTGAATACAAGAAGGGGGTTGAATTGTGTTGAAAACTTTTCGCAAACTTTAAGTTAAAAACACTTTTGAACACTTGATTTTAAATCTGTTTGTTATTGGATGCTGGAGTATGACCAGATGCTGGAAATAAAGTTTACGAAAACTTGTTTTTCTTTGCAAGATAAGAATAAATATAAAGCAGTAAAGCAAGAGACACAATGATTTATACTAGTTCACCACCAACTTGGTAGCTACGTTTAGTCCCTTCGTTCCTGAAGGATTTTCCACTATAATCAACTGATTACAAATTTTCTTAAGAGTATTCTACTGTCACAAACTTGACAATACTCTTAACTTCTCAAAACGACTTAGTATGTTCGAGCCTTTGAGGAATCAAGCCTTAACTAGGCAATACAATTTTCACAAAGTATCTTTAAATACAATCAAATAACTCTCACAGAGAGGATGAAAAGATTAAGCTTAAAACAATAACTTTCTAGAAGAAAGAATATCAGACGACGAGGTTCAGTTTTTGGTGTCCAGAAACTTGGCACGAAGCTTGATTGCTCACTTATGTAATAGCTCTTTCTGAATATAGTTTCTAGCAGTTTTTTGACATCTTTCTTCAATGAATACCATGGGGTATTTATTGGAGTCCTTGAGGGGTATTATTGTTGCAGTAAATTTCAGCTCCATATCATTGAGTAAGGTAATTTGAAATGTCATCCTTTTCTTCCTTTCCAGAGAATATCAGAATAGTACACATTACCATTTTTGTACTATCTGCTTTTCACAATTGCCTTGTACAATTTTGTCTTATACTAAAGGTGTCACCTTTGATACCTCGTACAACAAAGTGAGGGCACAAAATCAAATTCGAATTCCGTTCCAAAATAGTTGAGATGAAGAGCAAAAAATGCAACCATCACGTGATTCATTAATAGACCAGATGCTCGTTCAGAACAATGGACGGACGCTCGCAGCAATTGAGTAATCCACGTGTCAAAGGATAACACCACCGGACACTCGCTTTAGAGAAGATACTGGAGTGAAACAGATGCAGACACACATGGAATGTATTCAATTTCTTGTGAATTTCTTCTTCTTGCTTGAGTGAGTTATAAAACATGAGTGATTTTAATACTGCATACTCCAAGACTTATCAGAAGATAAATTGTTCACTTGCAAATACTTTGTTATCATCAAAATTTATGAGGGTCTAAACTTCTCAATCATTTAGGTTCCAACAATCTCCCCTTTTTTGATGACGACAAATATCCAAGGTTGATGAACAATTTAATTTCAAAAATAATTTCAAGGGTCTCCCCTTGAGTTTAACAACTCAGATATAATTAAATATTTCAAGTATCAGAGCGATTTATAATAGTCAGAGCGTTTATGTGATCGTAAAATACATACAAGTATCAGAGCATATATTCAATTAAGCGTTCAGATTGGATGCTGAGATCATTGTACCAATAATGAAAAGCAATTATTGAGGATCAGATGTTGAAATTCATTGTAACAATTTTAATAAAAATGTGCCAACAAATATTAATGAGTATCAAAACACCAGACAATGAATATCCACGAGTATCAGAGCAACACATCTTAATGAGTATCAGAGCAACTCAAAGATATGCTATGTATGATTTATGCATGAAATGTGTAATACTTCAGCGTGTTCATCAGACTTTCAATGTGTTCAGCAAATCTTTCTTTTACTCCCCCTTTTGTTATCAGACAAAAAGAGTGTAAAACACATCATAGTCAAAATAATAAGTAATAATAATAGAAAAATTTGAAGATAAAGATCAAAGCAATTCAAAATATAATTGTATCAAGTGCAAAAATAGATAATTGTACCCAAAAAATTAACACACAATACAAAAAAAAATTAAAAATAATGTTTTTAAGGGTTTGGTGGAGGAGGAGGAGGGAGTTGATTGAAGCGTTCCAAGAGGAGATTCACAGTGTTTTCCAACTGATGCACTTTCTGATTTGTAGCCATGATGGCTTCAAATTCAACTCTTGGCAAAACGACAACGTCATCATTTGCAATAGGAGGAGCAGAAGAAGGTTCAGCTTCTGGAACAGGTTCAGTAATAACAACCCTTTGCGACTCCAGCTTCTGATGCTCTGCTAACACTGCCTGTGACAAACTCAATTTCCTTTCCTTTCTATCCTGAGCCCTCTGGAAGGGATCATCATTTGGTAAGCTCCATTTGATAATTTTTCCCAGCTTCTGTTTCTCAAGTTCCATAGCCTATTCCCATCTATGCACAATCTCTTCAGGGTAAAGCATACTCATAAAGATAGTTTCCCTGTGCCTAAACAAATCTTCTACATATGCATCAAATTTTGCAAATGCAGCTTCTCCAAAATTGCATCTTATCAAAGCTCTCATATCTTCAAGAATAAAGTTGATGCCTTCATTTTTAGCCAGATACAACCAATGCAGATTCTCTTTATCATCTTGTTCAATATTAAGAGGCCTAAAACGAGGTAGAATGGCTTTGTCTTTCAAGACATAGGCATTTGACTCCAACAGAATCCAATGTCAAAATATTTGCAAACAACAACCCATTGATCTTCCATTTTCATAACACTTAGAGCTTAATAACAGAATACATAAACATGTCATCAAAATGAACAAAAGTGAGGTTTGTGTCTGTTATCCTGCTGATAGAGCCAACAGTAAGGATGGTTGCCTTTTCTGCATTACAGCAGCCAAAAGAACCAATTCTCCAAGCATCTCTCTTGAGAAGGTTCAGATACACACGCCGAGCATAGTCTTCAGATATCTTCTTAACCTGAAGCTCATAGAATGCTTTGACATCGTATTTCCTAGGAGCTTCTTCATACTTCTTGAGACCAATAGATTTTGGAAGTTTACTAGGAGCTGGTTCCTTCCTTTTATCAGGGATAGACCAGGGTAGCCACTTTGCCTATCAGGCACAATCTTTATAGATGCTGAAGAGGGGTCTCTGTATTGACGAATTAGCTCAAGCTTTTTCATCTCCAGGTAGTGAGCCATGAATGCCATTTCTTCATCTGTAATCCATCTTTCGCATTCCTCCAGAGTGAGAGGTTCATGTTATGGCAGAACATGAGGAAGATCAACAGAGAAAGGAATAATTCCTCTGTTTGAAAGAGGTCTTAACCTTCCACTAAAAGACATTTCCATTTTCTCATCATCTTCAGAGACAGTGAGGTGCAAACGAGGGGCAATCTCCAGTCTTGCAACCCCAGAGGTGAATGTCTTCAAGTGCCACAGATAAGGGCGATCATAGATGAAACGATACACTTCTTCTCTTACAAACCGTGGTTTATTTATAGGGGACACATATTTCTTGGCACCATAGTATGAGGTAGGTTTGAGAGTGAGAGTAAGTGGGAGAGGGGAAGTCACCTTGACTTTGTATGTTTTAGGTTTGTTTGGAGGGATTTTGAGAGTAGGTTAAAAGGGTGAGAGTGGAGTGATGAAATGTATGTAGTGAGGGATGTGTTTGATGAGGGTAGTGGTGAGGGAAATGTAAGTGTTCTGGATTCTGTGGTTAATTGGGAAGTTTGTGGTTCGATTGATGGAGGTTGTTCAGTGATAAGGGAAGTTGTTTGGGATTTGGTTTTTGTGGTTTTCTTGGCTAGTGTTTTGGAGGGTGATGGTTGTGTGGAGTGTGTTTGTGGTGATGAAACAGAGAGTGGTGGTGCAGGAATAGTGTCATCAGAATCAAAGGTAGTAATGGAATCATCAATGGTAAAATTCAGTACCTTTGGGTTAAGCTCAGAGTGCCTAACCAATCTTTTTCTTTTTCCTTGTGGTGCAGCAGTAGGAGGAGGAGGTGGAGGTACATACTTCCTAGGGCCAAATGCGGAAACAGGTTTTTCAGCTTTTGCCTTTCTCTTCTTCTCCATTATTTTTCTGATGGGGACCCAGTCCTCATCTGCTTCTGATTCAGTTCTATCTTCTGGTGCAAGAGGCACCTTCTGCTTTTTGCTTCTTGTCTCCCTTGTTGGAGACTCGCTGGTTCTTTTCACACTAGTCACTGAGCTTCTGGTGGTTTTCTTTACACCTTCACCAACAGCAGCACCAGTTTCTTCTTCTTGTTCCTTTTTCACCTTCTTGATCATATCAGCATTGATCAATTTCATTCTCACCAAGCTTTTTACACCAAAAACATTAGGGCGAACAACAACACCAACTCCAAGATACTTATCCATTTCTTCTTTGTTTGTAGCCTTCTAAAAATTCCATCCTTGACCATCATTGTAGTAAGAAGAACTCCATAAGGAATAACCTTGATAATGTTCTTCTTGTTAGCAGAACCCTTCCTTGAACCAACAATTGCATTGATAATATTGTTGTGAATCAACCTAGGCAAGTTGATTTTGTGACCAGCCATATAATTTCTCATAATGAACTTCTGCTTGTAGTTCACTATGTCACTTGACCCAGCCTTCAGAATGATGCTCTTAGCAATAATCTTGTGTAGAACTCTGTAATGACTTTTCAAGTCCTTGGCCGTAGGAGTTACATCGTCTTCTTTCAACTGGCGATAGTTTTCGAATAGAACCTCGTTGACGTTTTCCATTCCTCTGAAAGCATCTTCCTAACCAACATAGTAACTAATGCCTTCATAGGGGCACTTAATCGTTTCAGCATTGGTGCTTATGGTGAACACTAACTTGAATCCTCTAGCTTCGTCACGACACGCTACCAGACACGACTATCCACTAGGACGCGATTTTCGCCACTGCTCTCTTCACTGAGCTTTCAGTTTCCATTTTTCAAAACTTGAAATTCTTGGGATAATTTTGAAAATTTCTTTTTCAAAGCTTTATACTCAGTGGAGAAAGTGGCAGAGTCCTTAAGAAGATCATCAAATGCAAGTTGAAGTTAAGAATAAGAATAATATATTATTACCTCTTCAACTTCTTCTTCTGAGTATAGATCAATATTTGCCATAAGGGCAAGATTGGCTTCTTCTTCATTATCTTCCTCAGAGGAGGATAAATCAAGATCTCCCTATGTGGCCATGAGACTCTTCTTCTTTCCCTTGAAGGAACTTCTTCTTAAGATTAGGACATTCAGATTTGAAGTGTCCAGGCATTTTATAGTCATAGCAAACAACTTGGATTTTGTCTTTACTTTCCTTCTTGTCCTCGATATCTTTCTTCTGAAATTTTCTTTTGAATTTTCTTTTCTTCTACATTCTTTGATTTTTCTTTGATATGAACACAAGCTCATCATCCGACCCATCAACATCTCCTTCTGAAGCTTCATCTTCTGATTCTTCTTCAGCCTGAAGGGCTTTAGAAGTACTAGCTTTATGTTTGTCGACTTTCAAAGCAATAGACTTGCTTTTCTTCACAGGTTCTTCTTCATTCAGTTCAAGTTCATGAGCTTTCAAAGAACTCAAGAGATCTTCAAGTCTTAAGACATTTAAATCTTTTGCTTCTTGAATAGTAGTGACTTTGGGTCTCCACAGCTTGGTCACACTTCTCAGGATCTTTCTCATATGGTTAGGTGTGGTATAACTTTTTTCAAGGGCCTGTAACCCATGAACAAGTGTTTGGAACCTTCCAAACATAGATTCAATGTTTTCACCATCTTCCATTTTGAACCGCTCATATTGGCGAACTAACATGCTAGCTTTAGTCTCTCTTACTTGGGCAGAACCCTCATAAGACAAAACAAGAGAATCTCAAATTTCTTTGGCAGTATCAAATTTGCCACATTTGTCATATTCCTTTTCTGACATAGCACATAAGAATGAATCTAGCTTTTTGATTGGTTTGATATCTCTTTTTCTGCTCATCATTCCAATTTTCTCTGCCTATTGCAACACTAGCAGCATTAGTGGGAAGAATGTAACCACTTTCAACAATATCCCACAACTCAAATTGTTGTGTCTCAAAGAAAGCTTTATTCATATCTTTTCTGTAGTCAAATTTGTATCCAGTAAATAGAGGAGGAAGGTTCACGTGACCACCTTCTGCAAACATGTTCACAGTATATGATCTATTCTCTTAACACTGTTAAGTCCTCAACCAAAAGGCCGAGCTCTGATACCAACTGAACGTGGGGTTGAATTGTGTTGAAAACTTTTCGCAAGCTTTAAGTTAAAAACACTTTTGAACACTTGATTTTAAATCTGTTTGTTATCGGATGCTGGAGTATGACCAGACTCTGGAAATACAGTTTATGAAAATTTGTTTTTCTTTGCAAGATAAGAATAAATGTAAAGCGGTAATGCAAGAGACAGCAATTTATACTAGTTCGCCACTAACCTGGTAGCTACGTCTAGTCCCTTCGTTCCTGAAGGATTTTCCACTATAATCAACTGTTACAAATTTCCTTAAGAGTATTCTACTGTCACAAACTTGACAATACTCTTAACTTCTCAAAATGACTCAGTACATTCGAGCCTTTGAGGAATCAAGCCTTAACTAGGCAATACAATTTTCACAAAGTATCTTTAAATACAATCAAATAACTCTCACTGAGAGGATGAAAAGATTAAGCTTAAAACAATAACTTTCTAAAAGAAAGAATATTAGACGACGAGGTTCAGTTTTTGGTGTCCAGAAACTTGGCACGAAACTTGATTGCTCACTTGAGTAATAGCTCTTTCAGAATATAGTTTCTAGCAGTTTTTTGGCAGCCTTCTTCAATGAATACCTTGGGATATTTATAGGAGTCCTTGAGGGATATTACCGTTGCAATAAATTTAAGCTCCATATCATTGAGTAAAGTAATTTGAAATGCTGTCCTTTTCTTCCTTTTCAGAGAATATCATAATAGTACACATTACCGTTTTTATACTATCTGCTTTTCACAATTGCCTTGTACAATTTTGTCTTATACTAAAGGTGTCATGTAACACCCCCACCTTCGTGCTAGAACTTTTTAATTCCTTGTGTGTTTGACTAAGCTTTTCATGTATGTGAATGTGTTAAATATGCTAATAACTGGTTAGAAGATCAATTAAATTGGCACGGTGCGCGTATAGGCGAGTCGGGACACAAAAACTAGCAACGGATGCAGCCTGGGCGCAGGCGCCAGACAGGCGCAGGCGCCAGGCCTCACCGAGAGCAGCGCAGGCGCCCAAGAGATCTTGGCGCGCCAGCGCTTCTTGCCAGTGGTGTCTTGTTTGTTCGCGTTTTAACTCGTTTTGGGCCTGCGGTGACCCAAGATGACCCATTCTCGACTGTAAGAGTGACCACGACACCTACACTTACCCTAGCCCCTAAACATCAGTCTAAAACCATAAACATGATTAGAAGTTGCTCATAAGATCAACCAAGATAGAGAAAACCCTTCTTCCCCTTTTTCCCCAATTTTGTGCTGTCAAGGGCTCTGACTCAAGACTACGCTACGGAACGCGACCCGGAAGCATAGTTACTGTAATTCTTACCGCCTCATTGGGAGGAATAGGAAGAGGTAAGCCTTCTAATGATAGTTTTGTCCTTAAGAGCAATGTTAGGGTTCTAAATTATGATTTTTCCATTCCTAAACCCTTTCTCTTGTGTTTTTGCTGAAGAAAGCTTCACTAGGAAAGGAAAAGCTTGGTGTTACCTTATCCCTCTCCTAGGAGCACGAATTTCACTTGAGGTAAGGGATAGTTGTTCTCTTCTAGTGAGTGTATGGAACCTGTGTGAACAATAGGGGTGTCCCAAGACCCCTATGCCTCGCGCGGTAACGAAAAACGCACTATCACCACCGTGATAGAGACCTTCAATTCCTCTAAATTATTATTCTCGACTTGTGATAATTTTATTGGTTGTTGAAATTGGCGTGATGATTGAGCTTTGGTTGTTTATATGCTTGATGTACGGAAATTGGTTGTTATCAAACGACAATGTAAGGAAATTAAATAACTAAATAGTAGGCTTTAGACCCTATGAAAGTGTAGCCACTAAGTATGAATCAAAGAACTCGAGTCCCCGCAATTATGTTGATATTGTAAAGCTTAAGTAGAATGTCTAAGGTTCATTTATGATGCCTATTGACTTCTTAGTATGATAATCTGAGAGAACTAGTCCTTCTAATGCCAAAGTTCCACTTGGATGTATGTGCTTAATCAAAGTTGCTAAGAATATTAAATGTTCATGTTATTGGTAGAAGGCACTAGCTAACTTATGAATTTGTGTTCTGTGTTGTTGTTGTTGTTACTCTGTCGAAAATATTGCGATAGAGGATGTTATGGTTAGACACGCATTTGGTCATGTTCATGCATCTTGGTGTCGTCATTGTTGTTGTTGTTGTTGTTGTTGTTATTGTTAGTAGGGCGTATCGGGCAAGGTATCCCGTGATCGCAAGGTTTCCCGGCCCTACTGTTAAACGTAAAAACAAAGGGCGAATCGGGCAAGGTATCCCGTGACGGGCGAGGTTTCCCGGTCCTTTGGTTAGTAGGGCGAATCGGGCAAGGTATCCCGTGATGGGCAAGGGTTCCCGGCCCTACGGTTAAAAAGAAAAAAAAAAAAAAAGGGCGAATCGGGCAAGGTATCCCGTGACGGGCAAGGTTTCCCGGTCCTTTGGTTAGTAGGGCGAATCGGGCAAGGTATCCCGTGACGGGTAAGGTTTCCCGGTCCTACGGTTAATGGGGCGAATCGGGCAAGGTATCCCGTGACGGGTGAGGTTCCCGGTCCTGTTGTTATTGGTGCACTACTGACATGGTATTCCGAACGGGCAAGGTCTCCCGGCTTCGTTAGAAGTGGATCCACATGCACATAATTATGTTCTTAGAATCACACCACTTGTCTTGATAACATGCTTGGTTGTTCGGTTGTTAGTGGTATATCATAATGTTGTGATTGATGCGGCGGCATGTGATATTTGAATGTAATGGTAATGTCTTTTAGCGTTGCGTTTGATGTTGTGACATGTGGTATTTGTGATTGTGGTGATATGTTATGCCTTGGTCTTTGGTGTGTAGACGCTTTGTTGGAATTATCAGATATGCGCATTGTTCATCGATTTCCTACACGGTTGCACTATTTGAGGTTATGACGACTAACCCTTTTGTGGCTATGCATATCCCACCGGGTATGTGTAGATGTTGAGACTGCAGGTGTTGAGGATGCGAATGCCAATGAGTAATCTCGGTAGTTCGTCGGGATGGATAGAAGATTTGCATGTGTTTACTTATTAAAGTTTTTGTATTCTTCCGATGTAATAATTAGGG
This sequence comes from Calophaca sinica, assembly GCA_037113605.1. Taxonomy (NCBI): domain Eukaryota; kingdom Viridiplantae; phylum Streptophyta; class Magnoliopsida; order Fabales; family Fabaceae; genus Calophaca; species Calophaca sinica. Next base: position 49,905,010 of record CM073733.1, read on the forward strand.
AAAAGGGCTCTGAATTATTGTGACATCGGGAACCTGGGTTTTTAATTTCTTCGATTGTTATTTTCCGCAAATGAGCGTGATGACTCTATTCCACAATAACTGAAATTATGATTTGGCTTAAATAAAAAGGATTTTGTTTCTCCGTGTTTTTATTTTACATTATTACGTTGTTATAATGACTTGTTGGGGTAGAGGGTGTCACATTTAGTGGTATCAGAGCTCGGCTTGATTCTCAGGCCGTGGTGTGTGTCTATTATGTTTTTGTCTGTGTGCTCGGTGTGATTGTTTATGCTAAAATAGATAGGAGTATGAATGGTAAGACTCATTTTATAGGCTAACCATTTTCTGTTTGCCTCAGTGAGGAATGGCGAAGTGGTATCGATCTTTGTGATTGAGGCCTTAGGCGGGTTCTTTGAAGCTTTGGGCGCAACCAGAACCGCATCTTGATAGGCTGCTAACTTCAGGAGCATTGCCAATTTTCGTAAAAACAACCCTCCAACCTTTAAGGGGATTTGACCGATGGAGCCCAACACCGGATACGTGAAATGGAGAAGATTTTTAGAGTGATGGGTCGCCTTGACCGACGTAAGGTGGCTTTTCCGCTTTCAAGCCGACCGACGAGGCCGAGTATTGGTGGGAGAACACTAGTCGGAGGTTGGAGAATACCGCAACCATCAGAATTTGGGAGATATTCAAGGACGTGTTCTTGGAAAAATATTTTCCCGAGATTCGTGGACCGGAAGGAGGCCGAAGTTCCTAGCTTTAACACAGTGGAATATGTCTGTAGATGAGTATGCGGTGAAGTTTGAGGAATTATCCCGCTACTACCCTGCTTATCAACTAGCAACTGGCGACCGCTCGAAGTGTGTTAAGTTTAAGAACGGCTTACGACCTGAACTCAAGCAGGGCGTGGCTGTCTTACCACTTACCGACTTCGGGAACTTTGTCCAGAAGACCCGAGACTTTGAAGAGGCTTATAATGAGAGGGTAGCTGCTTTCAGAAACAACAGTGGGAAACCCAAACCCACCCAAGGAAGAGGGAGACAACCTTTAGCACCTACTGCCAAGGCATTTAAGAATACCGCTTTAGAGGGCTAATCTGTCATGAAAACAAATGGGGAAGCTCTTGCACTACAATCGTAATAGATGTGGCAAGTGTGGCAAGGACCACTATACTCATTTATGCAAGGAAACATCTGTCATCCGCTTCAAGTGCAACAAGCTTGGCCATATCACCGCGATCGTGATGAATTGAAGAACGAACCAACAAATAATAACAGGACTCGAGACCTCGTGCTAACAGGATGAAGTCGATCGGCGTGGTGTTTGCTCTCACCGCACAGCAGGCTGAATCGGAAGATCTCATCCAAGGTACTTGCTTTATTCGAGGAATTTCTTTAGTGGTGTTGTATGATTACGTGCGACCCACTCTTTCATCTCTGCCGAATGTGTGAAAAATTTGCAACCGCCACATCTCGTTTAACCTTTGATTTGTCTGTGGATATTCCTTCTCATGAACCCGTTGTTACGTCTCTTGTGTGCAAGGAGTGCACTCTCGTGATTGGAAGTAGGAATTTCGTAGTGGACCTAGTGTGTTTACCTCTACGGGGAATATACATTATTTTAGGTATGGATTGGTTGACTGCTAATCATGTACTTTTGAACTGCTTTGATAAAACTGTGGTGTTTGGGGCACCTGAGCCTAGTGATCCACGGGTGGTTACCGCCAAGGAAATTCGGTCGTCCTTGAAGGAAGGTGCACAGGTTTATGTGATGTTGTGTTCTATGGCTATAGAAACGAAGGTAGAAGCTAAAGATGCACCCACCGTTTGTGAGTTTCCGGAAGTATTTGCAGAAGTTAACTCTTTACCACCGGAACGAGATGTGGACTTTGCTATCGACCTTGTTCCGGGAACGGGACCGATCTCTATGGCACCTTACAGGATGTCCCCGTTAGAGCTAGAAGAATTAAAGAGGCAATTGGAAGACATGCTGGAGAAAAAGTTTATTAGACCAAGTGTATCCCCTTGGGGAGCGCCGGTTTTATTGGTAAAGAAGAAAGACGGTTCGATGAGGTTGTGTGTTGACTATCGGCAACTTAACAAGGTTACTGTCAAGAACCGCTACCCTTTACCGAGGATAGATGATCTCATGGACCAACTAGTAGGAGCATGTGTTTTCTCTAAAATTGATCTGAGGTCTGGGTACCACCAGATTCGGGTGAAGAAGGAGGACATTCCGAAGACCGCGTTCAACGCTGCTACGGTCACTATGAGTACCAAGTTATGCCATTCGGTGTGACTAACGCACCAGCAGTATTTATGGAATACATGAACACGATATTTCGCCCATATTTGGATAAGTTTGTGGTTGTTTTTATAGACGACATCTTGATTTACTCCAAGACCCGAAAGGAGCATGAAGGGCGCTTGAGAACTGTACTACAAGTGTTGAAGGAAAAACAATTGTATGCCAAGATGTCAAAGTGTGAGTTTTGGTTGGATGAAGTGGGATTTCTAGGCCACGTAATTTCTAAAGGCGGTATAGCTGTGGACCCAGTGAAGGGGGAGATTGGATTGCATTGGGAAGCTCCTAAATCGGCCACCGAGATAAGGAGCTTTTTGGGCCTAGCCGGTTACTATCGAAGGTTCATCGAAGGTTTCTCAAAGATAGCACTACCGATGACCCGACTTACCAGGAAGGGGCAAGTTTTCTTGTGGGATGCTAAGTGTGAGGAAAGCTTTCAGATACTAAAGAAGAAGTTGACTACGGCACCAGTGTTAGTGCTGCCCGACCCGCTTAAACCTTTCGTGGTCTACTGTGATGCTTCAAAGCAAGGACTAGGTGGTGTGCTAATGCAGCATGGTAAGGTCGTGGCGTATGCTTCTCGTCAACTAAAGTTACACGAGCGCATTATCCTACCCATGACTTGGAATTAGGTGCGCTTGTCTTTGCCTTGAAGATCCGGAGGCACTATCTTTATGGGGCTCGGTTTGAGGTTTTTAGCGACCATAAGAGCCTCAAGTATTTGTTTGACCGTATGAGTTAAACATGAGGCAACGCTTATGGATGGAATTCCTAAAAGACTACGAGTTTGAGTTGAACTACCATCCAGGCAAGGCAAACGTCGTGGCGGATGCGCTAAGCGTAAAGGCGTTGCATTGCTCGACTATGATGATTAGGAAATGAAGTTAATAGAAGAGTTCGGAGATCCGAGTCTAGTGTGTGAAAGGACCCGTGAGCGTGAAGCTTGGCATGTTGAAAGTGACTAATGATCTAATGGGTCAAATCCGGATGGACAAGACCGACTGTTCTTAGTTGAAGCGAAGATCTCGATTGCTCAAGGGAAGCCAAGTGAATTTACCGAGGGACGGGTGGGATTTTAAGGCTCCAGGTCGAATTTGTGTTCCTGACTTTCCCGAATTGAAAAAGATGATTACGGAAGAAGGTCACAGAGTAGCCTGAGCATACATCCCGGCTACTAAGATGTATCAAGACTTAAAGAGATTATTCGTGGCCTAGTATGAAGAAGCGGATATAGCCGAATTTGTGTACGCATGCCTGACTTGCCAAAGGCCAAGATTGAACATCGAAACCTTCGGTGCGTTGCAGCCGCTATTCATCCCGGAATGGAAGTGGGGACAAGATCGCTATGGATTTTGTGTCCCACTTCCCAGGACTTCACCATTACGATGCGGTGTGGGTGATTGTTGACCGTTAACCAAGACGGCTCACTTTTACCAGTAAACATGGAGTTCCCTCTAGAGAAGTTAACGGTTGTACATTAAGGAGATCGTTAGATCGCATGGTGTTCCCTCTAGTATCATATCCGACCGAGATCCTAGGTTCACATCCGGGTTTTGGAATAGCTTGCATGAGGCGTTGGGAACCAAACTTAGATCGAGCTCACCTATCACCCCCAAACGGATGGTCACTGAGCGGACTATTCAATCATTAGAGGACCCATTGCGGCCTGTGTGTTGGAAGACCCCGGAAGTTGGGATAAGTTCTTACCCTTGGTGGAGTTTCCCTATAACAATAGCTATCACCCTAGTATTGGTATGGCTCCATATGAGGCGCTTTATGGGAGGCGGTGTCGCACTCCCTTTCTTTGGTGCGAGTCCTGGTGAAAGCCTACCGTTGGGACCGTAAGTGGTGAGGAGACAACCGAGAAGGTGAAGTTGATTCAAGAGAAGATGAGGATCGCTCAAAGCGCATGTAAGAGTTATTATGACAACCGGACCAAGGAACTGACCTTTAAGGAAGGAGAACACATTTTCCTACGTGTTACCCCAACCAAGGGAGTTGGTAGAGTTTTAAAGGCTAGGAAGCTTACTCCTAGGTTCATTGGACCCTACCAAATTTTGAAACGAATTGGTGAAGTAGCTTATCAGGTGGCGCTGCCACCGTTGTTGGGAAACCTCCACAATGTATTTCACGTATCTCAATTCCGTAAGTACATACATGATCCCAGTCATGTGATAGCACAGGACGCGATTCAACTCAAGGACAATCTCACATTTGAGACGTCGCCAGTAGAATTGAAGACCGTAAGAAGAAGCAACTACGCGGAAGGAGATTCCCCTGGTGAAGGTAATTTGGAGTGGAGCAAACGATGAAAGTGCAACGTGGGAGTTGGAGAGTAAGATGCGGGAACTGTATCCGCAACTTTTCACCACAGGTCAGTAATAATTCCGAGGACGGAATTTTTCTAAGGGGGAAGGATTGTAACACCCCCACCTTCGTGCTAGAACTTTTTAATTCCTTGTGTGTTTGACTAAGCTTTTCATGTATGTGAATGTGTTAAATATGCTAATGGTAGTTAGAAGATCAATTAAATTGGCACGGCGCCAGATAAGCGAGTCGGGACACAAAAACTAGCAACGGATGCGATTCGAGCGCAGGCGCCAGACCAGGCGCAGGCGCCCAGGCCTCACCGAGAGCAGCGCAGGCGCCCGCACCAGGCGCAGGTGCCCAGGCCTCACCGAGAGCAAAGCAGGCGCCCAAGAGATGCCGGGCGCCAGCGCCCACCGCCGCGGCTGGTCAGGCGTCAAGCTGCTGCTTAACTCGTTTTGGGCGGTTCGGTGACCCAAGATGACCCATTCTTGACTGTAAGAGTGACCACGACCCCTAGACTTAACCTAGCCCCTAAACATCAGTCTAAAACCATAAACATGATTAGAAGTTGCTCATAAGATCAACCAAGATAGAGAAAACCCTTCTTCCCCTTTTTCCCCAATTTTGTCTTTGTCAAGGGCTCGACTCAAGACTACGCTACTAACGCGACCTAAGCATAGTTACTGTAATTCTTACCGCCTCATTGGGAGGAATAGGAAGAGGTAAGCCTTCTAATGATAGTTTTGTGCTTAAGAGCAATGTTAGGGTTCTAAATTATGATTTTTCCATTCCTAAACCCTTTCTCTTGTGTTTTTCTTTGAAGAAAGCTTCACTAGGAAAGGAAAAGCTTGGTGTTACCTTATCCCTCTCCTAGGAGCACGAATTTCACTTGAGGTAAGGGATAGTTGTTCTCTTCTAGTGAGTGTATGGAACCTGTGTGAACAATAGGGGTGTCCCAAGACCCCTATGCCTCGCGCGGTAATGAAAAACGGGCACTATCACCACCGTGATAGAGAGACCTTCGAATTCCTCTAAATTATTATTCTCGACTTGTGATAATTTTATTGGTTGTTGAAATTGGCGTGATGATTGAGCTTTGGTTGTTTATATGCTTGATGTACAGAAATTGGTTGTTATCAAACGACAATGTAAGGAAATTAAATAACTAAATAGTAGGCTTTAGACCCTATGAAAGTGTAGCCACTAAGTATGAATCAAAGAACTCGAGTCCCCGCAATTATGTTGATATTGTAAAGCTTAAGTAGAATGTCTAAGGTTCATTTATGATGCCTATTGACTTCTTAGTATGATAATCTGAGAGAACTAGTCCTTCTAATGCCAAAGTTCCACTTGGATGTATGTACTTAATCAAAGTTGCTAAGAATATTAAATGTTCATGTTATTGGTAGAAGGCACTAGCTAACTTATGAATTTGTGTTCTGCTGTTGTTGTTGTTGTTACTCTATCGAAAATATTGCGATAGAGGATGTTATGGTTAGACACCGCGTTTGGTCATGTTCATGCATCTTGGTGTCGTCATTGTTGTTGTTGTTGTTGTTGTTGTTGTTGTTATTGTTAGTAGGGCGTATCGGGCAAGGTATCCCGTGACGGGCAAGGTTTCCGTCCTACGGTTAAGCGAAAAAAAAAAAAAAACAAGGCGAATCGGGCAAGGTATCCCGTGGTGGCGAGGTTTCAGTCCTTTGGTTAGTAGGGCGAATCGGGCAAGGTATCCCGTGACGGGCAAGGTTTCCCGGTCCTACGGTTAAAAAAAAAAAAAACAAAGGGCGAATCGGGCAAGGTATCCCGTGACGGGCAAGGTTTCCCGGTCCTTTGGTTAGTAGGGCGAATCGGGCAAGGTATCCCGTGACGGGCAAGGTTTCCCGGTCCTACGGTTAATGGGGCGAATCGGGCAAGGTATCCCGTGACGGGTGAGGTTCCCGGTCCTGTTGTTATTGGTGCACTACTGACATGGTATTCCGAACGGGCAAGGTCTCCCGGCTTCGTTAGAAGTGGATCCACATGCACATAATTATGTTCTTAGAATCACACCACTTGTCTTGATAACATGCTTGGTTGTTCGGTTGTTAGTGGTATATCATAATGTTGTGATTGATGCGGCGGCATGTGATATTTGAATGTAATGGTAATGTCTTTTAGCGTTGCGTTTGATGTTGTGACATGTGGTATTTGTGATTGTGGTGATATGTTATGCCTTGGTCTTTGGTGTGTAGACGTTTTGTTGGAATTATCAGTATATGCGCATTGTTCACCGATTTCCTACACCGTTGCACTATTTGAGGTTATGACGACTAACCCTTTTGTGGCTATGCATATCCCACCGGTATGTGTAGATGTTGAGGCTGCAGTGTTGAGGATGCGAATGCCAATGAGTAATCTCGGTAGTTAAATCGGGATGGATAGAAGATTTGCATGTGTTTACTTATTAAAGTTTTTGTATTCTTCCGATGTAATAATTAGGAAAAGGGCTCAATTATTGTGACATCGGGAACCTGGGTTTTTAATTTCTTCGATTGTTATTTTCCGCAAATGAGCGTGATGACTCTATTCCACAATAACTGAAATTATGATTTGGCTTAAATAAAAAGGATTTTGTTTCTCCGTGTTTTTATTTTACATTATTACGTTGTTATAATGACTTGTTGGGGTAGAAGGTGTCACATTTAGTGGTATCAGAGCTCGGCTTGATTCTCAGGCCGTGGTGTGTGTCTATTATGTTTTTGTCTGTGTGCTCGGTGTGATTGTTTATGCTAAAATAGATAGGAGTATGAATGGTAAGACTCATTTTATAGGCTAACCATTTTCTGTTTGCCTCAGAAGTGAGGAATGGCAGGCAGGGCTGACCGTGCTGTGATTGAGGCCTTAGGGCGGGTTGCTGAAGCTTTGGAGCGCAACCAGAACCGTACTGATAGGCCTGCTAACTTCAGGAGCATTGCCGATTTTCAGAAAAACAACCCTCCAACCTTTAAGGGGGGATTTGACCCTGATGGAGCCCAACACCGATACGTGAAATGGAGAAGATTTTTAGAGTGATGGGTGCAGCGACGAATGTAAGGTGGCTTTTCTGCTTTCAAAGTTGTGGTGAGTATTGGTGGGAGAACACTAGTCGGAGGTTGGACAATACCGCTGCTTTGTAACCAGGAGATATTCAAGGGCGGAGTTCTTGGAAAAATATTTTCCCGCTGAGATTCGTGACCGGAAGGAGGCTGAGTTCCTAGCTTTAACACAGGGGAATATGTCTGTAGATGAGTATGCGGTGAAGTTTGAGGAATTATCCCGCTACTACCCTGCTTATCAACTAGCAACTGGCGACCGCTCGAAGTGTGTTAAGTTTAAGAACGGCTTACGACCTGAACTCAAGCAGGGCGTGGCTGTCTTACCACTTACCGACTTTGGGAACTTTGTCCAGAAGACCCGAGACTTTGAAGAGGCTTATAATGAGAGGGTAGCTGCTTTCAGAAACAACAGTGGGAAACCCAAACCCACCCAAGGAAGAGGGAGACAACCTTTAGCACCTACTGCCAAGGCATTTAAGAATACCGGCTTTAGAGGGGCTAATCCTGTCGCGAGAAAAACAGTTCGGGGAAGCTCTTGGCACTACAATCAGAATAGATGTGGCAAGTGTGGCAAGGACCACTATACTCATTTATGCAAGGAAACATCTGTCATCTGCTTCAAGTGCAACAAGCTTGGTCATATCGGTATGGCCGTGATGAATTGAAGAACGAACCAACAAATAATAACAGGACTCGAGACCTCAGGCTAACAGGATGAAGTCGATCGCGAGTGTTTGCTCTCACCGCACAGGCGGTGAATCGGAAGATCTCATCCAAGGTACTTGCTTTATTCGAGGAATTTCTTTAGTGGTGTTGTATGATTCGTGCGACCCACTCTTTCATCTCTGCCGAATGTGTGAAAAATTTGCAAGCGCCTACATCTCGTTTAACCTTTGATTTGTCTGTGGATATTCCTTCTCATGAACCCGTTATTACGTCTCTTGTGTGCAAGGAGTGCACTCGTGATTGGAAGTAGGAATTTCGTAGTGGACCTAGTGTGTTTACCTCTTCGGGGAATAGACATTATTTTAGGTATGGATTGGTTGACTGCTAATCATGTACTTTTGAACTGCTTTGATAAAACTGTGGTGTTTGGGGCACCTGAGCCTAGTGATCCACGGGTGGTTACCGCCAAGGAAATTCGGTCGTCCTTGAAGGAAGGTGCACAGGTTTATGTGATGTTGTGTTCTATGGCTATAGAAACGAAGGTAGAAGCTAAAGATGCACCCACCGTTTGTGAGTTTCCGGAAGTATTTGCAGAAGTTAACTCTTTACCACCGGAACGAGATGTGGACTTTGCTATCGACCTTGTTCCGGGAACGGGACCGATCTCTATGGCACCTTACAGGATGTCCCCGTTAGAGCTAGAAGAATTAAAGAGGCAATTGGAAGACATGCTGGAGAAAAAGTTTATTAGACCAAGTGTATCCCCTTCGGGAGCCCCGGTTTTATTGGTAAAGAAGAAAGACGGTTCGATGAGGTTGTGTGTTGACTATCGGCAACTTAACAAGGTTACTGTCAAGAACCGCTACCCTTTACCGAGGATAGATGATCTCATGGACCAACTAGTAGGAGCATGTGTTTTCTCTAAAATTGATCTGAGGTCTGGGTACCACCAGATTCGGGTGAAGAAGGAGGACATTCCGAAGACCGCGTTCCGAACGCGTTACGGTCACTATGAGTACCAAGTTATGCCATTCGGTGTGACTAACGCACCAGCAGTATTTATGGAATACATGAACACGATATTTCGCCCATATTTGGATAAGTTTGTGGTTGTTTTTATAGACGACATCTTGATTTACTCCAAGACCCGAAAGGAGCATGAAGGCGCTTGAGAAGCTGTACTACAAGTGTTGAAGGAAAAACAATTGTATGCCAAGATGTCAAAGTGTGAGTTTTGGTTGGATGAAGTGGGATTTCTAGGCCACGTAATTTCTAAAGCGGTATAGCTGTGGACCCGGTGAAGGTGGAGGTCAGATTGCATTGGGAAGCTCCTAAATCGCCACCGAGATAAGGAGCTTTTGGGCCTAACCGGTTACTATCGAAGGTTCATCGAAGGTTTCTCAAAGATAGCACTACCGATGACCCGACTTACCAGGAAGGGCAAGTTTTCTTGTGGGATGCTAAGTGTGAGGAAAGCTTTGGATACTAAAGAAGAAGTTGACTACGGCACGGTGTTAGTCTTTGCGACCAGCTTAAACCTTTCGTGGTCTACTGTGATGCTTCAAAGCAAGGACTAGGTGGTGTGCTAATGCAGCATGGTAAGGTCGTGGCGTATGCTTCTCGTCAACTAAAGTTACACGAGCAGAATTATCCTACCCATGACTTGGAATTAGGTGCAGTTGTCTTTGCCTTGAAGATCTGGAGGCACTATCTTTATGGGGCTCGGTTTGAGGTTTTTAGCGACCATAAGAGCCTCAAGTATTTGTTTGACCAGAAGGAGTTAAACATGAGGCAACGTCGGTGGATGGAATTCCTAAAAGACTACGAGTTTGAGTTGAACTACCATCCAGGCAAGGCAAACGTCGTGGCAGATGCGCTAAGCAGAAAGGCGTTGCATTGCTCGACTATGATGATTAGGGAAATGAAGTTAATAGAAGAGTTCAGAGATCTGAGTCTAGTGTGTGAAAGGACCCCCGTGAGCGTGAAGCTTGGCATGTTGAAAGTGACTAATGATCTAATGGGTCAAATCCGGGATGGACAGAAGACCGACCTGTTCTTAGTTGAGCAGAAGATCTCGATTGCTCAAGGGAAGCCAAGTGAATTTCTTGAGGGGCGGATGGGATTTTAAGGCTCCAGGTCGAATTTGTGTTCGGACTTTCCCGAATTGAAAAAGATGGTTGTGGAAGAAGGCGCCAGGAGTAGCCTGAGCATACATCCCGGGGCTACTAAGATGTATCAAGACTTAAAGAGATTATTCTGGTGGCCTAGTATGAAGAAGCAAATAGCCGAATTTGTGTACGCATGCCTGACTTGCCAAAAGGCCAAGATTGAACATCAGAAACCTTACAGTACGTTGCAGCTATTCATCCCTGAATGGAAGTGGGACAATGTCGCTATGGATTTTGTGTCCCACTTCCCAGGACTTCACCGATTCACGATGCGGTGTGGGTGATTGTTGGCCGGTTAACCAAGACGGCTCACTTTTCTGCAGGTAAACATGGAGTTCCCTCTAGAAGTTAACGGTTGTACATTAAGGAGATCGTTAGGCGCATGGTGTTCCTCTAGTATCATATCGGCCAGAGATCCTAGGTTCACATCTGGGTTTTGGAATAGCTTGCATGAGGCGTTGGGAACCAAACTTAGATCGAGCTCGACCTATCACCCCAAACGGATGGTCGGTCGGGCGGACTATTCAATCATTAGAGGACTGTTGCGGGCTGTGTGTTGGAAGAATCAGGAAGTTGGGATAAGTTCTTACCGCCTTGGTGGAGTTTACCTATAACAATAGCTATCACTCTAGTATTGGTATGGCTCCATATGAGGCGCTTTATGGGAGGCGGTGTCGTACTCCCCTTTCTTTGAGTGCGAGTCCGGTGAAAGCCCTCTTGTTGGGACCCGAAGTGGTGAGGGAGACAACCGAGAAGGTGAAGTTGATTCAAGAGAAGATGAGGACCGCTCAAGCGAGCATGTAAGAGTTATTACGACAACCGGACCAAGGCCCGACCTTTAAGGAAGGAGAACACGTTTTCCTCGTGTTACCCCAACCAAGGGAGTTGGTAGAGTTTTAAAGGCTAGGAAGCTTACTCCTAGGTTCATTGGACCCTACCAAATTTTGAAACGAATTGGTGAAGTAGCTTATCGTGTGGCGCTGCCACCGTTGTTGAAAACCTCCACAATGTATTTCACGTATCTCAACTCGTAAGTACATACATGATCCCGGTCATGTGATAGCACAGACGCGATTCAACTCAAGGACAATCTCACATTTGAGGCGTCGCCGGTAGAATTGAAGACCGTAAGAAGAAGCAACTACGCGGAAGGAGATTCCCTGGTGAAGGTAATTTGGAGTGGAGCAAACGATGAAAGTGCAACGTGGGAGTTGGAGAGTAAGATCACGAATCAGATCCGCAACTTTTCACCACAGTCAAGAATAATTCCGAGGACGGAATTTTTCTAAGGAAGGATTGTAACACCCCACCTTCGTGCTAGAACTTTTTAATTCCTTGTGTGTTTGACTAAGCTTTTCATGTATGTGAATGTGTTAAATATGCTAATGACCGTTAGAAGATCAATTAAATTGGCACTGCGCCAGATAAAGTAGCTCGACACAAAAACTAGCAACTGATGCAGCCAGCGCAGGCGCCTGCACCAGGCGCAGGCGCCCAGCCTCACCGAGAGCGCAGGCGCCTGCACTGCAGCGCAGGTGCCCAAGCTCATCGAGAGCAGCGCAGGCGCCCTAAGAGATGCCGGGCGCCAGCGCCCACCGCCGCTGGCTGTCAGGCGCCTGCTGCTTTAACTCGCTGGGGCTTGCCTATGACCCAAGATGACCCATTCTCGACTGTAAGAGTGACCACGACCCCTAGACTTAACCTAGCCCCTAAACATCAGTCTAAAACCATAAACATGATTAGAAGTTGCTCATAAGATCAACCAAGATAGAGAAAACCCTTCTTCCCCTTTTTCCCCAATTTTGTCTTTGTCAAGGGCTCGACTCAAGACTACGCTACTAACGCGACCGGAAGCATAGTTACTGTAATTCTTACCGCCTCATTGGGAGGAGTAGGAAGAGGTAAGCCTTCTAATGATAGTTTTGTCCTTAAGAGCAATGTTAGGGTTCTAAATTATGATTTTTCCATTCCTAAACCCTTTCTCTTGTGTTTTTCTTGAAGAAAGCTTCACTAGGAAAGGAAAAGCTTGGTGTTACCTTATCCCTCTCCTAGGAGCACGAATTTCACTTGAGGTAAGGGATAGTTGTTCTCTTCTAGTGAGTGTATGGAACTGTGTGAACAATAGGGGTGTCCCAGAGACCCCTATGCCTCATGTGATAATGAAAAGCAGACACTATCACCACCGTGATAGAGACCTTCAATTCCTCTAAATTATTATTCTCGACTTGTGATAATTTTATTGGTTGTTGAAATTGGCGTGATGATTGAGCTTTGGTTGTTTATATGCTTGATGTACAGAAATTGGTTGTTATCAAACGACAATGTAAGGAAATTAAATAACTAAATAGTAGGCTTTAGACCCTATGAAAGTGTAGCCACTAAGTATGAATCAAAGAACTCGAGTCCCCGCAATTATGTTGATATTGTAAAGCTTAAGTAGAATGTCTAAGGTTCATTTATGATGCCTATTGACTTCTTAGTATGATAATCTGAGAGAACTAGTCCTTCTAATGCCAAAGTTCCACTTGGATGTATGTGCTTAATCAAAGTTGCTAAGAATATTAAATGTTCATGTTATTGGTAGAAGGCACTAGCTAACTTATGAATTTGTGTTCTGCTGTTGTTGTTGTTGTTACTCTGTCGAAAATATTGCGATAGAGGATGTTATGGTTAGACACCGCATTTGGTCATGTTCATGCATCTTGGTGTCGTCATTGTTGTTGTTGTTGTTGTTGTTGTTGTTGTTGTTATTGTTAGTAGGGCATATCGGGCAAGGTATCCCGTGACGGGCAAGGTTTCCCGGTCCTACGGTTAAACAGAAAAAAAACAAAGGGCGAATCGGGCAAGGTATCCCGTGACGGGCGAGGTTTCCCGGTCCTTTGGTTAGTAGGGCGAATCGGGCAAGGTATCCCGTGACGGGCAAGGTTTCCCGGTCCTACGGTTAAAAAGAAAAAAAAAACAAAGGGCGAATCGGGCAAGGTATCCCGTGACGGGCAAGGTTTCCCGGTCCTTTGGTTAGTAGGGCGAATCGGGCAAGGTATCCCGTGACGGGCAAGGTTTCCCGGTCCTACGGTTAATGGGGCGAATCGGGCAAGGTATCCCGTGACGGGTGAGGTTCCCGGTCCTGTTGTTATTGGTGCACTCTTGACATGGTATTCGAACGGGCAAGGTCTCGGCCGTTAGAAGTGGATCCACATGCACATAATTATGTTCTTAGAATCACACCACTTGTCTTGATAACATGCTTGGTTGTTCGGTTGTTAGTGGTATATCATAATGTTGTGATTGATGCGGCGGCATGTGATATTTGAATGTAATGGTAATGTCTTTTAGCGTTGCGTTTGATGTTGTGACATGTGGTATTTGTGATTGTGGTGATATGTTATGCCTTGGTCTTTGGTGTGTAGACGTTTTGTTGGAATTCAGTATATGCGCATTGTTCATCGATTTCCTACCTGGTTGCACTATTTGAGGTTATGACGACTAACCCTTTTGTGGCTATGCATATCCCACCGTATGTGTAGATGTTGAGACTGCAGGTGTTGAGGATGCGAATGCCAATGAGTAATCTCGGTAGTTCGTCGGGATGGATAGAAGATTTGCATGTGTTTACTTATTAAAGTTTTTGTATTCTTCCGATGTAATAATTAGGGAAAAGGGCTCTGAATTATTGTGACATCGGGAACCTGGGTTTTTAATTTCTTCGATTGTTATTTTCCGCAAATGAGCGTGATGACTCTATTCCACAATAACTGAAATTATGATTTGGCTTAAATAAAAAGGATTTTGTTTCTCCGTGTTTTTATTTTACATTATTACGTTGTTATAATGACTTGTTGGGGTAGAGGGTGTCACATGTCACTTTTGATACCTCGTACAACAAACTGAGCGTATAAAATCAAATTCGAATTCCATTCCAAAATAGCTGAGATGAAGAGCAAAAAAGCGACCATCACGTGATTCTTTAATAGACCAGATGCTCGCTCAGAACAATGGACGGACGCTCGTAGCAATTGAGTAATCCACGTGTCAAAGGATAACACTACCGAATGCTTGCTTTACACAAGATGCTGGAGTAAACCGAATGCAGACACACATGGAATGTATTCAATTTCTTGTGAATTTCTTCTTCTTGCTTGAGTGAGTTATAAAACATGAGTGATTTTAATAGTTGCACACTCCAAGACTTATCAGAAGATAAATTGCTCATTTGCAAATACTTTGTTATCATCAAAATTAATGAGGGTCTAAACTTCTCAATCGTTTAGGTTTCAACAGGATGCAAGTGGATCTTCAAGAAGAATGAAGGTATTCCTGGGATTGAATAATCAAGGTATAAAGCAAGACTTGTAGCAAAAGGCTTTACACAAGTTGAAGGGATTTACTATAATGAGATTTTTTTCACCTGTGGTTAAGCATTGTTCCATAAGGGTTCTAATGACGATTGTTAATCAGCACGATCTTGAGTTGGAACAAATGGACGGAGACCTAGAAGAGACAATTTACATGCAACAACCGGAAGGGTTTATAGAGGACAAGTCGAAGGTGTGTCTTTTGAGAAATTCTCTCTATGGGTTGAAACAGAGCCCTCGTCAATGGTATAGGAGGTTTGGTGATTTTATCTTGAGACTGGGTTTTGTGAGAAATGGCTACGATAGTTATGTATAAATATTGAAAAGAGGAGAGAAATGTGTTCTCTACTTGCTTCTTTATGTTAATGATATCCTAATGGCAAGTTCTAGCAAGGAGGAGATTGGTATGCTTAAGGAGAAGCTAAATTCTGAATTTGAGATGAAGGATCTTGGCATTGCGAAGAGGATACTTGGAATGAATAATGTGAGGAACTGGGAAAAGAGTGAATTGTTCTTATCTCAACATGGTTACTTGAAGAATGTTATGGAAAGGATTATGATGCATGCAGCATGAAGCTAAACCGGTTAGCACACCTTTGGGTCACCACATGAAGCTCTTGATTACTCAAGCTCCTGCAACCAAACATGAAAGGAGGAAGATGGACACTGCTCCATATGCTAGTGGAGTGGGAAGCATCATGTATGGCATGGTTTGTAGTAGGCTGGACTTGGCTTATCGGTTAGCATTGTGAGTCGATTTATGGCAAATCCGGGTCAAGCACATTGGGAGGCTTTGAAGTGGGTTTTGAGGTATTTGAACAGCTCTTTGAAAGGCGGTTTGAGTTACACAAAGACAGCTCAAGATGGAGACGCAATTGAGGGATATGTGGATGCGGACTATGCGGGGAATGTGATACAAGGAAGTCATTATTCAGTTTTGTGTTCACGTCGTTTGGAACGGCTATAAGTTGGAAGGCAAATCAATAACCCGTGGTGGCGCTATCAACGACTCAAGCAGAGTACATTGCCCTAGTTGAAGGGGTCAAGGAAGCCATATGGTTGGAAGGGATGGTTGGTGAGTTAGGGATTACGCAAGGATGTGTGAAGGTGCATTATGATAGCCAAAGTGCAATCCATTTGGCAAACCACCAAGTGTACCATGAAAGGATAAAGCACATCGATATTCGCCTACACTTCATTAGAAACATTGTTGAATCTAAAGAAGTTATGGTTGAGAAGGTTGCCCCAGAAGATAACCCGGCGAATATGTTCACCAAGTCACTTCTTAGATCAAGGTTCAAGCATTGCATGGACTTGATCAATTTTTTCGAGATGTAATTCCGGTAATGGAGAGAGTCGCACTTTGATGATGGGGACTTGTTGATCATCATCATTGATTTGAAGTCAAGGTGGAGAATTATGGGGAAATGCCTTAAAATCAGTTTGGAAGTCATTGGAATGCATAAAAGTGATTTTTCAAGCAGTTGAATTGATTCACTGGTCAAGGGAGTCGATTCATGAGTGGTTCTGGGAGCAGGAACTTAGGGAGTCTCTTTGTGAATCAAATTGGGCAGTGATGAATCAATTCACCATTCAATTCATCAGTTTATGAATCGAATAGTCTCTCTAGGAGTCGAAGCTGGAATCGATTCATGAATCGCGGAAGTGCTGGTTTAAGTGAATGAATCGACTGATACATGTAAATCGATTTACTGACAGCAAAAATGTGAGTATAAGAGCGCAGAAGCAGCAAAACACGAGCAGAAGATGCAGAAACTCTGTGAGACGATTAGGAGGGATTTGGGGCAATTGGGAAACACAATCTAAACACTTTGGGGCTTAGGGTTTCATAGAGGGAGGGTTTCAATCTTCTTCTATTGTAATCTTGAGGGTTATTCATTGAGTGAGAGAGATTCATTGTGAAATCTTGAGATTGTTCACCTTGAAAAATTGGATGAGATTGTAAAGGGCTTTGTAATTTCTTGTAAAGACTCATTGAAGATAGTGGATATGGAGGGTTGCTCTCTCCCTTAGATGTAAGTCATCTTTTTGGGGACCAAACTGCGTCGACAATTCTGTGTATTGATTTCCTCTTCTTCTGTCTTTATTGATTAATTGCTTTTAGGGTTTTTGAATTGCACAATATTAGAATTGTTCTGTGTTGATTCTTAGACTGCTGGAATTGTTTGGTTTGGTTGCTATTGTTTTTCGTCCCAATTCTTGTTTGAACAACAACAAATTTGATACCAGTTGCAGATTAGGAGAAATACAAGCACACGTGTTGAATGATCAATGCATTTTAATGCATCTTTTATGGCTTTGCACTTGGTGTTCTTAATTGTGTGTTTTTCCCAACAACTACTTTTTAACATGGTTTTATATCTTTGGGTCTTGATTGGGCTTTAGTGGAATTATTTGCTAAGTTTCGGATTTTGTTATATCCTGACCCATGTCGCTTCTACAGCCATAACTTGGGCTATACTTGTCCGATTTCAGTGATCTTTGTGGTGTTGGAAAGCTAAGAAGAAGAGCTACAATTCCTTTGTTGGCACCGAAGCCCAGTTCTATCGTTTTGAAGGTCGAAAATCCACTTTACTGATGCAGGCGAGATTCACTGCGAGTTTTGGATCAATTACTCATGTGATTAATTGTTATTGGGCTAATTAATCTCTTTTGGGCCCTTTTCTTTGGTCATAAACTTCAGGTTACCTTGGTTAACCTAAGGAGACATTATAAATAGGATTTTTAGAGTCTTAAGATTTACCTTTTGATTACTTTTGAATATTTTGCCGTTTTTAAGTTTTAGCAATCTTTTCTCCTTCTCCCCTTCTTAATTTCGTTTTTGTCAAATCCTTCTATGGAAGCCTAAGACCTTAGATTAATTCACTGGTTAGGGAGTTTTTATAAGGATCTTGAGGTTTGATTATTGTTGTTAATTTCGATTTTTGTGTTTCTATTTCTTTTCCTTTTGATCTTTCATCTCTTTGATTTCTATTTGCAAATTCGTTTTGGGTATTGATGCTTAATCATATCAACTTCATTTTTGCTCTCTGATTTGAGATTATTTGAATTAAATTGAACGCTTGCTTTAGTTTATTTCGAATAGAGATTATTAGGATCTATAACGCTTAGTTGTAGGTGTGATTGAATTCGGTTATTAGATTAATTGTGTTCTTGTGACGCTTGTTCCTTAATCATGATTAATCGATTCTGTGATGCTTAATTAATTCTGTATTACAGTAGGAATTCTTATAAAGTTAATTGACGCTTGATTGATTAATTTTATGGTCAAACAAGAATAGAATCACGAAATAGAATAATCCTTTGAAACCCGTGATAGATCCAAATATTAATTATCTTGAACCAGTGGACTAGTCCTTTTTATACATTGATATTTACATCTTTTATAACCTGTTTCTTGAATCGAAATCCCCCCAACTTTATTTCTTTGCGTGTTCTTGTTGTTGGCTATTGTTAATTAGAGATCCCTGTGAGACGACCAAGATTAACTGCCTTGTTACTACATTCTTATTTTATTTATTTTGACCCGTGCGCGACAGCGGATTAAATTGGCGCCGTTACCGGGGATCTTTGATCAATAGTTGCCAATTCAAGGACCCTACTAACATCTCTAATAACTGGTTTTGTGTTTTTGGTTGTGTTTCAGGTCTTAACATCGGATTTGGCATTGATTAGTAAAAAAATCAGTTTTCGATCAACTTGCTCGAATTGCTTCGAAATTTGGCCTGAAAATCCGAAAAAAATCAAGGATCCAAAATCCCATATCAGAGACTGATATAGGGAGTAGAGGCTAAAAATCCAAAATTCCATCGTTTAGAACGCTTTTTTATTTTTTTGTTTTTTCAAAAAAAATCTAAAAAAATTAGCGTAATCTTTATTTGATTTTTAGAGATTTTTGGTGCTGTTTTCAGATTTTTGAGATTTTATTTGATAGGGTTTCTCGATTTCTTTAGTGTTTTAGCAATTATGACATTATTGGCATTTTCTGATTTGTTAGTTTATGATGCATGACTAGTAATAACATAGGTAGTGATCATATAGGTGATAGTGATAGTGATAATTATAGCTTATTTAGTCATATTCTCTTTGATTCTAATTTTGATTCTGATTTTGATTCTGATACAATGGCTACTAGAACATTAAGGGAACTTGCTGCACCTGATGTCACTTATAATGATTTATGCATTGAATACCCTGATGTTGAGGTGCCTTTTGAGCTTAAATCTGGCTTAATACATTTGCTTCCTAAGTTTCATGGTCTTGCAGGTGAAGATCCCCACAAACATCTTAAGGAGTTCCATATTGTATGCTCCACCATGAAACCTCAAGGTGTCCCAGAAGACCACATCAAGCGGAGGGCTTTCCCATTCTCATTGCAAGACACTGCCAAGGACTGGTTGTACTACCTTCAACCAGGTTCTGTGACAAGCTGGAATGAATTGAAGAAATTATTTCTGGAGAAATTCTTCCCTGCCTCTAGAGCTGCTTCAATCAGAAAGGAAATATGTGGCATCAGGCAGATTGCGAATGAATCTTTGCATGAATACTGGGAGAGATTCAAAAAGTTATGTGCAAGCTGCCCTCACCATCAGATTTCTGAACAGCTGCTCAACCAGTATTTTTATGAAAGTTTGCTGCCTATGGACCGAAACATCATGGATGCTGCTAGCGGAGGAGCACTTGTGGATAAAACCCCAGCAGATGCAAGAAGCCTGATTGAGAACATGTCCATTAATTCTCAGTAGTTCACTACCAGAAACAATTCAGTGGTGCTGACAAAAGGAGTCAATGAGATACAGGCTGCTAAACACAAGAACTTAGAGACCAGGCTTGATAAACTTGTTTCATTGGTGGAAAAGTTAGCTATAACTAAAACTCAGGCAGCGAGAATTTGTGGTATTTGCACCTCTGCAGAGCACCCTACAGATGCATGTCCTACATTGCAGGAGAGTGACAATGCTAATACTCCTCAGGCCTATGCAGCAAATATATTCAATGACAGGCCCCAGCCCAACTATGTTCTGTCTTCCAACAGGTACAACCCAATTGGAGAAACCATCCAAACCTGAGATGGGGAGATGCCTCTACATAGCAGCCTCAAAGCCGCAACCTCGCTCTAACTTCCAAATTTCAAAGAAAATCTGAACCTTCATTGGAAGACCTTGTTAAGCAAATGACACTCCAAAATCTCCAATTTCAGCAGAGAACAGATTCAACCATTCAGAATTTAGAGACAAAAATTGGACAGCTAGCAACTTCCATTAATCAGATGCAGTCTCAGGGGTCGGGCAATTTGCCTGCTCAACCAGTAGTGAATCCAAATGTCAGTGCAAATATCAGTGCAATCACTCTTAGATCTGGAAAAGCTGTTAACACTCCAGAACCTCCTCCAGCAGAAAATGCATGTGGCAGTAGCAGAAAAAATGATAAGCCAATTTCTGCACCTACTTCTCCTCTTGATGAAGATGATGATGCACAACCTATACCACTTCCCTTTCCTCAAAGGGCTGTGATAACTAAGAAGATGGATGAGGCAAATAAGGACAGGGAAATCTTGGACACATTTAGGAAGGTTGAAGTGAATATTCATCTCCTTGAAGCAATTAAGCAGATTCCAAGATATGCTAAGTTCCTTAAAGAGCTGTGCACACACAAAAGGAGGAGGAGGCTGAAGGGAAATGAAAAGGTCAACATGAGTCGCAATATTTCTGCACTTATACAACCCATGATGCCCCAAAAGTGCAAGGATCCAAGAATTTTTACTATTCCATGTACCATAGGCGAGAGTAAATTTGAAAATGCCATGCTGGATTTAGGTGCTTCCATTAATGTGATGCCTACATCTATTTTTAACTCTCTGGCTCTTGGACCTTTGCAGAATACAGGTGTTGTTATTCAGTTGGCAAACAGGAGCAATGCTCACCCTACTGGACTTGTGGAGGACGTACTTGTTAAGGTTAATGACTTGATTTTTCCTGCAGATTTTTACATTCTGAACATGGAGGGAGAGACACAATCCAGCAGGGCACCTATCATCCTAGGCAGACCATTCCTAAGAACAGCAAGAACCAAGATTGATGTCCATGCTGGAACACTCTCCATGGAATTTGGGGATAGCATAGTTAAATTTAACATCTTTAATGCTACTATGAAGCATCCCATGGAAGAGACTTCTCTTTTTCCAATAGAAGTACTTGCTGACTTAGTTGAAGATACTCATTCTGATGTTACAAATTGCATGGTTGTGCCTGTTAATGTTACAAATGATGTTGCTACACTGCAAGCTTCTGTTGTAACTCCATCTACCAAGATACTTCCCACCATTGAGCAGAAGAAGGATGTTGTGAAGAAAATCAAACATTTTCATGTGTTCCATTCTCGCCTTAAAATCATGGCGGGTAAGCTTCAATCCAAGTGGATTGGCCCTTTTGTTGCAACTAGCACTTTTCCTTATGATGCAAAGGGAATAAAAAGTGAAGCCACCAGTAAAGTCTTCAAAGACAATGGACACCACCTCAAGCTTTTCCATGAGAGCCCCGCACTTGAAGAGGAGACTGTAGAAGAGCTCCACTTGAAAAAGCCACCTTGAAGAGGGAGTTTTCTTTCCTTACTCCTTACTCTTATTTTATACTTGTTGCTTACATTGAGGACAATGTGTGATTTAAGTGTGCGGGGGATCTTTTAGCATAGTTTTGTTTTTGTTTTTTGTTTTGAGTTTTTTGTTATTATAAAAAAAAATTCCATGCATTTTCATTGGATTTCTTGGTTTATATGAGTGGGGAGTGATTTCACTATTCTAGGACTATAGGTCTTGTGGCATGATATGGATGACTTCCTTGCATTCTTAGTGTGATAAGTTGGATTGGAATATTAAATTATGCATCTTTTGTGATAGATCATTTTCCTTGGTAAGGTTTGGGCCTTATAATGGATGGAATACATTTTCCTATTCTCTTTCTTTCTTGTGTGATGTTACTTATGATTTTTGGTTACTCTAGAACTTGACTTGACTCTTGTTGAAACTCTTGTTCACATGCATGCATTAAAATGATCTAGGCAATTTTTGTTCTTTTTAGCCACTAGCCAAATAAGCCTACCTTGCAATTATCCCTTTGTTTAGCCCCTTTGAGCCTATTTATCCCATTCTTTGTTGTATAGCTCATTACAATCCTAAAAGTGAAAAACCATGATATGACCCAATCTTAGGGGATAAATGAGCTTTGCTTTAAAAAAATATGATAATAAATATTGCATAAGTGTGGGGGTGCTCAAAAATGTGGTTGTGTTAGAATATCTAATGTTGTGCTCTATTGGAAATTTGGCAAGTGCAAAAAAATAAAAAATAAAAAAATAAAATAAAAAAAATAAAATAGTGGGGCACAACATTTGGTTAAAAAAAAGTGTGCAAATGGAAAAATGGATTGAAAATTGGTTGAATTGCCCCCATGATTATTTGGCAATTGTTTTCCATTGCTCCTCTATCCTCTTTGATTTTATAGCTTAGTTACCCTTTCAATTATCCCACCTTGACCTTAGCCCCATTATAACCTTAATAAAGACCTTTTGATCTTTGTGTGCATGTGTTTCAAGTGTGGATATTAGAGTCTTGTCAAGCCTATAGTAGTGCTAGCTTTGGATCCATTTTACTGCTGCAGGCGAGGTTCACTGCGAGTTTTGGATCAATTACTCATGTGATTAGTTGTTATTGGGCTAATTAATCTCTTTTGGGCCCTTCTCTTTGGTCATAAACTTCAGGTTACCTAGGTTAACCTAAGGAGACATTATAAATAGGATTTTTAGAGTCTTAGGATTTACCTTTTGATTACTTTTGAATATTTTGCCGTTTTTAAGTTTTAGCAATCTTTTCTCCTTCTCCCCTTCTTAATTTCGTTTTTGTTAAATCCTTCTATGGAAGCCTAAGTCCTTAGATTAATTCACTGGTTAGGGAGTTTTTATAAGGATCTTGAGGTTTGATTATTATTGTTAGTTTCGATTTTTGTGTTTTTATTTCTTTTCCTTTTGATCTTTCATCTCTTTGATTTCTGTTTGCAAATTCGTTTTGGGTATTGATGCTTAATCATATCAACTTCGTTTTTGCTCTCTGATTTGAGATTATTTGAATAAAATTGAACGCTTGCTTTAGTTTATTTCTGTAACACCCGTATTTTTACGATACGTTATTTAGCGTTATTATAATAGATTTTTGTCGTATTTACGCTATAATAAAGCAATTTCTTGTTCTCTAAGAAAGTGTATTAATTAAATCAAGATCAAACTATATTTGAGAATTAATATTTTATATTAATTCACGGTTTGAATATCGTCGAAAAATTCTAACGAAGTTTAAATCGCGTTTGAATCGGGCGCTTCGCCCATGAGATAAAATTCTAAATGAACTCCGATTTCGATGAAAATCGAATCGTAACTTGTTGAGACTATTTTTGAGTGATTATTGTTGTTTTTATTATTTATGAAATAATATTATCACACGAAGAATTAATTCCTCGCGAATTAATTTTTCCGGATTTTTCCGGCGAAAAACAAATCGGTTTTTCGGTTTCTCGTCGCCGTGTTTTTAATTCTTAAGACTTTAGATTAGAGGGTAATCATGAGAGATGTGATATTAGATGGGTAAGATTAGGTGATATGTTTAACATCTCATATAAATTGCTAGGTGTCATTAGTTGTGTGATTTTTTAAAAAAAAATATTTTATCCAACTACTCCTACTAACTATGCCTATTTTTACTATTATAAAAGAAAAGAAAGGAAGGCTATGTGCAGCCCATTTTCAGCTTCAACCTCACGCCTTCTTCCTCCCAAAGACAACCTTCATCTTCTTTCTTTTCCTCTCCTTGAAACAAGACAAAGCCATTGAAGCTACCTCCATTTCCTTTGAGTTTTTGAGCAAGGTTCCTTCATCAAAGTTGCTCCAAATCTTCTCCTCTATCTAGTTCCTCATCATCTACACCATTTGGGTAAGAAGAAAATCAGATTTTTCTCCCCCAAAATTCTGTTTTTGGTGCGCCATCCACCCCCTTTTTATGCACTTGATTTTTGCTTCCAAAACTTAATTTCTTGCTAGGTTATCTTCTCTACTTCATTACCTATGCTTCTAACCATTTGAATGAGAAGAAAAATCAAAATTTTCCTTCCCAAGAACAGCCCTAAACAGCGCCTAACCCTCCCCCATTTTGGATTAATTGGTTTGTTTGTTTTTAGTTTAATTAATTGTTGATTATGTGTTGTTTTGATGGTTTGGTTTGTTCTAAGGAGATGAGACACTTACAACCCCTTCCTTGAGCTCTAGGGTTTTCACCCTAAGAGGTAAAAAGAGGGTTTTTGTGTAGCTCACACTTAAATCAAGCAATTGATGGGTTATATGTGTTGTTGAAAGTTGTAGGATGCTTGCTAGTAATATAGTTTGTGATAAGCATGTACAACTTGTTATTTTAGAAATTTTCTCTATTCTTGAACTATAAGAAAAGTGTGTTTTGAAGTTTGATTATGTGTATAAGTGTTGAATAGCATGTTTAAAGGTGATTTTAAAGTTGTTGGAATAGATTTGCATGAATTAGCTTAAGTATTAGTTTGTGTTTTATGCATAGTTTGGTTTTTGGAGGTTAGAATAACATGTAAGGAAATGATCCCTTGTTCTTTAAGTTCTTGACATGATAATGGCATGATTTAATTGCTAAAGGATTTTTTGGAATTAGACAAATTGATGGAACTCTTGTTTTTGGAACTAATTTTGAGTAAGTGGTCTATAAAGCTTTATGAACTAGTCTTGGAAATAAATTGTTTTGAAAGAAAAGGCTAGGAAAATGGTATTTCATTGTGTAGTAATTATTTTAGAAACATAACCCTTGATATGCTTAAGTGTGCTTAATGTATTAATTGAAGTTGATGTTGTTTTGGTATTTAGAAAATGATTTAAAAAGAAGTTGATTTCTAATTGCTTGAATTCTTGCATGAATATGTGCTAAGTTTTTTATTGTTGTTTGAGTAATAGTTTTTGATTTGCATGCTTAACTTGTTGTTCATGATTTTTACCTATTCTTGAACTATAGGAAATGTAAATTTTAATTGTTGAACCATGTGTTTAATTGATGAATAACATGTCTTGAGTGATTTAATTGTTATTGGATTGATTATGCATGAGTTAGTAAAGAGTTAGTATGGGTTTTGTAAAAAAATGATTCTTGAAGGACTAATATGGCATGTAAAATTTGATTGGTTGGCTTTCTAGTAATTGGAATTGTTTTCATCATGATTTAAATGATTGGAACTTACTTGAAACTTAGCTTCGATTGTGGCTTGAATCAAAGGAAAAATTGAAAGGATCTTTGGAAACTTGATTCTTGAAGTTTTGGAAAAAATGTTTGAAAAGGAGTTTTGAAACCTTGTAAGTTTAATTGTTGAATTATGTGTAGATATTTAATAAAGTGATTAGAAGTGTTTTGAAGGTTATTAGAACTTGTATGCATGAACTAGCTTGAGAAAAGGTTATGTTTTAGGCAAATTAGTTATGGAGGACTAGATTGACATGTGAAGCATGAATAGGTTGTTTCTTTAAATTTTAGTTTGGCATGAACATGACTTTTAGCATGATAAGAGCAATGTGTTAAATGCTTTAGGATTCTTGAAATTGGGGCTTGGTTGATTGAAAGAAATTTTGGGAAAAACCTATTCTTGAAAAAAAGTTGAAAATGAGTTTTGGGAACTTAGAAATCTAGTTTAAATGGTTAGCTCATGTGTTGATTGATGTATAGCATATTTGATGAATTTAATGGTTATAAGAATTGAGTTTTGGAATGAAAATTGATTTAGAAAATGTTTTAGAACATGTCTTGAAATATGCTTGAAACTATGCTTTGGGTTTGACATGATGTTTTGTTGCCTTGAAGTGTAATGGAAATAACTTGGAAAATGGTTTGTTACATTTAAAAGGTAGGAAAGGATGATTTTATTTGTGAAGTTGTATGTAATGCCTGAAGGGGTTATGTTAGGTCTTAGAAACTTTATGCAAAATAATTTCATGAGAATGTGTTCTAGACTTTAAAGTTTAGGAAAGTTGTTAATTGCATGGTGTTTGCTTAAAGTTTTCAAGAAAGCTTTTTAGTTTCAAAAACTTTATCTTTTCAAGTAAGTTAAGATTTCAAAAATTGTTATGTGTTATGCTACCATTTCAAAGAGTACTTGGTTTTAAAACCTTATTTATTTTCTAGTAGCTAATTATTTAAAATGCTTAAGTGAGTTTGGTTAGAAAAAGGGCTAAGCTGAGGGTTTAAGTTAGTTAGAACTTATAGATTGTGCTGAGTTGTTCGTTGTAATAGGAATCGTGTTCCGAAGACCGAGCGACACAGACTTGAGGATTTTGGAGCGACGTTGGCGACTGTTCGTGGTAAGGGCACTTCTAGACATTTGTAGGTTTTATTTTTGTATGTCCCTGTGTAATGGCAACTTGGATATTGCTAGAATTTAAATCCAAGTGTTTATGAGAAGAAGTCTGAGAACCTAAGGGTTCGAAGTGAGGGTCTTGTACCCCTTCGCTTTATTTTTATATGCTGATTATTTAGTGGGCTTGTCTGCAAGTGGTTGGTAGCTGACCCCAACTCCCCACACTTGTATGATTACCTCTTTGCCAACTCTACTGAGTTGCAGAGGGATGAACTGAGTTGTCGATGTTGCTGCTTGATGAGATATGATTGATTGTGATGGATTGCTTATACTGTTGAACTGAGTTGCACTGTATTAAGCTTGGCGTGAATATTTATTTGGTATGCGGTTGAATACTTATTCAAATTGTTTCTTGAATTATCATATGCGGCGATTTATTCATTGGAGTGCGAGAGTTTAGTTGTGATGTTTTGAGTTACGATCTGAACAACCAAGGGCGGTGTAGAAGCCCGAAGCTACGGCTGGGTGGTGAAAAAAGCCCGAAGCCATGACTGGTGTTCAAATTGCGCAGTGGGCGTCTGCGTTGTCAAGGAACTTAACCTGAATAACCCGGGTGGTGATGAAACCCAAGGCTACAGCTGGTATTCAGTGGATGGATCGACGTTGCTTTCCGGAATTGTCGAGAGTGTCTTAGGAGATATGAGTGGCGTTTTGAGAATTGTGCATCTTGTTATCTTTGTTGTATGATTTGCTATTTCTATGTTTAATTGAGAAGTTGACCCTTTCCCGTGGTGCCTTCAATCTATGATGGTTACCCAGGCGATGGCGAGGATGCGGAGGACCCGAGGGCGGGTGATGAGGAGGAGGACCCCTTCGAGGATCCGGGCAATGACTTTTAATGATCGTGATTGGCTATTACATGCTTGTATTTCGGATGGCTGTAGGATTTTGATTAGAGTATATCAGTTGTTGTGGTGACCAGTCGAGTTTTTAGTGTTGTTCTATGTGTATTGCAGGGTAGACTGGTGGTATACTTTTGGAGCAGCCCCCTGTGTGGGTGTCTGCCAGGAGTACCCCAGGGTATGATTGTCTTCACAAGGATTCTCATACTTAGGTGTATTTTCTTGCACATAGTTATGCACCGCTTTTATTTTGTATGCACTAAATATGTTTTGTATGTACTGTTAGGGCTGTCGTGCTTATATATATATATATTGTGTATGTGTTCCAGTACATAGTCTTGTGTCTTTATTTCGTTGTAGTAGTCAATTGCATTTATAATTCCATCATGTTTCGAAAATGTTGCTCGTACTCTGAATGTGTGTTACAAAAGACGCTTGTGTATAAAAAGAAAAAAAAATTTACCGCATTTTCCAAAAGACACAAAGAGTACTTTTTCGGATACCTACTTGCATTTAGAATTGTTCTAAGCTTAGTAACGGTCCGAAAACGGGTCGTTACAATGGTGGTATCAGAGCAGTTCGGTTCTATCCGGACTGTGAGTTGGGTATTTAAGCTGGTCACCGTGTCGGGTTATGTGCGTCGGGTAATTAGCTGTGTTGTATTGTCATTGTTTGCTGAGTGAAGTAGTTTTGCTTGCCTATTGTTTGGATTGTTTCTTAATTGAAGCAATGTGTGTTAACACAACACTTGATTATGAGGTTTTGTCAGGTTTTGGACTTTGTG
The DNA here is from genome assembly GCA_037113605.1 of Calophaca sinica. NCBI lineage: Eukaryota > Viridiplantae > Streptophyta > Magnoliopsida > Fabales > Fabaceae > Calophaca > Calophaca sinica. Next base: position 49,932,993 of record CM073733.1, read on the forward strand.
GAATCCAATGCCACCTCGCAGAGATACTACAGCTGGACCTGATAACGCCACGATGGAGAGAGCGATTCAAGCGATGACGCAGATGGCAGCGGCTATGGCTCAGCAATCGGCTACTGCGACTCAACAGTCTAACGCTATGGCTCAGCAAACTGCAGCTTTGACCCAACAAAATCTGCAACAACAGCGGAGAGCGGAACAGAATACGGAGGCGACAGGACTAGCAGATTTCCGCAAGCACGACCCACCGAGGTTCTACGGCGAGCCGCACTCGATAAAGGCGGTTATGGATACAGGAGATAGAGAAGATCTTCGAGGCACTTCATTACCCGGAGAATGTCAAGGTGTACTATATGACCTTCTTGTTGTTGGGAGATGCCGAGTACTGGTGGAAGGGTGTGAAGCAGACTTTGACAGCAGAGCATCGTAATATTACTTGGGAAGTTTTCCGCAGGAGATTCTTGGACAAGTATTTTCCTGATACTACACGAGCTGAGAAAGAGCAAGAGTTCCTTCGACTAAAGTAAGGTAGCATGACGGTGTCAGAGTATGCTGCTAAGGTTCGACATTTAGAAGTCGGTGACATCTCTAAGAATCAGGAATCTTCAAGAATTAATTGACAGGTGTGTTGAGGTAGAAGTTATGAGAAGCGCCAAGAAGAGGAGTGGTACAGGCGGACCAGTGAGACCCCAGAGCATAGGGCAGAGGTTTGCTCAGAAGGGGAAGCAGCAGGAGAAGCCGTATAATCGACCTCAAGGGAACAACGGCAAGGGACAATACCGTCCGATGGCTCAGAATGCGAGAGGCGAGAGTCAGACTAACGCCGACATGACTTGTTATCGTTGCGGTAAGCCAGGGCACTATGCATTCAACTGCTCTGAAGAGAAGAACAATGTGTGCTTCAACTGTAGGAAACCGGGACACAGGGCTAGAGACTGCAAAGCTCCTAAGGTTGAACCAGTGGTAAATGCTGCGGAGGCTAAAGGGAAGCGTCAGATGGTCAGGGGTAGAGTCTTCTGCATGGACGGCAATGCAGCAGAGCGATTAGGAGATCTAACTCAGGGGAATTACAAGATTAAGGGTAACTCTCTATTCATATTCTTCGATTCTAATGCCGCACATTATTTGATTTCTTAGTTGTGTGAGCTGATCTAAAGTTTCTTGTGACTGTTTTATCTTTGGCTTAGTAGTGGTTACTTCAACTGCTAAGACCTTATTTCTAACACTGCATGACTTCGTTATGTAGTAATTGTTGAGTATAGAAAATCCTTGTCAACTTGAGTCGCATATCTTTAAAAGTTTTACCATTATTCTAGGGTCGGATTGGTTTTCGAATTACCATATCCTTCGGGACTGTGCCCAAAAATCGTAGTTTTTCCTAATTTGGAGTCTTTACATACCTTTCTGTTAATTCTATCGAAGATTCTTGTAAGAGAGAGCCCAGGATTTTATATACCATTGCTAGTTTAGAAGTTGCCAAGTAACCAAGTTGGAGAATGTACCAGTTCGCGACGGTATCTACGGACAATATCCTGATCTCTTCGAGGAGTAGAGAGGAGCACGAAGAGCATCTATGCAGAGTACTGCTGTAACACCTGAGGACGAGATCGACCTCGTATTAGGACGTCGGATCGAGACCTCGTGTCGAGATCTCGTGTCGAGACCTCGTACCAAGACCTTGTGTCGAGATCCCGTGCCAAGATCGCGTGCCGAGGTCATTTGCCAAGCTGAGGAGACTGCGTGCACTAGCTGCTGAGCTGAGGAGGTCGCGTGTCGAATTGATGAAGTCGAGTACCGAGATGAGGAGGTCGCATGTCGAACTGAGGAGGCCGCGTGCACGAACTCGTGTTAGAGCCTTGTGCGCTTGCACGAGCACCCTGGTCGACATCGTGTCGAGACGGTAACTCGTATTCTTACGAACGTTATTCAGCGTTATTATTATATTGTTTGTAATAATTATATTGTCGGCTTGCCGTTCTCGTCGCCGTGTATAGATTTCTGACCTATAGAGTAGAGGGTAATCATGAGAGATGAGCGATTAGATGGGTAGATTGACTGATGGGATTGGCATCTCATAGCTGGAGTTACGATAATACCCCTTCCCTCACCAGCTGTATACCACGATCGGTTCCCTCAAACACTCACTTTCTCTTTTCTTCTTTCTTCTTCTTTCTTCTCTGAGTTTCCTTCTTTCTCTCCAGAACTTCCATCGAAGAACCTTGAGTTCCATCGAGCTTCTGCATAAATTTTCTTCATCAATCTTGTTCCTCATCATCTTCTCGACCTATATCTCACCATCTCGACCATCATCTGAGGTATGAAGAACAGATTTTTCTCTTCCTTCGTGCTACTGTTTAGCGCCATTTCTTCCTTCCATTTTAGCCAGTTTTATGCTTCCAAACCATGTCAAACTGATGGGTTTTCTTCTTCATGATATTACCTCCCTTTCTAACCGATTATTTGAGCTTGTAAAACAAATTTCTTTCTCTGATTTCTGCAATAGGCAGTGCCCAGAAACCCTTTCTTTTTGGTTTGTTTCGACTTCTTGTTTTTCGTTTGTTGCTTCTTGTTGTTGTTGTCGATTTACCTGTTGTAGCATCAGATAACCTTTTTCATGAACTTTTGATCGAAAACCCTAACTTTGTGTTAGAGGAAAAATATATTTAAGTTCTTGAGTTTTAATATTTACTGGGTTGTGGTTAAGCTTGGGATGAGAGCTTAGTGTTATTAGAACCCATAGATCGGACTAAGTTGTGCTTGTTTGAGGAAGTCTGATTCCCGAGATCGTGTGATTCCCGAATCGAGGTGTACGGGAGAGCAAACCCGAGGACGTGGAAGCAGTGGGATCCAGATCGAGAACGGTACGTGTCGAGGTCGACTAAGAAGCGTACGTGTCGAGATCGAGTAGAGAAGTCGTTGTCGAGCTCGTTTGAAGACAGCCGTGTCGAGGTCGTTGTCGAGCAGCTTTAGCTTGGAGTTCGGTAAGGGCACTTCATATTCTACGTGTTTATGTTTTGTACGGATTCCTTGATTTGTGTCGAGCTTGAAATATTGTGATAAGATTGGGTTTTTGCATGTATTTGATATGTGATTGAATATATGTTGTGAATTGTGAATTGCTGTTGAATTGCGTGTCTTCATGCAGAATGTTTTATTGCTTAAATGATTAAATTGGGTTTTCTTCATGTTAAGCATGCTCTCTTTATTTGATATGTGATCAAGTAAGTTTATGTGTTACTCTTTGACATGCGGCGAGCTAATCATCGAGTGAGAGAGCTAGGGAGTCGTATGACGTTTTTGAGCCGGACCCAGATAACTGAGGGTGCTAGGTCCCCTTTTTGTTTATGGTGGATTGGCTAGGCGTTGTAGCATTATCAGTTTGGGGTTGGACCTGCTGATTAATGCATGGTATCGGTTTGGGGTTGGACCTGCCGTTTACCTATTACGTCAGTTTGGGGATGGACCTGCTGACGATATTCCGGAATAAGAGTCGAGTCGAGTCTAGAGTGAGATGGTCGAGTCACGTGTGGTGATTGAGATACATTATTGTGTTGTTTAATTCTTTATGCCGTGCTTATCTTGTATTGTTGAGAAGTTGACCCTTTCCCGTGGTGCCTTCAATCCATGACGGTTACCCAGGCGATGTCGAGGGCGCAGGGAACTCGACAGCAGATGATGCCGAGGAGGAGCTCGACGAGGACCCGAGCGACGACCTCTACTTGTCGTGATTGTTTATGTTTGATGGATGTTTTTTTTTGGACGATTGTACTTTGTTTTTCTTTGTGTTCAGAGGTCGTGACCAGTTTGGGCCGGTTATGTTTTGTTGCTACAGGGTAGACTGGTGGTTTACTTTTGGAGCAGCCCCCTGCGTGGGTGTCTGCCGGAAGTACCCCCAGGGTATGATTACTCTCTTGAAGTCGTCATACCTTAGGTGTATTTTCTTTGTACATTGCTACTCTGTATTTTATATACATTATTATTTCGAGTGATATATATATGTATGTTATGCATGTATGTTTTATTAGAATTTAAGTCTTGTGTCTTAGTTGCACCATGTTTCGAAAAGCTGTAATTACTCTGATGTGCACGAGCTGGTTTTATATAGAAAAAATAGACCGTACTTTCTAAAAGGCACAAGAGTACTGTTTAAAACACATCTCATACAGGTTTAGTTGAGCTCGGTGTGTTGAGCTCGGTAACTCGAGCTCGGTATATTGAGCTCGGTAGCGGTCCGGAAACGGGTCGTTACATTTGTTGGTATCAGAGCAGTTCGGTTCTGACCGAGCTGTGCATAGGAATTTGGACTGGTCACTGTGTCGGGATATATATATATGTGTTGGGTACCTAGTTGTAATATGTTGATTGCTGTTTGATTAAGTGAAGCACTTATTGCTTGAGAAATTGTTTGAACTGTTTCTTGATTGAAGCAGTGTGTTTTAACACATCCTTGTTGTGAGATTCTGACAGGGTTTTGAACTTTGTGGAATCTAATGCCACCTCGTAGAGATACGACAGCTGTAACCGAGAACGTCGACATGGAACGAGCTATTCAAGCTATGACCGAGATGGCGGCAGCCATGGCTCAAAGAATCACCGCTGCAACTCAACAGGCTAACGCGATGGCTCAACAGACGGCGGCGTTAACTCAGCAGAACTTACAACAACAGCAACGAGCAGAGCGACATGCTGAAGCGAGAGGATTGGCAGACTTCAGGAAGCATGATCCACTGAGGTTCTACGGTGAGCCAAATCCAGATAAAGCTGATCTTTGGATGCAAGAGATCGAGAAGATCTTCGAGGCACTCCATTGCCCGGACAACGTGAAGGTCGACTATGCCACCTACTTACTGCTAGGAGACGCAGAGTATTGGTGGAGGGGAGTGAAGCAAACATTTATAGCAGAACATCGCGAGATGACCTGGGAGCTTTTTCGTGAAAGGTTCTTGGACAAGTACTTCCCCGATACTGCACGAGCCGAGAAGGAGCAAGAGTTTCTTCAATTGCAGCAAGGCGGTATGACAGTGTCCGAGTATACGGCCAAGTTCGAGTCGCTTGCGAGGTATTTCAGTCCATTTCGTGATCGAGCTGACCAAAGATGGTTAAGTGAGAGATTTCAACGAGGTCTAAGATTTGACATTCAGAAGTCAGTGGTGTCGTTGAGGATTCGAAACCTCCAAGAGCTGATAGATCGCTGTGTCGAGGTAGAAGGAGTAAGAAGCCACAAGAAGAAGACTGTTGTAGGCGGTGAGACCCGAGTGCGGGCGTAGATTTGCCCGTAGCGGAAACAATCTGCAGGTTAAGCCTTACGACCAGACCTCGGGGAACGACAACAGGGACAATATCGTCCGATGACCCAGGAGCGAAGCGGATGATGCATCGTGTCGAGGTGACTTGCTATCGCCAGGAAAGCCGTGACATTATGCGAGTAATCAGACTCGTAAGGAGGAGGTGTGCTACAACTGTAAGAAGCCAGGGCATTTTGCCAAGGATTGTCCTACACCTAAAGCTGAACCGACGATGCTTACGGCAAGGGCCAAAGGAAAGCGTCAGGTAGCTAAAGGCAGAGTTTTCTGCATGAGTGGCGAGGAAGCAGAGCGAGCTGAAGATCTTATTCAAGGTGAATGTGAGATAGAGGGTAAATCCTTATCCGTTCTCTTTGATTCGGGTGCAACCCATTCCTTTATTTCTTCTGATTGTGTGAACCATTTGAACTTGACTGTGATCGCTACTGCTCAAATTGGTAGTTACAACCCCAAATGCTAAGACCTTAGTCACAAACATTGCATGTCTTAATTGTGTAGTGGTTATTCAGAGTAGAAAGTTTGTGGTCAATTTGGTTTGTTTGCCTCTTAAGGGCTTAGATGTCATCCTCGGGATGGATTGGTTGTCACACCACCATGTCCTCTTGGATGTGCCCAGTAAAGCGTAATTTTCCTGCACCTTGGAGTCTCCAATTATCTTTCACGAACGATCGGAGTTTCTTTGAAAGAAGGAACTAGGAATACATGTATCCGCTAGTTCAAGTTTCTCACAGATCGACGTGAAGAATGTACCGCGTGTGTGACTTTGAGGGCGTTTTCCGAAGACGTGCCAAGGTTACCACCGGTCGCGAGAGGTCGAGTTCTCCATCGACCGATTCCAGGACAGACCGATCTCCAAAGCGCCATACAGGATGTCTCCTGCCGAGATGAAAGAACTGAAGTCCCAGATCGAACACTTGGAGTCAAAGCAATTCATACGACCGAGTGTGTCACCGTGGGGAGCTCCAGTGTTGTTGGTTAAGAAGAAGGATGGACGATCAAGACTGTGCGTAGACTACCGCGAGCTCAACAAGGTTGCTGTGAAGAACCGTTATCCGTTACCTCGTATTGACGACTTGATGGATCAACTTCGTGGAGCGGCGATCTTTTCCAAGATAGACTTGAAGTCGGGCTACCATCAGATTCGCGTGAAGGAGGAAGATGTCCCCAAGACAGCTTTCAGGACTAGATACGGTCACTACGAGTACTTGGTGATGCCGTTTGGAGTGACGAATGCGCCAGCTGTGTTTATGGACTACATGAATAGGATTTTTCATTCGTTTTTGGATCAGTTCGTTGTAGTGTTCATCGACGACATCTTGATCTACTCGAGGAACCGAGAAGAGCACGAAGAACACTTACGTCGAGTACTGCAGATATTACGAGATAAGCAACTCTATGCCAACCTGTCGAAGTGTGAGTTTTGGCTCGAAGAGGTGAATTTTCTTGGTCACGTGATTTCCAAAGAAGGGATAGCTGTGGATCCAACTAAGATTGAAGCTGTGTTAGCGTGGGAACAGCCGAAGACGGTTACCGAGGTCAGAAGTTTTGTTGGCTTAGCAGGCTATTATCGAAGATTCATTGAAGGTTTCTCGAAGATTGTCGCGCCTCTTACCCGACTAACGAGGAAGGATCAACCTTTTGCCTGGACCGAGGAGTGCGAATCCAGTTTTCAACGACTGAAGGAGCTTTTGACGACAGCGCCCGTGCTGATTTTGCCTCAACCCGAAGAGCCTTTTGAGGTGTATTGTGATGCGTCACACCAGGGATTGGGATGCGTGCTGATGCAACATCGGAAGGTGGTCGCATATGCTTCAAGACAGCTTAAGATTCACGAGAGGAACTACCCTACTCACGACTTGGAGCTGGCAGCAGTAGTTTTTGCGCTGAAGATATGGAGGCACTACCTTTATGGGAGCACTCTTACTGTTTTCAGCGATCACAAGAGCTTGAAGTACTGCTCGATCGAAAGAGCTCAACATGCGTCGGCCAGATGGACGAAATTTCTCAAGGACTACGACTTTACGTTGGAATACCATCCCTTAAGGCTAACGTGGTAGCAGATGCGTTGAGTAGGAAGAGCGTTTTAACCTCGGCAATGATGATCAAGGAGTTGGAGATGCTCGAGAAGTTCCGAGACTTGAAGTTGAGTGTCGAAGTTTCACCGGGGAAGCTGAGATTTGGTATGCTTACCATTTCTAACAGATTGTTGGACGAGATCCGAGACCAGCAAGTTCATGACGAGCTCCTGCAAGAGAAGGTTCAGTGGATAGCGCAAGGGAAGGCGACAGAATTCCAAGTCGGGACGGACAACATCTTAAGGTGCAATGGCCGAGTATGTGTACCTAACGTAGCCGAGCTGAGAAAGTTAATACTCGACGAAGCGCATAAGAGCAACTTTAGTATTCATCCAGGAGTTACGAAGATGTATCAAGACTTGAAGAAGCATTTTTGGTGGTCCGGAATGAAGAAGCAAGTGGCCGAGTACGTAGCTTCGTGTTTAACGTGTCGAGCCGAAGGTGGAGCACCAACGACCGGGGAATGCTACAATCGCTGACGTACCAGTTTGGAAATGGGATAGTATTTCCATGGATTTCGTTGTAGGCTTGCCGAAGAGGCAGAAGAAGAATGAATCGATTTGAGTGATCGTCGACCGATTGACCAAATCGCTCATTTCTTACCAAAGGAGGTCGACATACAACGTGGAAAAGCTGACCGAGATCTACATCGCGGAGATAGTGCGACTTCATGGTATACCCTCTTCGATCGTGTCGGACCGAGATCCGAAGTTCACATCTCATTTTTGGAGGGAATTGCAAGGAGCGATGGGAACCGAGCTCAGGCTTAGCTCGGCATATCATCCTCAGACTGACGGTCAGACTGAGAGAATGATCCAATCGCTTGAGGATTTGTTGCGAGCTTGTACGTTAGATCACCGAGGAAGTTGGGACGACGTCTTGCCATTGGTGGAGTTCACCTACAATAACAGCTTCCATGCGAGTATTGGAATGGCACCTTTTGAAGCGTCAGATGGACGGAAATGTCGACGCCTCTTTGTTGGTACCAGGACTTGAGCGTTACGCTGTAGGACCAGATATGATCCAGCGGACATCCGAGAAGATCCGCTTGATCGCAGATCGGATGCGAACGCCTCAAAGTCGATGTAAGAGTTATGCACCAACGACGTCGACCACTCGAGTTCGAGGAAGGAGAACATGTATTTCTTAGAGTCACCCCCACTCATCGAGTTGGTCGAGCGATCAAATCCAAGAAACTTACCCCTAAATTTATTGGACCTTATCGATTCTTCGTCAGATCGGCCCGGTGGCATATCGATTGCCTCGCCACCATTCTTGTCGAACATTCACGACGCCTTCCACGCCTCACAATTGCGGAAGTATGTTTCCGACCCTCTCATGTCATCGAACCTGATGTGATTCAACTAAGGGACGACTTATCCTTCAAGCATCACCGGCAAGGATCGTTGATCGGAAAGCCAAACAAGCTATGAACAAAGAGATTCAACTCGTCAAAGTTGTGTGGGATCGTAAGACGGAGATGCGACTGGGAGCCGGAGGAGAAGATGAAGACTCAAGACTTGAATTTTTCCGAGGTAAGAACCTTATTTGCAATTTCGAGGACGAAATTTTTTTAGAGGAGAGATTGTAACACCTGAGGACGAGATCGACCTCAGACAGGACGTCGGATCGAGACCTCGTGTCGAGATCTCGTGTCGAGACCTCGTACCAAGACCTTGTGTCGAGATCCCTTGCCAAGATCGCGTGCCGAGGTCATTTGCCGAGCTGAGGAGACTGCGTGCACTAGCTGCTGAGCTGAGGAGGTCGCGTGTCGAGTTGATGAAGTCGAGTACCGAGCTGAGGAGGTCGCATGTCGAACTGAGGAGGCCGCGTGAACGAACTCGTGTTAGAGCCTTGTGCGCTTGCACGAGCACCCTGGTCGACATCGTGTCGAGACGGTAACTCGTATTCTTATGAACGTTATTCAGCGTTATTATTATATTGTTTGTAATAATTATATTGTCGGCTTGCCGTTCTCGTCGCCGTGTATAGATCTCTGACCTATAGAGTAGAGGGTAATCATGAGAGAGGAGCGATTAGATGGGTAGATTGACTGATGGGATTGGCATCTCATAGCTGGAGTTACGATAATGCCCCTTCCCTCACCAGCTGTATACCACGATCGGTTCCCTCAAACACTCACTTTCTCTTTTCTTCTTTCTTCTTCTTTCTTCTCTGAGTTTCCTTCTTTCTCTCCAGAACTTCCATCGAAGAACCTTGAGTTCCATCGAGCTTCTGCATAAATTTTCTTCATCAATCTTGTTCCTCATCATCTTCTCGACCTATATCTCACCATCTCGACCATCATCTGAGGTATGAAGAACATATTTTTCTCTTCCTTCGTGCTACTGTTTAGCGCCATTTCTTCCTTCCATTTTAGCCAGTTTTATGCTTCCAAACCATGTCAAACTGATGGGTTTTCTTCTTCATGATATTACCTCCCTTTCTAACCGATTATTTGAGCTTGTAAAACAAATTTCTTTCTCTGATTTCTGCAATAGGCAGTGCCCAGAAACCCTTTCTTTTTGGTTTGTTTCGACTTCTTGTTTTTCGTTTGTTGCTTCTTGTTGTTGTTGTCGATTTACCTGTTGTAGCATCAGATAACCTTTTTCATGAACTTTTGATCGAAAACCCTAACTTTGTGTTAGAGGAAAAATATATTTAAGTTCTTGAGTTTTAACATTTACTGGGTTGTGGTTAAGCTTGGGATGAGAGCTTAGTGTTATTAGAACCCATAGATCGGACTAAGTTGTGCTTGTTTTAGGAAGTCTGATTCCCGAGATCGTGTGATTCCCGAATCGAGGTGTACGGGAGAGCGAACCCGTGGACGTGGAAGCAGTGGGATCCAGATCGAGAACGGTACGTGTCGAGGTCGACTAAGAAGCGTACGTGTCGAGATCGAGTAGAGAAGTCGTTGTCGAGCTCGTTTGAAGACAGCCGTGTCGAGGTCGTTGTCGAGCAGCTTTAGCTTGGAGTTCGGTAAGGGCACTTCATATTCTACGTGTTTATGTTTTGTACGGATTCCTTGATTTGTGTCGAGCTTGAAATATTGTGATAAGATTGGGTTTTTGCATGTATTTGATATGTGATTGAATATATGTTGTGAATTGTGAATTGCTGTTGAATTGCGTGTCTTCATGCAGAATGTTTTATTGCTTAAATGATTAAATTGGGTTTTCTTCATGTTAAGCATGCTCTCTTTATTTGATATGTGATCAAGTAAGTTTATGTGTTACTCTTTGACATGCGGCGAGCTAATCATCGAGTGAGAGAGCTAGGGAGTCGTATGACGTTTTTGAGCCGGACCCCAATAACTGAGGGTGCTAGGTCCCCTTTTTGTTTATGGTGGATTGGCTAGGCGTTGTAGCATTATCGGTTTGGGGATGGACCTGCTGATTAATGCATGGTATCGGTTTGGGGTTGGACCTGCCGTTTACCTATTACGTCAGTTTGGGGATGGACCTGCTGACGATATTCCGGAATAAGAGTCGAGTCGAGTCTAGAGTGAGATGGTCGAGTCACGTGTGGTGATTGAGATACATTATTGTGTTGTTTAATTCTTTATGCCGTGCTTATCTTGTATTGTTGAGAAGTTGACCCTTTCCCGTGGTGCCTTCAATCCATGACGGTTACCCAGGCGATGTCGAGGGCGCAGGGAACTCGACAGCAGATGATGCCGAGGAGGAGCTCGACGAGGACCCGAGCGACGACCTCTACTTGTCGTGATTGTTTATGTTTGATGGATGTTTTTTTTTGGACGATTGTACTTTGTTTTTCCTTGTGTTCAGAGGTCGTGACCAGCTTTGGGCCTAAGTTATGTTTTGTTGCTACTGAGGTAGACTGGTGGTTTACTTTTTGGAGCAAACAAGCGTGGGTGTTCGCTTAAGTACCCTGTGGTATGATTACTCTCTTAAAGTCGTCATACCTTAGGTGTATTTTCTTTGTACATTGCTACTCTGTATTTTGTATACATTATTATTTCGAGTGATATATATATGTATGTTATGCATGTATGTTTTATTAGAATTTAAGTCTTGTGTCTTAGTTGCACCATGTTTCGAAAAGCTGTAATTACTCTGATGTGCACGAGCTGGTTTTATAAAGAAAAAATAGACCGTACTTTCTAAAAGGCACAAGAGTACTGTTTAAAACACATCTCATACAGGTTTAGTTGAGCTCGGTGTGTTGAGCTCGGTAACTCGAGCTCGGTATATTGAGCTCGGTAGTGGTCCGGAAACGGGTCGTTACAACTGCAGATACTACGAGAGAAGCAGCTTTATGCTAACATTCCTAAGTGTGAGTTCTGGTTAGAGGAGGTGAATTTTCTTGGACAAGTGATAACTAAGGACGGAAATTCAAGGTAGGAGCGGACCACACTCCGAGATGCAATGGACGCGTGTATGCACCTAACGTGGGAGCTAAAAGAGAAGATGTGAGATCAGTATCCAGAACTTTTTCTTGACACGTATCTTACCCGTAGTTTCGAGGACGAAACTATTTTTAGAGGGTGAGTATTGTAACACCCGTATTTTTACGATACGTTATTTAGCGTTATTATAATAGATTTTTGTCGTATTTACGCTATAATAAAGCAATTTCTTGTTCTCAAAGAAAGTGTATTAATTAAATCAAGATCAAACTATATTTGAGAATTAATATTTTATATTAATTTACGGTTTGAATATCATCGAAAAATTCTAACGATTTAAATCGTGTTTGAATCGTAGGCGGTTTAGCATGAGATAAAATTCTAAATGAACTCCGATTTCGATGAAAATCGAATCGTAACTTGTTGAGACTATTTTTGAGTGATTATTGTTGTTTTTATTATTTATGAAATAATATTATCACGCGAAGAATTAATTCCTCGCGAATTAATTTTTCGGGATTTTTTCGGCGAGAAACAAATCTGTTTTTCGGTTTCTCGTCGCCGTGTTTTTAATTCTTAAGACTTTAGATTAGAGGGTAATCATGAGAGATGTGAGATTAGATGGGTAAGATTAGGTGATATGTTTAACATCTCATATAAATTGCTAGGTGTCATTAGTTGTGTGATTTTTAAAAAAAAAATCTTTTATCCAACTACTCCTACTAACTATGCCTATTTTTACTATTATAAAAGAAAAGAAAGGAAGGCTATGTGCAGCCCATTTTCAGCTTCAACCTCACGCCTTCTTCCTCCCAAAGACAACCTTCATCTTCTTTCTTTTCCTCTCCTTGAAACAAGACAAAGCCATTGAAGCTACCTCCATTTCCTTTGAGTTTTTGAGCAAGGTTCCTTCATCAAAGTTGCCCCAAATCTTCTCCTCTATCTAGTTCCTCATCATCTACACCATTTGGGTAAGAAGAAAATCAGATTTTTCTCCCCCAAAATTCTGTTTTTGGTGCGCCATCCACCCCCTTTTTATGCACTTGATTTTTGCTTCCAAAACTTAATTTCTTGCTTGGTTATCTTCTCTACTTCATTACCTATGCTTCTAACCATTTGAATGAGAAGAAAAATCAAAATTTTCCTTCCCAAGAACAGCCCTAAACAGCGCCTAACCCTCCCCCATTTTGGATTAATTGGTTTGTTAGTTTTTAGTTTAATTAATTGTTGATTATGTGTTGTTTTGATGGTTTGGTTTGTTCTAAGGAGATGAGACACTTACAACCCCTTCCTTGAGCTCTAGGGTTTCACCCTAAGAGGTAAAAAGAGGGTTTTTGTGTAGCTCACACTTAAATCAAGCAATTGATGGGTTATATGTGTTGTTGAAAGTTGTAGGATGCTTGCTAGTAATATAGTTTGTGATAAGCATGTACAACTTGTTATTTTAGAAATTTTCTCTATTCTTGAACTATAAGAAAAGTGTGTTTTGAAGTTTGATTATGTGTATAAGTGTTGAATAGCATGTTTAAAGGTGATTTTAAAGTTGTTGGAATAGATTTGCATGAATTAGCTTAAGTATTAGTTTGTGTTTTATGCATAGTTTGGTTTTTGGAGGTTAGAATAACATGTAAGGAAATGATCCCTTGTTCTTTAAGTTCTTGACATGATAATGGCATGATTTAATTGCTAAAGGATTTTTTGGAATTAGACAAATTGATGGAACTCTTGTTTTTGGAACTAATTTTGAGTAAGTGGTCTATAAAGCTTTATGAACTAGTCTTGGAAATAAATTGTTTTGAAAGAAAAGGCTAGGAAAATGGTATTTCATTGTGTAGTAATTATTTTAGAAACATAACCCTTGATATGCTTAAGTGTGCTTAATGTATTAATTGAAGTTGATGTTGTTTTGGTATTTAGAAAATGATTTAAAAAGAAGTTGATTTCTAATTGCTTGAATTCTTGCATGAATATGTGCTAAGTTTTTTATTGTTGTTTGAGTAATAGTTTTTGATTTGCATGCTTAACTTGTTGTTCATGATTTTTACCTATTCTTGAACTATAGGAAATGTAAATTTTAATTGTTGAACCATGTGTTTAATTGATGAATAACATGTCTTGAGTGATTTAATTGTTATTGGATTGATTATGCATGAGTTAGTAAAGAGTTAGTATGGGTTTTGTAAAAATATGATTCTTGAAGGACTAATATGGCATGTAAAATTTGATTGGTTGGCTTTCTAGTAATTGGTATTGTTTTCATCATGATTTAAATGATTGGAACTTACTTGAAACTTAGCTTCGATTGTGGCTTGAATCAAAGGAAAAATTGAAAGGATCTTTGGAAACTTGATTCTTGAAGTTTTGGAAAAAAATGTTTGAAAAGGAGTTTTGAAACCTTGTAAGTTTAATTTTTGAATTATGTGTAGATATTTAATAAAGTGATTAGAAGTGTTTTGAAGGTTATTAAAACTTGTATGCATGAACTAGCTTGAGAAAAGGTTATGTTTTAGGCAAATTAGTTATGGAGGACTAGATTGACATGTGAAGCATGAATAGGTTGTTTCTTTAAATTTTAGTTTGGCATGAACATGACTTTTAGCATGATAAGAGCAATGTATTAAATGCTTTAGGATTCTTGAAATTGGGGTTTGGTTGATTGAAAGAAATTTTGGGAAAAACCTATTCTTGAAAAAAAGTTGAAAATGAGTTTTGGGAACTAAGAAATCTAGTTTAAATGGTTAGCTCATGTGTTGATTGATGTATAGCATATTTGATGAATTTAATGGTTATAAGAATTGAGTTTTGGAATGAAAATTGATTTAGAAAATGTTTTAGAACATGTCTTGAAATATGCTTGAAACTATGCTTTGGGTTTGACATGATGTTTTGTTGCCTTGAAGTGTAATGGAAATAACTTGGAAAATGGTTTGTTACATTTAAAAGGTAGGAAAGGATGATTTTATTTGTGAAGTTGTATGTAATGCCTGAAGGGGTTATGTTAGGTCTTAGAAACTTTATGCAAAATAATTTCATGAGAATGTGTTCTAGACTTTAAAGTTTAGGAAAGTTGTTAATTGCATGGTGTTTGCTTAAAGTTTTCAAGAAAGCTTTTTAGTTTCAAAAACTTTATCTTTTCAAGTAAGTTAAGATTTCAAAAATTGTTATGTGTTATGCTACCATTTCAAAGAGTACTTGGTTTTAAAACCTTATTTATTTTCTAGTAGCTAATTATTTAAAATGCTTAAGTGAGTTTGGTTAGAAAAAGGGCTAAGCTGAGGGTTTAAGTTAGTTAGAACTTATAGATTGTGCTGAGTTGTTCGTTGTGATAGGAATCGTGTTCCGAAGACTGAGCGACACAGACTTGAGGATTTTGGAGCGACGTTGGCGACTGTTCGTGGTAAGGGCACTTCTAGACATTTGTAGGTTTTATTTTTGTATGTCCCTGTGTAATGGCAACTTGGATATTGCTAGAATTTAAATCCAAGTGTTTATGCGAAGAAGTCTGAGAACCTAAGGGTTCGAAGTGAGGGTCTTGTACCCTTTCGCTTTATTTTTATATGCTGATTATTTAGTGAGCTTGTCTGCAAGTGGTTGGTAGCTGACCCCAACTCCCCACACTTGTATGATTACCTCTTTGCCAACTCTACTGAGTTGCAGAGGGATGAACTGAGTTGTCGATGTTGCTGCTTGATGAGATATGATTGATTGTGATGGATTGCTTATACTGTTGAACTGAGTTGCACTGTATTAAGCTTGGCGTGAATATTTATTTGGTATGCGGTTGAACACTTATTCAAATTGTTTCTTGAATTATCATATGCGGCGATTTATTCATTGGAGTGCGAGAGTTTAGTTGTGATGTTTTGAGTTACGATCTGAACAACCAAGGGCGGTGTAGAAGCCCGAAACTACGGCTGGGTGGTGAAAAAAGCCCGAAGCCATGACTGGTGTTCAAATTGCGCAGTGGGCGTCTGCGTTGTCAAGGAACTTAACCTGAATAACCCGGGTGGTGATGAAACCCAAGGCTACGGCTGGTATTCAGTGGATGGATCGACGTTGCTTTCCGGAATTGTCGAGAGTGTCTTAGGAGATATGAGTGGCGTTTTGAGAATTGTGCATCTTGTTATCTTTGTTGTATGATTTGCTATTTCTATGTTTAATTGAGAAGTTGACCCTTTCCCGTGGTGCCTTCAATTTATGATGGTTACCCAGGCGATGGCGAGGATGCGGAGGACCCGATGGCGGGCGATGAGGAGGAGGACCCCTTCGAGGATCCGGGCAATGACTTTTAATGATCGTGATTGGCTATTACATGCTTGTATTTCGGATGGTGAGTTTTGCGGTAGTGACATGACATGATTAATGATAAAAAGGTTTTATATCTAACTTATTTTAAGCGTCTCCCTTAGGTAATTTATGGCTTTATGCGCAAAAATAATCGATTTGATAGTTTTATTTTCTCTTATTTACTCTTTCTGTTTCAAAGTAACAGATGTTTAATTTTATCAAAAAAAAAAATGTAACGGATGTTTAAGCTTTTTTTTTTACAAGGATTAATAAAAATAATAAATAATTTAGTAAATGAAACAATTTTATTAAATTGTCCTTATTAACTATTGGTGTATTAACAATTATCATAAATACATAATGGAGTATGATGTATTGAGGATAAAATTGTGAGAAAAAAGTCAATGTTATACTGAAATAATAAAACGACAGTCAATATAAAAAAAAATTATTTTTCTAAAACGACATTCATTTTAAAATAAGCAGTGATATTTTGACATCACAAACATACACCGTATCTCCCGCACCATATGCACACACACACATAGAAATTTCTGATTTGATTGGGAGAGAGAGAAAAAATAATAAAAAATACAAAAATGTATTGTTATACGATGTCCAACAACTCATAAGTTGTCAAACAATCTTTTCTGTTTTAAAATGGAGGGATTGAGTAAGTTATAAAAATTTCAAAGAAATATTGCGTACCATTTAATTAACAAACTAAATACTTCGATATTTAATTTAAGCACCAATGTTTTATATATAAGAAAGTCCTTTTTTAACGACGCAAAAAGCCGACAACCGATATGATTGAGTGCAAGAATAAAAAGGTTTCACACTTAGAATCGATCCAAATGTTATATACCAAAAAAAAAAGATTTAATAATCATTAAATATTTGATCATCTAACATTCAATTATTAATTGACAAATGTTAACAAGTGTCTTACGGTCACTAGTTAATGAATAAAATAAAATAAAAATTGCGTTGAAAATAGTGCATTCAATTACTTGAAAGTTTAAATGTTGTTCTTTTCAATACAAAATTTCTATTTTTGGATTTCTTAACTAGTGCTTTAAGGGCACTTGTGAGCCAACTTTCCATAAACTTCACAATCCATATTTAAAGACCATGTTAGAGTCAACTTAAATGCCATACCAATTGCCAATTATTCCATCCTTGTGAGTGTGTATTAGCTAGTGCTCTTCATATTATCCATATTCATGAGTAATATGGAAGCATTATTCATCACTTCCCTCCTTTCCTTACAACCCCTCTCATTCATTTTCCTTCTCTTCCTCCTCATCTTCTACATAACCCTAACCGAGTTCCAACGACCTAAGAAACTCACCGGACTCGGCCCAACAACCTATCCCTTCATTGGGTGCCTAATATCCTTCTACAATAATCGTTTTCGGCTGTCAGATTGGTACACTGAACTTTTATCTCAGTCACCAACAAACACCATAATGGTTAACCGTTTAGGTGCACGCAGAATAATCGTAACCGCAAGCCAACACAATGTCGAATACATACTCAAAACAAACTTAAAAAACTTCCCCAAAGGCAAACCGTTCACAGAGATCCTCGGCGATTTCCTCGGCCACGGGATATTCAACGTGGACGGCAAGTTATGGTCGACACAGCGCAAACTCGCGAGTCAAGAGTTCTCAACTCGGTCCTTGAAAGAGATCGTAATGCACACGTTGGAGGAACATGTGTGCGGGGGACTATTGCCCATGATGAAGGCAATGTCACGGCAGAACAAGGTGGTTGACTTGCAAAAGTTGTTAGGGAGGTTTCCATTCAACGTGATTTGTAGATTTACGCTCCACGCCTCGCCAAAATCTCCGCAGCCACATTAAAAGCTCTCACAAGCGGCAAAATGGGAACCATAGGATCAAAACAGCACCCATCATTCCCCAGCACAAACTCGCGAGTCAAGAGTTCTCAACTCGGTCCTTGAAAGAGATCGTAATGCACACGTTGGAGGAACACATGTGCGGGGGACTATTGCCCGTGATGGAGGCACTGTCACGTGAGAACAAGATGGTTGACTTGTGTAACACCTGATGAAGAAATCGACCTCGTACCGAGACCGCGTGCACGAGCTGATGAGGTCGCGTGCCGAGGTCGTATGCCGAGCTGAGGAGACCGCGTGCACGAGCTCGTGATAGAGCCTTGTGCGCTTGCACAAGCACCCTGATCGACCTCGTGCCGAGACTGTAACACTCGTATTTTTACGAACGTGATTTAGTGTTAATTAGTATATTTTGTCGTAATTATGCTTTAATAAAGCAATTACTTGTTCCCTAAGAAAGTGATTTAATTAAATCAAGAGCTAAAATAAATGAGAATTAATATTTTAATATTAATTTATGGTTTGAATGTTGTCGAAATATTCTATTGAAATTTAAATCGCGTTCAAATCGCCAGCAGTTCTACGATAAAATTTAAAATGAGCCCTGATTTCAATGAAAATCGAGTCGTAACCTGTTTTAAATATTTTTTTTAGTGAATTATATTGTTTCTAATACATATAAATTGATATTATCACGCGGAGAATTAATTTTTCATAAATTAATTTTCCGGGATTTTCCGGCGAGAAATTAATCGGTTTTGCAGTTTTTCGTCGCTGTGTTTTTAGATCTTAAGCCTATAGATTAGAGGGTAATCATGAGAGAGGAGAGATTTGATGGGTAGAATGAGTGATGGGATTAGCATCTCATAATAGTATTTATATGTCACTTATTTGTGGTTTTATAAATGGTTTTCTTTTAATTAATTATTGTTGAGTGTTAATTAAGGGAGAAAGGACCATAATGCCCCTTCCCTCACCAGCTAAATATCACGATCAGTCCCCTCAAACCCTCACTTTCTCTTTTCTTCTTTCTTCTTCTCTAAGTTTCCTCTTCCTCTCCAAACTTCCATTGAAAAACCTTGGGTTCCATTGAGTTTTTGCACAAACCTTCTTCATCAATCTTGTTTCTCATCATCTCCTCTACCTATATCATCATCTCGATCATCATTTGAGGTATGAAAAACAGAATTTTCTCTCCCTTCATGCTACTGTTTAGCGCCACTTCCTCCCTCCATTTTAGCTAGTTTCTATGCTTCTCTATGCTTCCAAATCATGTCATATCGATAGGTTTTCTTCTTCATGACATTACCTACCTTTCTAACCATTTATTTGAGCTTGAAAAACAAATTGTTTCCTCTGTTTTCTACAGTAGGTAGCGCCCAAAACCCTAACCACTTGGCTTGTTTT
Source organism: Calophaca sinica (assembly GCA_037113605.1). Taxonomy (NCBI): domain Eukaryota; kingdom Viridiplantae; phylum Streptophyta; class Magnoliopsida; order Fabales; family Fabaceae; genus Calophaca; species Calophaca sinica. The sequence goes on from CM073733.1 coordinate 49,952,295, forward strand.
GATTTCTTGTTCTATGTTGTTGTATGTTGCTTCTTGTTGTTGTTTGTTGTTGATTTATTTGTTGTAGCATCATATAACCTCTTTCATGAGCATTTGATCAAAAACCTAACCTTGAGTAAGAGGGAAAATATGTTTAATCTTGCTTGAATCATGCATGAGATATGTTATTGTGTTATAGTAATTATTTAGGTGCTAATAGCTTGACTAGTTTAATTTAATTAAGTGCAACATGTTAGTTTTGGGTCTTTTCTATTCTTGAGTCCTAAGAAACTTGCTATTTAATGGTCTTATTTTAAATTGTTGGACCCTGATGAAAATATTTTTCAGAAAACATAAACTTAGATTTTGATTAATTTGTGCTTAATATGCTACTTGATTTTAAGCTTGAATTAGTACTTAGGAAAAAGGCCTTGTATGGTGATATGTATGAAAGAAGTTTTTAATAAAATTTTAGAGAAAAGGAATTAAGTTGTAATGCTTAAATTCTTGTTGTATTTGTTTAAGTTCTTGAGTTTTAATGTTTACTTGGGTTGTAGTTAAGATTGGGATATGAGAGCTAAGTGCTATTAGAAACCCATAGATAGTACTAAGTTGTGCTTGTATTAGGAAGTGTGATTCCCGAGATCGTGCGGCACGGAATCGAGGTGTACGGGAGAGCGAACCCGAGGACGTGGGAGCAGTGGGATCCAGATTGAGGACGGTACGTGTCGAGGTCGATTGAGAACCGTACGTGTCGAGGTCGTTGTCGAGCTCGATTGAGGACAACATGTAGACGCCTAGCTTGGAGTTCGGTAAGGGCAACTTCTAGATATGTTTAGATTTTATTTTTAGTATTTAAATGCTCCATTTAAATACGAAGAAGTCTGAGAACTCTACGAGTTCGAAGTTAGGGTCTTCGAACCCCTTCGTTTTGTTGTCGTGAGGTCGAACATTTATCCGAGTCTTCGTGGGCGAGCGAAAGCTGTTGCGGTTGGTCTCCTGAACCCAACCCCCCACACTTGTATGTTCCTCTCTATTAATTCCATTGAGTTGCAGAGGGATGGATTCCTTGATTTGCTTGTCGAGCATGTAATGTTGTGATATGAATGAGTTATGCATTACTTGATATGAGATTGAATATATGCTGCGAATTGCGTGTTGCTGTTGAATTGCGTTCTTCATGCAGGGTGTTTTTATCGCTTAAAATGTCGAATTGCGTTTTCTTCATATTAAGCATGCTCTCTTATTTGATATGCGGGCAAGTAATCTTATGCGTCACTCTTTGAATATTGTAAGTGGAGAGCTGTTCATCGAGTGAGAGAGCTAGGCGAGTCGTTATGACGTTTTTGAGTCGTGACCCGGATAACTAAGGGTGCTAGGTCCCCTTTTGTTTACGGGAGATTGACTAGGCATCGCAGCGTAGGAACCGCATCGCATATCTAGGAGAAGCGAAAGATCCCAAGGCTACGGTGGTATGTCGATTGATGGATCTGCGTCGCTACGGATTAATGGTCGAGTCGAGAGAAAATGGATCGCGAGTTGAGTCGAGTCTAGAGTGAGAGGGTTGAGTCACGTTTGGTGAATGATATACATTGTTGTTTGCTTATTTCTTTACGCCTTGATTATCTTGATTTGTTGAGAAGTTGACCCTTTCCCGTGGTGCCTTCAATCCATGATGGTTACCCAGGCGATAGCGAGGACGCAGGGAACCCGACAAACGGTGATGGTGAGGAGGACCTCGTCGAGGATCCGGACGACGATCTCTATTTGTCGTGATTGATTATGTCTACTAGATGTTTTCTTGGGATGATTGTAGTATGTCTTTTGTGTACAGTGGTTATGACCAGGTTGGGCCGGGTGTTATTTTTGAGCACGCAGGGTAAATTTGGCGGTTACTTTGGAGCAACCCCTGTGTGGGTGTCTCACGAGTACCAGGTATGATCACCCTTCTGAGGGTCGTCATACCATAGGTGTATTTCTTTGTACATTACTACTCTGTCTTTTTTTTTGTATGCACTATTTTATATCTGGTATATATAAGTATGTATGAATTATGCATGCGTGTTGTTATTTAGTATTAAGATTTATGTCCTAGTTGCACCATGTTTCGAAAAGCTGTAATTACTCTGAGTGCGCTTACGGGAATGTATAAATGTTTTTTTTAAAAAAAAAATATACCGTATTTTTCTGAAAGGGTACAAGAGTACCGTTTTAAAAACGAGTCACATTTAGGTTTAATTTTAGTTCGTAGCGGTCCGGAAACGGGTCGTTACAATGGTGGTATCAGAGCAGTTTGGTTCTGACCGGACTGTACATAGGAAATTTGGACTGGTCACTGTGTCGGGTACATAGTTGTACTATATTGATTGCTGTTTGATTAAGTGAAGCACTTATTGCTTGAAAAATTGTTTGAATTGTTTCTTGATTGAAGCAGTGTGTCTTAACACATCCTTGTTGTGAGATTCTGACAGGTTTTGAACTTTGTGGAATCTAATGCCACCTCGTAGGGATACGACGGCTGTACCTGAGAACGTCGACATGGTACGAGCAATTCAAGCTATGACCGAGATGGCGGCGGCCATGGCTCAGCAATCAGCTGCTGCAACTCAACAGTCTAATGCGATGGCTCAACAGATGGCAGTGTTAACCCAGCAAAACTTGCAGCAACAACAGAGAGCAGAGCGGAATGCTGAGGCGAGAGGATTAGCAGACTTTAGGAAGCATGACCCACCGAAGTTCTACGGTGAGCCAAACCCAGATAAAGCTGATCTTTGGACGCAAGAGATCGAGAAGATCTTCGAGGCACTCCATTGCCCAAACAACGTGAAGGTAGACTACGCCACCTACTTGCTGCTAGGAGACGCAGAGTATTGGTGGAAGGGAGTGAAGCAAGCACTGATAGCGGAACGTCGCGAAATAACGTGGGAGCTTTTTCGTGGAAGGTTCTTGGACAAATACTTCCCAGACTGAGAAGGAGCAAGAGTTTCTTCAACTACAACAAGGCGGTATGACAGTGTCCGAGTATGCAGCCAAGTTTGAGTCACTGGCGAGGTATTTCAGTCCATTTCGTGACCGAGCTGACCAAGGATGGTTAAGTGAGAGGTTCCAACGAGGATTAAAATTCGACATTCAGAAGTCGGTGGTGTCACTGAGGATCAGGAATCTACAGGAGTTGATAGATCGTTGTGTTGAGGTAGAGGGTGTAAGAAGCCACAAGCAGAAAACTGTTGTAGGCGGACCGATGAGACCCCAGAGTGCGGGGCAGAGGTTTGCACAGAAGGGGAAACAACTGCAGAGGAAGCCTTACAACCGACCTCAGGGGAACAACAACAGGGGACAATATCGTCTGATGACCCAGGGAGCGAGAAGTGGAGGTCGATCGCGTAGAAGTGATTTGTTTCCGTTGTGGAAAGTCAGGACATTATGCAAATAACTGTACTCAGAAGGAGGATGTGTGCTACAACTGTAAGAAGCCAGGGCATTTTGCCAAGGATTGTCCCACACCTAAAGCTGAACCGGCAATACTTGCGGCAAAGGCCAAAGGGAAGCGCCAAACAAAGAAAAGGCGTAGTCTTCGCATGAGCGCGAGGAAGCAGAGCAAGCTGATGATCTTATTTAAGGCGAATGTGAGATTGAGGGTAAATCCTTATCCGTTCTCTTTGATTCGGGCGCAACCCATTCCTTTATTTCCTCTGATTGTGTGGACCATTTGCACTTGACCGATCGCTTTACTGCTCAAATTGGTAGTTACAACCCCAGCTGCTAAAACCTTAGTCACAAACACTGCATGTCTTAATTGTATAGTGGTTATTCAGAGTAGAAGGTTTGTGGTCAATTTGGTTTGTTTGCCTCTTAAAGGCTTAGATGTCATCCTCGAGATGGATTGGTTGTCACACCACCATGTCCTCTTGGACTGTGCCCGTAAAACTGTAATTTTCCCAGACCTTGGAGTCTCCAATTATCTTTCTACTGAACGTATTGGAGTTTCTTTGCAATAAGGAACTAGGGAATACATGTATATGGCTAGTTCAGAAGTTTCCCAGCAGATCGAAGTGAAGAATGTACCAGTGGTGTGTGACTTTGTGGACGTTTTTCCCGAAGACGTGTCAGGGTTACCACCAGTGCGAGAGGTCGAGTTCTCCATCGATTTGATTCCAGGAACAGGACCGATTTCCAAAGCGCCATACAGGATGTCCCCTGCCGAGATGAAAGAACTGAAGTCCCAGATTGAGCATTTGGAGTCAAAGCAATTCATACGACCGAGCGTGTCACCGTGGGGAGCTCCAGTGTTGTTGGTTAAGAAGAAGGATGGACGATCAAGGCTGTGCGTGGACTACCGCGAGCTCAACAAGGTTACTGTGAAGAACCGGTATCCGTTACCGCGTATTGACGATCTGATGGATCAATTACGTGGAGCTGCAATATTTTCCAAGATAGATTTGAAGTCTGGTTATCATCAGATTCGCGTGAAGGAGGAAGATGTCCCCAAAACAGCTTTCAGGACTAGGTATGGTCACTACGAGTATTTGGTGATGCCGTTTGGAGTGACAAATGCGCCAGCTGTGTTTATGGACTACATGAACAGGATTTTCCATTCGTTTTTGGATCAGTTTGTAGTAGTGTTCATCGACGACATATTGATCTACTCAAGAGCGTAGAAGAGCACGAAGGGCACTTACGCCGAGTATTGCGGATATTACGAGAAGCAACTCTATGCCAACCTTTCAAGTGTGAATTTTGGCTTGAAGAGGTGAATTTTCTTGGACATGTGATTTCCAAAGAAGGAATAGCCGTGGATCCAACTAAGATTGAAGCTGTATAGCGTGGGAACACCAAGACGATCATCGATATCGGGAGTTTTGTTGGCTTAGCGTGCTATTATCGAAGATTCATTGAAGGTTTTTCAAGATTGTCGCGCCTTACACGACTCACGATGAAGGATCAACCTTTTGCCTGGATCGAGGAGTGTGAATCCGGTTTTCAAAGATCAAGGAGCTTTTGACAACAAATACCGTGTTGATTTTGCCTCAACCGTAAGAGCCTTACGAGGTTTATTGCGATCGTCACACCAGGGATTGGGGTGCGTCGATGCAACACCTGAAAGTGGTAGCGTATGCTTCAAGACGACTTAAGATTCACGAGAGGAACTACCCTACTCACGATTTGAGCCGCATCGGTGGTTTTTGGCGTCAAGATATGGAGGCACTACCTTTATGGGAGCACTCTCACTGCTTTCAGCGATCACAAGAGCTTGAAGTACTGTTCGATCGTAAAGAGCTCAACATGCGCCGTGAAGATGGACAATTTCAAGGACTACGACTTTACGTTGGAATATCATCCAGGAAAGGCTAATATAGTAGCGTATACGCTGAGTAGGAAGAGCGTTCTAGCTTCAAAGAATGATGATCAAGGAGTTGGAGATGCTCGAGAAATTCCGAGACTTGAAGTTGAATGTGGAAGTTTCACCGGGAAGTCGAGATTTGGTATGCTTACCATTTCTAACAGATTATTGGATGAGATCGTAGACCAAAGAGTTCATGACAAGCTTCGCAAGAGAAGATACGATTGATAAGCGCAAGTGGAAAGCGGCGAATTCAAAGTCGGAGCGGACAACATTTTAAGGTGCAATGGCCGAGTGTGTGTACCTAACGTAGCGGAGCTGAGAAAGTTAATACTTGACGAAGCGCATAAGAGCAATTTTAGTATTCATCCAGGAGTTACGAAGATGAAAACTCAGTACCCTGAACTTTTCCGCGGTAAGCATCTTATTTGCAATTTCGAGGACGAAATTTTTTTTTAGAGGGAGAGTATTGTAACACCTGATGAAGAGATCGACCTCGTACCGAGACCGCGTGCACGAGCTGATGAGGTCGCGTGCCGAGGTCGTATGCCGAGCTGAGGAGACCGCGTGCACGAGCTCGTGATAGAACCTTGTGCGCTTGCACAAGCACCCTGATCGACCTCGTGCCGAGACTGTAACACTCGTATTTTTACAAACGTGATTTAGTGTTAATTAGTATATTTTGTCGTAATTATGCTTTAATAAAGCAATTACTTGTTCCCTAAGAAAGTGATTTAATTAAATCAAGAGCTAAAATAAATGAGAATTAATATTTTAATATTAATTTATGGTTTGAATGTTGTCGAAATATTCTATTGAAATTTAAATCGCGTTCCAAATCGCCGATTCTATGCATTGATAAAATTTAAATGAGCCCCGATTTCGATGAAAATCGAGTCGTAACCTGTTTTAAATATTTTTTTTAGTGAATTATATTGTTTCTAATACTTATAAATTGATATTATCACGCGGAGAATTAATTTTTCATAAATTAATTTTCCGGGATTTTCCATGAGAAAGTGTCGGTTTTGCGGTTTTTAAATCGTAGTGTTTTTAGATCTTAAGCCTATAGATTAGAGGGTAATCATGAGAGAAGAGAGATTTGATGGGTAGAATGAGTGATGGGATTAGCATCTCATAATAGTATTTATATGTCACTTATTTGTGGTTTTATAAATGGTTTTCTTTTAATTAACTATTGTTGAGTGTTAATTAAGGGAGAAAGGACCATAATGCCCTTCCCTCACCAGCTAAATATCACGATCACCCTCAAACCCTCACTTTCTTTTCTTCTTTCTTCTTCTCTAAGTTTCCTCTTCCTCTCCAAACTTCCATTGAAAAACCTTGGGTTCCATTGAGTTTTTGCACAAACCTTCTTCATCAATCTTGTTTCTCATCATCTCCTCTACCTATATCATCATCTCGATCATCATTTGAGGTATGAAAAACAGAATTTTCTCTCCCTTCATGCTACTGTTTAGCGCCACTTCCTCCCTCCATTTTAGCTAGTTTCTATGCTTCTCTATGCTTCCAAATCATGTCATATCGATAGGTTTTCTTCTTCATGACATTACCTACCTTTCTAACCATTTATTTGAGCTTGAAAAACAAATTGTTTCCTCTGTTTTCTCAAAGAGGTAGCGCCAAAACCCTAACCACTTGGCTTGTTTTGATTTCTTGTTCTATGTTGTTGTATGTTGCTTCTTGTTGTTGTTTGTTGTTGATTTATTTGTTGTAGCATCATATAACCTCTTTCATGAGCATTTGATCAAAAACCTAACCTTGAGTAAGAGGGAAAATATGTTTAATCTTGCTTGAATCATGTATGAGATATGTTATTGTGTTATAGTAATTATTTAGGTGCTAATAGCATGACTAGTTTAATTTAATTAAGTGCAACATGTTAGTTTTGGGTCTTTTCTATTCTTGAGTCCTAAGAAACTTGCTATTTAATGGTCTTATTTTAAATTGTTGGACCCTGATGAAAATATTTTCAGAAAACATAAACTTAGATTTTGATTAGTTTGTGCTTAATATGCTACTTGATTTTAAGCTTGAATTAGTACTTAGGAAAAAAGGCCTTGTATGGTGATATGTATGAAAGAAGTTTTTAATAAAATTTTAGAGAAAAGGAATTAAGTTGTAATGCTTAAATTCTTGTTGTATTTGTTTAAGTTCTTGAGTTTTAATGTTTACTTGGGTTGTAGTTAAGATTGGGATATGAGAGCTAAGTGCTATTAGAAACCCATAGATAGTACTAAGTTGTGCTTGTATTAGGAAGTGTGATTCCCGAGATCGTGCGGCACGGAATCGAGGTGTACGGGAGAGCGAACCCGAGGACGTGGGAGCAGTGGGATCCAGATTGAGGACGGTACGTGTCGAGGTCGATTGAGAACCGTACGTGTCGAGGTCGTTGTCGAGCTCGATTGAGGACAGCACGTAGACGCCTAGCTTGGAGTTCGGTAAGGGCAACTTCTAGATATGTTTAGATTTTATTTTTAGTATTTAAATGCTTCATTTAAATACGAAGAAGTCTGAGAACTCTACGAAGTTCGGTTAGGTCTTCAACCCCTTCGTTTTGTTGTCGTGAGGTCGAACATTTATCCGAGTCTTCGTGGGCGAGCGAAAGCTGTTGCGGTTGGTCTCTTGAACCCAACCCCCCACACTTGTATGTTCCTCTCTGTTAATTCCATTGAGTTGCAGAGGGATGGATTCCTTGATTTGCTTGTCGAGCATGTAATGTTGTGATATGAATGAGTTATGCATTACTTGATATGAGATTGAATATATGCTGCGAATTGCGTGTTGCTGTTGAATTGCGTTCTTCATGCAGGGTGTTTTTATCGCTTAAAATGTCGAATCGCGTTTTCTTCATATTAAGCATGCTCTCTTATTTGATATGCGGCAAGTAATCTTATGCGCCACTCTTTGAATATTGTAAGCGGAGAGTCGCTCATCGAGTGAGAGTGCTCGGCGAGTCGTTATGTCGTTTTTGAGCCGTGACCCGGATAACTAAGGGTGCTAGGTCCCCTTTTGTTTACTGGAGATTGACTAGGCGTCGCAGTAGAGGAACCGGCATCGCATATCTAGGGAGAAGCGAAAGATCCCAAGGCTACTACCGGTATGTCAGTTGATGGATCTGCGTCTGCTTTCCGGAATAATGGTCGAGTCGAGAGAAAATGGATCGCGAGTTGAGTCGAGTCTAGAGTGAGAGGGTTGAGTCACGTTTGGTGAATGATATACATTGTTGTTTGCTTATTTCTTTACACCTTGATTATCTTGATTTGTTGAGAAGTTGACCCTTTCCCGTGGTGCCTTCAATCCATGATGGTTACCCAGGCGATAGCGAGGACGCAGGGAACCCTTGAGGAGGACCTCGTCGAGGATCCGGACGACGATCTCTATTTGTCGTGATTGATTATGTCTACTAGATGTTTTCTTGGGATGATTGTAGTATGTCTTTTGTGTACAGTGGTTGTGACCAGTTTGGGCCGGGTGTTATTTTTTAGCACAGGGTAGGCTGGCGGTTTACTTTTGGAGCAGCCCCCTGTGTGGGTGTCTGCCGGGAGTACCCCCGGGGTATGATCACCCTTCTGAGGGTCGTCATACCATAGGTGTATTTCTTTGTACATTACTACTTTGTCTTTTTTTTTGTATGCACTATTTTATATCTGGTATATATAAGTATGTATGAATTATGCATGCGTGTTGTTATTTAGTATTAAGATTTATGTCCTAGTTGTACCATGTTTCGAAAAGCTGTAATTACTCTGAGTGCGCTTACGGGAATGTATAAATGTTTTTTTTTTAAAAAAAAAATATACCGTATTTTTCTGAAAGGGCACAAGAGTACCGTTTTAAAAACGAGTCACATTTAGGTTTAATTTTAGTTCGTAGCGGTCCGGAAACGGGTCGTTACAACTTGCAAGAGTTCTTAGGGAGGTTTTCGTTCAACGTGATTCGTAGATTCACGTTGGGGAATGATGGGTGCTGTTTGGATCCTATGGTTCCCATTTTGCCGCTTGCGAGAGCTTTTAATGTGGCTGCAGAGATTTTGGCGAGGCGTGGAGCAGCGCCTTTGTTTTTGGTTTGGAGAGTGAAGAGGTGGCTTGGAACTGGATCGAAAAGGCGGCTTAGAGAAGCTGTTGAGGAGGTTCAGACACGTGTCACCAAAGTTATTCGAGAGAGGAAGCGAAAGATGAATGTAATAGGAGATGAGCATTTTGGTGGTGAGGATCTCTTGTCACAGCTTATTTCCACAGGTGGTGAAAATTTAGGAATTAGATTCGCTGCAGTTGCAGCTGTCTATCTCTTTCCTCTTTAATATTTTTTTATTTTTTTATTTTTTTTGAAGAAAATGAAGGAAAGGCCAAGATCTCTTTCTTAAAAAATTCATTGGTTGAGATCTATTACAGCAGGTAACTTCGTGTTTACCCTACTGCAGTGGATTCAGGTCCAAAAATTTAGTACTAATAACTACTTTTTACAATGAGTGTTATTAACACTCTCTTTCCAACACTCACTTTGTTATTGGTTGAAACTCAAATGGGTTGGAACAAATCATGTGGGTCCCACATAAATTTGGTGAAACCCATGTGAATTTCAACCAATAAGAAGGTCTGCATTGAAAAGAGAGTGTTAGAAAGTGTGTTCCTAGCATTTCTTATTTTTTATTTCATAGTTTTTTATCTTTTTATGTATTAAATATAATTTTGATTTGTAGAAATATTGATTCAATTTTTTTTTTCCAGAAATACGATATTTTTTAATTAATTTCAATTCCAATATTTTATTTTTAAATTTAATAATACAATAAAATGACATTTGTGTAAACAGTTTAGGGTCTGTTTGGATTAAAGTTTGCAAACGGACATTTGATTCAACATCATTTTACAAACGGACGTTTGATTAAAAGTGAGTTTACTGTAACATGATTTCTGTTTGGATATTTTTTTTCAAACGTACTTTTAACAAAATGAAATTTATTTGGATGATACTAATCAAAAGTATTTTTAAAATGTAATTACTGTAACAGGTATGATTTTTTATATATAATATAATATTAGTATTTTTATTTTATTTCAAAATTTTCAATATATATAAATATATGTTAATATATAAATATAAAAATATTTACTATTTTTATTTTATTTGAATATTTTTTAAATGTGTATATATATAATATATATTATTACATTTTTATTTTATTATTTTGACGTTGTATAGACAATATATTATATACATTACATATTATATGTTTGAAAAGAAAAATAATAAGAAGCAGGAAGCTTCTCGAAAGCTAGCAAAGCTAAAAAGGTAATAATAAATCAGAATGTATATATATTAAATAATAAATACTATTAAATAGTTACAGAAATATACAAAGAAAGAAAACAATAGAATAAAAAAAAACCTGCAGTGATGTTTTCCTTGTACGCTGGCCACACACACTTTTCAAAAAGGAAAATAAAATGCGAAACGAAGCAGGAGGACAAATAGTTTGGCAACGGTGTAAAATAGTAGCAGGGTAATACTGGAAGTCAAAAAATTATTTGATCCCCAACTGCAAACTGAAGAATGAAAATGATCATTGATGATGCTTCCGGCTGAAACTGTGTTTTGAAGGTAAACGTCGTTTGGCACACAAATAGAACGTGAAACTAAACATTAGATATTTTGCTTTTACCGTTGTAAATTGACGTTCTAAGAGCCTAAACGGGTAACCAAACATGCACTTAGTCGATTTAATAAGGGTTTAGTTACTCCCTCAGTCTCAAATGTTTGGGAATTTCTAAATAGGACTTCAAACAATTTTTTTTTATAATTAAGTTTCTAAACTTTAAAATAAATTTATAATTGGGCCCTGAATATTAAATGAGTCTCAGAACTTTTAAATAATTTGTAATTAGGTTATTGAACTATTAAATGATGAAGGATATAATTACAAATTATTTAAAAATTTAGGAATTTAATTACAAATTATTTTCAATTTCATGAATCCGTTTTTTTGAAAAGTTCAATGACTCAATTACAAATTATTTTATTTCAGTGATCTATTTAAAAATTCTAAAAATTTTCAGAAACTTGCCAAGTAATTAAACCTTTAATAATATAATAAAATGATGTTTAATTTAAAAATACCAAATTATTGCAAAATGTAACACCCCGTTTCCGAGGCGCTACTGTGCAACCCAATCTAATGCTGAAAACATTTAATGCTTGTATGCTTTCAGTTAAGGAGTACTCTTATGAATTTCGCAATGGAAAAATAGGAGTAATTTTTTTTTCTTTTCATATTCTTTCCTTTGAAACCCTTTTCAAAATGAGACATAGAGTACTATAGTTTTCTAAATGATGCCAATTCAAACTTTTACAATTATCAGAGTATAATGCATCACAAAATAATACTTCACATAACAAATTCGCACTAAGGCGAGATTTTACGAAAAGACTAATTACAAAACAACCAATACAAAACCCTAAGCTAAGTGGTGACAACTATAACTCTTCGAGAAACATTCAAGAAGATCAAACACGAAGTACTCAGAGGAATCTTCCTCCACTGGCTCAATCTTCAATGCTCCTAAAAGACGGTCGCAACTACATCAACTCCATCCGAAGTGACATCCATAAGGACATCCAATCCAACAACAAAGGTAAGGGTAAATCCTTTGTCCACGAGTTTATCATAGGCTATGTCGCATGCAAACGATATATACATATATAATACAACAACACTCTTTTATATACATATACATACTTAATAGACCGCACACAATCAAGATGGTATATCAAGCATGGCATGTGAGCAAACAAAACAACCAATGATCAACAATCAAGTCACTACAATATCAACCATTGCATGTGAGCAGTAAGTCTATCAACAGATAAGTGATCAAGTCATCACAATATCCAATTCATCAACAATTCCTCACATATCATAAATGCGGTTAGCTATGCATGTCAATGCGGTATGGCTAGTTTGTGTATACACTGCGACCTTAAACAAGGTCAGCAGAGACGAGGAACTTTATTTCCCAACGTCCAAATCAACTCCCCTACCAAGGGTATTGCCACAAAGGCTTGCCACACATTAGGCTTTCTGCCACACGGGCATGCAGTGACAACTCGTCCTTTTGAAGTCCTGAAGACAATCAAACGCTCCGAGTGTCGATGCTCAATGGTCAGTATACATCCAAACAAATTCAACAACATGGCATGCTCACCGTAGGGAGCGCCCGAGTAATGTTTTAATTAATCAATGCGGATCGACGACACCTTAACTCACTCACTCTACTTATTGAATTTTCATGCTTCCAATTCTTATATTACCTAGGTGAGGTTGTACCAAAATAAATCACTCATTTAGCTTTGGGTCATTGGAACCAGAGTTTCATCAAATTCTTTATCTAGCATGGTTCTATTTCTACTTATCTATAAGCTTAGGCTAGTCATACTACAACCCTCATGCTTATTTTTAAACTAAAATACCTTTAACAATTACTTAGAGTGCAAACACAGGACACAAAGTCCGGGTGCTCAATTGCGGAACGCTAGTCTTAATCTCAGATCAGAACTCTAGGCACGTAATGCGGAACACTAGGCTCAACTTTTAGGTTAAGGTACTAGGCACGCCATACGGAACACTAGGTCCAATCCTAAACCAAGAAAATGCGCACGCAAACTGGACATTAAATCCCAAAGACAGACACATAGTCCATATGCTCAATAGGAACACTAGGTTCCCTATGATTTAATCTTTCAAAAACTCGATCTTTGAACTCTCTTTCTCTATTCTTATATCACTCCTATGTATCTGAAAATACTCTTTTAGTTCTAGGTCGTTGAAACCCTAGTTGTGTTAAAGAACACACGGAAGAATTCCCAGGAAAGAGAGGTGGTGCGAACACTCTTAATTACCAAGTCTTTCCTAGCCGTAATTTCCCAGCGCATCATTTAACTCAACCGTTTTACTTAAATCGTACTTTTTATTTCAAATTCTTTTCTTTACTATCATTCCATTGAAATTTCCTTGCAAGCTTTGGCTAGTTATACTAAAACCTTCACGCTTACTTTTAAATCAAAATGCCCTTAACAATTTGCTTACGAAATCAGAATTCGGCTTGTGGAATCGCATCAGATTTACCGATGTAAATCGTCAACCAATAGCAGTCGATCAACGCATTATTAATTAATCCATTATCAACAACAATATTTTCCAAATTCCAATCAATTCCAAGTTCCAATAAATCCAACATGATTCAAGGAACACAACACAAGTCATAATGCCACACAGGGCCAAGAACATGCTACAGCATTTCATACGACACCTAACAATTCAGTAGGCTACAACATGCTACATACTTCCATCAATTTCAAGTCCAATCAAATTAATCCAACATGGTTTAAGTCACACAATACTATTCAGTCTTGCCACACAGGGCCAAATCAATACACAATAATTCATGCTACAACATCTCAACAACACATAGTAATACTACAAGTACTACCACACTATCAAACAATCAAACAAGCAACAAACAAGGCGAAAAGCCCAAACTCATTATATAAGAATTTCCCTTACCTTGGGCGCTTTAACAATCCAAGCAAGGTAATCCGAAATAATCGTCAAGTCGCACTTCGCGCGCGTACCTTAAGCACGAACCTTAACAACACAAACTTAACTAAATTAGAACTAAAACTTAGTCCTAATGCCCCTAGGGCAGCCACGGCTTAGGCATCCTAAAGCCTAGGAATTACTTGACTTAATCCCTAATTGGTGCTATCTAGCCATATGCCAAGGTACATATTCAAACCATGCAAGTTTTGAAACTTTTTCAAAAGCTAAGCACTTAGAAAATATCAAAACCCAAAACTTACCAATTGGAATAGTGTTTTACCAAATGAATAGTGTTTTTCCAAACTTAAACCACTTTTTAAAACACTAAAACATGTCACAAAATTTTAGAAATAAATTCAATACAAGTTCAAAACAATTCTTAAGACATAAACCAAATCTTTTCCCAAAATCATACTTCTTTGAATTGTTTTGCTAAATCAAATCACTACCCACTTTTCACAACATCTTTTAGGTTGAAATCAAATTAAAATCATACCCTAACTCTTCTCATAGGTCACGGTTTTAAGACCACAAAAACAAACTCAAGGTTTTCAAACTTTTAACTCCTAAATCATTACAACTTTTGTTTAATCAAAACTACCTATCATAACCCAATTTCCATACCACTTTAATACAATTAAAAACAAGTCCAAACTCACTTAAATCATGCTTAAAACTTACTGTTTTTAAGCCTCACAAACAGCCCCAAAATTCATTTTATTTTCAAACAATTTTTCAAAGCTTTAAACTTACAAACCTTTATAGATTTAAAGTTCTAACCAAAAACCAACTTCTTAAACACTTAACACACTTTAAAACAAAATCAAAACATCCTCAAAATCATGACCAAGTGCCACGGTTTTGGTTACCCAAAAACAATTCCAAATTTCAATTTTTTCATTTCCAAAACAAATCATTCCATCACACTTAAATCTTTACATCTTAAACCAATTTTTCCTAACACCTAACATACTTAAAAATCAAATTAAAACATCCCCTAACATCATGTGAGAGCCACGGTTCAGCCCCTCCCCTTTTCACCAAATCAATTTTTCCAAAAACTTGTAAACATAGTTATATGACTAGGTTCCAAACATACAACTACTAAACCTTCAAAACTAACACCAAATCAACAAGAACAAAGCAAGAACAAAACTTGGGACAGCCCTATGGTTTCGGCCAGCAAAGGGGGTTAGGGTTTTCCAAACTCAAAATACCAAAATCAAGGTGATTCATGGAAGAAAACAAAGGGTTATGAAACTAGTCATGCAATACTAGCCAAAAACAAGCTTTTTAACTTCAAATAACTCTTGAATCCATCAAAAATCATATCATGGAACCCAAAAGAGATGAGGAAGGGTTTATGGAGCTTACCAAGAGTAGAGATGAAGATTGAACAAGAGTGGAGATGAAAGGAAACAAAGATGCACACTTGAATCTTCAAAACTTCCAAAATCACAACTTTCTTTCTCTAAGTTTTTTTCTTCAAGTTCTTCACAAATGGAAGAGGAAAATGGTGCTGGTGTGTAATGAGGATGAGGCCACGAAATTTCAGGGGTATAATGGGAAGGAAAGGTTCATTTAGTTAGAAACTAACTCACTAAGTCATAAACCAACTAAACTAACTACCTACCATTTACTAACCAACCAATCACCACATGACACTTGTAAAATCAATCATTAACCCACATGTTCAGCCCCCCTAGTAGATGGATGCATCTCCCCTTAGCCCAAAATATCTAGATATTTCGTTTCGTCGCGTTCTCGCTCAATCGGGTGCACGACGTTACGCGTATATTAGGTTTTTAATACTAAAAACTCCAAAAATATTTCTAATTATAACCCCACACCCAAAAATCACAAATATTCCTCGCGGCATAAGAAAAGTATCTATGTATCTCGTTTTCTCGAAATGCGAACCGAAGCGTCGCAATTAGGCAGTCTCTGGCCATAGAAAATACACTAAATATTTTCTGATGCCCAAAAATTCTAGAAAAATTACAATAAATCCTAAATATTGGAAAATGATAAGATCTCAAATTTTATAAAATTTGGATCACGTTTGGGCATGTTTCAGTTAGAAACACACACAATAGCCTATCTACTGTAATTCAACAGAATTCTCGCAGCGTAATAAAAACTGTAAATTAGTGAGGATCACTAATTTCAATTTCTCTTATCATATAGATATTATTCAATCAATAAAATTATCAAAACAAAATCATTAAAATAATAGTCATATTAAATATGACATAAAACAGACAATTAGTACAATAACTAAACCATGAAAAATCAAACTATGACTTGAAAATATTTATTAAATCCTGAAAATTATTTCTCATATAATAAAATAATTTTCTTCAATCAAATGGCCATTTTTCACATTTTTCAAGATTAATTCATATTAAAAACAGTATACGTCTACACTGTCTGTTAATCTGAATTAACTACTAAAACAGTAAACTGTTTACAATAAATCTTGGTAGTTCTTCGTACTTTTAACAAACCATTGAGGTGATCAATCTGTATGATTTATTTTCAAGTAGTCGGAAACTATAAAATAATTTTCATAAAAATTGGGATGTTACACAAAAGATATTTAATTTTTTAAAATTAAAACAAATAGAATAACAATAATAATAATATAATTTTAGTGAAATATGTTTTCTTGCAGGTCATGGGGAGGAGGTAATAAGAGACATGGTGATAAGTTTCATTATGGCAGGGAGGGACACTACATCATCAGCAATGACATGGTTCTTTTGGTTATTATCGCGATATTCTCATATGGAGCACGAGATAATAAAAGAAACGGAAACTAAAGCAAATGGGACATTAGATTATGAGTCACTGAAGAATATGAATTTGTTAAATGTGTGCTTATGTGAGTCTATGAGGCTGTATCCACCAGTGGCATGGGATTCTAAGCATGCCACGTGTGATGATATGTTTTGCCCGATGGCACTGTGGTGAAGGCAGGGGATAGAGTAACGTATTTTCCTTACGGAGTGGGGAGAATGGAAGCGTTGTGGGGGAAAGACTGGTTTGAGTTTAGACCAGATCGATGGTTTGTTGAACAAGGGAACAATGAAAGAACATTGAGCGAGGTTTCTCATTTCAAATTTCCTGTTTTTCAGGCTGGTCCAAGGGTGTATCCTGGGAAGGAAATGGCTTTTATTCAAATGAAGTATGTGGTGGCTTCAATTCTTTGCAGAGTTAAAATTATAGTTGTTGGTCCTCATAAGCCTTTATTCGTGCCACTTCTCACGGCTCACATGGCCGGCGGTTTAAAAGTATTGGTTTGCAAGAGGGAGAATTTGTCTTAGATTAAGTCAATTAATTGCACTTTATTAGTTATTTTTAAGGACCAACCTTGTGCACCATGATTGGCAAATAACTGGGTCACTTAAGCATGATGTCACTTAAGCATGATGTCCTGGAGTCAATCTCGGCTATGTGTAAGAAAAAATCTAGCCAAGAGGGATCAAACTTATTTAGGTGATCTCTATGCCTTGGAAAAGATTCAGTATTGCTGTTACTTGGAGATATTTTTTGGGTCATTTGCTATTTGGGTAGTTAAATACTCTGCAGTTGATTATGCCTCTTTAATTCAATCTTGATATTGACCATTAGATTAATCTAACAGCCGATATATAATCCAATGGCCGAGGTGTTGTGGTAGTAGATAGAGGAACAAGAGAGGATCCAATTCGCACTATTTAATTACCTACCTGAAAAGGAATGGGAAATGGTTAGTGCACCACACATCAAACAATATACGTTGATAGCTGCAACTGCATTTCCGTATTCTTGTATAACTATAATGATTTGTTGTAAACAATTCCTGGAATGAAAGTTTTGCTTTGCACCCATGTTCACCAGCCAAACCTTAGTCATTGTACATGTTCATCATCTTTAGTGAGAAATCAATTATTTCCTCCCAAACGTGTGTTGTTCACCACAACAGATTCTTTAATAGATGGTATCACTTTAAATAGCGTTTAAATATGGAAGTGCTACTTAAAATTAGGAAGAGCACTTTAAGTG
Source organism: Calophaca sinica (assembly GCA_037113605.1). NCBI lineage: Eukaryota > Viridiplantae > Streptophyta > Magnoliopsida > Fabales > Fabaceae > Calophaca > Calophaca sinica. The sequence continues at coordinate 49,970,282 of CM073733.1, forward strand.
ACGTTTAAATAAGGATACATTGCTGAAGAATAAAGAAATAAATAGCGCTTCATAAGTAACACTTAATGTAGGAAGCGCTACTTATGGTCTTCACCTAAAGTAGCACTTAATATGTAAAGTGTTATTTATTCTCAGCTCCTAATTTTAATTATGCCCGCGTTTCTCAGTAGGCATTAAGTCTTCACTGTCTCATGCTCTCGCATTTCTCTCTCTTTCTCTCTCTCTCTCTCTCTCTCTCTCTCTCTCGCGTTTCTCACCGCCATTGTTACTTGTTCCTCTGCTCGCCTCCATTGACCACCTCAGCTCACCGCCATTGATTCTCTCTCACATTTCTCCGCTCGCCGCCATTGACAACCTCTGCTCATTGTTGCTCGTGTACGCGTCCGTCACCTCTGCTCGTGTCGTCACCGTTTGTCGCGTCGCCGCCACCATCCAAGACCCACACGCATCATCACTCACAGCATGACGCACCATCGCTGACAGTCGCGTGCACCATCGCTCACCGTCGCTGACAGTCTCCAACAGGTTTCATCTGTACCTTTTTTTTCCTTCGTAAAATGCTTTCATTTCATTTTCCACATTTTTGACAGAATGTTAGTCATTTTAGTTTTGTTTTTTAGTTTTAAATACACACTATGGAATCACTGAGAAATTAATACTTGTAAATCCATATCTTAAGTCCACCCTTGATGAGTTTGGGGTAGATGGGTAGGACCGAAAAAATAGAGAAGATGTAAGTCTTCAATATGGAATCACTGAGGAATTAAAGAGACACATGAAGAAATTAATTAATTAAATATTCTATAGGAAGAAAAAAACGATCAATATTAAGGGATCAATTTGTAGTAGTGTAGCTTACTTGCAAACCTTCCATGCTTTGTTGTTATTTCCTCTTTTCGTATTTGCATGAAAAGATGACTGAGCATCTATCCTATTGAAAAACTCTTCGGCATATGTGGAATAACAAGGGTCATAGCACCCAAAAATTCTCATCCTCTTTATTCTATAATCAATATTTCTCACCTGCAAGAAGCAAATTCTCCCTCAACTAATTAAATTAAACCACTAGTGGTCATAATTTATAATACATATATATAGATTAATTTGTGACATTAATTATTATTATTATTATTATTATTATTATTATTATTATCTACCTTTGTAAGTGATTCAGCGTTGTTACTGTTAGTATCACTTGCTACTAAGGATGTGCTATTTAAACGACATGCTAGGCATAAATATTATATATATCAATTTCTCAACTTCATTCTCAAGTTCCATATTGAAGGCATCTGTTTTTGGCTGAGATGTTAATACTATAATACTATAATCCATGTGTTGGGCTGTGTTACTCAGAGTTGAGGCCCAACTAGTATACTGTTTGGTCAGCCCACTCGAATCTGTCTCTGTTTCTTCTTATCAGTTCTTTGGCTCGGCCCTTCTCTACCTAATTCTGTTTTTTGTTGTGTTAGTTAGGTAGAGTGCATATATACTTAGGTGTATTTGGGGCTTAGGGTATTGAGAGAGAAATCATCTTCATTCGAGTGATAGAAAACCAGAGAGAAGAGTGAGTTCAAGATTGAGAGTGTGAATAGAATCAAGAAGATTCAATCTCTGTAATTGCTGTACACATTGTTCTACATAGTGAAAACTTCTCAGTCGGATCCTGTCCCCCAGACGTAGGAGCGAAGCTCTGAACTGGGTTACCAATCTCTGGTGTTCACTCTTCCTCTCTCTAATCGCTTGTTTCTATTTTGATCTTTACTGGAATTTATGCTTCTGTATTTTCTGCATATTTTCTCCACTAGCATTTGTGTGTTTGCGATTTTCAGGTTACAGGTTAAATTCAATATCAGAATTTGGTTACAACACCATGAGTATTCAGTTGTAATCCATGATAATAGTACAATACAAGCATTTTTCCTGAATTAAGTTTTCATTGTAGTAGACAATGTTTTGCATGCCTTTGACACTTTGTTCTGGTGAAAGATATTGTTTCCTTTCATTATGCTGGTTGGTATGGTATTTTATGTTATTACAGGTATTGTATAAATTTTGGAATGTCCAAGGGAGACTCTGTCAAAATTTTGTTAGAAATTTGATATAGTCTGTGTATTGTTAAGAGCAGTGGTAGTTTTAGTCTTACTTTATCTAATTGGGATTTAGTTAATTTCAATTTTGTCTTGCATTAACGAGTTGTTGATGTTGTTGCTCTGAATGCTTTGGTGTCATTTTTTAATTGCTTACGTGTCTAATTTTTTTTTGCAGATAAATGGCTTCTTACAGTGATGATGGTGCTCCTGAGCCCACCCAAAAGCGACGCGTCGTGGACCGACTTTTAAGAAGACAATAATCTGCGAAAGGAGTAAAGGGGTTCCAAAACGTGTGGTAGGATGCTTATCAATTAATCTAATTAATTGTTTCATTTTTTTATTTGAGTATCTAAATTTGTACACTTATGCTATTTTTTTAGGTTACATGGAATGTTAGGGTTCAATCTATTGGTGAACATGCTAATGACTTTATTCAATTCATTGGGGCCACAGTGCGGAAGAGGGTCCCAATTACCCGCGATAATTGTAAGGATAAGGATCCATCTATGAAAGAGCTAAAAAATGAGATCTTGAGTGAGATACATATATATAAATTAATTAACATTTGTGGATTGTATTGTTTCTTAATTATTCTAAACTTTAAAATGTTTTTGCAGAGATCTTTTGATGTTGATGAGACCCGAAAGAATATTACACTTAGGATAGTTAGAAGAGCACACCGGACATTCCGAACTGCCTTGGCTCTCAAGTGGTTGAGAGACAAAACAGGGAACATCAATCATAAGCCTCCATCACTATATGCATCATTCATAGAACAGGATGATTGGAGCGCTTTTGTGAGAAAACGCATAAAAGATGGAGAATTTTTGGTATGTGCAATAATCTTTGTAACTTGTATATATGATATTAAACCATGCATTGATATATTCTAATGTGTTTATGTAGAGAATAAGCAATAAAAATTGGCAGAGAGCGTCAAATCCTCCCTATCCTTACAAAGCAGGGATTAAGGGGTATCCCCGCATTGAGGAAGAAATGATACGTACAATATCCTTAATTATAACTTGTTTTAACGCATCTTTTGGTTTCTTTCTATTAGTAATGGTGAATTTCAATTTGTTTGTTCATATGTACAGCTGTTGGAGGCAGGAGAAGATGTAACATCTCAATCAATTAATCGACATGTTTTGTGGATAGAAGCCCGCCGGGTGAAATTGAACATCCATCCACTAGGGAAATGGCTGAAAGAATTGTAAGTACGATAACATTAATTAACATTTTCATTTGTAATTTTTTTTATGATAGTGATAATATTTAAAAATGTTTGTTAATAATAGTTGTGTGTCACATGATACCCTATCATAGTCTATGTCACATGGGGGTGTATCAGATATGTCTGGCCGACAAGACATCCTTTCTCAAGCCATACTGATCAAGGATTATCCTGGTCGAGTAAGGGGTATGGGATTTGGTGTCTCTCCAGGCGCTATCTTTGGATCACAGAAGCGCCTAGGATGCCATGCTGATGCTAGTGAAACAGAAGACTTGAGGAGAATGGTAGCTCATTTATACAGAAAAGTTCAGGAATTGGAAGATAGCAAGAAGGATAAAGAATCAGTGGAGAGGGACGAGCATGAGTTACCTATCCTTAACCCAAATAGTGTCAGAGATAGTTACACTATTGTGTGTCCCGAGGTAATAATCGTTAGATTTCTTTTTATACTTAGGTCACTTTAGTATTCAATGGTTTAACATATTAATATTTTGTTTATCATTGGTTTAGGGCATTCATGAGTGCAGCCTATGTCACTACAAGAAATAGCGCACATACCGACGGCCTATTACCGACGATCACGACCCGTCGAACAAAAACTGTGATTTTCGACGGCTTTAGCCGTCGGTAAATCATTACCGACAGCTAGGCCATCGGTATACCCGCTTCTGGATTTTCCGACGACCTTAACCCGCCGATAAATTGGCAAATTTTTAAGATTCCCGTAGGGTTTTCAAATACCGACGGGCTAGGCCGTCGGTAAGCTCGCCGGTCAATTGGCTATTGAGATTACCAACGGGTTTGAACCGTCGGTATTTGAACGTGACCGTTGGTAAGGCCGAGTAAGTTTACCGACGGATGGAGACCGTCGGTAAATTAAATTAAGCCGTCGATAAGTCCTGATACAACATGAGGACTACGCTTCTTCCTCATTCCCCTCTTTTGCACTATTTCTCTCGTCTTCTCTCCTCAATCTCCCCTTGTAGCGCCACTGCATCTGCCTCCGCCACCACCGCGCGTCCACTGTCCCTTTGTTACTGGTCCTCCACTACGTCTCTCTCTCTCTCACTGATTCGGCCACTGTGACCGCCACCTCCACTACATGGCCGCGCTACCTCTCCTCTCCTCTGTTCCACCGCCATACAATACCACCTCTCGACCTCGGCACTGTTTCACCATGCCATCTCCCCTTGCACTGCTCTCTCTCTTGCACTCTCTCTTTCTTTCTTTGCCAAGCCACCACCACTACTGCCTCAATGTCTCTCTGCCAAGCTAGCCACCACCACTACTGCAAAAGCCACCACCCCGCACCACCAGCTACCACCACCATTACTGCCAAGCCACGCCACCATTTCTCTCTAACGTAATTTGAAATTTTTTATTTCGTATTTTACATTTTTGCTGTGAAAAAAAAATCTTTATTTACTTGTAATTGGCTGTGAAAATTTCAGGGATCTGTATTGTGAGATCGTTGTCGTGCCGAGGTCGGTGTTGTCATTACTACTTCTCATTTTGTTGGACATATTTTGGGGTTAGTGATTTTGTGCTTTAATTATAGTCTGTATGATCTAGGAAATGTCATGTTATAGTTTGTATGATCTAAGATTTATCGAGATATATTCTGTAATTAGTATAAGTTTTTATTAATTAGTGGAGCTGATTTATGGTATACTGATTATCCCCAAATTATCTGATTTATGGTATACTGATTGTCCCCAAACGATCTGATTTATGTAAGCTGATTTATGGTTTACTGGTTATGATTCAATGAGTATGTGAGCATAGATATGGTATATTGATTGTTAGTTGTATTGCGTAGTCACAATCAGTGGTTTTTTCAACTAAATGAACGGGTGATTTTTGCTTGGTGATACTTTATTTGTTTTTTAATGTCCCAAAAATAAATATGTATTTGAATTAAGCCATGTTGGTATTGGAGTAGGTAGAATGGAATACGAATTTAGGTTGACATGTCAAGAGGATTAATTGTGTATTAAAAAAGTCTGTTAAGGTTTTGAATAATTTTTTAATCAGTAGTAATGGACTAATGATATTCTTGATGAGAAATTGAGCTCTTTATGATTTTGTAGTTAATTTTTACGTTGTTGGATTTGATTTTGAGTTTGTATATATATTGAAATTACTGCATTAAGCTCTAAAATTATTTGGTCTGTTGTGTTTGGGATATTCTGTATTTGGTTAAACAATTTCTTGAGGATTAGGTGTGTTGTTTAGATGATTTTGATATTTTGGTGTGGTTTTGATATTCTTGTATATAGCTTATTAGTTTCTGCTAACATAAGAAGCTCTGTTTCATAGGCCTGTGAGACCGCCACCTCCACCACTCCGTCGTGCCACCACAGCTACCACAACCGCTCGTGCCTCTACCACTACTCTGCGATCGGGGTATGCACTCTAATGAAATGTCGGTTGACTCATTGGGTGGAAAAGGGTTGGTTGTTGACCCCCACACCGACATATTTCTTTGTTTTGCTTCATAGTTCTCTCCACAGAGGGAATTTTGAAGTGATGTGTGTTTTTTTGCTGCCAAAAAGTTATTATGTTGTAGTGATGTATAGTTCTCTCCACAGAGGAAATTTTGTTTGATGTATGTTTTATGTTAGAAAGTAGAGAAACAAATCTATTCATATAGCTAACCATTAAAAAATATTTGGATATTATTAACTAAACACGTAGTTGATTATTCCTAAGGAAAGCTAGAAATAATACCTGAGGAAAGCCAGAAATTTCGTTCTCCCGTACACAGGGCATGATGCCATCTTTTCCACCTTGAAAAGCTCGGAGCTCATCTTCAAACAAATCCCTTTTTTGTATGAATATACAGGTAAGACAAGCAAGTTAGAAAACAGAGAAGGAAAAAGAGAGGGACCTAAAGAACCTCTAAATTCTTTTCAAAAATGATGCTGACATATCTAACATTCTATATATTAATAACAGTCTCACCTACATTAAGCGTATATAAATAGATAACAGAAATACTAATATATTGATGACATCACTAAATTCTGTTCCCACATTTTCCGTTAAATTTTAATGGGTATCAGTTGCCACTGCAAAAAAATGAAAACTTCGATGCATTGGAATTCTATTGAATACACAACTGATATTTTTGAACATAAACATTGTACATGGTTAATGGATAGACGAAGTGAGAATCCAGGAATACATATCTCCTTTTTAAGTCAAAGGTGATGGGGATTGGGGACTCTAATGCTTTTGGATGCAGTCAGAAACAGAGAAACAAACAGAGTAGTAAAAAAGGAGAGAAACACAAAGATGGAAAAGATAGACTAGCATATTGTACAAGTTTTTGTCTGTATCTTTGGATAAAAATATTTTATTAAGAGAAAGAAGACAAATACATTGAAGCAGCCAATACACTCAATAATCTCTTAGGTCAATTAACAATCTTTCTTTGTCTTCATTGATAGTGGACCCTAAAAAAATATTGGATGGCCATTTAACTAACATGGTCCTAGAGCTTTTCATACACATTTCACACACATGGTAAAACTAAAACTCCATTCATATATAAGCTACTGATTTCCAATGTTGAGGGTTTGCTGTTTCTTTTGAATGGTGATTTGGTTAGCAAGCTTTTGAAGACAAAAAAAATAACGAAGAAATGTCAATGCTTCAAGATTAAGCTCTAACAATTAATTCAGTACCATAAAGTAAGATACGGAATTGTTTACAAGAAAGTGAAAAGTAAAGTAATTAACCATGCACTCCACGATAAATCTAAGATAGCTTTGCAGCTTCAACATAATTATTAATAATAATAATCAAACTAGAAAAGTCGAAATTCATCACAAAACTATTTAGAAATCAATATTTGATGCATGCTATTTGTAAGGAAAAATAAGAAAGACCCACTTTTGTGATAAAAGGACTCAACTGATAGGAACTGATCAACTCCTAAAGATGAGGGGGCACACTATCCAATTGATTGTCACCTTCAGAGGCCAGACACAAGATCACTGATAGAACAAAGCAGTAAAACAGCGTGCTTATAAATAACAGAAGCAGAAGATGCTATATTTCTACTACAAGTAAAAAGTTCACATTTGTGTTCAGAAGGAAAGTAGATTTAGCTCCAAATATGTGGATTTAAGTTGTTTTTGTGTTAATTAAACCAAACTTTATATTTGCTATTCATTTATACATCCCTTCATTACATCATCTAAAAAATTCCACAACAATGACTTTGGTTTTTCAGGGCACATAGGTTTTACACACATACACAATTAAGAAAAGAAAATAATTAAGAATCAAGGGATCACTGTAATTTAATCTAATAATTAAGAAAAGAAAATACTCAGATCAATCAATGAAGATTTAACATTTAACCAATTGTTACATAGGTGAAATAAATGCAACAAGACCATTTAAAATTTATTTAGAACTAGTTTTCATTAAAGCATAACAATAACATGCCCCATAGCAGAATATATCTCTTTTTTGTTCTCAAGACATTTCATAATTTATTAGGAGTTAACACGATATTCACTTCTTCATACAGTCCAAGTTCCTGCAACATAAATGAAGACCAAAAGTTAGAACCTCTCTGTCCTAATACTTTTTGCCAGAAAAAGTCACCACAATATGGAAATAATTTCTCCATAAAAATGATAAAAAAAATTATGTTAGCCCAATCCAATTAAAATTTTCTGGTTTTGATATTTTTCTTTTCTTTTGACATTTATGCCTAGGAACATTACCGTGTGTGCTAAGATTCAAAGTGAAAGCTTATTTGCTTCAAGATAGCGTTGATCAGGGGAAAGAGATGTTTTACTTAACCTAATCTCTATTCATAATTAGAAAGTAGAGAAATTTAAAAAAAAAAGATCTAATTCTATCCCTGGCTGCAATTTGCTATGGACATCTCTCTGTACTTCTTTTCCTTGCCACTTCAGCTTGTCTAATTCTATCCTTTAAATATAATATTTCATGACTGTTATTATTGAATTGCTCTATAGATATATATGGCATCAGGAGGTCCAGGATTCGACCCCCCAGACCACCCACTGGTGGTAAATGAGGGGGGAAGGACATCGCCATCGACCCCCCTCATCGTCGGAGGCCGAATATTATTAGGATTGACGATACTGGCTATGCGACGTTGTCATCCATACAGCGTCCGCATACATCTACGCCTACACAGGCTCCAGTGCGTTCGGCCCTTACACATCCTCCAGTGCGTTAGGCACATACACAGCATCCAGCACCTTTTGCACCGACACCCGATTTGCCTCCCATTTACATGGTCCCCACCCCGGGGTTCCAACAGACACTTGGCACTTCTTCCTCATATTTTGTGCCTGAGATGGTGCCCGATACTCATCTGTATGATCATGAGTATAGTACCGGCCACACACCTGATCAGACTGGGGTTGAGCAGGACGAGGATGAGCAGCAGGAGGTTGACCAGCAGGAGGTTGACCAGGAGGTCGTTGATGATATTCACATGCTGCATGATGGCCGAGTTGCTATCAGGCCGGCTGGTAAAGAGTAAGTATTTACATTTTTTTTTGAGTTATTAATATATATATATATATTATCTTGTTTGACATCTTGTTATTGTTCAGGTTCCTTCCCTCAAAGCCAGCTGTGATGGCTATCACAGCGGTAATTGAGGATAATTACCACACGTTTTGGCCCACCTGGGGGAAGTTGAAAGCGGAGGCGGGAGATCATCTGTTCAAAAATTTTGGAATAAGTTGTAATTTTTATTTTGTTTCATATTATTTTTTTATTTCATAAAATTCAAATAATAATGTATTATATTCATACAGGAGAGGGTCTCTTGGAAGAAAAAGGATGAGGAGCGGATCGAGAAGAACTTCCATATGAAGGCCTCTCACCGCCTCTCTGATATGCTTAGAGATGCCCGCCTCAATGGACAGCCCCACTGGATAGGGTATCAGGTCTGGTAGTAGCTGCAAGCGCACTGGAACTCCTCTGAGTTCAAGACGTCAAGCGAGAAGGATGAGAGCTTGCACACCAGAGGTTCGGTCAGTCAGGCGCAACACGTAGCTCGACTTGTACATTTTATATTATTATTATTATTATTATTATTATTATTATTATTATTATTGTTGTTGTTGTTGTTGTTGTTGTTGTTAGTTACTATTTATTATTTAGTTAAGGTTTTTTATTAAATAATTACAATCGAAGCGGTTGGGTAGAGAGGTACAGTTGCACAAGCTCCATCGTGTAACTCATATTAGGAGGAGTACCAATGATTTCGTCGATGAGCGGTCGAGGCGGACCCAGGTTATTATAAAAATATAATGAATAGTTTTTTTAATTATGTTTATATTGTTTTATTACAAAAAAATTTGACTTATTTGTTTATGTTTGACAGGAGGAGTTTGAGGCGAGGATGTCTAAGATGATATCTCAAACATCATCATGTTCCCCCTCTCAGAGCCCTGAGGATCCATCTGCACTGCTCAGGGTATGGGCAGATGTTGTTGGCGACAAGAAGAAGGGTCACCTATACGGTGCTGGCGACCTTGCCAGAAACTACAAGAAAGGGGGCCGCCTCCACAACGGAGAGTCTTCAAGTAGTGGTGCTGCCACTGGTCGCTCTGTCGTGGATGAGTAGGAGATAGCCGAGCTGAAGCGGGTCGTGGCCGTGCAGCAGGAGGAGTCCCATCGAACGAGTGCCATTTTGGCTCAGGTGCTAGCGCGACAGGAGCAGATGTACCAGTTGTTAGCTCGCCAACAGCCTCCTCCACTGCCTCCGCCTCCTAGTACTGATGATCATGTCGATGATGCAAATGGTGTAGAGCATCTCGATCATAATCAGGACTACCAGGACTATTAGTTCTGTTTGTACTTATATTTTTTCATATTTCCGGATATCTTTTTAGTTACTGATCTTTGTTCATCGGATTTTTTTTATTTTATTTATTACATTTCTTTTTTTAATTTGTTTTTTAGTTTACGTTATCGCATTTTTAAAAATGAGAATAAATTAATAATTAAAAGTAATCAATTAAATTAAATTACTAGTCATAGTTAATTAATTTAATAAATAAATATTTTTTAATATGGGAATAAATTATTTTTAATAATTAAATAAATAAATAATTAATTTAATTTAATAGTTAATAATTTAATTAATTAATTTAATAAATTTAATAATTTAATAAATAAAATTAATTAACTAATTAAATTAAATATAAAAAAAATAAATTCGGCTTTACCGACGGGCATACCCATCGGAAATATACCGAAGGGTTTAACCCGTCGGAATGTACCGACGTTTTCCGATGGACTTTTACCGACGGGACAACCTGTCGGTAATACCGACAGTAAAAAAAAGCTTGTCGGTAGGGATTTGTGACGCCCGTTTTACCGACGGGTTAGTGGCCGTCGGTAATTCGTCGGAAAAAAACGCATTACCAATGGTTTTTTGAAATTACCGACGGCTTTTGGCCGTCCATAATCCCGAGTTTTCTTGTAGTGTATTTGATAAGCCAAACGCAACAAATGATCGGTAAGGGAATGTTGTATAACGAACCAGGTGTTACTACACAACCTATCCTTACCTCCCAATCATGTAAAGGTTAGAGTTGACGTTGCATTTGAGGGAATGCACCATTGCCTGTACCACTGGAGGCGGCTGATGTGATGATAGTGGAATAGACAATAGGTACCTATGTGGTATGGCCAAACCACCTCATAGTTACAATTGATACGGTACGTATATGTTAAATTATATATTGCATATATTTTTAAAATTAGGTGGTCACTAACTAATTAATGTATTGGAATGCAAAATATGTAGGTATCCCCAAAATCCAAACCCAAGGACAAGGGCAAGAGCAAGCAACCTACAGCTAGCAAGAATGTTGGCAAGCAGCCAACAAATGGGTCATTTACATCTCCGGTGAAGAAAGTGGTCACATCTACATCTCGGCCTCCTACAGCTCCTGCTATAGATTTTATAATTTATCTTAGAGTCCATGTGACAACAATGATGAAGAGGGTGGATACCATTAAAGTACCAATGGATGAATCGCTTTTGGATTATAAGAACGAATTAAGACTTGGTGTTAATGCTGAACTTCAAGAAATTCTTAATGATAATGAACAGTTAGGTCAAACTGTTATTAGCGTATATCTCAGGTAGTGGATTCAACTTTAAAGTATCTAATGTTTTTTTATTGTTTCTGAGCATTTCTGGTGCATATGATTTGACTCTGTCATCCTTATTTTTGTAAAATATAATCCAATGAGAAATCTTAAAATTTCTCTAATATAAACTGTTAAAACAATAGAGATATTTCAAATCTCCCCCATTTTTTGTTCCAACATGATACTTATTGTGACGTATATCTTTGAAACTTAGTAGATTTTTTTGGGATCTACTAGAATACAATGTATCATTAATGAATAATTTTGTCCTATTTTAGAATATATCACATGCTCTTCTGGAGCCTTCGATCATCTTTGCAATACCAGATTCAATATCAACATTAATTTCAGCTAATGTTAATTGCATAAAATATTTCTTAATACAAATAATTGTGTAGGTTGTGCCATTATCCAGTAAATATTGGTACTTCTGGACAAAAAAGATTATTATTCTAGTTCGTGCATCCATCATTGTAAACAATTATGCGTGGATCTAATATTGGTAATTCTAGACCAATTTCAAAATTACTTGAAATTTAGTTTTGGTACTTCAAAACCAATTTATGGTCAATTCATATTTCAAATTACTTGAAATTGTATATTGGTACTTCAGGACCAATAAAAGACAAAGAGTTTTGACTATTTATTTGCTTTAGTACTTCAGGACTAACTGTGAGGCAAAACTTGCAAACATTGAAAACTAATGTCTATTTAATCTTGGCGTAAAAAAATATGTATACATAAATTCTTACCTTAAAATGAAGCAAACATAAAGATTGTTAAACTGTTGAAGATTTGATCATGCTTGATAGCAATTGGCGTGAATACTACTTGGTTGATGCTACACCTGAATGTACTCTTCAGCTTTCATTTGGTGCTAAGAAAGGTTATCTCATTGTTTCATATATGGACAGAAGATTTATTGCACTTATACGTGTGTCTTTATGAATTTCAAGCAAACAATTCAACTTTTCATTTCATGAATCAACTAATAAAAAAATTTCTCCATTTTTTTAATCAAAAATAGACATTACAAAATACATATTATTTGTAAGAACATGATCAAATGCATAATTTTCATAATTAAAATTTGAACACCAACATAAATTTAAAGATATGCATTTCAAATTTAAAATACATAATTACCATATTAAACGTCATATCTTTATAGCAACAAATTTTGAACAATTAATTAAAGATTGTATCAGAAAAATAATATCTTTATATAGCAACAAAATTTTCAAAATATAATTAAAGATCACATCTTCATATAAAATAAAGATAAGGATTCTAAAAATATATGAATCACAATAACAAGAATTACAATATATCACATACACACAGATCCAAATTTACATGAAAACATGTAAACAAATCAATGATAATATCTTTTGCAAAGAACACATGTTTTCGCAAATGGTTAGACTAGTTCTTCAAGAACTAGAATTTAACTACTAGTTCTTCGGGAACTAGGATTTAAAGGTTAATTCTTCGGGAAATAACATATAAAAATCTCATCTTTAATTTGAAAATAGGTAACGAGATTCAAATGTTAGTTCTTCAGAAACTATCATGTAAAGATACAATCAATAAAGATTTTTTTTTCCACTTTTTTTCTGTTTCAAACTGTATTAAGGTCAAATCTAGTTCTTCTAGAACTTACGTAGCGTAAAATAATCATGATGTTCTTCGGGAACTATACGCAGCACTAAAAAAAAATTATGAGGTTCTTCAAGAACTATACGCAGTGCTAAAAAAAATTGTAAGGTTATTCAGGAACTTTTTGTAGCACTAAAAAATTATAAGGTTCTTCATGAACAAATCTCGTGCTATAAAGTTTTTCAGGAACTTTTCTATCCAATACAAAATTTCATTCATGGTCTAAAAGTTTAATTCTTCAGGAACTATTCCACAAATTTTTATATAATGATGGCCAAGAAAACTTATAGTTTTGTGCAATCCTGCAAGGATGCTTGAATATTATACACAATATGATTAATGATAAAGTCAGACAATATGAGAATAAAATTTCCATGAAAAAACTCAAATGACATGAAAAACAAAAAATATTAGAAAAACATGATCTTCCAAAGAGTGTGAGAAAGAAAACAAGTTCTTTCAATAAAACCTCTTTAAGCAATCACTTGTAAGGTAGAGTCTCGTGCTGATAACGTGTTGTATATAGAAAAGAAAGCAGAGAGACAAGATAATAGAAATATAGACTCAAAGACTGGTTCTTCAAGAACCTGGATTTCAAGGCTAGTTCTTCATGAACTAGCTATAATCTTTATATTGATAATCTGATCAAGTGTGTACAAGGACAAACCTAATAGTCCTATTTATAGAGATAATGGACTACTAGTTATGGACTAAATCAAGGGATATGGTAAAGATATAATAAGATAACAAATTAATATAGTCATCCACAAAATCTACATATTTATAACAATTTAAACCTTACTTTTAGTGATGCACAAAATCTTCAGTGTATTATTTTAACAAAATTGATTTGTAAATATATTTTTTTGTCAATAAAATTATACAGATATGGTAAAGAAAGGCTTCAGTCTGAAAATCTAGTCATGGAACACGTTACACATTTGCATACCATTGTTAATTTTTTTTTTATATGTCTCTTTTTGCTTAACTACATGTAAAGTACTACAGTACTACTCCTTTCGGAATGAATTATAAGCAACTTTTATCTCATATTTTTGGAATAAAATATAAGCAAATATTAGTCACTTTTTTCCTATTTAATGATAGTATCTCTAAAATACCCCTTATTTAGTTTAACTTTTTGTATTTCTAATTAACCAATTTATTAGTCATAAAGGTAATTTAGGCAATAGAATTGATTTTTTAATTAAGATTACATAGATTAAATTTGAATAACTAACTATTTTAATAACTGTGAATTAATTAACTTTTATGTATAATTGATTCCGTAAGGAGTATTTTATTTTGACTCAAGTGGCCAACATGTGAGGCATTACATTTATATAAACACGTTGTGTTTTGAAAACAGAGCACGTCAATAATTTACTCCAATAAATAAAATAATGAAAGAATCGGATACCAAAAAGCAATGATAATAAAGACAATATATTATGAAATTAAATGCTAATCAAGAGTCACTAAGCCAGCAAATTCTCTTTTTCAATTTTGGTCATGTTTGTTGTATTTGACTTAGTAAGCACGAACCTTCTATTGATTTAAATTCGTTTCCTACTAACTTCGGATTAGAAAATATGGTTAATTTGAATCTTAAAAAGTGGACCAACTTTGGAGGTTAAGTAATTAAGAGTTAATTCTCCTACTCTATTGAACGAGTCGATGATTAGTCCTATAGTCGATCTAAATGATCAAAGTTTATAGGGATATTTTGGGCCTTGCGTTGTCATTGCGGAGCCAATGACCCTAATTATAGTAGTATAAAAAGAAAGCAGTAGATACTTATATTCTAAATTATTTAAAGGCTTCAATATGATTTTAGTCCTCTAAAATATGTTAATGTTTAGATTTGGTCTTTAAAAACATTTTGCCAGCTGTTGGTCCTTCATATCCGGAAGTTTACCAATATTTGTCCCGAGTAGGGGTTAATGTTGGTACACTTCTAAACAGGAGAGACTAATTATGTTAGTATATTTCCATACACAAGGAACCAAAAGTTAAAAAACAAAATTTTGGAAGAACTAATTCAATCATTAACATATTTTGGGTACTAATATTATGTTTCAACCTTATTTAAATTTACCAACAATAAAATTATATATCATTTTTTTTATATAGTATATCATTTTGTTTTAATACATCTCTATTTACTATCACACACACATATATATAGACACATACATATATATTATTTGATTTCTCATTTTTATAAATCTCATGCATTTTCATCAAACTCTTTCCACACAAAATCACGCATCTTTTTCATAGTGACACCTATCATAAATTTCTATACTAAATCAAAAGTAATCATATCAAATTTAATTATATATATACAAATTATCTTGACTAAATTAATTATATATATATATATATATACAAATTATCATAAATCTGGTCATGGAACATGTTACACGTTTGCATACCATTGTTAATTTTTTTTTATATATCTCTTTTTGCTTAGAGCAATGATATATAGACATCGGTTTTTTGTCCACCGTATGCAACATCGTAGAAGCAGAGAGAGAGCAGCATCTCGAGTTCCGTGTCTGTTCTGAACAGAACTTCAGAGGATGACTGGAGAGAAGCGACACGGCAGCGTCCACGACGGATGACGACGGCGTGTGGTGGTGGTGTACCTGCAAACACTCCGACGCTCAAGTCAGTGTGTGTAAGAGGTGAGTGAAGAGATGGAAAAATAATGATTACCTCGATCGTTTGACGTGGTCTCTTTTAATACGAGTTGAGGACGGTTACCGATGAGTAACCGCCCGTGAAACCCGGAGTCGGCAGAAATTCTTTTAATGCCGAGAACCGCGGGTCGGCCGCGTCGATGTGGTCTCGAGGGAAGGCGAGCGATCTGATGCGGACATGGGCCTGGAAGGTGGATCTTCGATTGGGCCTCGGCCCGGTCGAACGATTGCCCCCAAGTCGCTAGCTCGAATGTCGAGGTGGTGATTTGTTGTCGGTTCGCTGATGTCGACGCTCGACGCCCTTGTTCGTAGCGAACTACAAGCGCCGCCATGTCGCGGCTTGTTCATTAGTTCGCTCGACCTTCGTGTTCCACGCCTGGCCGAGGCGCTCGACACGAGGCTTGATGTGCTTGTGCAAGGCACAAGGCTTTGTCACGAGCTCGTGCACGCGGTCTCGGCACGAGGTCGATCACAGGTGCTTGTGCAAGGCACAAGGCTTTGTCACGGTCTCGGCACGAGGTTCTGTTCCTGTCAAAGTATAGACAATTTGCAACAACTTGATGTAATAAAGTTAGCGTTAATTTTTATGCTGAGTAAAGTGCTCGTAGTCGAGTTTTATACTTCCCTGTGAGAGTAGTTGATCTGGCTGTCCAAGCGGCAAGGTTGAGGTCATCAAATAATCAAGGTCAACGACGTAGCCGAGTTTAAAGCCGTCTGAATTTTGAAATTGCAGAGGTGGGCCTGGTAGGTCGCTCGAGTACTAGGATCGCGATCCACTGCTGCAGAGGTGCTTGTGCAAGCGCACAAGGCTTTATCACGAGCTCGTGCACGCGGTCTCGTGACGAGGCTCGATCTCTTCATCGTGCTTGTGCAAGGCACAAGGCTTTATCACGAGCTCGTGCACGCCGGTCTCGTGACGAGGTCGATCTCTTCATCAGTGCTTGTGCTAACGCACAAGGCTTTATCACGAGCTCGTGCACGCGGTCTCGCGACGAGGTCGATCACAGTGCTTGTGCCAACGATAAGGCTTTATCACGAGCCTGCACGCGGTCTCGTGACGAGGTCGATCACAGTGCTTGTGCCAACGCACAAGGCTTTATCACGAGCCTCGCACGCGGTCTCGTGACGAGGTCGATCTCTTCATCAGTGCTTGTGCTAACGCACAAGGCTTTATCACGAGCTCGTGCACGCGATCTCGGCACGAGGTCGATCTCTTCATCAGGTGCTTGTGCCAACGCACAAGGCTTTATCACGAGCTCGTGCACGCGGTCTCGGCACGAGGTCGATCTCTTCATCAGGTGCTTGTGCAAGGCACAAGGCTTTATCACGAGCTCGTGCACGCGGTCTCGGCACGAGGTCGATCTCTTCATCAGGTGCTTGTGCCAACGCACAAGGCTTTATCACGAGCTCGTGCACGCGGTCTCGGCACGAGGTTGATCTCTTCATGAGGTGCTTATGCCAACGCACATGGCTTTATCACGAGCTCGTGCACGCGGTCTCGGCACGAGGTTCCATCAGAGGTGCAAGGTTTTGATAGTAAATAAATGCTGATTGCGTATTTCTTCAATCATACTTCACTGCTTCACATTTATGTGTTTAGGATACATTTGTTTCAACTATAATATTTCTTCATCTTTGCTGCGATTTTCTGTTTCACTGCGACCTCGAAGTCCGCAAGCTCCTCGCATTCGTCAAGGAGGTCGAAGTTCTTCTCAGATAATCGACAGCTTGTCAATGTTACTCTGGGATTTGTCTTTGGCTTTTGATGCCATCAACTTCTCTTCAGTAATTCATAAATTTCGAGCTCGCCAGGAACTCGCTCAGTGGTCTTCGGTTTGTCGACACCAACGCCGACGCCGAATAGATTTCCTTCGATCGTGCCTCGCCTAGCAAGTACAGCTTCATCTCGCCGAGCATTTCTTCACCAAAATGGCTTCTTTGTTGAAGCGCCGACGTAGTCTCCGATAGACTCATCTTTCTTCTGGCTGAATTGCGGCGATGCCGCTGTCGACTGGTTGGACTTTAGACGCAGCGGAAATGCGCGGAGAACTGGTCGACGAGCTCACCCACGAACCAATGGAATTTTTCTTAAGAGTCCGGAACCAAGACAACGCCGCCTTCTTCAGAGTGAGGGAAAGATTACGCACTTCACCGCCCTGGGCGCCTCGATAGCCCATGACAAAGATCAAAGCAACCAACATGCTCGTCGGGATCGGTGGTGCCGCCGTATGAGTCCAAAGCGGGTGGTTTCAAGATGCTTTAATCGGGAATTTAATGATCTCGGATGTAAAGGACCAAAGGCCCCGCCGAGTCACTCGTGGTCATTGCTCGAGAAGGAGTTGATGAAACAGAACGAGCACGGCAGTGCTCTATGCACAGAGCGGCGTGGAGTCGTGCCACGGTGGTGGCAATGAACAGATCTGAGATTTTCGTGACTCCTTCGATCTCCGAGGAGAACGAGACTCGATCTTTCGCTTTCGACCGTGGCAACGCGAGCGAGAGTTCCTTCGCCGATTCTCCATTCGATCGAGGCGTTGATTCCGAGCATGCATCGCTTCGCATGGCTTCGAATGAATTCACGGAACTCACGGATGAGGACGGCGCGGTCTCTGCTCTCAGATCGGTTTGAGCAAAGAACGATCGGAACGGCGTCACTCGATGTGGAGGCGGAAGGTTATTCCTCCGTTTCATATTCACCGATGAAATTAACAGGTTCATGGTGAGGTGGTTCCACGAGCTATCGGCGGGTTTGGTGGTTCAAGATCTGCGTCGCATGAGTGGAACCGCTAGTCGCGATCCGACGCTCGATCCACTCATCGCCGAGTGAAGAAGGAGACTTCGACAAAGAAGATGAAATCGTAAACGATTCCCACAGACGGGCGCCAATGTTCAATGTAACTTCGAGGATGATCGAGAGAAGCGACACTCAGTCAGCCCACGACGGATGACGACGGCGTGTGGTGGTGGTGTACCTGCAAACACTCCAACGCTCAAGTCAGTGTGTGTAAGAGGTGAGTGAAGAGATGGAAAAATAATGATTACCTCGATCGTTTGACGTGGTCTCTTTTAATACGAGTTGAGGACGGTTACCGATGAGTAACCGTTCCGTGAAACCCGGGAGTCGGCAGTAAATTCTTTCAATGCTGAGAACCGTTGGGTCGGCCGCGTCGATGTGGTCTCGAGGGAAGGCGGAGCGACCTGATGCGGACATGGGCCTGGAAGGTGGATCTTCGGATTGGGCCTTGGCCCAGTCCGGAACAGTGTCGAAGATTAAAAAAAATCAAAAAAGGGGGGAAAACTGTATGGGCATACGATGTCGGACACCTTTTTAGTGTCCGATTATCATTTCTGTTTTGCTTAACTACTTGTAAAGTACTACAGTACTACTCCTTTCGGAATGAATTATAAGCAACTTTTATCTCATATTTTTGGAATAAAATATAAGCAAATATTAGTCACTTTTTTCCTATTTAATGATAGTATCTCTAAAATACCCCTTATTTAGTTTAACTTTTTGTATTTCTAATTAACCAATTTATTAGTCATAAAGGTAATTTAGGCAATAGAATTGATTTTTTAATTAAGATTACATAGATTAAATTTGAATAACTAACTATTTTAATAACTGTGAATTAATTAACTTTTATGTATAATTGATTCCGTAAGGAGTATTTTATTTTGACTCAAATGGCCAACATGTGAGGCATTACATTTATATAAACACGTTGTGTTTTGAAAACAGAGCACGTCAATAATTTACTCCAATAAATAAAATAATGAAAGAATCGGAAACCAAAAAGCAATGATAATAAAGACAATATATTGTGAAATTAAATGCTAATCAAGGGGCACTAAGCCAGCAAATTCTCCTTTTCAATTTTGGTCATGTTTGTCGTATTTGACTTAGTAAGCACGAACCTTCTATTGATTTAAATTCGTTTGCTACTAACTTCGGGTGAGAGAATATGGTTAATTTGAATCTTAAAAAGTGGACCAATTTTGGAGGTTAACTAATTAAGAGTTAATTCTCCTACTCTATTGACCGAATTGATGATTAGTCTTATGGTCGATCTAAATGATCGAATTTGGGCCTTGCGTTGTCATTGCATAGCCAAAGACCCTTATTATAGTAGTTTGAAAAGAAAGCAGTAGATACTTACTTATTTTCTAAATTATTTAAAGGCTTCAATATGATTTTAGTCCTCTAAAATATGTTAATATTTAGATTTGGTCTTTAAAAACATTTTGCCAGCTGTTGGTCCTTCATATCCGGAAGTTTACCAATATCCGTCCCGAGCAGGGGTTAATGTTGGTACACTTCTAAATAGGAGGGACTAATTATATTAGTATATTTCCATACACAAGGAACCAAAAGTTAAAAAACAAAATTTTGGAAGACCTAATTCAATCATTAACATATTTTGGGTACTAATATTATGTTTCAATCTTATTTAATTTTACCAACAATAAAATTATATATCATTTTTTTATATAGTATATCATTTTGTTTTAATACATCTCTATTTACTATCACACACACATATATAGACACATACATACATATATATTATTTGATTTCTCATTTTTATAAATCTCATGCATTTTCATCAAACTCTTTCCACACAAAATCACGCATCTTTTTCATAGTGACACCTATCATAAATTTCTATACTAAATCAAAATTAATCATATCAAATTTAATTATATATATACAAATTATCTTGACTAAATTAATCTTTCTGACAATTAGATTAACTTTTAAGACTTTTAAAACCTTAACATTTTGATTTTTACTTAAATTTACTTTTCGAAAAAATATTTGTGAAATGTAAACGGTACTTGTTAGTTGCATGTACACACTAAATCCTAATCGGATCCAGCTCTTCTAAAGTGCGCAATTCACTTTAAAGAGTAAAGTAAACAATCTCAACTATTGATGAGAAAATCTAGTGTTGATATTAACTATACATGCATAACAAATCACTCTTGATTTTCTCATAAACAGTTGGATTACTTACTTTATTCTTTACCCACATTAGAGGAGCCAAATCATACACACTACAACAAAAGACAGTTTTAGTGGCAATAAAAAACAGCTGCTAAAACTATTATCAGCGATTATAAAATACTCAGTATTGCCGAGGTCGCTAAAAGCTTTCCTGACCATTTACGTGAATGCTGGTAAAGGCTTATTTAGTTGCCACTAAAGGTTTTGCTTTTAGTCGCTATTTTTAATCCGCTAATGATGCATTTTTCATTTAAAAGTAATATCTCGGTCATAGGTGTTGCTAAATTTCCTAAATGCAATTTAAAATGGAATAATCGAAAAAACCAAGACTTTATCAAATCCTTTTTGGTTAAAAATTATATATTTGTTTAGGTAAAAAAAACAAGTTCCAAACATGTTTTCAAAAACACTTTACTATTTTTTAAAGCAATATATGGATGAGTTCATAAAACACAAAACAACACTACTTAAGCAATTCTCAGTATCAGAAAAATAGAAAAAAGTTTTCCAAATTCTAGTTTATGAATACGATTGTACTTGTTCATCTTCATCAATCTGTAAAATACAAAAAAATTAAATTTTGCTGAAAAAAACTTATTTCAATGTGACATGTAGAAGTAGAATAAGTAAACTACCACCAAGTGACAAAGCTCAACTGATTCATTCGTTCAATTTCTACATCCAGATCCAGGGAAGTTCTTTTAAATTTACATTAAACCATGAGGCTATGATCTAAATAGAAGTAGATTGAGGCTATAGAAGTAGAACCATAGCAAAGTTTTCTTATTTAATAAATAGTAGTAGTACTCTCCAACAGATTTTGTTTTTACAAACTTTAGTTATTTTCTGTAATCATAACTGATCCTTCAATACCTATGAGGCTATGATCTAAACACATAATAATAATGTCACTGAGAAATAAAAATAGCCTACTACCTTCAGTAAACTCCCATAACCACAACCACAGTCAGACAACCCACATAGCATTTTCCCTATCCCTTTAAACAATGCGTTCATTAGATTTTTACTCCAAGAAGAGTCCCAGTTTGAAAACTTCGGTAAATATACATGATCACCAAACTTATCCTGGTATTGCAAGAAAAGCAGTGGCTGTGCAAAAATGAATATTGAAGAGACAGATAAAATCAAATGCTCAAGAATTAAACCAAGGCATCCTTGGATTTTCACCACCATAGTCCTTCCTTGTGTCCCAAATCAACACATAGATCAAGGAGAACAAACAGAACTCCAGGACACCATATTCAAAGAGAAACAAAAATATCAAACACAAATGCAATTGAAAATATAAAAAAATTAAACTAGAGAAGGGATAGATGTATTGACATCAACAAGAAAATGGTCCAGCTATTAAATAAGAAATAAATCATGACAATATGTAAAAAGAGGCAAACAATGTTACCTTTGTTAGTGCAAGAATGCACACACTCACAAAGAATAGAAATCATAAACATACAGAGATGAGGAAAGGTAAAAGATTAAAATTTTATTAAACTGAATGAATCACACTTATACGTTTACACACTACACACTTTGTTTTATACATAGTCTCACAGGCCCACAAACACAACAATACAAGGCCCAATACACTTGGCCCATATCACAAACTAACACTTAACTAACTCACTAGTAGTTACAACTAACTAACTAACACAACTGAATTAACTAACACTAATAGTAATATGAATTAATTCCAACACACTCCCTTAATTCAGATTTTCCACAATCACTTTTAATTTAGAACAACAAAAATTATTCCTGGATCCCATTGTTTGGTTTGTAACTCAACATTGAGAAAAATCTGATTAATGGACTCAAACATATGTGCACTCCTTTGCAAGTATTGGGCTTGACCCATTACTACATGTTATACCCCAATTTTGTCCGCTCATATTTTCATTTTTTTTTGTCCGCGCGCCGAGCTGGGGGAGGTCGCGTACCGAGCTGAGGTCACGTGCCGAGCTGTGGAGAAGTCGCGTACGATCTGAGGTCGTACGCCGAGCTGTGGGGAGGTCGTGTACCGAGCTGAGGTCGCGTGCCGAGCTGTGGAGAAGTCGCGTACCGAACTGAGGTCGCGT
Source organism: Calophaca sinica (assembly GCA_037113605.1). Taxonomy (NCBI): domain Eukaryota; kingdom Viridiplantae; phylum Streptophyta; class Magnoliopsida; order Fabales; family Fabaceae; genus Calophaca; species Calophaca sinica. Next base: position 49,993,246 of record CM073733.1, read on the forward strand.
GCCGAGCTGTGGAGAGGTCGTACGCCGAGCTGTGGGGAGGTCGCGTGCCGAGCTGTGGAGAGGTCGTATGCCGAGCTGGGGAGATCATATGCCGAGCTAGGGATAGGTTGTTTGGAAATACGATGTCGGACACCAAGTGTGTCCGAGAATCATTTCCGTATCCGTGTTTCAATTTTTTAATGCTGCAACGGACAAATCCCTTTTAATGCTGCAACGGACAAATCCTCATAAATTATTTTGGGCCAATTTTAGCCCAATTGCAGTCCATTACAAGCGTTATTAACAAAAAAACCTAAAATTCAAAACTGAAAATCAAAGTCAGATTTCCACACTTCACCCTTCACAAAGTCATCTGCATATCTTCACCAAAGTCCTCTGCATATCTCCTCAGCCACTCTACAAACTATGTCTTACAGCTATATGTCCCCCATAGGCCTCTTGCTTTTTCTTCATCTGCCAACCAAGTTTGACAAACAATGCAATTTAATCAAAAAAAGGAGGAGCACCGTTGTTGAAGTCACGGCTGATTGCAATTTTTTTTTCAAACCATTGATATCATCTCAGACTTTGCACATGTTACCATCTCCTCAGCATCATTTTAGCACACACTTAGCATACAAGTTGCAACCTCAAGTTGACAAACTGAACTTTTTTTTTTATAAATAGTAGAGCAAGAAGAGAGAACCGGGGGACGAAAAAAAATTACACTTAATTTCAGAATTGGATACCTCATTCTTGGTACCAATTATACACAACAATTTGAGAGAAAATTGAGAGAAAAAAAGAGAAGAACTAAAAAAAAAACGCAGAAGAAGCAAACAGAAGAAAGAAGAAGCAGAAGAAAAAAAAAGGTCTCTTCTTCCTCCCTCTCCTTTCCTTTCTCTCTCACGTTCTCTTCTCTCCCCCTTCACGATCTCCCCTTCCCCCTTTTCTTCTCCCTCCTCGCCGTGCCTTTCCCCCACAGTTCTCTCCTTCTTCCGGCTCCGCATGTCTGGCCAAGGACCGCAGACGCGCAGCGCCTCTCTCCTCTCCTTCTTCTTCTCGCTCTCTCTCTCTCTCTCTCTCTCTCTCTTCCCTCCTTCCCTCTCATCTCCTTTTCTTTCTTTCTTGCAATGGCCAGATCTTTTCTTTCCTTTTGTTTTGTGTTGGTGTGTGTGTGTGTTTAGGTTTAATTCCCCCCCTTATTAAATGTTCTGCTCCTTTTTTATTTTTATTTTTATTTTTTCTTATCACACCCCCTTTCCTTTATTTACGCCCCCTCCCCTTTATTTTATGTTCTGTTATTCGCACCCAGTTTCTCTTCATTTACGCCCCTTCCCTTTTTTGTTATTTTTGTGTTTCTTTTCTTTTCTTCCCTTTTTATTCTATTCTGGTCTTTTTTTTAGTCAAATTAGTACAATCTTATTCTACTAAATTTCACATACAAGTTTTGAAATCCTATTTTTCTTAAAAAATCACATGATAAAAATCCCGAAAATTAATTTACTAGTAATGATTACTCGAGATTGCTTCCCGTTTAGTCATTACAAATATTTTAATTTTCTAAATAAAAATGGGTCGTTAGTGAGGACCACTCTTGATTGCTTCTTGTTTGGTCTCCATGAAAACCTATCTTCTTCATAAAAATAAAACTAAGTTTCTACTAGTAATAATCACTCGAGATTGCTTCCCGTTTGATCATTACGAACACCGTTAATTTTATAAACAAAAAAGGTTATTAATGAGGGCCACTCTTGATTGCTTCTTGTTTGGTCCCCGTAAAACCTACCTTTTTTTCCATCAAAAAATATACAATTAAAACCAACCAACACGCAACCATTTTCTACCCAAGAACTACGTAGCCTTTGATTTCTCCACTGCACCCGGAGATACGTAGGAGCAGGAGCCCACTCCTGTCAAGCGCAAAAATAAACGACTTTTATTAAGTCCTCTTTTTTTTCTTTATCTTGGTTAAGTTTTTTTTTTTAAATAAAAGGGAAATAAATATTTTTTTAGAAGTTAATAAAATTTGCACAATTAATTAGAGGTAACCTTTTTCGAAAGGATGTTGTAGGGTGCTAATACCTTCCCTACACATAATCGACTCCCGAACCCAAATCTGGTCTCAAGGACCATTTTTTCTTCAAAAAAAAGGTTTTTTCCAATATTTTCCCTATGAAATAAATTATTGGTGGCGGCTCCATTAAACTCGAATAAATCCCTCCGGATTTTTCGGTCGCTACAGCTGGCGACTCCACTGGGGACATCTAGAGAGTCAAGCCTAACATGATTAATTGTGCCAAATAATTAACTTCAATTTTTTTTAAATTCCCCTTCTTTTTTATTTTTTCTTTTGTAAATAATTATTTATTATTTATTTGTTTAATGTAAATTTGTTGTGAATATTATGTACATATCAAACATTAGGATAGACGGCTATATTTGTATGCTTTGTTGGTTTTGCAGCTTGGGTAGTGTTAGGGTGTTGCCCCTCTCACACACCGCACCTACACGTTCGCACACACATGTGAGTAAGGCCCTATACCCGGGTCAGAGCAAAGCTTAAGTTGAGTGGAGGTTCGGTGATGGTCAATTGGAATTTGCTTTCCTTCTGGCTATTGCGAGAACTTCATCTAGAGTGTGCTCCCTCTGAGTATTCCGCACCGGATAGTTATCTATCGTTGTGGTTAATATTCAGGAGGAGACTTTAGCTCTAGAGGCCTTTGGTGAGAATGTGATTAGAGCCACCATGAGATCTATCACTTAATACAAGACTATAGACCCCTTAGGTTAGAAAATCTCTAATTTTAGGTTTAACCCATTTAAGACACAAGGGGCATTATATCATTTTTATTCTTCCACCAAAAATCTGTTATATCACATCCATGCATAAAAAAGGGTCTACAAAAACACATATCTTCATGCATGTTATACAAATGATAATCATCATCATCCAACATTATATCTTCATGCATTCATACTTCAAAAAAACACATGTTGAAAATAAAGAAATAATATCATTCATTCTCATTTCATTTTAGGTCGCCAGAGAATCGTAGGAACACAAGAGCTTGGCTGCAAGTATTTTGCGAAATAATACGGGATCAAATTGTGAAACAGTTTCAAAGAAGTTCATACATGTCAAAACAATGAGGCCTACGGTTCCTTGGCACAAATAAATAGATTCATGCATCCACATTCATTCATTTTTCTTTTCTTACATACTCATATCATTTTTTTTTAAATCATCAGAAAATAATCAAACAAACTGGTTCCTCGACACCCTTATCGAACTCGCTCTCAATCAAAGATCATGGATGACCAAGAGATGAAAGAGGACGTCAACCAGCTGAAGGAACAGATGAGCAAAGTTTTGGAGCTTCTACGGCCCCTAAACAAAGACAAGGTCATAGATGGGGTACCTCCAAAGCAGTTGAATGATGAAAGTCAAGCTACACCTTCCCACCCACCGCTTCGGGTCCTATGCAGTTGCAATATGGTCTCAATACTCAAGGGATTATGGTACCTTTGCAATTTACCCGCAGGTCCTACACGCTCACCGCTTAGCAACCCTCGTAATCAAGTACCACAGCTCCCACTTTACGGACTCACCTGGTTACACGCCACCTATGGCCAATGATGATACCGCAAACCATAACCCCAAGGCCCACAGCACAACAATTCCCACTATTTGGTCTCCCGCCTGCTACACACCGCCAAAGCTAACAATAACTCTGCAGAAACTGATTCCCAAGCACTTGTTGTGCAAGATGTAGCTCAAGGATCCGGCTCCGGTACTGAAACCATACCAGTTCAAAGCTCAACTCCTGGCTTTATGACATACACCTTTCCACCTGGTTATGCACCGTCCCATCTCGGGAATACTCAAAGAGTCAGTACGCCCGTAGTACCCCCCGTGGTGAATCCCCGACCATTTGGTTACCCTTATTATATTCAAGGAAATCCATTGAATCCCCAGACTAACCACATTGCCTGGTCTCCAGCTATGGGGGGACCCAATCTGAGCATCCCAGTTGGGAATCGCGGTCCGATACGGTTGCAAATCCTCGAAGATAGGCTAAGAGTCAGTAGAAGGAGTAAGCTATCTCGGTTCAAGTATCGCTCGCATCTTTGTCTCAGATCGGATGTGGTTGTACCACCGGTTCAAGGTGCCGACTTTGACAAGTATAAAGGGACAACTTGCCCGGAAGCCACTTGACCATGTAATGTAGGAAGATGGCGCCCTATGCACATGATGACAAACTTCGATTCACTTCTTCCAGGATAGTTTAACAGGGCGTCGAGTTGGTATACACACCTTGAGCGATCTCATATTCGGCCGAAAGATTTGGTGGATGCCTTTTGAAGCGAGATAAGTATAACATTGATATGGCTCCTGACAGAATGCAGTTGCAAAACATGACAAAAAGAGACAATGAGACCTTCAAGGAATATGCCCAACGATGGAGAGGACTGGCAGCCCAAGTGGAACCGCCTCTGATTGAAAAAGAAATGGTGGCCATGTTCATGGATACTCTTCAATCACCCTTCTATGACAAAATGATCGGAAGTGTATTATCAAACTTTTCAGATATGGTCATCGTAGGGGAAAGAGTTGAAGGAGGAATGAGGAATGGAAGGATTGCCCAAAGTTTTGCTGAAACCAGTAATATCAAGAAACCCCCAACAAACTTCGTAAAGAAGAAAGAAGGGGAAACCAATGCTGTGATGACGAGCCCGGGAGGACAAGCACAAGGAAAACCACCCCAATTCTTTACCAATTTTCCACATCCTTTTCCATACCCCTACTACCCACCTCCATACATCGCCGCCGCCTCTCATAATCCTAGCCCCCGGCCAAACCAACCGATGATGCCCTTTCGACCACCTTCCCCCATCCAAACACAAGCACAACCAGTTGCTCCCACCCAACCAAACCAAAACCAGAAACAACCAAATGACCAAGAAAAGAAAGCGGTCAATTTGATCCTATTCCCATGACCTATACGGATCTGTTCCAAAGACCTCATCAAGAATTCCTTGGTCTCTCCACGCTCAATGAAACCACTTCAACCTCCCTTCCCAAGAGGATATGACCCAAATGCCAAGTGTGAATTTCATGCAAAGGCGATGAGTCACACAACCGAAAATTGCAAGGCTTTGAAGTACGTGGTTCAAGATCCGATCAATGCCAAATGGTTGAGTTTTAAGGAGGATGGGCCTAATGTGGGTAATAATCCCTTCCAGGTCATGGAGGTCCAAAGAATAATGACATTATCGAGGAGTTTGGGGACCAACCCTCGATAACTAGATTGGAAGGCGTGGAGCCAAAAGATGAGAGTATCCCCATCCGTGACATCGTGCAAAGCCTTTGGAGTGCAAGAATGTTGAACCCAAAGCGTATAGCAATCACAAAGATGATCGCAGATCAAGACAACATCGCCAACCTTGTCCACCCTTGCCCGTCGAGTGAAAAACTTGGAAATTTGGAAATTGTTGAGTTTCCGTGATGTTTTGATTCATAATAATTTTGTAATGCAAATCCTATTGCTCGCCTAAGGCTTTAGGATGATTTATTGTCAAAAGGGCACATGTTTCATTTCAAGTATCTTTATCAATAAAATGCTTTTGAATTTTCTAATCATTTCCTTTTCTTTTTCATCTTTTCCATTCCCTTTCTTCTTTTTCATTTTTTCTTTCGTCGATTTTAACTAATGCAGATTCAAAATATTGTCTTTGAAAATGACGATGTCAGTGACTCATACTATAACTTTGACTACCCCATGAGGACAATTGGGAAACTCCTTCTGAACCGATGAGATTGATGGAACAAGAGGTAAAAGTGATACAACCCCACGAGGAAGAATCTGAAATAATCAAACTGACTACTGAAAGTGACAAAAGTAGTTAATAAAAATAGAAAGAAAAAGGTAAAGCAAATGCACAATTTGCCAAAATTAAGTTTTATGAAAATTTGAGCAATGAGGTTTTGAGATGAAGTTTGACCTTTTTTTCTCTATCCCAAAAAATAAAAAATGTATATCCCTTGCTACCCCTTTTGAGCCCTAAAAATTTCTTTCAAATACCCTATACAAGGATCACTCATCCATTGGAGGTCAGCACAATAGTCTATTCAATTTCATCTGTCAAAAAAAAAAGGCAAAGCAAGCAAGCAAGCAAATGGCAAATACAACGTATCAAAGACGCTTGCAAGAATAAAAAAAATCAGTAAATAAAAATGTCAAAACAAAACAAAAGCAATTGTGCTAGCAACCATCAAAGTGCATCTTTGCACTAAAAAATCCTTGTTAAAAAAAAAAAAGAAGCCCTTAAACACCTTTTGAGCCTGCAATATCCTTTCTTTTGTGACCCTTCAACCCCTGGCCACGTTACAACCCTAATAAAGTCTATTCTGATTAAAATCAAATTGCTCATATTTTCTCAAAACTTGATTTTTGAAAGAGAAAATCCATATAAACTCCTCATTGCAGTTTCTTTTTTGCCAAAAATGTGGTTGTCAAATTCATCAAAAGGGATATGATCTGCTACCATGGTCTGCCAAATAAGATCATCATTGATAATGGAACTAAGTTAAATAACAAGATGATGAAGGAGTTGTGTGACGACTTCAGGATCCAACATCATAATTCCTCACCATACCGCCCAAAGATGAATGGGGCAGTTGAGGTTGCAAACAAGAACATCAAGAACATCAAGAAGATTGTCCAGAAGATGGTTGTAACATTTGGAGACTGACATGAAATGCTCCCTTTGTCCTTGCATGGTTATCGAACTTTGGTTTATACCTCAACGGGGGCAACATCTTTCTCGCTGGTGTATCGAATGGAAGCAGTACTTCCCATTGAAGTCGAGATCCCCTCGTTAAGGGTATTGATGGAGATAAAACTGGAAGAGGCAGAATGGATTCAGGCTTGGTTGGATCAATTGAACCTCATTGAAGAAAAGAGAGTAGTGGCCTTATGTCATGGACAGCTGTATCAATACAAGATAAAGAGGGCTTACGAGAAGAAAGTTCGCCCTCGGGAATTTCAAGAAGGAGACCTAGTGCTCAAGAAGATTTTACCCATCCAAAAGGATTCTCGTGGAAAATGGACTCCGAATTATGAAGGCCCGTATGTTGTGAAAAAAGCTTTTTCTGGAAGAGCCTTAATCCTCACAAGGATGGACGGTGAAGATCTCCCACTCCCAGTGAACTCTGATGCAATCAAAAATATTATACCTAAAAAAGAAAAACATATAAAAACCAAGCAAAAGTGAGCTCGCTAGGTTGAAAACCTGAAAGGGCGACCTAGGCAAAAATTAGAGCGACCCGTTGGATTGAAAACTTGAAAGAGCAATCCAAGCAAAAGTTAGGGTCTGAAATCGGACATTGAAGAAGGCTGATGCATCAAGGGGCTCTTACCCAACTGGGGCAGTTCTATATATTTTCAGAAGTAGAGTAATGAGTAATCAAAGTTATGGATATGGGAAGCTGGCATTTGTTCCTACAAAGACACAAACTATAAAATATCTGCTTAGTTATTGTCTTTCTTTGTTTTTTCTTCTTCCTGCATTTTTCTTGATGTATCTTCAAGTCTGTGTAACTTCAGTCCATGTACACATGACTCTTTTTTGAATACCAAACACCTCTGTTCTCATATTTCAAAATGTTGTTTTATGATAATAGGCACTGAATTGTGAAGCATGTGATGATATGGGAAAACATTACAGTTATTATATACATCTTAAGAATCACGAGGACACGCCAAATCTCAACAAATAAGTTTCAAAAAGGGCAAAAGGATTACCTTTAAAAAGTAACTAGCGCTGCATCGATAACTCGCGCTCCCTCCCAGTCGAAGGCATAGCATGACTAAATCCGATGAATCTCAGTCCGTCCCATATCTTTAAGCACTAGAGATCATACGGGACGAGGAATCAAGAAAATAATAATCGCATTGCATACATGCATCACATACCATATATCCGTGCATCATCTTCATATCACCACCTTTTAGCCGTTTTGTTACACCTGGTCCGTGCACCAAAATTTGATCCTTCACTCTCGTTTACAAACAATGCGCCTAGCATTGGTCCTTTATTTTGCTTTCTAAACGACACACCAAGTATCGTTCACTCTTTATTGCTTTCCGATCACCGCGTCAGTACCCGACCTGGCGGAGATCCTTCTTTATAGTTTTCTGATAAACGCGCCAAGCATCACCCCTTTTATTGCTTTAAGATTACCGCCAAGACCACGACTGGCAGAGTCCTCATTATTGCTTTTTGACCAACATATCAGTTCCGACCTGATGTTGATCCTTCTTTATTGCTTTCCATCGACGCGTCAATACCCTACTTGGCGTCGAACCATCCGATCACCGCGTCAGTACCCGACCTGGCGGTGATCCTTCTTTATTGCTCCCCATCGACACGTCAATACCTTATTTGGCGTCGAACCCTCATTATTGCTTTCCAATCACCGTGTCAGTACCCGACCTGGCGGTGACCCTTCTTTATAGTTTTCTGATAAACGCCGCTGCCGTTAATCACTCATTATCGCTGATCACCGCCAAGACTGACCGGTGACCTCCTTTATTGCTTTTCAATAAACGCGCTGCCGTTAATCCTCATTATTGCTTTTGATCACCGCCAAGACTGACCTGGCGGTGACCCTTCTTTATTGCTTTCGATAAACGCGCTGCCGTTAATCCTCATTATTGCTTTTCGATCACCGTCGATGCGACCTGGTGGTGACCTTCTTTATTGCTTTCGATAAACGCCAAGCGTTAATCCCTCATTATTGCTTTCGATCACCGCGTCAAGACCGACCACGGAGATCCTTCTTTATAGTTTTTGATAAACGCCAAGCGTTAATCCTCATTATTGCTTTCCGATCACCGCCAAGACTGACCGCGAGATCCTTCTTTATAGTTTTTTGATAAACGCGCTGCCGTTAATCCTCATTATTGCTTTCGATCACCGTGATCGCATCTGACCTGGCGAGATCCTTCTTTATAGTTTTTTGATAAACGCGCCGGCGTTAATCCTCATTATTGCTTTCGATCACCGCGTCGATGACTGACCGCGGAGATCCTTCTTTATAGTTTTCGATAAACGCGCTGCCGTTAATCCTCTTTATTGCTTTTAGATTACCTCACAAGATCTCGACTGGCCAGATTCCTTCCTTATCACTTTCCGATTAAACGCATCAAGCGTTGATCCCTCATTGTCATTCCTCACGTCAAGTTCAAGACAAAATTAGTGTATTTATCTTTAGCTCTATTTTATGACAAAAATATAACAACCATTGTTGTTTGCATTTTCTAATAAAATATAACTAAAGAGGGGCAGCTGTTATACCCCAATTTTGTCCGCTCATTTTTTCATTTTTTTGTCCGCTACGAAATGGGGAGGTCACGCATCGAGCCGAGGTCGCGCGGCCGAGTCATGAGAAGTCGCTGCATCGAGCTGAGGTCGTACGCCGAGCTGTGGGGAGGTCGCGTACCGAGCTGAGGTCGCGTGCCGAGCTGTGGAGAAGTCGCGTACCGAGCTGAGGTCGCGTGCCGAGCTGTGGAGAGGTCGTACGCCGAGCTGTGGGGAGGTCGCGTGCCGAGCTGTGGAGAGGTCGTATGCCGAGTTGGGGAGATCGTATGCCGAGCTGGGGAGATCATATGCCGAGCTAGGGATAGGTCGTTTGGAAATACGATGTCGGACACCAAGTGTGTCCGAGAATCATTTCCGTATCCGTGTTTCAATTTTTTAATGCTGCAACGGACAAATCCCTTTTAATGCTGCAACGGACAAATCCTCATAAATTATTTTGGGCCAATTTTAGCACAATTGCAGTCCATTACAAGCGTTATTAACAAAAAAAAAACCTAAAATTCAAAACTGAAAATCAAAGTCAGATTTCCACACTTCACCCTTCACAAAGTCATCTGCATATCTTCACCAAAGTCCTCTGCATATCTCCTCAGCCACTCTACAAACTATGTCTTACAAATATATGTCCCCATAGGCCTCTTGCTTTTTCTTCATCTGCCAACCATGTTTGACAAACAATGCAATTTAATCAAAAAAAGGAGGAGCATCGTTGTTGAAGTCACTGCTGATTGCAATTTTTTTTCAAACCATTGATATCATCTCGGACTTTGCACATGTTACCATCTCCTCAAAGATCATTTTAGCATACACTTAGCATACAAGTTGCAACCTCAAGTTGACAAACTGAACTTTTTTTTTTATAAATAGTAGAGCAAGAAGAGAGAACGGGGAGGACGAAAAAAAATTGCACTTAATTTCAGAATTGGATATCTCATTCTTGGTACCAATTATACACAATAATTTGAGAGAAAATTGAGAGAAAAAAGAGAAGAACTAGAAAAAAAAAACGCAGAAGAAGCAAACAGAAGAAAGAAGAAGCAGAAGAAAAAAAAAGGTCTCTTCTTCCTCCCTCTCCTTTCCTTTCTCTCTCACGTTCTCTTCTCTCCCCCTTCTCGTTCTCCCCTTCCCCCTTTTCTTCCCCCTCCTCGCCGTGCCTTTCCCCCACAGTTCTCTCCTTCTTCCAGTACACACAAGCATACCGGCCAGGACTGAAGTGGTCGCGCCTCTCTCTCTCTCTCCTTCTTCTTCTCGCTCTCTCTCTCTCTCTCTCTCTCTCTTTCCCTCCTTCCCTCTCATCTCCTTTTCTTTTCTTTCTTGCAATACACAGATCTTTTCTTTCCTTTTGTTTTGTGTTGGTGTGTGTGTGTTTAGGTTTAATTCCCCCTTATTTCATGTTCTGCTCCTTTTTATTTTTATTTTTATTTTTCTTATCACCCCCCTTTCCTTTATTTACGCCCCCTCCCCTTTATTTTATGTTCTGTTATTCGCACCCAGTTTCTCTTCATTTACGCCCCTTCCCTTTTTTGTTTTTTTTGTGTTTCTTTTCTTTTCTTTCCTTTTTATTCTATTCTGGTCTTTTTTTTAGTCAAATTAGTACAATCCTATTCAACTAAATTTCACATACAAGTTTTGAAATCCTATTTTTCTTAAAAAATCACATGATAAAAATCCCAAAAATTAATTTACTAGTAATGATTACTCGAGATTGCTTCCCGTTTAGTCATTACAAATATTTTAATTTTCTAAATAAAAATGGGTCGTTAGTGAGGACCACTCTTGATTGCTTCTTGTTTGGTCTCCATGAAAACCTATCTTCTTCATAAAAATAAAACTAAGTTTCTACTAGTAATAATCACTCGAGATTGCTTCCCGTTTGATCATTACGAACACCGTTAATTTTATAAACAAAAAAGGTTATTAATGAGGGCCACTCTTGATTGCTTCTTGTTTGGTCCCCGTAAAACCTACCTTTTTTTCCATCAAAAAATATACAATTAAAACCAACCAACACGCAACCATTTTCTACCCAAGAACTACGTAGCCTTTGATTTCTCCACTGCACCCAGAGATACGTAGGAGCAGGAGCCCACTCCTGTCAAGCGCAAAAATAAACGACTTTTATTAAGTCCTCTTTTTTTTCTTTATCTTGGTTAAGTTTTTTTTTTAAAAATAAAAGGGAAATAAATATTTTTTTAGAAGTTAATAAAATTTGCACAATTAATTAGAGGTAACCTTTTTCGAAAGGATGTTGTAGGGTGCTAATACCTTCCCTACACATAATCGACTCCCGAACCCAAATCTGGTCTCAAGGACCATTTTTTCTTCAAAAAAAAGGTTTTTTCCAATATTTTCCCTATGAAATAAATTATTGGTGGCGGCTCCATTAAACTCGAATAAATCCCTCCGGATTTTTCGGTCGCTACACTACACCACGTTGATCCAATGACATGTGCTTTTCGGCTGGCTTCAAGAGTTTTATTCCAGCCTCACCACTTGAGCCCGATTACTCATTCCAGAATTGGGCTTGAATTTGGCTAAGGCCCATTAGATCAAACTCTTTGACCCAATCTTGACCCAATGCCACTGTTAGTAACTTGCACAGCTTCTTCATCGTCACAACCCTAATGTGGGTCTTCATCTTCGCTGTCTTCTCCTTTGCGAGACTCAAGTTCTCCTCAGATGCCACGACCACTGCCTTGCCCTTCGTTCTCTGTAGCACCACTTCCTCTCCCAGCATTGTAATACCCATCATGCATGATTCAAACTTCTTCTGTATCTCTTTCCTTTGTTCTGCGAAACTCGAATTCCAGAAACCCTCTTCTCACGAGCAGTCTTCTTCTCACACTACTCACACAGCTTCTTCCTTGTGAGACTCGCTCCCTTCTCAGCCTTGGCCTTCTCTTCTCTTGCTAGACTCTCATTCCACCAAACCCTAATTTCACAAAATTCCTAATCTCTTCTATTCCCTGTTCATGAATCCTCATTCCACGAAACCTTAATTTCTTGCATCTTCTCCATCGGGTTGTTGGAAGTTTCCACACAAGAACGCTTCAATGGTGGCTTTGATGGTGCTTGTTGCTTAGCCCACCTATGCACAATCCACCTCGTTGAGGCTGGATCTGAATCTTTCTACTTCTTCCTCAGAATGTTGACTGATCCCTTTTCTTTTTTCATGGTGGCGGTATACTAGAACCACCACCGCCGTCGCTCAGAGAATGGAACCATCATGCACGTCTTCGGAGAACCACCATTGGATGTTTGCTTCGCTGTCAAGATCGCACCTTTCTTCTTGACTGAAACCCTAACTTTGGGGTCCTCATCGGCGTTTGATTGTGAATCAAAGAAACTCCCTCTTTGCCTCATCGGAGATCCACCCACACGATGAATCTCTATTGCTCCCAGCTGCGAAACAACCTCTTCTGTTGCGAATATTAAATTTCTGAAAACCCTAATTTTAGAAATTTTCCCCAAATTCGAACACGGTTTGTCTTCATCGCGAGGCTCACTGTCTATCAGGATTTCCACTACCACATCATCACTCTTAGGTGGTTCCTCTTTACAAACAGGTTATGGATCTTGAGCACTTCTCTTCTCTGTTCGAGTACTTCTCTTCTCTGTTCGAGAATTCTTTTTCACCTCACCCAGAATTTATTGAGTGCTCCCTACCTGTTCTTCATATTCATTGTGTTTCCCCTTTGTCTCTTTGTTGCTTTCCCACTCACACCTTTCTTCATCAGCTCCATTGTGAGCTTTGTTTAGAATTTTCCACGCTTCTTTTACACTTTTGGCAGAAGAAATCCTCTCAAAATTCACCCCATCTACATACTGATGAAGCAAGAAAAGAGCCTTGTAATCTCTTTCCTTGGATTTCTTGTAGGAGGCACTGTCCTCCTCTTTTTGGATACCTCTTTGCACCATTTCCAGCACTCCCTGGAAACTAAAGATTACTTGCATCCTCACCATCCACTTCTCCCAATTCTTGCTATCAAGGATTGGCAATGACACTGGAAAAATCTCTTTTGTGGAAGCCATAGTTGACACTCACAGGTCCCTATTCAATGGCTCTTGATACCACTGTTAGTGCAAGAATGCACACACTCACAAAGAATAGAAAGCATAAACACACAGAGAGGAGGAAAGGTAAAAGATTAAAATTTTATTAAACTGAATGAATCACACTTATGCATTTACACACTACAAACTTTGTTTTATACAAAGCCTCACAGGCCCACAAACACAACAATACAAGGCCTAATACACTTGGCCCATATCACAAACTAACACTTAACTAACTCACTAGTAGTTACAATTAATTAACTAACACAGCTGAATTAACTAACACTAATAGTAATCTGAATTAATTCCAACAACCTTGACAACTATATGATAACATATCGAGTAATAGTTTCATGGCTGAAATAATAGACAGTATCTAATCAAAGAAATTAATTATCTTTCCAATAATAATTTCTCTCTATGTTTGTTTATTAGACCTATAATCATGAAAACCACTCCATTCATGAACAGACGCAAAGCAAGAAAAGCAGAGAATAAGGGTATGTTTGGATGGGATAACGTTAGAGGGTAAAGTATTTTTGGAGGGTAATTAAAATACCTCAAAGTAAAATAACTTGTTTGGGTATTAAATGTGAGGAATTTAAAAAATTCATGGATTTTATGGGATATTTCATTTGAATTAAATTTGGAGAATTCGAAATACCACCTCAAAATTAGGAATTTCTAAATTCCCCCACCATCAACCATCACCAGCCACCTCCGCCGGTCATCGGACCATAGCTACTGGCCGGTCGTCGGACCACCGCCGCCGATTGTCGGACCACTGCCACTGTTGTCCGGACCACCGCCGCAGCTGCCGAACCACCACCGGCCACCGCCATTTGTATTTTATGAAAAATAATATAATTAATTATTTCTAAAATTAAATTAAATTATTTTTGTTGGAGGAAAGATTTGAACCCTAACCATGGAGGTTTTAAAACATGTCAAACACTACCAAGCTACCACGCTCAAGTGGTTTGATTAAATTATTTTTAATATTTTATTTATTATATGCAATTCACTAATGTTAATTTATTTTCCACATTTTATAGTAAAATTTAAAATAAATATTCAAAAGTGAAATTTTATAATTGAAGGCAATTAAAATATTTTATCCAAACAAAGAATTTGAAATATAAGGTATTTGAATTACTCTATCCAAACAAAGTATTTTGAAAATGAAGGTAATTCAATTGATGCAATTCAATTACCTTGTATTTCAAATACCTTGGAAATTTTGAAATACTCCATCCAAACACAACCTAAAGATGCAATTTGATACCCATTGCAGGTTGGGAGAAATATAAGTACACATGTTGAACAAAGCTAAAACCTAACTCTTGGGTGCCAAATTTCAAATAGTAATATTTATATTCGAAATAAACCTTATGGAATCATATTTTGGGAGAAAAGAAAGTAAAATTGCAACACTATTGACGTTGGTGAAGTCAAGCCGTCGGAATCCCTAGCATGTTCCAAAAAATCGGATCAAAAAATCAAAATCAAAATAAAAATATAATAATCAGAATATTGAGATCAGAAAACCAGAATGAAGAATCAGAATAGCAGAAAAAAGAGAAGATCTAATAGAGCATGCGTCCTTCTCGAAAACCTGGAACATCGAAGAAGCTCGAGAGAAAAGATAACTGGTGCAATTCAGCTATGTGTTTCGTTATTTCTAATCAATCACATTATGAAGAAATGTTCTTGCGCGGTTGCCGTTTCGGTCCTTTACTCGAACGAACATAAGAAATTGGAGCGAGCTGGAACAAATTTAAAGGTAATTGACAAGGGTTTACTGGCGATCAACCAATGGTCACTAAATAACTGTTACCAAAGATGAGTTTTGCGGTTGTGACATGACATGATTAATGATAAAAAGGTTTTATATCTAACTTATTTTAAGTGTCTCCCTTTGGTAGTTTATGGCTTTACGTGCAAAAATGATCGATTTAATAGTTTTTCTTTTCTCTTATTTACTCTTTCTATTTCAAAATAACTGATGTTTAAGTTTTTTTTTTTACAAGGATTAATGAAAACAATAAATAATTTAGTGAATGAAATAATTTTATTAAATTATCCTTGTTAACTATTGGTGTATTAATAATTGTCATAAATACATAATAGAGTATGATGTATTGAAGATAAAATTGCGAGAAAAAAGTTAATGTTATACTGAAATAATAAAACAACAGTCAATATAAAAAAAATTTATTTTTCTAAAACGACAGTCATTTTGAAATGGAGGGATCGGCTAAGTTATAAAAATTTCAAGGAAATACTACGTAACTCCAATATTTAATTTAAGCACCAATGTTTTATACTCCCTCCGTTTTTATTTATAAGCGAAAGTCACTTTTTACATTCATTGAAAATATATGTATCTTTTTAGACTAGATACATATATTTTTTAATAAATATAAAAAGTGAATTTTGCTTATAAATGAAAACAGAAGGAGTATATAAGAAAGTCCTTTTTTAACGACGCAACAAGCCAACAACCGATATGATTGAGTGAAAGAATAAAAAGGTTTCACACTTAGAATCGATCCAAATATTATATACAAAAAAAGATTTAATCATTAAATATTTGATCATCTAACATTCAATTATTAATTAAGGCACGACACATTAATTCTCGATAAACTTCACAATCCATATTTAAAGACCATGTTAGAGTCAACTCAAAAGTGCCATACCAATTGCCAATTATTCCATCCTCATGCGTGTGTATTAGCTGGTGCTCTTCATGTTATCCATATTCATGAGTAATATGGAAGCTTTATTCGTCACTTCCCTCCTTTCCTTACAACCCCTCTCATTCATTTTCCTTCTCTTCCTCCTCATCTTCTACATAACCCTAACCGAGTTCCAACGACCCAAGAAACTCACCGGACTCGGCCCAACAACCTATCCCTTCATTGGGTGCCTAATATCCTTCTACAATAACCATTTTCGGCTGTCAGATTGGTACACTGAACTTTTATCTCAGTCACCAACAAACGCCATTGTGGTTAACCGTTTAGGTGCACGTAGAATAATCGTAACCGCAAACCAACACAATGTCGAATACATACTCAAAACAAACTTCAAAAACTTCCCCAAAGGCAAACCGTTCACAGAGATCCTCGGCGATTTCCTTAGCCACGGGATATTCAACGTGGACGGCAAGTTATGGTTGACACAGCGCAAACTCGCGAGTCAAGAGTTCTCAACTCAATCCTTGAAAGAGATCGTAATGCACACGTTGGAGGAACACGTGTGCGGGGGACTATTGCCCGTGATGAAGGCAATGTCACAAGAGAACAAGGTGGTTGACTTGCAAGAGTTGTTAGGGAGGTTTCCGTTCAACGTGATTTGTAGATTCAAGCTCCACGCCTCGCCGAAATCTCCGCAGCCACATTAAAAGCTCTCGCAAGCAGCAAAATGGGAACTGTAGTATCTAAACAGCACCCATCATTCCCTAGCCCAAACTCGCGAGTCAAGAGTTCTCAACTCGGTCCTTGAAAGAGATCGTAATACACACGTTGGAGGAACACGTGTGCGGGGGACTATTGCCCGTGATGGAGGCACTGTCACGTGAGAACAAGATGGTTGACTTGCAAGAGTTTTTAGGGAGGTTTTCGTTCAACGTGATTTGTAGATTCACGTTGGGGAATGATGGGTGCTGTTTGGATCCTACGATTCCCATTTTGCCGATTGCGAGAGCTTTTAATGTGGCTGCGGAGATTTCGGCGAGGCGTGGAGCAGCGCCTTTGTTTTTGGTTCGGAGAGTGAAGAGGTGGCTTGGAACTGGATCGGAAAGGCGGCTTAGAGAAGCTGTTGAGGAGGTTCAGACACGTGTCACCAAAGTTATTCGAGAGAGGAAGCGGAAGATGAATGTAACAGGAGATGAGCATTTTGGTGGTGAGGATCTCTTGTCACGACCTATTTCCACAGGTGGTGAAAATTTAGGAATTAGATTCGCTGCAGTTGCAGCTGTCTATCTCTTTCCTCTTTAATATTTTTTTTATTTTTTATTTTTTTTGAAGAAAATGAAGGAAAGGCCAAGATCTCTTTCTTAAAAAATTCAATGGTTGAGATCTATTACAGCAGGTAACTTCGTGTTTACCCTACTGCAGTGGATCCAGGTCCAAAAATTTAGTACTAGTAACTACTTTTTACAATGAGTGTTATCAATACTCTCTTTCCAACACTCATTTTGTTATTGGTTGAAACTCAAATGGGTTGGAACAAATCATGTGGGTCCCACATAAATTTGGTGGAACCCATGTGAATTTCAACCAATAAGAAGGTCTGCATTGGAGAGTGATAGAAAGTGTGTTCCTAGCATTTTTTATTTTTTATTTCATAGTTTTTTATCTTTTTATGGATTAAATATAATTTTGATTTGCAGAAATATTGATTCAAATTTTTTTTTCCAGAAATACGACATTTTTTTAATTAATTTCAATTTCAATATTTTATTTTTAAATTTAATAAAACAATAAAATGACGTTTGTGTAAACAGTTTAGGGTCCGTTTGGATTAAAGTTTGCAAACAGACATTTGATTCAACATCATTTTGCAAACGGACGTTTGATTAAAAATGAGTTTACCATAACATAATTTCTGTTTGGATTTTTTTTTTAAACGTACTTTTGACAAAATAAAATTTGTTTGGATGATACTAATCAAAAGTACGTTTAAATATGTAATTACTGTAACGGGTATGATTTTTTATATATAATATAATTTTAGCATTTTTATTTTATTTCAAAATTTTCAATATATATAAATATATATTAATATATAAATATAAAATTATTTACTATTTTTATTTTATTTGAATATTTTTTAAATGTGTATATATATAATATATATTATTACATTTTTATTTTATTATTTTGACATTGTATAGACAATATATTATATACATTACATATTATATGTTTGAAAAGAAAAATAATAAGAAGCAGGAAGCTTCTCGAAAGCTAGCAAAGCTAAAAAAGTAATAATAAATCAGAATGTATATATATTAAATAATAAATACTATTAAATAGTTACAGAAATATACAAAGAAAGAAAACAATAGAATAAAAGAAAAACCTGCAGTGATGTTTCCCTTGTACGCTGGCCACACACACTTTTCAAAAAGGAAAATGAAATGCAAAACGAAGCAGGAGGACAAATAGTTTGACAACGGTGCAAAATACTAGCAGGGTAATACTGGAAGTCAAAAAATTATTTGATCCCCAACGGCAAACTAAAGAATGAAAATGATCATTGATGATGCTTCCGGCTGAAACTATGTTTTGAAGGTAAACGTCGTTTGGTACACAAATAGAACGTGAAACCAAACATCAGATATTTTGCTTTTACCGGTGCAAACTGACATTCTAAGAGCCTAAAAGGGTAACCAAACATGCACTTAGTCGATTTAATAATGGTTTAGTTACTCCGTCAGTCTCAAATGTTTGGGAATTTCTAAATAGGACTCCAAACAATTTTTTTTAATTAAGTTTCTAAACTTTAAAATAAATTTATAATTGGGCCCTGAATATTAAATGAGTCTCAGAACTTTTAAATAATTTATAATTAAGTTATTGAACTTTTAAATAATGAAGGATATAATTACTAATTATTTAAAAATTTAGGAATTTAATTACAAATTATTTTCAATTTCATGGATCCGTTTTTTGAAAAGTTCAATGATTCAATTACAAATTATTTTAGTTTAGTGACCTATTTAAAAATCCTAAAAATTTTCAGAAACTTGCAAAGTAATTAAACCTTTAATAATCTAATAAAGTGATGTTTAATTTAAAAATACCAAATTATTGCAAAAGATATTTAATTTTTTAAAAATTAAAACAAATAGAATAACAATAATAATAATATAATTTTAGTGAAAGATGTTTTCTTGCAGGTCATGGGGAGGAGGTAATAAGAGACATGGTGATAAGTTTCATTATGGCAGGGAGGGACACTACATCATCAGCAATGACATGGTTCTTTTGGTTATTATCGCGATATTCTCATATGGAGCACGAGATATTAAAAGAAACGGAAACTAAAGCAGATGGGACATTAGATTATGAGTCGCTGAAGAATATGAATTTGTTAAAGGTGTGCTTATGGGAGTCTATGAGGCTGTATCCACCAGTGGCATGGGATTCTAAGCATGCCACGTGTGATGATATGTTTTGCCCGATGGCAGTGTGGTGAAGGCAGGGGATAGAGTAACGTATTTTCCTTACGGAGTGGGGAGAATGGAAGCGTTGTGGGGGAAAGACTGGTTTGAGTTTAGACCAGATCGATGGTTTGTTGAACAAGGGAACAATGAAAGAACATTGAGCGAGGTTTCTCCTTTCAAATTTCCTGTTTTTCAGGCTGGTCCAAGGGTGTATCTTGGGAAGGAAATGGCTTTTATTCAAATGAAGTATGTGGTGGCTTCAATTCTTTGGAGAGTTAAAATTATAGTTGTTGGTCCTCATAAGCCTTTATTCGTGCCACTTCTCACGGCTCACTTGGCCGGCGGTTTAAAAGTATTGGTTTGCAAGAGGGAGAATTTGTCTTAGATTAAGTCAATTAATTGCACTTTATTAGTTATTTTTAAGGACCAACCTTGTGCAGCATGATTGGCAAATAACTGGGTCACTTAAGCATGATGTCCTAGAGTCAATCTCGGCTATGTGTAAGAAAAAATCTAGCCAAGAGGGATCAATATTGCTATTACTTGGAGATATTTTTTGGGTCATTTGCTATTGGGGCAGTTAAATACTCTGCAGTTGATTATGCCTCTTTAGTTCAATCTTGATATTGACTGTTAGATTAATCTAACAGCCGATATATAACACTCTCAGCCATTGGATTAATCCAATGGCCGAGGTGTTGTGGGAGCAGATAGAGGAACAAGAGAGGATCCAATTAGCACTATTTACCTACCTGAAAAGGAATGGGAAATGGTTAGTGCACCACACATCAAACAGTATACGTTGATAGCTGCAACCGCATTTCCGTATTCTTGTATAACTACAATGATTTGTTGTAAACAATTCCTAGAATGAAAGTTTTGCTTTGCACCCATGTTCACCAGCCAAACCTTAGTCATTGTACATGTTCATCATCTTTAGTGAGAAATCAATTATTTCCTCCAAAACATGTGTTGTTCACTACAACAGATTCTTTAATAGATGGTATCACTTTAAATAGCGTTTAAATATGGAAGTGCTACTTAAAATTAGGAAGAGCACTTTAAGTGGCGTTTAAATAAGGAAACGCTGCTGAAGAATAAAGAAATAAATAGCGCTTAATAAACCAAACGCTACTTTAGAGTTTAGCAGTTAGAGGAATAAGTAGCGCTTGATGAGGGAAGCGCTATTAAAAGTTGGACTCAAAGAATAAGTAACACTTAATGTAGGAAGCGCTACTTATGGCCTTCACCTAAAGTAGCGCTTAATATGTAAAGCGTTATTTATTCTCAGCTCCTAATTTTAATTATGCCCGCGTTTCTCAGTAGGCATTAAGTCTTCACTATCTCATGCTCTCGTATTTCTCTCTCTCTTTCTCTCTCTCTCTCTCTCTCTCTCTCGCGTTTCTCACCGCCATTGTTACTTGTTCCTCTGCTTGCCTCCATTGACCACCTCAGCTCGCCGCCATTGATTCTCTCTCACATTTCTCCGCTCACCGCCATTGACAACCTCTGCTCGTTGTTGCTCGCGTACGCGTCCGTCACCTCTGCTCGCGTCGTCGCCGTTTGTCGCGTCGCCAACACCATCCAAGACCCACACGCATCATCACTCACAGCATGACGCACCATTGCTGACAGTCGCGTGCACTATCGCTCACCGTCGCTGACAGTCACCAACAGGTTTCATCCTACCTTTTTTTTCCTTCCTAAAATGCTTTCATTTCATTTTCCACATTTTTAACAGAATGTTAGTCATTTTAGTTTAGTTTTTTAGTTTTAAATACACACTATGGAATCACTGAGAAATTAATACCTGTAAATCCATATCTTAAGTCCACCCTTGATGAGTTTGGGTAGATGGGTAGGACCGAAAAAATAGAGAAGTTGTAAGTCTTCAATATGGAATCACTGAAAAATTAAAGAGACACATGAAGAAATTAATTAATTAAATATTCTATAGGAAGAAAAAAAAGATCAATATTAAGGGATCAAATTGTAGTAGTGTAGCTTACTTGCAAACCTTCCATGCTATGTTGTTATTTCCTCTTTTTGTATTTGCATGAAAAGATGACTGAACATCTATCCTATTGAAAACCTCTTCGGCATATGTGGAATAACAAGGGTCATAGCACCCAAAAATTCTCATCCTCTTTATTCTATAATCATTTCTCACCTGCAAGAAGCAAATTCTCCCTCAACTAATTAAATTAAACCACTAGTGGTCATAATTTATAATACATATATATAGATTAATTTGTGACATTAATTATTATTATTATTATTATCTACCTTTGTAAGTGATTCAGGGTTGTTACTGTTAGTATCACTAGCTACTAAGGATGTGCTATTTAAACGACATGTTGGGGCATAAATATTGTATATGTCAATTTCTCAACTTCATTCTCAAGTTCCATATTGAAGGCATCTGTTTTTGGCTGAGATGTTAATACTATAATACTATAATCAATGAGTATTCAGTTGTAATCCATTATAATAGTACAATACAAGCTTTTTTCCTGAATTAAGTTTTTATTGTAGTAGACAATGTTTTGCATGCCTTTGACACTTTGTTCTGGTGAAAGATATTGTTTCCTTTCATTGTGCTGGTTGGTATGGTATTTTATATTGTTACAGGTATTGTATAAATTTTGGAATGTCCAGGGGAGACTCTGTCAAAATTTTGTTAGAAATTTGATATAGTCTGTGTATTGTTAAGAGCAGTGGTAGTTTTAGTCTTATTTTATCTAATTGGGATTTAGTTAATTTCAATTTTGTCTTGCATTAACGAGTTGTTGATGTTGTTGCTCTGAATGCTTTGGTGTCATTTTTTAATTGCTTACGTGTCTAATTTTTTTGCAGATAAATGGCTTCTTACAGTGATGATGGTGCTCCCGAGCCCACTCAAAAGCGACGCGTCGTGGACCGACTTTTAAGAAGACAATAATCCGTGAGAGGAGTAAAGGGGTTCCAAAACGTGTGGTAGGATGCTTATCAATTAATCTAATTAATTGTTTCATTTTTTTATTTGAGTATCTAAATTTGTACACTTATGCTATTTTTTTAGGTTACATGGAATGTTAGTGGTCAATCTATTGGTGAACATACTAATGACTCTATTCAATTCATTAGGGCCACAGTGCGGAAGACGGTCCCAATTACCCGTGATAATTGGAAGCATAAGGATCCATCTATGAAGGAGCTAAAAGATGAGATCTGGAGTGAGATACAGATATATAAATTAATTAACATTTGTGGATTGTATTGTTTCTTAATTATTCTAAACTTTATAATGTTTTTGCAGAGATCTTTTGATGTTGATGAGACCCGAAAGAATATTACACTTAGGATAGCTAGAAGAGCACACCGAACATTTCGAACTGCCTTGGTTCTCAAGTGGTTGAGAGACGAAACGGGGAACATCAATCATAAGCCTCCATCACTATATGTATCGTTCATAGAACAGGATGATTGGAGCGCTTTTGTGAGAAAACGCACAAAAGATGGAGAATTTTTGGTATGTGCAATAATCTTTGTAACTTGTATATATGATATTAAACCATGCATTGATATATTCTAATGTGTTTATGTAGAGAATAAGCAATAAAAATTGGCAGAGAGTGTCAAATCCTCCCTATCCTTACAAAGCAGGGATTAAGGGGTATCCCCGCATTTAGGAAGAAATGATACGTACAATATCCTTAATTATAACTTGTTTTAACGCATCTTTTGGTTTCTTTCTATTAGTAATAATGAATTTCAATTTGTTTGTTCATATGTACAGCTGTTGGAGGCAGGAGAAGATGTAATATCTCAATCAATTGATCGACATGTTTTGTGGATAGAAGCCCGCCGAAACAAGGAGGGTGAGATTGAACATCCATCCACTAGGGAAATGGCTGAAATAATTGTAAGTACGATAGCATTAATTAACATTTTCATTTGTAATTTTTTTTATGATAGTGATAATATTTAAAAATGTTTATTAATAATAGTTGTGTGTCACATGATACCCTATCATAGTCTATGTCACATGGGGGTGTATCAGATATGTCTGGCCGACAAGACATCCTTTCTCAAGCCATACTGATCAAGGAGTATCCTGGTCGAGTAAGGGGTATGGGATTTGGTGTCTCTCCAGGCGCTATCTTCGGATCACAGAAGCGCCTAGGATGCCATGCTGATGCTAGTGAAACAGAAGACTTGAGGAGAATGGTAGCTCATTTATACAAAAAAGTTCAGGAATTGGAAGATAGCAAGAAGGATAAGGAATCAATGGAGAGGGACGAGCATGAGTTACCTATCCCTAACCCAAATAGTGTCAGAGATAGTTACACTATTGTGTGTCCCAAGGTAATAATCGTTAGATTTCTTTTTATACTTAGGTCACTTTAGTATTCAATGGTTTAACATATTAATATTTTGTTTATCATTGGTTTAGGGCATTCATGAGTGCAGCTTATGTCACTACAAGAAATAGCGCACATACCGACGGCCTATTACCGACGGTCACGATCCGTCGAACAAAAACTAGGATTTTCGATGGCTTTAGCCGTCGGTAAATCATTACCGACAGCTAGGCCATTGGTATACCCGCTTCTGGATTTTTCGACGACCTTAGCCCGTAGATAAATTGGCAAATTTTTAAGATTCCGGTCGGGTTTTCAAATACCGACGGGCTAGGCCGTCGGTAAGCTCGCCAGTCAATTGGCTATTGAGATTACCAACGGGTTTGAACCGTTGGTATTTGAATGTGACCGTTGGTAAGGCCGAGTAAGTTTACCGACGGGTGGAGACCATCGGTAAATTAAATTAAGCCGTCGGTAAAGTCCTGATACAACATGAGGACTACGCTTCTTCCCCATTCCCCTCTTTTGCATTATTTCTCTCGTCTTCTCTCCTCAATCTCCCCTTATAGCGCCACAGATTCGCCTCCGCCACCATCACGCGCCCACCGCCTCACATCGGGTCCTCCACTACGTCTCTCTCTCTCTCTCACTGATTCGGCCACTGTGACCGCCACCTCCACTACGTGGCCGCGCTACCTCTCCTCTCCTCTGTTCCACCGCCGCGCAACACCACCTCTCAACCTTGGCACTGTTTCACCACGACACCTCCCCTTGCACTGCCCTCTCTCTCGCACTCTCTCTTTCTTTCTCTGCCAAGCCACCACCACTACTGCCTCAATGTCTCTCTGCCAAGCCAGCCACCACCACTACTGCAAAGCCACCACCCCGCACCACCAGCTGCCACCACCATTACTGCCAAGCCACGCCACCATTTCTCTCTAACGTAATTTGAAATTTTTTATTTCGTATTTTGCATTTTCGCTGTGAAAAAAATCTTTATTTACTTGTAATTGGCTGTGAAAATTTCAAGGACTTGTATTGTGAGATCGTTGTCGTGCCGAGGTCGGTGTTGTCATTGCTACTTCTCATTTTGTTGGACATATTTTGAGGTTAGTGATTTTGTGCTTTAATTATAGTCTGTATGATCTAGGAAATGTCGTGTTATAGTTTGTATGATCTAAGATTTATCGAGATATATTCTGTAATTAGTATAAGTTTTTATTAATTAGTGAAATTGATTTATGGTATACTGATTATCCCCAAATTATCTGATTTATGGTATACTGATTGTCCTCAAACGATCTGATTTATGTGAGCTGATTTATGGTTTACTGATTATGATTCAATGAGTATGTGAGCGTAGATATGGTATATTGATTGTCAGTTGTATTGCGTAGTCACGGTTAGTGGTTTTTTCACCTAAATGAACGGGTGATTTTTGCTTGGTGATACTTTATTTGTTTTTTAATGTCCCAAAAATAAATATGTATTTGAATTAAGTCATGTTGGTATTGGAGTAGGTAGAATGGAATACGAATTTAGGTTGACATGTCAAGAGGATTAATTGTGTATTAAAAAATGCTGTTAAGGTTTTGAATAATTTTTTAATCAGTAGTAATGGACTAATGATATTCTTGATGAGAAATTGAGCTCTTTTATGATTTTTGTAGTTAATTTTTGCATTGTTGGATTTGATTTTGAGTTTGTATATGTATTAAAATTACTGCATTAAGCTCTAAAATTATTTGGTCTATTGTGTTTGGGATATTCTGCATTTGGTTAAACAATTTCTTGAGGATTAGGTGTGTTGTTTAGATGGTTTTGATATTTTGGTGTGGTTTTGATATTCTTGTATATAGCTTATTAGTTTCTGCTAACAGAAGAAGCTCTGTTTCATAGACCTCTGAGACCGCCACCTCCACCACTCTGCCGTGCCACCACAGCTGCCACAACCGCTCGTGCCTCTACCACTACTCTGCGATCGGGGTATGCACTCTAACGAAATGTCGGTTGACTCATTGGGTGGAAAAGGGTTGGCTGTTGACCCCCACACCGACATATTTCTTTGTTTTGCTTCATAGTTCTCTCCACAGAGGGAATTTTGAAGTGATGTGTGTTTTTTTGCTGCCAAAAAGTTATTATGTTGCAGTGATGTATAGTTCTCTTTACAGCGAAAATTTTGTTTGATGTATGTTTTATGTTAGAAAGCAGAGAAACAAATCTATTCATATAGCTAACCATTAAAAAATATTTGGATATTATTAACTAAACATGTAGTTGATTATTCCTAAGGAAAGCTAGAAATAATACCTGAGGAAAGCTAGAAATTTCGTTCTCCCGTACACAGGGCATGATGCCATCTTTTCCACCTTGAAAAGCTCAAAGCTCATCTTCAAACCAATCCCTTTTTTGTATGAATATACAGGTAAGACAAGCAAGTTAGAAAACAGAGAAGGAAAAAGAGAGGGACCTAAAGAACCTCTAAATTCTTTTCAAAAATGATGCTGACCTATCTAACATTCTATATAATAATAATAGTCTCACCTACATTAAGCGTATATAAATAGATAACAGAAATATTAATATATTAATGACATCACTAAATTCTGTTCCCACATTTTCCGTTAAATTTTAATGGGTATCAGTTGCCACTGTAAAAGAATGAAAACTTCCATGCATTGGAATTCTATTGAACACACAACTGATATTTATGTACATAAACATTGCACATGGTTAATGGAGAGAGGAAGTGAGAATCCAGGAATACATATCTCCTTTTTAAGTCAAAGGTGATGGGGATTGGGGACTCTAATGCTTTTGGATGCAGTCAGAAACACAGGAACAAACAGAGTAGTAAAAAAGGAGAGAAACACAAAGATGGAAAAGATAGACTAGCATATTGTACAAGTTTTTGTCTGTATCTTTGGATAAAATTAAGAGAAAGAAGACAAATACATTGAAGCAGCCAATACACACAATAATCTCTTAGATCAATTAACAATCTTTCTTTGTCTTCATTGATAGTGGATCCTAAAAAAATATTGGATGGCCATTTAACTAACATGGTCCTAGAGCTTTGCATACACATTTCACACACATGATAAAACTAAAACTCCATTCATATATAAGCTATTGATTTCCAATGTTGAAAGTTTGCTGTTTCTTTTGAATGGTGATTTGGTTAGCAAGCTTTTGAAGACAAAAAAATAAAGAAGAAATATCAATGCTTCAAGATTAAGCTCTAATGATTAATTCAGTACCATAAAGTAAGATATGGAATTGTTTACAAGAAAGTGAAAAGTAAAGTAATTAACCATGCACTCGACGATAAATGTAAGATAGCTTTGCAGCTTCATCATAATTATTAATAACAATAATCAAACTAGAAAAGTCGAAATTCATCACAAAACTATTTAGAAATCAAAATTTGATGCATGCTATTTGTAAGGGAAAATAAGAAAGACCCACTTTTGTGATAAAAGGACTCAACTGATAGGAACTGATCAACTCCTAAAGATGAGGGGGCACACTATCCAATTGATTGCACCTTCAGAGGCCAGACACAAGATCACTGATAGTTGTATCCGTCCTGTGAGTCACCAGCAATCGACCTGGTCTATTAGCCATAACTCATATTAACATAGAACAAAGCAGTAAAACAGCGTGCTTATAAATAATGTATGTAAGATGCTATATTTCTACTACAAGTAAAAAGTTCACATTTGTGTTCAGAAGGAAAGTAGATTTAGCTCCAAATATGTGGATTTAAGTTGTTTTTGTGTTAATTAAACCAAACTTTATATTTGCTATTTATTTATACATCCCTCATTACATCATCTAAAAAAATCCACAACAATGACTTTGGTTTTTCAGGGCACATAGGATTTACACACATACACAATTAAGAAAAGAAAATAATTAAGAATCAAGGGATCACTGTAATTTAATCTAATAATTAAGAAAAGAAAATACTCAGATCAATCAGTGAAGATTTAACATTTAACCAATTGTTACATAGGTGAAATAAATGCAACAAAACCATTTAAAATTTATTTAGAACTAGTTTTCATTAAAGCATAACAATAACATGCCCCATATTAGCAGAATATATCTCTTTTTTGTTCTCAAGAGACATTTCATAATTTATTAGGAGTTAACACGATATTTACTTCTTCATACAGTCCAAGTTCCTGCAACATAAATGAAGACCAGAAGTTAGAACCTCTCTGTCCTAATACTTTTTACCAGGAAAAGTCACCACAATATGGAAATAATTTCTCCATAAAAATGATAAAAAAAATTATGTTAGCCCAATCCAATTGAAATTTTCTGGTTTTGATATTTTTCTTTTCTTTTGACATTTTTGCCTAGGAACATTACCGTGTGTGCTAAGATTCAAAGTGAAAGCATATTTGCTTCAAGATAGCGTTGATCAGGGGAAAGAGATGTTTTACTTAACCTAATCTCTATTCATAATTAGAAAGTAGAGAAATTTAAAAAAAAAGAAGATCTAATTCTATCCCTGGCTGTAATTTGCTTTGCACATCTCTCTGTACTTCTTTCCCTTGCCACTTCTGCTTGTCTAATTCTATCCTTTAAATATAATATTTCATGACTGTTATTGTTGAATTGCTCTATAGACATATATGGCATCAGGAGGTCCAGGATTCGACCCCCCAGACCACCCACTGGTGGTAAACGAGGGGGGAAGGACATCGCCATCGACCCCCTCATCGTCGGGGGCCGAATATTATTAGGATTGACGATACTAGCTATGCGACGTTGTCATCCACACAGCGTCCGCATACATCTATGCCTACACAGGCTCCAGTGCGTTCGGCCCCTACACATCGTCCAGTGCGTTAGGCACATACACAACATCCAACACATTTTGCACCGACACCCGATTTGCCTCCCATTTACATGGTCCCCACCCCGGGGTTCCAACAGACACTTGGCACTTCTTCCTCCTATTTTGTGCCTGAGACGGTGCCCGATACTCATCTGTCTGATCATGAGTATAGTATGGGCCACACACCTGATCAGACTAGGGTTGAGCAGGACGAGGATGAGCAGCTGGAGGTTGAGCAGCAGGAGGTTGACCAGGAGGTCGTTAATGATATTCACATGCTACATGATGGCCGAGTTGCTATCAGGCCGGCTGGTAAAGAGTAAGTATTTACATTTTTTTTCGAGTTATTAATATATATATATATATATATATATATATATATTATCTTGTTTGACATCTTGTTATTGTTCAGGTTTCTTCCCTCAAAGCCAGCTGCGATGGCTATCACGGCAGTAATTGAGGATAATTATCACACGTTTTGGCCCACCTGGGGGAAGTTGAAAGAAGAGGCGGGAGATCATTTGTTCAAATCTTTTGGAATAAGTTGTAATTTTTATTTTGTTGCATATTATTTTTTTTATTTCATAAAATTCAAATAATAATGTATTATATTCATACAGGAGAGGGTCTCTTGGAAGAAAGAGGATGAGGAACGGATCGAGAAGAACTTCCATATGAAGGCCTCTCACCGCCTCTCTTATATGCTTAAAGATGCCCGCATCAATGGACAACCCCACTAGATAGGGTATCAGGTCTGGCAGCAGCTGCAAGCGCACTGAAACTCCTCTGAGTTCAAGACGTTAAGCGAGAAGGATGGGAGCTTGCACACCGGAGGTTCGGTCAGTTAGGGGCAACACGTAGCTCGACTTGTACGTTTTATATTATTATTATTATTATTAATTATTATTATTATTATTATTATTATTATTATTATTATTATTATTGTTGTTGTTGTTGTTGTTGTTGTTAGTTAGTTAGTTACTATTTATTATTTATTATTTAGTTAAGGTTTTTTTATTAAATAATTACAGTCGAAGCGGTTGGGTAGAGAGGTACAGTTGCATGAGCTCCATCGTGCAACTCATATTAGGAGGAGTACCAATGATTTCGTCGATGAGCGGTCGAGGCGGACCCAGGTTATTATAAAAATATAATGAATAGTTTTTTTTAATAATGTTTATATTGTTTTATTACAAAAAAAAATTGACTTATTTGTTTATGTTTGACAGGGGGAGTTTGAGGCGAGGATGTCTAAGATGATATCTCAAACATCATCATGTTCCCCCTCTCAGAGCCCTGAGGATCCATCTGCACTGCTCAGGGTATGGGCAGATGTTGTTGGCGGCAAGAAGAAAGGTCGCCTATACGGTGCTGGCGACCTTGCCAACATCTACAAGAAAGGGGGCTGCCTCCACATCGGAGAGTCTTCAAGTAGTGGTGATGCCACTGTTGCTCTGCCGTGGATAAGCAGGAGATAGCTGAGCTGAAGCGGGTCGTGGCCGAGCAGCAGCGGGTCGTGGCCGAGCAGCAGGAGGAGTCCCGCCGAACGAGTGCCATTTTGGCTCAGGTGCTAGCGCGATAGCAGCAGATGTACCAGTTGCTAGCTCGCCAGCAGCCTCATCCACTGCCTCCGCTTCCTAGTACTGATGATCATGTCGATGATGCAGATGGTGTAGAACATCTAGATCATGATCAGGACTACCAGGACTATTAGTTCTGTTTGTACTTATATTTTTTCATATTTCCGGATATCTTTTTAGTTACTGATCTTTGTTCATCGGATTTTTTTTATTTTATTTATTACGTTTCTTTTTTTAATTTGTTTTTTAGTTTACGTTATCGTATTTTTAAATATGAGAATAAATTAATAATTAAAAGTAATTAATTAAATTAAATTAAATTAAATTACTAGTAATAGTTAATTAATTTAATAAATAAATATTTTTTAATATGGGAATAAATTATTTTTAATAAATAAATAAATAATTTAATTTAATAGTTAATAATTTAATTAATTAATTTAATAAATTTAATAATTTAATAAATAAAATTAATTAACTAATTAAATTAAATATAAAAAAATAAATTCGGCTTTACCGACGGGCATGCCCGTCGAAAATATACCGAAGGGTTTAACCCGTCGGAATGTACCGACGTTTTCCGATGGACTTTTACCGACGGGACAACCCTTACCGACGGTAAAAAAAAGCCCGTCGGTAGGGATTTACGACATCCGTTTTACCGACGGGTTGGTGGCCGTCGGTAATCCATCAGAAAAAACATATTACCAATGGTTTTTTGAAATTACCGACGCCTTTTGGCCGTCCATAATCCTGAGTTTTCTTGTAGTGTATTTGATAAGCCAAACGCAACAAATGATCGGTAAGGGAATGTTGTATAACGAACCAGGTGTTACTACACAACCTACCCTTACCTCCCGATCATGTGAAGGTTAGAGTTGACGTTGCATTTGAGGGGATGCACCATTGCATGTACCACTGGAGGCGGTTGATGTGATGACAGTGGAACAGGCAATAGGTACCTATGTGGCATGGCCAAACCACCTCGTAGTTACAATTGATACGGTACGTATATGTTAAATTATATATTGCATATATTTATTAAATTAGGTGGTCACTAACTAATTAATGTATTGGAATGCAAAATATGTAGGTATCCCCAAAATCCAAACCCAAGGACAAGGGCAAGAGCAAGCAGCCTACAACTAGCAAGAATGTTGGCAAGCAGCCAACAAATGGGTCATTTACATCTCCGGTGAAGAAGGTGGTCACATCTACATCTCGGCCTCCTACAGCTCCTGCTACAGATTTTATAATTTATCTTAGAGTCCATGTGACAACAATGATGAAGAGGGAGGATACCATTAAAGTACCAATGGATGAATCGCTTTTGGGTTATAAGAACGCATTAAGACTTGGTGTTAATGTTGAACTTCAAGAAATTCTTAATGATAATGAATTGTTAGGTCAAACTGTTATTAGCGTATATCTCAGGTACTGGATTCAACTTTAAAGTATCTAATGTTTTTTTATTGTTTCTGAGCATTTCTGGTGCATATGATTTGACTCTGCCATCCTTATTTTTATAAAATATAATCCAACGAGAAATTTTAAAACTTCTCTAATATAAACTGTTAAAACAACAGAGATATTTCAAATCTCCCCCATTTTTTGTTTCAACATGATACTTATTGTGACGTATATCTTTGAAACTTAGTAGATTTTTTCAGGATCTGCTAGAATACAATGCATCATTAATGAATAGTTTTGTCCTATTTTGGAATATATCACATGCTCTTCTGGAGCCTTCGATCACCCTTGCAATACCAGATACAATATCAACATTAATTTCAGCTAATGTTAATTGCATAAAATATTTCTTAATATAAATAATTGTGTAGGTTGTGCCATTGTCCAGTAAATATTGGTACTTCTGGACAAAAAAGATTACTAGTATAGTTCGTGCATCTATCATTGTAAACAATTATGCGTGGATCTAATATTGGTAATTCTAGACCAATTTCAAAATTACTTGAAATTTAGTTTTGGTACTTGAAAACCAATTTATGATCAATTCATATTTCAAATTACTTGAAATTGTATATTGGTACTTCAGGACCAATAAAAGATAAAGAGTTTTGGCTATTTATTTGCTTTGGTACTTCAGGACTAACAGTGTGGCAAAACTTGCAAACATTGAAAACTAGTGTCTATTTAATCTTGGCGTAAAAAAATATGTATACATAAATTCTTACCTTAAAATGAAGCAAACATAAAGATTGTTAAACTGTTGAAGACTTGATCGTGCTTGGTAGCAATTGGCGTGAATACTACTTAGTTGATGCTACACCTGAATGTACTCTTCAGCTTTCATTTGGTGCTGAGAAAGGTTATCTCATCATTTCTTATATGGACATAAGATTTCTTGCACTTATACGTGTGTCTTTATGAATTTCAAGCAAACAATTCAACTTTTCATTTCATGAATCACCTAATAAAAAAATTTCTCCATTTTTTTAATCAAAAATAGATATAACAAAATACATATTATTTGTAAGAACATGATCAAATGCATAATTTTCATAATTAAAATTTGAACGCCAACCTAAATTTAAAGATATGCATTTCAAATTTAAAATACATAATTACCATATTAAACGTCATATCTTTATAGCAACAAATTTTGAACAATTAATTAAAGATTGTATCAGAAAAATAATATCTTTATATAGCAACAAAATTTCCAAAATATAATTAAAGATCACATCTTCATATAAAATAAAGATAAAGATTCTAAAAATATATGAATCACAATAACAAGAATTACAATATATCACATACACACAGATCCAAATTTATATGAAAACATGTAAACAAATCAATGATAATATCTTTTGCAAAGAAAACATGTTTTTGCAAATGGTTAGACTAGTTCTTCAAGAACTAGAATTTAACTACTAGTTCTTCGGGAACTAGGATTTAAAGGTTAATTCTTCGGGAAATAACATATAAAAATCTCAACTTTAATTTGAAAATAGGCAACGAGATTCAAATGTTAGTTCTTCAGAAACTATCATGTAAAGATACAATCAATAAAGATTTTTTTTTTCACTTTTTTTTTTGCTTCAAACTGTATTAAGGTTAAATCTAGTTCTTCTGGAACTTACGTAGCGTAAAATAATCATGATCTTCTTCGGGAACTATACGCAACACTAAAAAAAATTATGAGGTTCTTCAAGAACTATACGCAGTGCTAAAAAAAATTGTAAGATTCTTCTGGAACTTTTTGTAGCGCTAAAAAATTATAAAGTTCTTCATGAACAAATCTCGTGCTATAAAGTTTTTCAGGAACTTTTCTATCCAATACAAAATTTCATTCATGGTCTAAAAGTTTAATTCTTCAGGAACTATTCCACAAATTTTTATATAATGATGGCCAAGAAAACTTATAGTTTTGTGCAATCCTGCAGGGATGCTTGAATATTATACACAATATGATTAATGATAAAGTCAGACAATATGAGAATAAAATTTCCATGAAAAAACCCAAATGACATGAAAAACAAAAAATATTAGAAAAACATGATCTTCCAAAGAGTGTGAGAAAGAAAACAAGTTCTTTCAATAAAACCTCTTTAAGCAACCACTTGTATGGGAGAGTCTCGTGCTGATAACGTGTTGTATATAGAAAAGAAAGTAGAGAGACAAGACAATAGAAATATAGACTCAAAGACTGGTTCTTCAAGAACCTGGATTTCAAGGCTAGTTCTTCAGGAACTAGCTATTGTAACACCTTGTCTTTGGAGTGCTACTAAGTGAATATTCTGACAAAAGTTGACATATTTCCGAAAAGTGGAATACTCTGCTCGTAGGGTTTTCGAGATATGTGGTCCTATTTTTTTTCCTAAAATTTCTTTAAAGAAGCAGTCAGAGCATCACATCGACTTCTAGAAATATGGCAGAAAATAATTTAAGACACCACATAGACCACATTCATTTATTCTGTCAAATCATATATAACAAACGTGTCATGAAATATAACAGAGATTTATTACAACACTGAAATAAATGACAAATATCATATAGCTGGTCCACAAGTTATACTCTTCACTAGACTACTAGTAAATTCCACAACATAACACAGTAAAAAGACTGGATGACCATCCTCACCTGCTCCTCTCTACAGTTCCAAATCCTCCGCTTGCTCCGCTTTCTGGGTTACATTCATTAAATTGAAAGAACCACTGGCAAGGGTCAACTTCTTAAAATAAAAGAGACAGGTATGCATATTCGACAACACACTCGGCAACAAAGCATGTAATAGCACAAAATATTACAGGAATTAGCAAAACATGACAATAAGCAAAACAACAATATGCACAGTTCTCAAGACACAATGCAAGACTCACTTACGACTCATCTCACGACTCATTCTCTCTCGACACTTCGACAACTTCCGGAACAACGAACAACACCCTTGAATTCCGGCCTTAGCCTTGAGCTCTTCCACTACTCTAGGAGATTCAAGTTGAAGTTACCCAACGCCACGACAATGGACCACGCCCCTGAACATCCAGCCGAAGCTTTGAGCTCTTCCACTACTCTAGGATATTCGGGTCGAAGTCACCCATTACATGACAATGGACAACGTCCTTGAACATCCGGCCAAAGCCTTGAGCTCTTCCACTACTCTAGGATATTCAAGTCGAAGTCACCCACTACTCGACAAGGAACGACGCCCCCGAACATCCGGCCAAAGCCTTGAGCTCTACCACTACTCTAGGATATTCAAGTCGAAGTTCAAAAACGACACGACTACCTCTCACACTCGATGAACAGTTCGCCGCATACGATATTCAAAGAGCGGTACGCAACATTATTCGACCGCATATCAAATAATTTAGAGCATGCTTAATATGAAGAAACGCAATTCAACAACTTAAGCAACATAAGCAATTTGCATGGTGAAACGTAATTCAACAAGCATAAGCAATTCGCAACATATATTCAATCACATATTGAATATTTGCATAACTCAATAATATCGGCAAACATCACATACTTGACATGCAAATAAAGGAATCCATCCCTCTGCAACTCGATGGAGTTCACAGAGAGGAACAAACAAGTGTGCGGGGTTGGGGCCAGAAGACCAACCACTTTTTAACTAAGCCCACGGAAGACTCGGAAAATAGG
Organism: Calophaca sinica; assembly: GCA_037113605.1. NCBI lineage: Eukaryota > Viridiplantae > Streptophyta > Magnoliopsida > Fabales > Fabaceae > Calophaca > Calophaca sinica. The sequence goes on from CM073733.1 coordinate 50,028,757, forward strand.
CGACCGCACGACCATAAATAAACGAAGGGGTACGAGATCCTAACTTCGAACCCGGAGGGTTCTCAGACTTCTTCGCATTTTCAACAGAAACAATTAAATCAATAAATCCTAAAATCTCTAGAAGTGCCCTTACGCATAAATACATAAACAATAACACTAGAATGTGAAGCGCCCTTACCGAACTCCAAGCTGCGCGTGTCCCCGTATACCGCGATTTCTATGCCACACGTCCTCGGATTTCTCGAGCCTATTACACCAAAGCAAACTTAGCGCAATTCTAAAAACTAACTTAAACCTTAGGCTCTCCAAACCCAACCTACTAACTAACCAAACACTTATGCTAAAATACACAATTTGAAATACATGTTTTTGAAGAATTACATACCCTTGAAAATCACCAAAAATTAAAGTAATAAAGCTTTGAAACCAAATCTCATTTCTTTTCACGCCAAGATATGAACAAAACCACAATTAGAGTTCCCTTTCTCAATTACTCAAGTCAAGGCTCCACTTGGTTTCTTGGGTCTCCAAGAGCCCAATTTACCTTATGTGTTTCATAGCCTAAAAATCTAAGACATAGAACAATCACTAAATCACATTCAATACAAGCTGGACCATAAAATTCTTCCTTCTTGAAACTTGAGACACAAAACCATATTCCATTCAAGGCTCCACTAGGTCTTGAGATAATGAAATTCCTTTGCACCTTAATGTATCATAGCCTTTCACAATCAAAATCACTTTGCAGCTTCCTTTTAAATTAAACAATCCATTTCTAAATCATTTAATCACATTCCAAGACATCAAATATCAAGATACATCCAAGGCATAATTCAAGCACATTTCAAAACATATTCTAAGTCCTAATTGTCATGCTTTCAAATAAGTGTTTTCCACAAAATCTAATTATTCAAGTTCCAATTAAGCATGCATATATGTCAAGACAAGTTTTGCAAGAAATTTCCTTTCAAAAAAAAAACAACTACAATTCAAGACTAACTTCAACTAAGTTTCCAACTTATTTTCAAAACATTTCAAGAGTAAGGTTTTTCCAAGAAATCTTTTCAAGTCTTTGATCCAAACCATTTAAAACTATGGCAATGACAATGCTAAAAATTAGAGAACAACTTTATCAATTTCCACATGCTATTTTAGTCCTTCAAAATTGATTTTTCACAAAACATACACTAACTACTAACTCATGCATAGCAATTCCAATAGTCATTAAACTACCCAAAAAATTTAATTCAATAACTTGATACATGATTCAACAACCATAACCCACATTTCTGCTTTTTAAAGAATAGGTTTATACCATAAAACAACTTGTTTGACATGATAGTTTCAAAACTACTACTCCAAATAACAACAACAACATCAATTAAGCTAAAAACATGAATTAATTGGAGTGATTCACATGAGGATCACACAAGCCCTCTTATTCCCCTTAGGGTTAGTGCCTAAGGTTTCAAGAAATTGGGGTTGAAATGTTCATCTCCTCTATTGATCATAATCAAACACTAATCAAAGCATTAAAAAAAGGACAAGGTAAGAAAAATCAAAACTACACCTTTCACCATACCCCATGGCCTAGGGCTGAAAATGGGGGAGAGGAATTGATTTCCCAAACTTACTTGTATGATGAAATGGGTAGTAGCAAGGAGAAGGAAATCTAGGAGCAAAGAAAGTTGAAGGAATGAGGAAGTATCTTGCATGAAAGGTGGAAAGATGATGAAGCCATGGATGCTCTTGAGCTTTCTCTCTCAAGAATGGAAGAAGAAGAAATAAAATGAAGGTGAAGAGGAAGGTGGGGGTCACGCTGCTGGGCTGCCCAATTAATGGGATAGAATCAATTGCTTTCCTTTCCAATTTACCAACACAAAGCATAAGAAGGAAATGGAAGATGAATGGGTAACATGGGGGTGGAAGTCTCGCTGCTGGAAAGCAAAGAAGGAGGGGGAGAATAAAAGGAATTTGGGGAAAAGGTCACGATCAGGGACATAAAGAAAGAAAGGAGGAAATTTTTTTTTTTTTTGGTTTTACCTTCACTCTCACTTAAACATAATAATGGAAATAAGCAAAACAAATATATAAGGGAGGGTAAAAAAAGGGGGTTGCAGCCAGAATAATGAAAAGGAGGGATCAAAATTAATTTTAATTAAAATAAACACATGGTTGAAAACATACTCAAAAGTAAGCATAAAAAAAATTAAACCTCCACTCAAGTGACACCTAGATTAAAAGTGAGATGCTAATCCCATCGATGAGTCTAACTTATCTAATCTCTCATGATTACCCACTAATTCTAGAATCTAGGAGTGCTAAAATACGGTGTTGAAAAACCCCGTTACCGATTAATTCTCGCCGATAAATTTGCGAAAATTAATTTACCAAGAAATTAATTCACCGCATGATAAAATATTATCATAAATGATAAAAACAATATAAAACACTCAAAAATTTTCACAACAAGTTATGATTCGATTTTCATCGAAATCGGAGTTCGTTTTAAATTTTAATGCGGATAAAATTTACCCGGTGATTCGAAACGCGACAAAACTTCGTTAGAGTTTTTCGACGATTTTCGAACCATGAATTAATATTAAATATTAATTCTTAAATTTAATTTCATCTTGATTTAATTCAATCAATTTCTTAGTTAACAAAAATATGCGTTACCGCGTAACGCAGAAAATTTAAAATAAATATAATTGATGAATTCTCTATAAAAGCAGCATACGTCTACGCTGTCAATTAATTAATAAATTATTCAAAATAACTCAAAATAATTTCTCGTACTCTCAGTAAACCGTTGAGGTGATCAATCTCTATGACTTATTTTTCGAATATTCAGGATTTTATCGCTAAAATCACTTTTCTTAAAAATTAGGGTGTTACAATACTACCCCCCTTAAAATAGTTTCGTCCTCGAAACTACAAGGATAGTAAAATACGAAAAATTACTTTACTCAAAACCGTAAAATAATTTGCACACATAAGCATTCACAATACTTATTATTATACGTAGTACTATAATATTTATAGCTACATTGTATAGCATGCAATAATAACAATCATACTCGAAGTCACTAAGCATATATACATATAGCACACCGAAAAGTAAGCGTAGTTAGTGGACGAAGAAATCCTCACGATTGACTGACGCTTTGTTCCAGAGCCACGATCTCTGCCCATTAACGGTCACGAACCTGAACTCGAGCACGAACATGAACATGAACTCAACTACGGTTACGCACTATTATTAAGAGAATGCTATCCTATCCACATACGATCACGGTTATACATAGCAAAAATATGGAAAAAAAAACCACTTAAAATCTCAAAAGATTAAAATTCTTTTCTCCAATCAAACCTTTTTCTAAAAAGGAAAAATTAATTTCTTAGAAACAATATCAACGCAGGGAGTTAAAAAGACACAACTTCTTTTTCTCAAGACTCAACCATTCTCATGGATACTAAAGTTCCTTTAAGATTAGGTTCTCATTGTCTCAGAATTATCAATCAAGCTTCAATTAAAGACTAAAAGTACTCTCAAAATTTAAATCAACAACTCACTCACTCAAAAATCCTTTTAGGTCAACGTTCTAAAAAAAATGTATATACCTTTATCAATGAAATTACTAACTATTAAGTAGTAAAATTGAAAATCGTGTTTAGTAATATTTTGCACTTAAAGGATGCTAAAACAAGATTGAAATAATACCTCTAGACACGTTACAACTTACTCAAAATCATTAAAAATAAACTTTTAACTTTGAACAACAGGAAATTATTTCCTTTCAAAACCACAACCATTATTAGATTCCCACTAAAATTGAAAGGTTTTCAAAATTAAGCATTTTCCAAGGCTCCACCTTGTTCAAGAATCACAAGGATTTCTTCAACAATACACATGCATGAAAACTTGGTCCCTTTAGAAGAAAATAAGGTCAGATTATTTCTTAAGGTAAGGTGAAGCTAAGGTTTGATACAATCTTAGGTACTACCCCAGAACTAGTTCAGCATCTAGTCACACACTAACCACACCATGCCCCTGGCTAACATCTCTCACTAACTTTCCAGCTTCCCTTCGACTAAGTCGATTGGTTCTCGCGTAGATTAAAGTGTCACAAGACATTTAATCGGCGCTGGCTAGGAAGGTAATCGCGTTTAATATGTTCGTTGGAAAATAAGTAAACGCTTACACAGATAGTTAAACACACAATTAATCACATATATTCACAGCAGTACTAAGGTAGACTATTGTGAAACACAGGTGTTAGTGGCAAACATGTCACACACAGAAAATTATGAAATAGTTTTGATTTTCAAGTTTAGTATGTATCAAAATAATTCAAACAACAAACATTGTGGTTTATACCTAGAACCACTAATACTCAAAGATCAGGCTAAATATTAAACATAACAACATCTCCTACGGACAATCCCTTTGGTCTCTGCAGCTTGCTCTTTTCACTGCTGTCCTAGCAGTTCACATTAATTCTCCATGGCAGTCCGTTGAGCAATAACAACCACTGTCCCTGCTACATCTTAGCTATCTGGATCCTCAAGTCCATTTCTCGAACTATCCACTTCATAGGAAGAATCGCCCGTCCCAGAGGCCGGATTCCCACAAGGTTTCTACAACCTAGTCAGAACCCCACAACAATTTTGTGTATCCACACCCATTGTTTCAATTAAGAAACAATCCAAACAATTACAAGTAAAGTTACTCTACTTAAGGATCAATCACACAAACATAGATTGACTCACAACAAAACACACCTTGACTCCCAACAGTCTAATTCCTATCATCCTGACATTTGACCAGTTATAGTTACTCATCTCACAGTCCGGTTAGAACTGAACCGCTCTGATACCACTATTGTAACACCCTGTCTCTGGAGTGCTACTAAGTGAATATTCTGACAAAAGTTGACATGTTTCCGAAAAGTGGAATACTCTGTCGTAGGGTTTTCAAGAAATGTGGTCCTATTTTTTTTTCCTAAAAGTTCTTTAAAGAAGCAGTCAGAGCATCACAGCGACTTCTAGAAATATGGCGGAAAATAATTTAAGACACCACATAGACCACATTCATTTATTCTGTCAAATCATATATAACAAACGTGTCATGAAGCATAACAGAGATTTATTACAACACTGAAATAAATGACAAATATCCTATAGCTGGTCCACAAGCTATACTCTTCACTAGACTACTAGTAAATTCCACAACATAACACAGTAAAAAGACTGGATGACCTTCCTCAGCTGCTCCTCTCTACAGTTCCAAATCCTCCGCTTGCACCGCTTTCTGGGTTACATTCATTAAATTGAAAGAACCACTGGCAAGATTCAACTTCTTAAAATAAAAGAGACAGGTACGCATATTCGACAACACACTCGGCAACAAATCATGTAACAGCACAACATATTACAGGAATTAGCAAAACATGACAATAAGCAAAACAACATTATGCACAGTTCTCAAGACACAATGCAAGACTCATTCACGACTCATCTCACGACTCATTCTGTCTCGACACTTTGACAACTTCCGGAACAACAAACAACACCCTTGAATTCCGGCCTTAGCCTTGAGCTCTTCCACTACTCTAGGAGATTCAAGTCGAAGTTACCCAACGCCACGACAATGGACCACGCCCCTAAACATCCAGCCGAAGCTTTGAGCTCTTCCACTACTCTACGATATTCGGGTCGAAGTCACCCACTACACGACAATGGATAACGTCCTTGAACATCCGGCCAAAGCCTTGAGCTCTTCCACTACTCTAGGATATTCAAGTCGAAGTCACCCACTGCTCGACAAGGAACGACGCCCCCGAACATCCGGCCAAAGACTTGAGCTCTTCCACTACTCTAGGATATTCAAGTCGATGTTCAAAAAGGACACGACTAGCTTTCACACTCGATGAACAGTTCGCCGCATACGATATTCAAAGAGCGGTACGCAACATTATTCGACCGCATATCAAATAATTTAGAGCATGCTTAATATGAAGAAACGCAATTCAACAACTTAAGCAACATAAGCAATTTGTATGGTGAAACGCAATTCAACAAGCATAAGCAATTCGCAGCATATATTCAATCACAAATTAAATATTTGCATAACTCAATAATATCGGCAAACATCACATACTTGACACGCAAATCAAGGAATCCATCCCTCTGCAACTCAATGGAGTTCACAGAGAGGAACAAACAAGTGTGGGGGATTGGGGCCAGAAGACCAACCACTTTTTAACCAAGCCCACGGAAGACTCGGAAAATAGGCGACCGCACGACCATAAATAAACTAAGGGGTACGAGACCCTAACTTCGAACCCGAAGGGTTCTCAGACTTCTTCGCATTTTCAACAGAAACAATTAAATCAATAAATCCTAAAATCTCTAGAAGTGCCCTTACGCATAAATACATAAACAATAACACTAGAATGTGAAGCGCCCTTACCGAACTCCAAGCTGTGCGTATCCCCGTATACCTCGATTTCTATGCCACATGTCCTCGGATCTCTCGAGCCTATTACACCAAAGCAAACTTAGCGCAATTCAAAAAACTAACTTAAACCTTAGGCTCTCCAAACCCAACCTACTAACTAACCAAACACTTATGCTAAAATACACAATTTGAAATACATGTTTTTGAAGAATTACATACCCTTGAAAATCACCAAAAATTAAAGTAATAAGGCTTTGAAACCAAATCTCATTTCTTTTCACACCAAGATGTGAACAAAACCACAATTAGAGTTCCCTTTCTCAATTACTCAAGTCAAGGCTCCACTTGGTTTCTTGGGTCTCCAAGAGCCCAATTTACCTTATGTGTTTCATAGCCTAAAAATCTAAGACATAGAACAATCATAAATCACATTCAATACAAGCTGGATCATAAAATTCTTCCTTCTTGAAACTTGAGACACAAAATCATATTCCATTCAAGGCTCCACTAGGTCTTGAGATAATGAAATCCCTTTGCACCTTAATGTATCATAGCCTTTCACAATCAAAACCACTTTGCAGCTTCCTTTTAAATTAAACAATCCATTTCTAAATCATTTAATCACATTCCAAGACATCAAATATGAAGATACATCCAAGGCATAATTCAAGCACATTTCAAAACATATTCTCAGTCCCAATTATCATGCTTTCAAATAAGTGTTTTCCACAAAATCTAATTATTCAAGTTCCAATTAAGCATGCATATATGTCAAGACATGTTTTGCAAGAAATTTCCTTTCAAAAAACACAACTACAATTCAAGACTAACTTCAACTAAGTTTCCAACTTATTTTCAAAACATTTCAAGAGTAAGGTTTTTCTAAGAAATCTTTTCAAGTCTTTGATCCAAACCATTTAAAACTATGGCAATGAGAATGCTAAAAATTAGAGAACAACTTTATCAATTTCCACATGCTATTTTAGTCCTTCAAAATTGATTTTTCACAAAACATACACTAACTTTTCTACTAACTCATGCATAGCAATTCCAATAGTCATTAAACTACCCAAAACATTTAATTCAATAACTTGATACATGATTCAACAACCATAACCCACATTTCCCCTTTCAAAGAATAGGTTTATACCATAAAACAACTAGTTTGACATGATAGTTTCAAAACTACTACTCCAAGTAACAACAACAACATCAATTAAGCTAAAAACATGAATTAATTGGAGTGATTCACATGAGGATCACACAAGCCCTCTTTTTCCCCTTAGGGTTAGTGCCTAAGGGTTCAAGAAATTGGGGTTGAAATGTTCATCTCCTCTATTGATCATAATCAAACACTAATCAAAGCATTAAAACAAGGACAATGTAAGAAAAATCAAAACTACACTTTTCACCATACCCCACGGCCTAGGGCTGAAAATGGGGGAGAGGAATTGATTTCCCAAGCTTACTTGTATGATGAAATGGGTAGTAGCAAGGAGAAGGAAATCTAGGAGCAAAGAAAGTTGAAGGAATGAGGAAGTATCTTGCATGAAAGGTGGGAAGATGATGAAGCCATGGATGCTCTTGAGCTTTCTCTCTCAAGAATGGAAGAAGAAGAAATAAAATGAAGGTGAAGAGGAAGGTGGGGGTCACGCTGCTGGGTTGCCCAATTAATGGGATAGAATCAATTGCTTTCCTTTCCAATTTACCAACACAAAGCATAAGAAGGAAATGGAAGATGAATGGGAACATGGGGGTGGAAGTCTCGCTGCTGGAAAGCAAAGAAGGAGGGGGAGAATAAAAGGAATTTGGGGGAAAGGTCACGATCAGGGACATAAAGAAAGAAAGGAGGAAATTTTTTTTGTTTTGTTTTACCTTCACTCTCACTTAAACATAATAATGGAAATAAGCAAAACAAATATATAAGGGAGGGTTAAAAAAAGGAGGCTCCAGCCAGAATAATGAAAAGGAGGTATCAAAATTAATTTTAATTAAAATAAACACATGGTTGAAAACATACTCAAAAGTAAGCATAAAAAAAATTAAACCTCCACTCAAGTGACACCTAGATTAAAAGTGAGATACTAATCTCGTCAATGTGTCTAACCTATCTAATCTCTCATCTCTCATGATTACCCACTAATTCTAGAGTCTAGGAGTGCTAAAACACGATGTTGAAAAACCACGTTACCGATTAATTCTCGCCGATAAATTTGTGAAAATTAATATACCGAGAAATTAATTAACCGCATGATAAAATATTATTATAAATAATAAAAAAATATAAAACACTCAAAAATATTCACAACAAGTTACGATTCGATTTTCATCGAAATCGGAGTTAATTTTAAATTTTAATGCGGATAAAATTTACCCGGCGATTCGAAACGCGACAAAACTTCGTTAGAGTTTTCCGCCGATTTTCGAACCATGAATTAATATTAAATATTAATTCTTAAATTTAATTTCATCTTGATTTAATTCAATCAATTTCTTAGTCAACAAAAATACGCGTTACCGCGTAACGCCGAAAACTTAAAATAAGTATAATTGATGAATTCTCTTTAAAAGCAGTATACGTCTACGCTGTCAATTAATTTGAATTGACATCATGAATAATAATTATTTATAATAAATAAATTATTCAAAATAACTCAAAATAATTTCCCGTACTCTCAGTAAACCATTGAGGTGATCAATCTCTATGACTTATTTTTAGAGTATTCAGGATTTTATCGCTAAAATCACTTTTCTTAAAAATTAGGGTGTTACAATACTACCCCCTTAAAATAGTTTCGTCCTCGAAACTACAAGGATAGTAAAATACGAAAAATTACTTTACTCAAAACCGTAAAATAATTTGCACTCATAAGCATTCACAATACTTATTATTATACGTAGTACTATAATATTTATAGCTACATAGTATAGCATGCAATAATAACAATCATACTCGAAGTCACTAAGCATATATACATATAGCATACCGAAAAGTAAGCGTAATTAGTGGACGAAGAAATCCTCACGATTGACTGACGCTTTATTCCAGAGCCACGATCTCTGCCCATTAACGGTCACGAACCTGAACTCGAGCACGAACATGAACATGAACTCAACTACGGTTACGCGCTATTATTAAGAGAATGCTATCCTATCCACATACGATCACAGTTATACATAGCAAAAATATGGAAAAAAAAACCACTTAAAATCTCAAAAAATTAAAATTCTTTTCTCCAATCAAACTTTTTCTAAAAAGGAAAAATTAATTTCTTAGAAACTATATCAACGCAAGGAGTTAAAAAGATACAACTTCTTTTTCTCATGACTCAACCATTCTCATGGATACTAAAGTTCCTTTAAGATTAGGTTCTCATTGTCTCAGAATTATCAATCAAGCTTCAATTAAAGACTAAAAGTACTCTCAAAATTTAAATCAACAACTCACTCATTCAAAAATCCTTTTAGGTCAACGTTCTAAAAAAAATGTATATACCTTTATCAATGAAATTACTAACTATTAACTAGTAAAATTGAAAATCCTGTTTAGTAATATTTTGCACTTAAAGGATGCTAAAACAAGATTGAAATAATACCTCTAGACATGTTACAACTTACTCAAAATCATTAGAAATAAACTTTTAACTTTGAACAACAGGAAATTATTTCCTTTCAAAACCACAACCATTACTAGATTCCCACTAAAATTGAAAGGTTTTCAAAATTAAGCATTTTCCAGGGCTCCACCTTGTTCAAGAATCACAAGGATTTCTTTAAACATTGGGGGTGTTTCATGGACTTAAACACAAAACAACAATGATATCACTAGTCCAAACTTCAAAGCCCAAAAATTAATTTCCTATCATAACTTGGTTCAAGTTCAAGGATTTCAAAATCAACTCTCCTTCCAACTTGGCAGCACTTAAAACAATTTTTAACTCAAACCTAAATATTTCCTAGAACTACTAAACTTGAACAACAATCAAAATATGGAAAGATCGAAGTTTTTAACACAAAATTTTCTTCAACAATACACATGCGTGAAAACTTGGTCCCTTTAGAAGAAAATAAGGTCAGATTATTTCTTAAGGTAAGGTGAAGCTAAGGTTTAGTACAATCTTAGGTACTACCCCAGAACTAGTTCAGCATCTAGTCACACACTAACCACACCATGCCCCTGGCTAACATCTCTCACTAACTTTCCAGCTTCCCTTCGACTAAGTCGATTGGTTCTCGCGTAGATTAAAGTGTCACAAGACATTTAATCGGTGCTGGCTAGGAAGGTAATCGCGTTTAATATCTTCATTGGAAAATAAGTAAACGCTTACATAGATAGTTAAACACACAATCAATCACATATATTCACAGCAGTACTAAGGTAGACTATTGTGAAACACAGGTGTTAGTGGCAAACATGTCACACACAGAAAATTATGAAATAGTTTTGATTTTCAAGTTTAGTATGTATCAAAATAATTCAAACAACAAACATTGTGGTTTATACCTAGAACCACTAATACTCAAAGATCAGGCTAAATATTAAACATAACAACATCTCCTACGGACAATCCCTTTGGTCTCTGCAGCTTGCTCTTCTCACTGCTGTCCTAGCAGTTCACATTGATTCTCTGTGGCAGTCCGTTGAGCAATAACAACCACTGTCCCTGCTACATCTTAGCTATCTAGATCCTCAAGTCCATTTCTCGAACTATTCGCTTCATAGGAAGAATCGCCCGTCCCAGAGGCCGAATTCCCACAAGGTTTCTACAACCTAGTCAGAACCCCACAACAATTTTGTGTGTCCACACCCATTGTTTCAATTAAGAAACAATCCAAACAATTACAAGTAAAGTTACTCTACTTAAGGGTCAATCACACAAACATAGACTGACTCACAACAAAACACACCTTGACTCCCAACAGTCTAATTCCTATCATCCTGACATTTGACCAGCTATAGTTACCCATCTCACAGTCCGGTTAGAACCGAACCGCTCTGATACCACTATTGTAACACCCTGTCACCGGAGTGCTACTAAGTGAATATTCTGACAAAAGTTGACATGTTTCCGAAAAGTGGAAAACTCTGTCGTAGGGTTTTCGAGAAATGTGGTCCTATTTTTTTTTTCCTAAAAGTTCTTTAAAGAAGCAGTCAGAGCATCACAACGACTTCTAGAAACATGGCGGAAAATAATTTAAGACACCACATAGACCACATTCATTTATTCTGTCAAATCATATATAACAAACGTGTCATGAAACATAACAAACATTTATTACAACACTGAAATAAATGACAAATATCCTATAGCTAGTCCACAAGCTATACTCTTCACTAGACTACTAGTAAATTCCACAACATAACACAGTAAAAAGACTGGATGACCATCCTCAGCTACTCCTCTCTACAGTTCCAAATCCTCCGTTTGCTCTGCTTTCTGGGTAACATTCATTAAATTGAAAGAACCACTGGCAAGGGTCAACTTCTTAAAATAAAAGAGACAGATACGCATATTCGACAACACACTCGGCATCAAAGCATGTAATCGCACAACATATTACAGGAATTAGCAAAACATGACAATAAGCAAAACAACAATATGCACAGTTCTCAAGACACATTGCAAGACTCACTTACGACTCATCTCACGACTCATTCTCTCTCAACACTTCGACTACTTCCGGAACAACGAATAATGCCCTTGAATTCCGACCTTAACCTTGAGCTCTTCCACTACTCTACGAGATTCAAGTCGAAGTTACCCAGCGCCATGACAATGGACCACGCCCCTGAACATCCAGCCGAAACTTTGAGCTCTTCCACTACTCTAGGATATTCGGGTCGAAGTCACCCACTACACGATAATGGACAACGTCCTTGAACATCCGGCCAAAGCCTTGAGCTCTTCCACTACTCTAGGATATTCAAGTCGAAATCACCCACTACTCGACAAGGAACTACGCCCTTGAACATCCGACCAAAGCCTTGAGCTCTTCCACTACTCTAGGATATTCAAGTCGAAGTTCAAAAACGACACGATTAGCTCTCACACTCGATGAACAGTTCGCCGCATACGATATTCAAAGAGCGGTACGCAACATTATTCGACCGCATATCAAATAATTTAGAGCATGCTTAATATGGAGAAATGCAATTCAACAACTTAAGTAACATAAGCAATTTGCATGGTGAAACGCAATTCAACAAGCATAAGCAATTCGCAGCATATATTCAATCACATATTAAATATTTGCATAACTCAATAATATCGGCAAACATCACATACTTGACACGCAAATCAAGGAATCCATCCCTCTGCAACTCGATAGAGTTCACAGAGAGGAACAAACAAGTGTGGGGGCGGGTTAGGGCCAGAAGACCAACCACTTTTTAACCAAGCCGACGGAAGACTCGGAAAATAGGCGACCGCACGACCATAAGGTACGAGACCCTAACTTCGAACCCGGAGGGTTCTCAGACTTCTTCGCATTTTCAACAGAAACAATTAAATCAATAAATCCTAAAATCTCTAGAAGTGCCCTTACGCATAAATACATAAACAATAACACTAGAATGTGAAGCGCCCTTACCGAACTCCAAGCTGCGCGTATCCCCGTATACCTCGATTTCTATGCCACACGTCCTCGGATCTCTCGAGCCTATTACACCAAAGCAAACTTAGCGCAATTCTAAAAACTAACTTAAACCTTAGGCTCTCCAAACCCAACCTACTAACTAACCAAACACTTATGCTAAAATACACAATTTGAAATACATGTTTTTAAAGAATTACATACCCTTGAAAATCACCAAAAATTAAAGTAATAAAGCTTTGAAACCAAATCTCATTTCTTTTCACACCAAGATATGAACAAAACCACAATTAGAGTTCCCTTTCTCAATTACTCAAGTCAAGGCTCCACTTGGTTTCTTGGGTCTCCAAGAGCCCAATTTACCTTATATGTTTCATGGCCTAAAAATCTAAGACATAGAACAATCACTAAATCACATTCAATACAAGCTGGATCATAAAATTCTTCCTTCTTGAAACTTGAGACACAAAACCATGTTCCATTCAAGGCTCCACTAGGTCTTGAGATAATGAAATCTCTTTGCACCTTAATGTATCATAGCCTTTCACAATCAAAACCACTTTGCAGCTTCCTTTTAAATTAAACAATCCATTTCTAAATCATTTAATCACATTCCAAGACATCAAATATCAAGATACATCCAAGGCATAATTCAAGCACATTTCAAAACATATTCTAAGTCCCAATTATCATGCTTTCAAATAAGTGTTTTCCACAAAATCTAATTATTCAAGTTCCAATTAAGCATGCATATATGTCAAGACATGTTTTACAAGAAATTTCCTTTCAAAAAAAAAAACTACAATTCAAGACTAACTTCAACTAAGTTTCCAACTTATTTTCAAAACATTTCAAGAGTAAGGTTTTTCTAAGAAATCTTTCCAAGTCTTTGATCCAAACCATTTAAAACTATGGCAATGACAATGCTAAAAATTAGAGAACAACTTTATCAATTTCCACATGCTATTTTAGTCCTTCAAAATTGATTTTTCACAAAACATACACTAACTTTTCTACTAACTAATGCATAGCAATTCCAATAGTCATTAAACTACCCAAAACATTTAATTCAATAACTTGATACATGATTCAACAACCATAACCCACATTTCCCCTTTTAAAGAATAGGTTTATACCATAAAACAACTAGTTTGACATGATAGTTTCAAAACTACTACTCCAAATAACAACACCAACATCAATTAAGCTAAAATCATGAATTAATTGGAGTGATTCACATGAGGATCACACAAGCCCTCTTTTTCCCCTTAGGGTTAGTGCCTAAGGGTTCAAGAAATTGGGGTTGAAATGTTCATCTCCTCTATTGATCATAATCAAAAACTAATCAAAGCATTAAAACAAGGACAATGTAAGAAAAATCAAAAGTACACCTTTCACCATACCCCACGGCCTAGGGCTGAAAATGGGGGAGAGGAATTGATTTCCCAAGCTTACTTGTATGATGAAATGGGTAGTAGCAAGGAGAAGGAAATCTAGGAGCAAAGAAAGTTGAAGGAATGAGGACGTATCTTGCATGAAAGGTGGGAAGATGATGAAGCCATGGATGCTCTTGAGCCTTCTCTCTCAAGAATGGAAGAAGAAGAAATAAAATGAAGGTGAAGAGGAAGGTGGGGGTCACGCTGCTGGGCTGCCCAATTAATGGGATAGAATCAATTGCTTTCCTTTCCAATTTACCAACCCAAAGCGTAAGAAGGAAATGGAAGATGAATGGGTAACATGGGGGTGGAAGTCTCGCTGCTGTAAAGCAAAGAAGGAGGGGGAGAATAAAAGGAATTTGGAGGAAAGGTCACGATCAGGTACATAAAGAAAGAAAGGAGGAATTTTTTTTTTTGTTTTACCTTCACTCTCACTTAAACATAATAATGGAAATAAGCAAAACAAATATATAAGGGAAAGTAAAAAGAAGGGGGCTGTGGCCAGAATAATGAAAAGGAGGGATCAAAATTAATTTTAATTAAAATAAACACATGGTTGAAAACATACTCAAAAGTAAGCATAAAAAAAATTAAACCTCCACTCAAGTGACACCTAGATTTAAAGTGAGATGCAAATCCCATCAATGAGTCTAACCTATCTAATCTCTCATATCTCATGATTACTCATAAAATATTATCATAAATAATAAAAACAATATAAAACACTCAAAAATATTCACAACAAGTTACAATTCGATTTTCATCGAAATCGGAGTTCGTTTTAAATTTTAATGCGGATAAAATTTACCCAGCGATTCGAAACGCGACAAAACTTCGTTAGAGTTTTCCGGCGATTTTCGAACCATGAATTAATATTAAATATTAATTCTTAAATTTAATTTCATCTTGATTTAATTCAATCAATTTCTTAGTCAATAAAAATACGCGTTACCGCGTAACGCAGAAAACTTAAAATAAGTATAATTGATGAATTCTCTTTAAAAGCAGCATATGTCTACGCTGTCAATTAATTTGAATTGACATCATGAATAATAAATAAATTATTCAAAATGACTCAAAATAATTTCTCGTACTCTCAGTAAACCATTGAGGTGATCAATCTCTATGACTTATTTTTCGAGTATTCAGGATTTTATCGCTAAAATCACTTTTCTTAAAAATTAGGGTGTTACAGCTATAATCTTTGTATTGATAATCTGATCAAGTGTGTATAAGGACAAACCTAATAGTCCTATTTATAAAGATAATAGACTATTAGTTATGGACTAAATCAAGGGATATGGTAAAGATATAATAAGATAACAAATTAATATAGTCATCCACAAAATCTACATATTTATAACAATTTAAACCTTATTTTTAGTGATGCATAAAATCTTCAGTGTATTATTTTAACAAAATTGATTTGTAAATATATTTTTTTGCCAATAAAATTATACAGATATGGTAAAGAAAGGCTTCAGTCTGAAAATCTAGTCATGGAACACGTTACAGGTTTACATACCATTGTTAATTTTTTTTTTTTATATATCTCTTTTTGCTTAACTACTTGTAAAGTACTATAGTACTATTTCATTCGGAATGAATTATAAACAATTTTTATCTCATATTTTTGGAATTAAATATAAGAAAATATTAACCACTTTTTTCCTATTTAATGATAGTATCTTTAAAATATCCTTTATTTAATTTAATTTTTTGTATTTTCAATTAACCAATTTATTAGTCATAAAGATAATTTAGGCAATAGAGTTAACTTTTTAATCAAGATTACATAGATTAAATGTGATTAACTAACTATTTTAATAACTGTGAATTAGTTAACTTTTGTTTATAATTAATTCCGCAAGAGAGTATTTTATTTTGACTCAAATGGCCAACATGTGAGGCATTACATTTATATAAACACGTTGTGTTTTGAAAACAGAGCACGTCAATAATTTACTCCAATAAATAAAATAATGAAAGAATCGGATACCAAAAAGCAATAATAATAAAGACAATATATTATGAAATTAAATGCTAATCATGGGGCACTAAGCCAGCAAATTCTCTTTTTCAATTTTGGTCATGTTTGTCGTATTTGACTTAGTAAGCACGAACCTTCTATTGATTTAAATTCGTTTGCTACTAACTTCGGATTAGAGAATATGGTTAATTTGAATCTTAAAAAGTGGACCAATTTTAAAGGTTAAATAATTAAGAGTTAATTCTCCTACTCTATTGACCGAATCGATGATTAGTCCTATAGTCGATCTAAATGATCGAAGCTTATAGGGATACTTTGGGCCTTGCGTTGTCATTGCGGAGCCAATGACCCTAATTATAGTAGTTTAAAAAGAAAGCAGTAGATACTTATATTCTAAATTATTTAAAGGCTTCAATATGATTTTAGTCCTCTAAAATATGTTAATGTTTAGATTTGGTCTTTAAAAACATTTTGCCAGCTGTTGGTCCTTCGTATCCGGAAGTTTACCAATATCATCCCTAGCAGGGGTTAATGTTGGTACACTTCTAAATAGGAGAGACTAATTATGTTAGTATATTTCCATGCACCAGGAACCAAAAGTTAAAAAACAAAATTTTGAAAGACCTCATTCAATCATTAACATATTTTGGGTACTAATATTATGTTTCAACCTTATTTAAATTTACCAACAATAAAATTATATATCATTTTTTTATATAGTATATCATTTTGTTTTAATACATCTCTATTTACTATCACACACACATATATATAGACACATACTTACATATATATTATTTGATTTCTCATTTTTATAAATCTCATGCATTTTCATCAAACTCTTTCCACACAAAATCACGCATCTTTTTCACAGTGACACCTATCATAAATTTCTATACTAAATCAAAATTAATCATATCAAATTTAATTATATATATACAAATTATCTTGACTAAATTAATTATATATATACAAATTATCATAAATCTGGTCATGGAACACGTTACACGTTTGCATACCATTGTTAATTTTTTTTTATATATCTCTTTTTGCTTAACTACTTGTAAAGTACTACAGTATTACTCCTTCTGGAATGAATTATAAGCAACTTTTATCTAATATTTTTGGAATAAAATATAAGCAAATATTAGTTACTTTTTTCCTATTTAATGATAGTATCTCTAAAATACCCCTTATTTAATTTAACTTTTTATATTTCTAATTAACCAATTTATTAGTCATAAAGGTAATTTAGGCAATAAAGTTAATTTTTTAATTAAGATTACATAGATTAAATGTGATTAACTAACTATTTTAATAACTGTGAATTAGTTAATTTTTATTTATAATTCATTCCGTAAGGAGTATTTTATTTTGACTCAAATTGCCAACATGTGAGGCATTACATTTATATAAACACGTTGTGTTTTGAAAACAGAGCACGTCAATAATTTACTCCAATAAATAAAATAATGAAAGAATCGGATACCAAAAAGCAATGATAATAAAGACAATATATTATGAAATTAAATGCTAATCTAGGGGCACTAAGCCAGCAAATTCTCTTTTTCAATTTTGGTCATGTTTGTCGTATTTGACTTAGTAAGCACGAATCTTCTATTGATTTAAATTCGTTTGCTATTAACTTCGGGTTAGAGAGTATGGTTAATTTGAATCTTAAAAAGTGGACCAATTTTGGAGGTTAAGTAATTAAGAGTTAATTCTCCTACTCTATTAACCGAATCGATGATTAGTCTTATAGTTGATCTAAATGATCGAAGCTTATAGGGATACTTTGGGTCTTGCGTTGTCATTGCGGAGCCAATGACCCTAATTATAGTAGTTTAAAAAGAAAGCAGTAGATACTTATATTCTAAATTATTTAAAGGCTTCAATATGATTTTAGTCCTCTAAAATATGTTAATGTTTAGATTTGGTCTTTAAAAACATTTTGCCAGCTGTTGGTCCTTCATATTCGGAAGTTTACCAATATCAGTCCCGAGCAGGGGTTAATGTTGGTACACTTCTAAATAGGAGGGACTAATTATGTTAGTATATTTCCATACACAAAGAACCAAAAGTTAAAAAACAAAATTTTGGAAGACCTAATTCAATCATTAACATATTTTGGGTACTAATATTATGTTTCAACCTTATTTAATTTTACCAACAATAAAATTATATATCATTTTTTTATATAGTATATCATTTTGTTTTAATACATCTCTATTTACTATCACACACACATATATATAGACACATACATACATATATATTATTTGATTTCTCATTTTTATAAATCTCATGCATTTTCATCAAACTCTTTCCACACAAAATCACGCATCTTTTTCATAGTGACACCTATCATAAATTTCTATACTAAATCAAAATTAATCATATCAAATTTAATTATATATATACAAATTATCTTGACTAAATTAATCTTTCTGAAAATTAGATTAACTTTTAAGACTTTTAAAACCTTAACATTTTGATTTTTACTTAAATTTACTTTTCGAAAAAATATTTGTGAAATATCAACGGTACTAGTTAGTTACATGTACACACTAAATCCTAATCGGATCCAACTCTTCTAAAGTGAGCAATTCACTTTAAAGAGTAAAGTAAACAATCTCAACTATTGATGAGAAAATCAAGTGTTGATATTAACTACACATGCATAACAAATCACTCTTGATTTTCTCATAAACAGTTGGATTACTTACTTTATTCTCTACCCACATTAGAGGAGCCAAATCCTACACACTACAACAAAAGACAGTTTTAGCGGCAATAAAAAAGGCATTTAGCGGCAATAAAAACAGCAACTAAAACTATTATCAGCAATTATAAAATACTCAGTGTTGCCGAGGTCGCTAAAAGCTTTCCTGACCATTTACGTGAATGCTGGTAAAGGCTTATTTAGTTGCCACTAAAGGTTTTACTTTTAGTCGCTATTTTTAATCCGCTAATGATGCATTTTTCATTTAAAAGTAATATCTCGGTCATAGGTGTTGCTAAATTTCCTAAATGCAATTTAAAATGGAATAATCGAAAAAACCAAGACTTTATCAAATCCTTTTTGGTTAAAAATTATATATTTGTTTAGGTACAAAAAAAACAAGTTCTAAACATGTTTTCAAAAACACTTTACTATTTTTTAAAGCAATATATGGATGAGTTCATAAAACACAAAACAACACTACTTAAGCAATTCTCAGCATCAGAAAAATAGAAAAAAGTTTTCCAAATTCTAGTTTATGAATACGATTGTACTTGTTCATCTTCATCAATTTATAAAATACAAAAAAATTAAATTTTGCTGAAAAAAACTTATTTCAATGTGACATGTAGAAGCAGAATAAGTAAACTACCACCAATTGACCAAGCTCAACTGATTCATTCGTTCAATTTCTACATCCAGATCTAGGGAAGTTCTTTTAAATTTACATTAAACCATGAGGCTATGATCTAAATAGAAGTAGATTGAGGCTATAGAAGTAGAACCATAGAAAATTTTTCTTATTTAATAAATAGTAGTAGTACTCTCCAACAGATTTTGTTTTTACAAACTTTAGTTATTTTCTGTAATCATAACTGATCCTTCAATACCTATGAGGCTATGATCTAAACACATAATAATAATGTCACTGAGAAATGAGAATAGCCTACTACCTTTAATAAACTCCCATAACCACAACCACAGTCAGACAATCCACATAGCATTTTCCCTATCCCTTTGAACAATGCGTTCATTAGATTTTTACTTCAAGAAGAGTCCCAGTTTGAAAACTTCGGTAAACATACATGATCACCAAACTTATCCTGGTATTGCAAGAAAAGCAGTGGCTGTGCAAAAATGAATATTGAAGAGACAGATAAAATCAAATGCTCAAGAATTAAACCAAGGCATCCTTGGATTTTCACCACCATAGCCCTTCCTTGTGTCCCGAATCAACACATGAATCAAGGAGAACAAACAGAACTCCAGGACACCGTATTCAAAGAGAAACAAAAATATCAAACACAAATGCAATTGAAAATGTAAAAAAATTAAACTAGAGAAGGGATAGATGTATTGACATCAACAAGAAAATGGTCCAGCTATTAAATAAGAAATAAATCATGACAATATGTAAAAAGAGGCAAACAATGTTACCTTTGTTAGTGCAAGAATGCACACACTCACAAAGAATAGAACGCATAAACATACAGAGATGAGGAAAGGTAAAAGATTAAAATTTTATTAAACTGAATGAATCGCACTTATACATTTACACACTACGCACTTTGTTTTATACATAGCCTCACAGGCCCACAAACACAACAATACAAGGCCCAATACACTTGGCCCATATCACAAACTAACACTTAACTAACTCACTAGTAGTTACAACTAACTAACTAACACAACTGAATTAACTAACACTAATAGTAATCTAAATTAATTCCAACACACCCCCTTAATTCAGATTTTCCACAATCACTTTTAATTTAGAACAACAAAAATTATTCCTAGATCCCATTGTTTGGTTTGTAACCCAACATTAAGAAAAATCTGATTAATGGACTCAAACATATGTGCACTCCTTTGCAAGTATTGGGCTTGACCCATTACTACACCATGTTGATCCAATGACATGTGCTTCTCGGCTGGCTTCAATAGTTTCATTCCAGCCTCACCACTTGAGCCCGATTACTCATTCCAGAATTGGGCTTGAATTTGGCTAAGGCCCATTAGGTCAAACTCTTTGACCCAATCTTGACCCAATGCCATTGTTAGTAACTTGCACAGCTTCTTCATCGTCACAACCCTAATTTGGGTCTTCATCTTCACTGTCTTCTCCTTTGCGAGACTCAAGTTCTCCTCAGATGCCACGGCCACTACCTTGCCCTTCGTTCTCTGCAGCACCACTTCCTCTCCCAGCGTTGCAATACCCATCATGCATGATATAAACTTCTTCTGTATCTCTACTACTAAAAAAATCGATTTTAGAGAGGGACAAAATCCCTCACTAAACATACAAAAATCCGTCACAAACCAAATTGGTGACAGATTTTGTGACGGACACGAATACGTAACTAAATTAGGCGTCGCAAAAATTTTAGCGAGGAAAATCAAAATCCGTCGCAAATTGTGACCGAAAACCTCCCTCACAATTCCATAATAATCCGTCACTAAAAAACAGGCACAAATAAAAGGAAAAATAGCATTTTTCGTCGCTAATAGTGAGGGATATAATCCCTCTCTATTAGTGACGGATTTTTTCCCTCGCTATTAGTGAGGGATTTGTTCCCTCACTAACGTGAAGGATCCAAACCCTAATCCGAGAATGGGATCTAAACACAAACGCCATTGTGGCCGCGAGAAGGAGAAACAGAAAATAAAAAATGCAAAGCAGAAAAGAGGCAAAAATTGCAATTGAAGGTAAATATGTCCAATAATTTCAATCCAGATTATACAATCATACAAAAGAACAGAAGCAAAAATGAAAGAAATTAGAAGAGTAGAATGAAGAAAACCTGGGTTTACAGCCTTAGACCCAGAAAATTACAAAGGACAAAAACAAAATAAAAAACCCAAAATCTAAGAGTAGAATGAAGAAATTGAGAAGGCTCTTCATACAGCCTTGGACCCAGAAAATTACAAAGGACAAAAACGAAATTAAAAACCCTAAAAATCTAAGAGTAGAATGAAGAAATTGAGAAGGCTCTTCAGGTATAAAGATCTCAGCCGCGACCTCCTTTCTTGCTTCTGCTCCTTAAAATGCTTTCCTCATATTTGAATGCTCTCCTTCATTTTCTTTGAGATCTTTGACGCCAAACCAGATCTCAATGCTCAAAGATCTGAGGAAAAGGGAAAAAGGATCCCTGATTTGCGTTAGATCTCCACATTTCCTTCATTTTCTCTGAGATCTTTGACTTTGATCTTGAATCCAAACCAAATCATGAAAGATTGGATTCGGTTTAGACTTTTGAGGGTTGAGATTGGGAGAGATCGAGCGAGATAGGGTGAGATTAAGACCGAGAGAGAGGTTGAGGCGGCGTCGTGGTGTGAACGAGACGAGAGGATGAAAGAGACTGGCGAGGGCGAGAGAGTGAGGACGCCGCCATTCGCTACCACCGTGGGGGGACCGTCGCAAGAGATCTTCGGCCGTGGCCAGCCATGGCCATGTGTCATCTTCCACTGCGAAGGCCATTTCTTCTTCTCCATCCCCCTCTCTCTCTCTCTCTCGCACCGCACGCAGGGTTCTCACGAAGCAATTAGGGTTCTGTTCCTTCCTCCACCCTTTTGCCCTTTTTTTTATATTTATCAATTTATCTATTAATCATTTAATTGGGTTTTTTTTTGGTCAAATTTAATTGGGTTGTTTAAAAAATGACCAGGGGAGTGTTAGACTGTTGGGCTTCAGCCTATTAACACACCCTGCTTCCTTAATAACCGTGGCACACCCCTTCATCTCATTTGTTTATTTCAAACAACACATTAGTGACGGAATAAATCCCTCGCTAATAATTAAATTTAAAATCCCTCACAAATTTCGTCGCTATTAGTGAGGAAAAATATCTGTCGCTATTAGTGACGGAATTTTAAGAAAATGATTTGTTTCCTCCCTAAATAATCAATTTGTGACGGATTTAGTGACGAAAAAATTAGAGACAGATTTTTTCGTTACTAAATCCGTCACAAACATGATCCAAATTAAGTTTTCCTGATCCGTCACTAAATCTGTCACTATTAGCGACAGATAAGGATCCCTCTCTAAAATCCCTCTCTAAAATTGATTTTTCTAGTACCTTTGTTCTGCGAAACTCGAATTCCACAAACCCTATTCCTACGAGCAGTCTTCTTCTCACGCAGCTCACACAGCTTCTTCCTTGTGAGACTCGCTCCCTTCTCAGCCTTGGCCTTCTCTTCTCTTGCTAGACTCTCATTCCACCAAACCCTAATTTCACAAAATTCCTAATCTCTTCTATTCCCTGTTCGTGAATCCTCATTCCACGAAACCTTAATTTCTTGCATCTTCTCCATTGGGTTGTTGGAAGTTTCCACACAAGAACGCTTCAATGGTGGCTTTGATGGTGCTTGTTGCTTAGCCCGCCTATGCACAATCCACCTCGCTGAGGCTGGATCTGAATCTTTCTACTTATTCTTCCTCAGAATGTTGACTGATCCCTTTTCTTTTTTCATGGTGGCGGTACACTAGAACCACCACCGCCGTCGCTCAGAGAATGGAACCATCATGCACGTCTTCTGAGAACCACCATTGGTTGTTTGCTTCGCTATCAAGATCGCACCTTTCTTCTTGACTGAAACCCTAACTTTGGGGTCCTCATCGGCGTTTGATTGTGAATCAAAGAAACTCCCTCTTTGCCTCGTCGGAGATCCACCCACACGATGAATCTCTATTGCTCCCAGCTGCGAAACAACCTCTTCTGTTGCGAATATTAAATTTCTGAAAACCCTAATTACAGAAATTTCCCCCAAATTCGAACACTATTTGTCTTCATCGCGAGGCTCTCTGTCTATCACGATTTCCACTACCACATCATCACTCTTAGGTGGTTCCTCTTTACAAACAGGTTATGGATCTTGAGCACTTCTCTTCTCTGTTTGAGCACTTTTCTTCTCTGTTCGAGAATTCTTTTTCACCTCACCCAGAATTTATTGAGTGCTCCCTGCCTGTTCTTCATATTCATTATGTTTCCCCTCTGTCTCTTTGTTGCTTTCCCACTCACACCTTTCTTCTTCAGCTCCATCGTGAGCTTTGTTCAGAATTTCCCACGCTTCTTTTACACTTTTGGCAGAAGAAATCCACTCAAAATTCACCCCATCTACATACTGATGAAGCAGGAAAAGAGCCTTGTAATCTCTTTTCTTGGATTTCTTGTAGGAGGCACTGTCATCCTCTTTTTGGATACCTCTTTGCACCATTTCCAGCACTCCCTGAAAACTAAAGATTACTTGCATCCTCACCATCCACTTCTCCCAATTCTTGCTATCAAGGATTGGCAATGACACTGGAAAAATCTCTTTTGTGGAAGCATATTTGACACTCACAGGTCCCTATTCAATGGCTATTGATACCACTGTTAGTGCAATAATGTACACACTCACAAAGAATAGAAAGCATAAACACACAGAGATGAGGAAAGATAAAAGATTAAAATTTTATTAAACTGAATGAATCACACTTATGCATTTACACACTACAAAGTTTGTTTTATACAAAGCCTCACAGGCCCACAAACACAACAATACAAGGCCCAATACACTTGGCCCATATCACAAACTAACACTTAACTAACTCACTAGTAGTTACAACTAATTAACTAACACAACTGAATTAACTAACACTAATAGTAATCTGAATTAATTCCAACAACCTTGACAACTATATGATAACATACCGAGTAATAGTTTCATGGCTGAAATAATAGACAGTATCTAATCAAAGAAATTAATTATCTTTCCAATAATAATTTCTCTCTATGTTTGTTAATTAGACCTATAATCATGAAAACCACTCCATTCATGAACAGACGCAAAGCAAGAAAAGCAGAGAATAAGGGTATGTTTGGATGGGGTAACGTTAGAGGGTAAAGTATTTTTGGAGGGTAATTAAAATACCTCAAAGTAAAATATCTTGTTTGGGTATTAAATGTGAGGAATTTCAAAAATTCATGGATTTTATGGGATATTTCATTTGAATTAAATTTGGAGAATTCGAAATACCACCTCAAACCTAGGAATTTCTAAATTCCCCCACTATCAACCATCACCAGCCACCTCCGCCAGTCATCGAACCATAGCTACTGGTCGGTCGTCGGACCACCGCCGCCGGACCACTGCCACCGTCGTCCGGACCACCGCCGCCGCTGCCGAACCACCACCGGCCACCGCCATTTGTATTTTATGAAAAATAATATAATTAATTATTACTAAAATTAAATTAAATTATTTTTGTTGGAGGAAAGATTTGAACCCTAACCATGGAGGTTTTAAAACATGTCAAACACTACTAAGCTACCACGCTCAAGTGGTTTGATTAAATTATTTTTAATATTTTATTTATTATATGCAATTCACTAATGTTAATTTATTTTCCACATTTTATAGTAAAATTTAAAATAAATATTCAAAAGTGAAATTTTATAATTGAAGGCAATTAAAATGTTTTATCCAAACAAAGAATTTGAAATATAAGGTATTTGAATTACTCTATCCAAACAAAGTATTTTGAAAATGAAGGTAATTCAATTGATGCAATTCAATTACCTTGTATTTCAAATACCTTGGGAATTTTGAAATACTCCATCCAAACACAACCTAAAGATGCAATTTGATACCCATTGCAGGTTGGGAGAAATATAAGCACACATGTTGAACAAAGCTAAAACCTAACTGTTGGGTGCCAAATTTCAAATAGTAATATTTATATTCGAAATAAACCTTATGGAATCATATTTTGGGAGAAAAGAAAGTAAAATTGCAACACTTTTGACGTTGGTGGAGTCAAGCCGTCGGAATCCCTAGCATGTTCCAAAAAATCGGATCAAAAAATCAAAATCAAAATATAATAATCATAATATTGAGATCAGAAAACCAGAATGAAGAATCAGAACAGCAAAAAAAAGAGAAGATCTAATAGAGCATGCGTCCTTCTCGAAAACCTGGAAAATCGAAGAAGCTGAGAGAAAAGATAACGGGTGCAATTCAGCTATGTGTTCGTTGTTTCTAATCAATCACATTATGAAGAAATATAATCGCGCGTTTGCCGTTTCGGTCCTTTTCTCGAACGAACATAAGAAATTGGAGCGAGCTGGAACAAATTTAAAGGTAATTGACAAGGGTTTACTGGCGATCAACCAATGGTCACTAAATAACTGTTACCAAAGATGAGTTTTGCGGTTGTGACATGACATGATTAATGATAAAAAGGTTTTATATCTAACTTATTTTAAGCGTATCCCTTTGGTAGTTTATGGCTTTACGTGCAAAAATGATCGATTTAATAGTTTTCTTTTCTCTTATTTACTCTTTCTGTTTCAAAATAACTGATGTTTAAGCTTTTTTTTTTTACAAGGATTAATGAAAACAATAAATAATTTAGTCAATGAAATAATTTTATTAAATTGTCCTTGTTAACTATTGGTGTATTAACAATTGTCATAAATACATAATAGAGTATGATGTATTGAAGATAAAATTGCGAGAAAAAAGTTAATATTATACTGAAATAATAAAACAACAGTCAATATAAAAAATTTTCATTTTTCTAAAACGACAGCCATTTTGAAATGGAGGGATCGGGTAAGTTATAAAAATTTCAAGGAAATACTACGTAACTCCGGTATTTAATTTAAGCACCAATGTTTTATACTCCCTCTGTTTTTATTTATAAGCAAAAGTCACTTTTTACATTCATTGAAAATATATGTATCTTTTTGGACTAGATACATATATTTTTCAATAAATATAAAAAGTGAATTTTGCTTATAAAAAAAAACGGAAGGAGTATATAAGAAAGTCCTTTTTTTAACGACGCAACAAGCCAACAACCGATATGATTGAATGAAAGAATAAAAAGGTTTCACACTTAGAATCGATCCAAATATTATATACCAAAAAAAGATTTAATCATTAAATATTTGATCATCTAACATTCAATTATTAATTAAGGCACGACACATTAACTCTCGACAAACTTCACAATCCATATTTAAAGACCATGTTAGAGTCAACTCAAAAGTGCCATACCAATTGCCAATTATTCCATCCTTATGCGTGTGTATTAGCTAGTGCTCTTCATATTATCCATATTCATGAGTAATATGGAAGCTTTATTCGTCACTTCCCTCCTTTCCTTACAACCCCTCTCATTCATTTTCCTTCTCTTCCTCCTCATCTTTTACATAACACTAACCGAGTTCCAACGAGTGAAGAAACTCAACGGACTCAGCCCAACAACCTATCCCTTCATTGGGTGCCTAATATCCTTCTACAATAACCGTTTTCGGCTGTTAGATTGGTACACCGAGCTTTTATCTCATTCACCAACAAACACCATAGTGGTTAACCGTTTAGGTGCACGTAGAACAATCATAACTGCAAACCCACACAACGTTGAATACATACTCAAAACAAACTTCAAAAACTTCCCCAAAGGCAAACCCTTCACGGAGATCCTCGGCGATTTCCTCGGCCACGGGATATTCAACGTGGATGGCGAGTTATGGCTGACGCAGCGCAAACTCGCGAGTCAAGAGTTCTCAACTCGGTCCCTGAAAGAGATCGTAATGCACACATTGGAGGAACACGTGTGTGGAGGGTTATTGCCTGTGATGGAGGCTCTGTCACGTGAGAACAAGGTGTTTGACTTGCAAGAGTTGTTAGGGAGGTTTTCGTTCAATGTGATTTGTAGATTCACGTTGGGGAGTACTGATGGGTGCTGTTTAGATCCTACGGTTCCCATTTCGCCGCTTGCGAGAGCTTTTGATGTGGCTGCGGAGATTTCGGCGAGGCGTGGAGCAGCGCCTTTGTTTTTGGTTTGGAGATTGAAGAGGTGGCTTGGTGCTGGATCGGAAAGGAGGCTTCGAGAAGCTGTTGAGGAGGTTCAGACACATGTCACGGAAGTTATTCGAGAGAGAAAGCGGAAAATGAATGTAACAGGAGACGAACATTTTGGTGGTGAGGATCTCTTGTCAAGGCTTATTTCTACAGGTGGTGAAAATTTTCAGTACTAGTAACTATTTTTTATTTCATTGTCTTTTTTATCTTTTTATGGATTAAATATAATTTTTATTTGCAGAAGTATTTATTCAAAAAAAAAAAGATTTCCAGAAATACGACATTTTTTAATTAATTTTAATTCCTATATTTTTTTAAATTTAATAAAATAATGAAATGATGTTTGTGTAAACAGTTTAGTCGATTTAATAAAGATTTAATTACTCTCTCGGTCTCAACTACTTAGAAATTTCTAAATAGGTTTCTGAGCTAATTTTTTTTAATTAAGTTTTTAAACTTTAAAATAATTTGTAATTGGGTCCTTGAATATTAAATGAGGGGTCTAATTACAAATTTTTGACAAGTTCAGTGACTTAATTACAATTTTTTTTAGTTCAGTGACCTATTTAAAAATTCTGAAATAGTACGTAGACTTACAAAATAATATAATAAGGTGATGTTTGCGTAAACAATATTTTATTTTTAAATTTAATAAAATAATAAGGTTAAAAATAAGTTGTCTCTAAATTTTTTTTTTATGTTGTCGCTAATTTAAGAATAACAGGGGAAAGCTTCACATAAATTTTGTATAAACTATTTTTTATGTTATTCCAAACATTTAGCCAAGTGTTTATATCATAAAATAAAAAACAAACAAGCTCTTTTAAACGATCGCTAAAAGCACCTAATTTTTCTATTTTTAAATGATTAAAATAAATACAAATTTATTTAAAAATACCAAATTATTGAAAAAGATATTTCATTTTTTAAAATTTAAATAAATAGAATAACAATAATAATAATAATAATAATAATAATAATAATAATAATAATAATAATATAATTTTAGTGAAATATGTTTTCTTGCAGGTCACGGGGAGGAGGTAATAAGAGACATGGTGATAAGTTTCATTATGGCAGGGAGGGACACTACATCATCAGCAATGACATGGTTCTTTTGGTTATTATCGCGATATTCTCATATGGAGCACGAGATATTAAAAGAAACGGAAACTAAAGCAAATGGGACATTAGATTATGAGTCATTGAAGAATATGAATTTGTTAAAAGCGTGCTTATGTGAGTCTATGAGGCTATATCCACCAGTGGCATGGGATTCTAAGCATGCCACGTGTGATGATGTTTTGCCGGATGGCACTGTGGTGAAGGCAGGGGATAGAGTAACGTATTTTCCTTACGGAATGGGGAGAATGGAAGCGTTGTGGGGGAATGACTGGTTTGAGTTTAGACCAGATCGATGGTTTGTTGAACAAGGGAACAATGAAAGAATATTGAGCGAGGTTTGTCCTTTTAAATTTCCTGTTTTTCAGGCTGGTCTAAGGGTGTGTCTTGGGAAGGAAATGGCTTTTATTCAAATGAAGTATGTGGTGGCTTCAATTCTTCGGAGATTTAAAATTATAGTTGTTGGTCCTCATAAGCCTTTATTCGTGCCACTTCTCACGGCTCACATGGCCGGCGGCTTAAACGTATTGGTTTGCAAGAGGGAGAATTTGACTTAGATTAAGTCAATTAATTGTAGTTTATTAGTTATTTTTAAGGACCAAC
The DNA here is from genome assembly GCA_037113605.1 of Calophaca sinica. NCBI lineage: Eukaryota > Viridiplantae > Streptophyta > Magnoliopsida > Fabales > Fabaceae > Calophaca > Calophaca sinica. The sequence goes on from CM073733.1 coordinate 50,058,537, forward strand.
CTTGTGCAGCATGATTGGCAAATAACTGGGTCACTTAAGCATGATGTCCTGGAGTCAATCTCGGCTATGTGTAAGAAAAAATCTAGCCAAGAGGGATCAAACTTATTTAGGTGATCTCTATGCCTCGGAAAAGATTCAGTATTGCTGTTACTTTGAGATATTTTTTGGGTCATTCGCTATTTGGGCAGTTGAATACTCTGCAGTTGATTATGTCTCTTTAATTCAATCTTAATATTAACCGTTGGATTAATCTAACAGCCGATATATAATACTCTCAGCCATTGGATTAATCCAATGGCCGACGTGTTGTGGGAGCAGATAGAAGAACAAGAGGGGATCCAATTCGCACCATTTACCTAACTGAGAAGGAAATGGAAATGGTCAGTGCACCACACGTCAAACAGTATACGTTGATAGCTGCAACCGCATTTCTATATTCTTGTATAACTACAATGATTTGTTGTAAATAATTCCTAGAATGAAAGTTTTGCTTTGCGCACATGTTCACCAGCCAAACCTTAGTCATTGTACATGTTCATCATCATTAGTGAGAAATTAATTATTTCCTCCAAAAACGTGCGTTGTTGTTATGTGACTTGATTTTATTAAAATATGTTCAGAATACTGCACATGCTTGTTCCAATTGATTATTGTTTCACACATAGTCTAAAACGCCCGTGGGTATGCCGATTTAAATATAATTTTAAGACCTGAGAGTAAGCTTAAAGCATTCATTTACTCAATCCATCTCATATTATTTGTCGTTTAAGGTTATGCGCACATTTTAAAAATATCATTAGTTGCACTCATTTTCAAAGTAAACTAATTTTTTTTACTAATATATCCTTATTGTAGTGGGAGTTTGGTGGAATGATCAATTAATATAGGATAGTTGAGATATAAATAAATAAAAGAATTGTTGGAAAAATAAAATTAATATGCTCAAAATAACAAATAATTTGAGACGGAAGGAGTAATTTTCTTGAGCCCACATTGTTTTATGTATACAATACATAACTAGTGCACGATAGGGGAAGGTTTATGTGATTGATATTATTGCTGCCCACCAACTCTCGAATTACCTGTTTCTATGCTTGGTCTCTAAAAACTGATAACACGGCAATTACACTTACAATGTGTTAGTACTTGAAGCCAGCACAGGTCCATAGTACGTCGGACAGTCCAGTCCACATAGTTATGAGTCTCAACCGGTTACCATTAATTTTTCCAAAACGTCTAGACACTTGGGGTGTACCCCAGCCTTATAAACCCCGAACTTATGCTTCACTTGAGCGATGTGGAATTTCATTTATAGTTTTCCAACCCTCTCTTCAAGTCCAAGTGGTCTGACGTTTGCGACTTGGATAATAGACTATTTTTTAGTTTTTTGCTTCTTCAGGCCTTGTCCCCAACGAAGTCGGGTCATATGATTACTTGTACTTTTTTGTTGTTGAGTTAGAGGCCCAATTTCAAATTTTAATTTTGGTTCTTTTCTCAGACCAGTTGGGCTATCAACTGGGCTTTGATAACCGTTAATATTTGGGGTCAACACAAACCCATAGTTGCACAACCCAGTCCACATAGTTATTAGTCTGAGCTAATGAGTGTTTATTTTTTCAAAATGTCTAGACGCTTGGACATAGAGATGACAATGGATACCCTCTGGGTAGGTACCATAGTACTCGTCTCTATATTCGCGTTTGAAAAAAATTATCCATACCCATACCCAAGTCCGTACCTACGTGAGTAGCAACTTTAGTACCTTACCCGTAGCCTGTGGGTACCTAAGTACCCGTACCCGCACCCGTTACCCGCATTTTAGTTGTGAAAAAGTAATAAATAACAAAAGAAACATTATAACAATTAAAAAATGATCCAAAGATCTTTAAAATCTACTCATAAAATATTACAAATCAAAGTATTTAACTAAATAAAAACATTCAAAACACCACAAACGAGTAAATATCACTATTCGCGAGTGTGAATATGAGTACCTCCACATTGTACAATGAGACCTAAAGGCAGGGTACAAAAGATAGTAAAAAGAAGTCCCTCTAAATGACCTGGAGTTTCTATATATAGTCCCTTACCGACCCCATGATAGTCTGCTCTACAGTCAAATCGCACTCCCATGAGGGTCGTTAGGGTAAATCCTAATGAATCTCTTTACCAATCATTACCTAGTCGTATGAGCCTCTCAAAGCGTAACACGTGTCATTTCCTGGTATCGACCGGGTTCTAGGGTTATGATGGCATTCATGAAGAGCCCACGTCGTGGTGCATTGCCCCTCAACCCTCGAGCTTGACGAGCCATAGGCATAACCAACCGTCTATCCTTGGGGACTGTGGGACTCTCGTTCCCTAGTCGTCCCATGCTAGTGGTCGGCCAAGACTTCCATGGTCTCGATCATTCGACACGATACACAGTCCTTCGAGCACCGAGCCTGCAAGGCGAAAGTGCTCTAATTCTAAGGATCGTCTTCCAAGTCTTTCTGTGTGGCCTACCGCGCTCGGTCGTCTGGCACGCTACAATCACAATAAAGAAAGTATAGATGTTGCCAGATTTAGAAATTTTAGAATCTTTAGATTATTTTTGTTTTTAAAAATTTGTATCATAGTTAAAATTATATATTAGTAATATAAATGAATAATTAATTATATATGTATATATGTGTGGGACGGGGTAGGTACCATAGTACCTATATCCGCACACATACCTTTTCAATTTTGCGGGTAATTACCCATACCGCACCTATACCCATTGTGCGAGTAATTAATCTATCCATTGTGGGTAATTTTTGTGGGCACCTAGTGGGTAGGGTACAAATCGCCATCCCTACTTGGACAATGCAACCCTAGCCTAATAAATCCTTTAGTTGTGCTTCACTTGGCGATGTGAGATTTCTCTTGTAGTTTTCCAAACACCAGTTAGCATCGTAGGCTCAATTAGATCAACCTAGTCCACACTTAGTATTAGTCTTAGCTGGTGAGTGTTACTGGGCCCCTGAATCAACAAAAAAAGGCGTACAGGTACCCACACGACCCCACTCCGTTGAGGACAAGCCTAGAAGAAAAAAAAATAGACTATTATCCAAGTCACAAACAAGTCAAAAAAATACTAAGCCCATTTGGACTTGAAGGGGGTGATTGAAACAGAAAACAAGTCCCACATCGCCCAAGTGAAGCACAACTGAAGGCTTTATAAGGCCGAGGTTCATTGTCCAAGTGTCTAGACATTTTGGAAAAATTAACGCTCACCAGCTCAGACTAATAACTACGTGGATTGGGTTGTGCGACTATGGGCTTGTGCTTGTTCAAAAAATCCAACATTGTATTAAAGTCAAATATGGCCTAATAGCCTTGATTCGAAAAAAGAAAAAGAGAAAACGAAAAAAAAAACTAAAAATCGAATTAGGCCTCTGATAAAAAAAAAGGACTACATGTAGCTACACGACTCGACTCCGTTAAGATCAAGCTCAAAATTAAAAAAAAATACAACCTCAAGCAGTAAACAAAAGAAGCAACAAAAAAAAAGATAAAAAAGAGGCGCCTGAGGAAAAATATGGACTTGAGAGGAAGTGCTGGAAACTAAATGCAATTCCGATGAGATAAGCAAGAAAAGAGCAAGGGTTTATGAGTTGGTGATTGAGTATAAAATGTCATGACTTTTTGGACCAATATACCCATACAAACTAGCCTGGCTAATAGACACTCCATCAATTGGGCCTGCTGCATGGTATCGGGCCTGTACTAAAACGTCCAACAGATAGGCCTCCAAGTTACTTATTCAATTCATTGCAAGCGCCATGTTTATTCGAGAAAATAGAAGGAAACCGTTTTAAAATTAAGCAAACTGGTATATAACTTTTATTCAGCTCGTGTAACAAATAGTTCAACAATAGATTTTTATGTGATAGTGGTTTCCTACGTACCATATTCAAATTAAAAAGACCAAAGAAACTATTCTTGGTCTCAAAAGCTCAAAGTTATTTATATCACAATTAAAGCACTAGATCTACAAACTTATGATATGATTTCCAAGAAGTGCTCTTACCAGCTTTTCTCCTTCAACAATATGTAATGACCAGCAAACATATCAGGTATTCAAAATGGGGTCCCTAGGATGCATATATAGACCATGGGGGAGGAGGTAAGCATTTGAGAGTAGTAAGAAGAAACACTATAAGCGTTTCTGCAATTCTGGTTATGCAATTGATCTATGATTGTCAGTAAGCAGCTAGCTAAGATTATGTCATACAAAACAGCATAAGATATCTAAGTTCTAACAGGAATATATTTAAAAAGAATATTTAACATACCAACATGCTTGTCAATGAATGGTTGCTTTTCCTTTCATTGCTATGGCTTTTCCTAATATTTCTTTTGCATGCAAAGTAGCAGACAGATTAAAGGCCATAGTGTTTTTAATTCGCTAAATTAAGAATGGAATTTTGCACTTAATTAGTGGACCAAATAGAAGCAGACCTCTCCCAAGGGAATGACCATTTTAAGTGACACATTTCATAGCAGACTACAATCTTGCTTGTGTCATTTGTGGGAAAATGCCTTAAAATCAGTTTGGAAGTCATTGGAATGCATAGAAGTGATTTTTTCAAGCAGTTGAATTGATTTACAGGTCATCTGAATCGATTCATGAGTATTCTGGAGCACAGGATCGTTGGAAGAGCTTATGGGAGTCGAAGTGTGCATGTGTGAATCGATTCACCAATTCGATTCACCAGTTTTGAGCTGAAGTATCACTTTGGGAGCTGAAGTGCTGAATCGATTCATTGGAGGCGGATTTTCAAGTGAGTGAATCGATTCACTCAGGCGTGAATCGATTCACGCTGTGCAATTTTGCGAATTATAAAACACAGAAGGGCAGAACGTGAAAGATAGAATGCAAAAACGTAGAAATCAGATTTGGGCATTTGGAAAACACATTCTAAACACTTTGGGGCTTAGGGTTTCATAGAGGGAGGGTTTCAATCTTCTTCTATTGTAATCTTAAGAGTTATTCATTGAGTGATTAAGAGATTACAATGTGAGAGATCTTGGTATTGTTCATCTTGAACAATAGAGGGGATTGGGAACAACAACTGTAAATTTCTTGGTGTAAAGACTCTTGAAGATAATGGATAATGGAGGGCTGCTCTCTCCCGCAGATATGCAACTCAAAACCCTAAAAGCAATCAAACAATAAAAGAGAGAGGAGAGGAAATTAAAACACAGTAATTGTTAGAATTGTTCTATGTTGATTCTTAGACTGTTGGAATTGTTTAGTTTAGTTGCTATTGTTTTTCGTCCCAATTCTTGTTAGAACACCAACATCATTAAACAATGGGCTAAGTATAATTATCTTTGCAAGTATGAAAAATGCCATTATGGAGAACAAATAAGAAAAATCAAATTCAGTTTATATTACCAATATCACCCCACTTGATGTTGGGATCTCTTTCCATAATCTCGTTACTGAAACATGTTAAACACTTCAACGACTCAGAGTTCCATATTCCTCAATTTGTCAGGAATCTCACCATTGTGCCCAAATATCATTTCCAAATTAAAGAAAAATATGATGCATATTAGGAAATAAATGCATATACCAGGCATTTATTTATGTGGGATCTAGACCGTAAGTTTGATAAACCCTCTTACAGTTTCCTTGTCATGCCCTTTTAAGCAAAGTCTCGCGGTCCTTTTAAAGATTCATCCAAAAAGAATATTACTGCTATTTTTTCGAAGAATTATGTTCACAAAAATGGAAAAAGTAGTGATCACAGGATAGGAGAGTACATCACAAGAGCATAATAAGATGCAATATAATGCAACGATAATATATTATCCATTTAAAAAAAGTTACCAAAAGTAATGACACATTTCAAAGCTCATTTACCCACTCAAAACTATTTTTCCTCGATAATCATGGATATCTATCACGGGTCAATGACACTTTCAAGCCACAGGGGCCACTTTCCATTATTGCTAGCTTACATCGTTCATGATGTCACAAGCATTTTCCTTTTATTTTAATTGTATTTTCGTTTTGTTTTTAATGCCTATATTACCCCTGTCAGCTAGTATAAATAAGGGTTGCTTATACGTTATTTTCATCCATGATTTTATAAATGAATTGAGTTGTTTGTTAGCATTTTCACATAGTGGATGCTCTGTTTTAGAGAGTGGATTCTCTCTGTTTAGGTTCTGTGTCATTTTGGTATCAGAGCACAGGTTTAGTGAGTTCTAAGTGAGAGAAGTGAGGAAATTCGAGTTTTTTGGTGGGTCTTCTTGAGGAGTCGAACTGCCCCTTCGATCAGTTTCCAATCTGAATTGCCAAAACTGACACTGCCATTGTGTTCGGAAGGTCCAAAAACCTTGGGATCCAAAGTTTCGCGGAAGGATGGTGAGACGCAAGGATCCATGTTATAATTTTGGGCCTAACTCATCCTTACAAAACCGGCTTGTAAGGTGAGATGTGCCATTTGTTTATAAACTCTTTTGAGGCCTTACCTCTAGTCTATGTGGGACTTGGGTTTTTTTCAATACACTCCCTCACACCCAACACTATTGGGCTTGGTGCGTGTATAATATGGTGGGTGATCCAATGGATCTAGGATAGACTCTGATACCAAAAATGTAATTTTTTGTAACAAACTGGCCACCCTCTCGTGCTGCCACTCGGTCACTCATAAGAATATCTACCACCCCATGTGGTATCTCTTTCGCCTACCACAAGGATTCGAACTCATGATCTAGGAGCTTAAGTACACTGAAGCATCCTTGTGTCTCACCACTTGAGCTGCACACGCCCGCACGCGCCGTCTGTAGCGCCCCGACTCTAATCAAAGCGTTACTTACTAAATTAACAAGGATTAAAGTTAAACCTGAAAGAAATTTTGCTTTATATAATGCTCCAGAAAAGTAAATCCTTTTTGAAGAACAAGACTTTGGCTAAATAAATTCTTCGATCACACAAAGCATTATAACACAAGGTTAATAATAAAAGACATTCATCAAAACTATAACCAAATCGAAGTCAATACAAAAACTCATAACAACTATGACTCCAATTTGGACTACAAATCATTAATTTAAACTTATACTAAACTCATACAGTATAATACCAAACTTGACTCGTACATAAACTTAAAAAATTTAAAAAACGACTCGTGATCCGGTATTAACTCGAAAGGTCTCGCCGCAAGGCAAGACCGAGCATCTAAGTAATGCTCTTCACTGCTCCATAAGCTAGTACCTGAAAACAACGTCCCCAAAACATAGTGAGTTATAAAAACTCAGTAATATAAAACTTAGAAATAAAACAGTTATACCGTTGTTTCAGCCATACTTGGTGTGCTAAGTATGGAAAACTCATTTCATCAGAAACACTGACATCAGCATCAATCTAACATTTAGGCTACACTAGAATATAGTAATTCAAACATTCTTTCTTTCGGAAACATAACATGAGTTAGGCACCTTAAGCATGAACTACCAAGGGTGCACTAACCTGAGTTTAAACTTAGTATATTGCCAGACGTGTTTATCCGGTCCAGTATACGCTTTGAAAATTGGGTACATTACCGGGCATGTTTATCCGGTCCAATGTACCATTTGTGACAAAACCAAACATGAAAATGCATAGTGATCACACATAAAGACATATAATCATCCTTTTATAATACATAAAGCACGGCTTACTGATCCCATATGGTTAAGTCATTACTTGACCGGGACACTACGTTCTGGGTTGTGTTGTAGGCTTAGGTCCCTAGACCCCGGTCAACACAGTCTACGGTATAGCAGTCATATGTCTATAACCTACAAGGGCGTCCCACATGTACATGGCTATACCGTCATGGCATCCTACGATATAGCGGTCACACGTCTATAGCCGGAAAGTGGCATCCCACAAGTCATGGCTATACCGTAAGCTCCTCTTATGAGGAGTCATGCAATAAGTATTTTTCATAAGCTTAATCATACTTTCACATATACTACATGTTACAATTAAGTAAATAGGCAAATAGGCCCTTGAACTTGTGCAACATTCACTCATTCAAACCATCACCAATGAAGTTTTACCAAATCAAGGATTTAAGTTTGACAAGCAAAAGAACACCACATACTTAAAACATATTTCATTTATATTCTCATGAGACCCATTTCTTTCCTATATAATTTTCCGAAATCCCTAACATCCAAGTATACTTTCATTCAACAAATAAGGAAGAGAAAACTTAGTATGGGACTTATGGATGCCCAACACTTAAAGGAACAAGATTTCCCAAAATAGGCTAGTTCAAACACAAAGCCACTTCAAAATTCATTCTTACATATTTGATCAACATGACCAAACTAAAATCAAGCATACCAATTGGAGCTTTGTGGAACTCGTAATGGGGCAAACATCACACAATGTTTGTGGGGGGGGGGGTTGGGGGCAGCCATCCAACCCTTAACCAGTCCCACTCAAATATCACAACTTCTACTCATTAATCATTAAAATCAAGAATGAAAATAATAATCCTAGCACACCCTAAGAGAGGTTTAAATTCGGGGATTCTATGTTACCTTTGCTCTCAAGTACTTTGGGATGAAAACCCTCAAATTTTAGGGCTTGGGTACCCAAAATCTACCATGGAAGCTCCTCCTCTAAGCTTGTATCACCATGGAAGTTGAATCCTTGCTTCTTCTTCCTTTCCTCCGTTTCCTTTTTCTTCTTCTTCTTCTCTCCCTCTCGGTCTCTATCTCTCTCTCTCGGTTCCTCTCCCTGTCTCGCTCTCTCTCGCTCTGTCTCTCCCTCTCATTGCTCATGGTGGCGCATCGCCACCTTCCTTCACGCCGCCACGCTCATGGAGCGCCAGAGCCGCCGTGCTCCACCTCCCTTCTCCTCTTCCCTTCCGTCGCGCCCTTCCCTATCTCTCTTTCCATTTTCTCTTTTCTTTCCTTCTTTCTCTGCTTCTTTCCTTTTCTTGTTTCTTTCTTTTACAGATCGCGCGCGTGTGTGTGTGTGTGTGTTTTGAGAGAGAAGAGGGTGCTTAGGTGGGTGAGAGGGAAATAGGGTGCGTGGTATGGGTTAGGGCATGATTAAATGAAAATCTTGCTAACAAACCCTCGTTTAATTCCTAAAGTTATCTTTTGGTTCTTAATTCAACTTTAGATAAATTTATAAATTAAACTACTCAAATAATTAGTCCCTCATTTCCTAAATAATTGGAAAAATTTACTATTTTACCCCTTTAGGCTTAACTATATTTTAAATCACTAAATTAAAGGTTATTAACCTCATTAATCCTTAGGGATTAGATCCCCCTTTTTACTTAGGGTATTTAATTAACAAGCTTAAGAAAGTTGGGGTGTTCACCGTCCCCGTAGACCTACGCATCGGTCACGTGCCATGCGCCCCAATTAGCTACGTCACCAGGCCACATCACATGTACACATCACCTGTCACCTCACCTACCACGCCATTTCAACAGCCAACCACTTTTTGCCACGTGTCACCTCATTCCACGTTAGCACCCAGACAACCAATTTTTTGAAATTATAGATAAGCCCCTTTACCTTCCTGTATTTACATTTTAGCCCCTAAACATTCAGAAATTGTAATTTGGCCCCTAAACTTTCTCAAAATGCCTCAAAGACGACAACCTCAGCATGAAATAGAGATGGAAGATTTAAGAAGACAAATTCAACAATTACATGATATTGTCAATGCCCAATAAGCCCAATTGGATGAATATCAAAGATTGGAAGATTTTGTGGGTATTTCGAAACAAAGTTCTCTTCCATGGGGCAATAGCAGATTTCCATGCAGCTCTGGCACAAATTAAGACAATCTCTTAGGATGGTTCGCTTATTGGGAAGGAAGACATACTAGTTTATCATTTTTGGATTGGTATATGGACCCAAAAGAATGTATTAACAGTCTTAACATTTTTAGGATCTAAGTTGTAATGTTGGGTTGGATTACCCTTTGTACTCCCTTTAACAATATTTTTGCTTATCAAAAAAAAAAAAGATCGGAAGATGACAAATCCAATAGTGATTCTTCCGCAACTATAAGACGTCGTCCACATCAATAACTGTTTAGCAGTGATGACATCAGGGTAAAAATTCCTGATTTTGAAGAAAAACTTTGGCCGATAATGATCATTGCTTCAAATTAAAGAAGCACGCTTCCATTTGGTGGGAAAATCTTAGAAAGAAGCATGAACCTGAAGGAAAAAGCAAGATCAGGACATGGGGAAAAATACATCGTGAGCTAACAAGTAAGTTCTTACCCTCATTTTACAATCAAGATAACTTATTCAACTATAGAATTTTCAGCAAAAAGACTTGTCTGTTGAAGAACATACTCAAGAATTTGAGATACTGATGATGAAATGTGATGTTCAAGAAAGGGAGGAACAAACCATAGCTCGGTACCTCGGAGGGCTAAGCACAGACATTGCCCATCCAGTCTAACTCCAACAGTACTGGTCTTGAAACGATGTTACCTATCTAGTTGTTCGTGTTGAAAAGCAGATAGCCAAAAGGTCTTCATACCAGCGACCAACTTCCTCAACAAATAATTTTTCAACCCTTACATCAAAAACCCTACAATCCATCTCTTCAAATAGACCTCCATACAAATCCACAAAAGAGCACAACTTCAAAGCAATCAAGTGTTACAGATGTCAAGGTTTTGGACACATAGCTTCTGATTGTCCGACTAAAAGAACTGTAACCACTATCAAGGAAGAAGATATCTAAGAAGAAAAGGAAACCGAAGAGGATGTTCCACCAATGTACGATAAAGAAATTGTGCATCCAGATCCTTGTGAGTTACTGATAGTGAGACAAAGTCCATATACAACACTAGAAGAACCATGATTGAGGAATAATATCTTCCATACTCACTATACTGTACAAGGTAAAGTTTTTTATGTAATCATAGACAGTGAAAGTTGTGAAAATATAGTATCAAACTACATGGTGGAGAAGTTAAAGTTGTCAACACAAAATCATCCTCATCCATACAAGTTAAAGTGGCTAAATGAAGATGAGGAAGTAAAAGTCACCGAACGATGCCTTGTATTCTCCATTGGTCCAAAATACCAAGACACAGGCATGTGCGAGGTCATTCTTACAGATGCTTGTCATATTCTTTTTAGAAGACCTTGACAATACGATCGTCGCGCCATATACGACGATTAGGTAAACATTTACTCCTCCGAAAAGGATGGAGTTAGAGTCAAGCACACACTAATACCATTAAGTGAAATTAAGAAGAAGAATCCAAGTCACTTGTGTCTTTAATGACCAAAGAAAATTTCAAGACAAATATACAAACTGAACAAATACTTGAACAAAAGATTATTCCAAAAGAAATTTGGCATGAAACTCCGCTATGGAAGAAAATGCTAAACTCAAGGGCGAGTTCTCTCCAACCTGGGGAGTATGTCACGGGTCAATGACCTTTTCATGCCACATGGGCTACTCTCCATTATTGGCAGCTTACCTCATTCATGATGTCACAAGCATTTTCCTTTTATTTTAACTGCATTTTCGTTTTGTTTTTAATGCCCATATTGCCCCCACTAGCTAGTATAAATAAGGGTTGCTTGTACTCTGTTCTCATCCATAATTTTAGAAATGAATTGAATTGCTTGTTAGCAATCTCACAGAGTGCATACTCTGTTTTAGAGAGTGGATTTTCGCTGTTCTGGTCCTGTACTAGTATCTATGACTAGTTAGACCGAAAACAATTACCCTACCACAATAAGGTGCTATAGTGTTAACAATTTGGGTTTGGCAACAACAAACGCATTGCCACTGACATAGAGTTAACTCCTTCCTTGTTGAAATGTGACTTAGCAAATCAAGCACTAGTAGGAAAAGAAAAGTTACAATGATCATGTTAATGGATATGAAGCTTAACTAATAGTTTCTTACACAAGATGAAATCAGCCTTTATACCTCAACATTTTTAAAAGGTCCTCTCGTCCAAGTTTTCTTTAAGTATTCATAAAACTAAAATATTTAAGAAACTTTAGTGAACTAAAAACTAATCTAAACCAAACAATAAGTATGCAAATCACAAAAGTATTTGTATGGAATAGTAGAGAATGGAATCACAAATGAATTGCTATCTCAATTCTTTATCTAAACTATCCAACTCAGTTTTTAGTCTGACATTGCAAACTAACATTTCCCCAATTGCATCTTTTTCATTCACCGAATCAAATCTTCACCTACCTACGCTTTTAATTTATTATCTATTTAAAAAAAATTTGCTACAAACACGTGGCAAAAACTATTTCCTCCGTTTTTTCTATAAAAAAATCATTCCTCATAAAAAGTTTAAAGGTTCCATTTTTTATTTCTACCCGTACATCAGTTCTTCTCTCGGCTAGTATCACTAAAAACCCCACTGTCCACCTCCTCCTATTCTAAATCTGGATCGTTACCCACCCCCAATTGTAAATAGGGCTTTTATTTCCCCACCTCCCCCACTTAATTTTTCCACCTCCCCCACCTAAGAAAAAGACTATTTTACCCCTTACTTTTCCTATCTTCCACATTCAAAATGTTGACGTTATTTTTTTTTTTTAGAAAAGTTTCAACCTCCGGATTCTTAATACCGGATCACTCCGGAGATAAGAATCCGGACTTTTTTGAACAATTTACCTCCCTTTTTGCTAGATCTGTAAAATTAAAAATTAACACGTCCGGATTTTTGTCTCCGGAGTGCTCCGGTATTAAGAATCCGGACGTGTTTTTGAACAATTCACCTCTCTTTTTGCTAGATCTGTAAAATTAAAATTAACACGTCCCGATTCTTATTACCGGATCACTCCGGAGACAAGAATCCGGACGTGTTAATTTTTTTGCTAGATTTACAGTGTCCAGATTCTAAAATCCAGACGTGTTATTTTTTTGCTAGATTTAAAGTGTCCGGATTCTAAAATCCGGAATTATCCGGATTTAAGAATCCAGAGGTGAGAAAAGTTGGATTTTTAACAAATGGATATTTTAGAACAAGGGCAAAGTTGGATTTTTAAAAATATGGGAGGTGAGAAAATTAAGTGGGGGAGGTGGTGAAATAAAAGGCCTTGTAAATAGTGCGCCTCTTCCAATTCCAAGCCCAACACATTACCCCATGCCAGTTCCAAACCTGTGTTGCGTAGCACCTCCGACTCACTGCGTTTGTGTCTCGTCTTGTGTCTCAATGTTTTTAATTTTTCTCTTTTCAATTTATTTTAGATTTTTTTTTTTTTTTTTGCACTTGAGTTTTGATGGCACTTTCTTGTATGTATAATCTTATAAATCAATGGCACTAGAGTTAATTACCTTATGTTTAATTGTTTAATTTCTATTATTGATTGAAGATAGCCATAAGCATCACGATCAGGATATGCAACCAAAAACGAGCTTCTAAAGTGCTTCATCAGTTCATCCTCTGCTTCCTTTTCGACCCCGAGAATTCAAAGGAACTCAAAGCGTGTGGCACTGTGCCAGTTTCGCGCAATGTGCACTGGCAACTCTCTTGCTAAAAACCAAAGTCAAATTTTGTCAATGAAGGTCTCCGATTGGTCCTCAAATCATCCATCCTTGAGGTATGCTGACTTTAAAAGCTTGATGAAAAAACAAAATATCTAAATTATATTGCAATATGTGTAGATTTCATGGCTTCATTATATTTGTTCATTTCATTTAGTTATATCAAATTCACCGTGCAATGCGCGGGTCACCAACTAGTTTAGCTTTAGTTTTTATGTTTGTTTGGAGTGGATTCTACGGTACATAAGTGAAATGAATATACCCACCATGTACAAGTACTTACAAATTACTCAAAACTCTAACGACGACCAATGTCGTCCCTCAAAAGTATAAGCTCACGGTCTCCTCGTTCTCATCACTGAGACGGTGACCTGATTAATGTCGGTTTGATAAAAACAAGCGAAAATGAGTAAGAATTGAGTTTTGAGGAAGTTTTGAGACACTCATACTCGTTTTCGCTTGTTTTTGTCAAACCGGCACCGATCAGGTCACCGTCTCGGTTGTAAGGATGAGGAGGACCGCGAGCTTTTACTTTTGATGGACGACATTGGTCGTCGTTACAGTTTTGAGTAATTTGTAAGTACTTGTGGACGGTGGGTATACTCATTTCACTTGTGTACCATTAGAATCCACCATTTGTTTGGAGTCCTCACATGAATCCCTTGATAGTATGGCAATTTGTGACGAACTGGAAAAACATTTTGAAATATGGCCACTCAAGCAAAATGATCAAATTTGGAATTTCGTAACATAATTTAAATTCTTGACAAATAACTAAATCTGGGCATCATCAGGACAACATGGAAGAAAAAAAAAAAAACACACACACACAGCATTTGAGCTTTGAAGCTCATTAGCTGCTTTCTTCACCAACAATGGGAGGTTAGGCACTTGCCCTTTTCACTCCCCTGCCAAGTTCAAACATGTAGCAAAGAAACAAGACAAATCAACAAAAAGCTTCCTAACAACTTGTTTCAACAAAGTGACACCCACATATTAGAAACAAGGATCAAATAAGGAGAAGCTTCATCAAAAGACACCTCCACATCAATCAACCCTGCAAAGTTTTATTTAGAGATTCATTTCAAACTACTTTCTTCTTCTTGTTTTAGGATCTTAGACTTCAGGTTCCCATCATCACGGCGCAATTGCGAATGAAGTGATTAAGCTGAACACTCCCACATTCAACTTGCCTCCATCTCAATTTCTCAACTTCTGGATCAGGACAACAAGTATATATAGCCAAAGCACGTTCTGTAAGGTTAACATCATGTGCACCAATAACAAGTAACTCATCACCAAGTGACTTAAAAGCCACACCCCAACCTCGTTGAGCATCAGCTCTCACAGGAACAACCCCCAACTTCTTCCAAGCATTACTTCTTTTGAGATACACTTTCAACTCATTTGAAGAAGCATCAAGAGAGTAAAGCTCATTATTAACAACAGCAATAAGAGGTGGAGACTGTGAAACAGAAAGAGGAATATCCTTCAACATGTGAGGAATCAAGTTCCAAGTGTTTGTTTTTGCATCAAAAAACTCCCCACAAGTGAGATCCTTTAGATCCTCATCTTGTCCACCAATAACATAGAATTTATTATCCATGTAACAACCTGAACAGAACTTCCTCTTTTGCTTCATTTTTGGTAAGGGTTCCCAAGTTTGGTTCTTGGAGTTGTATTTCTCAGCTGAATCCAAGACTTGTGTGTAAGTGTTTATGTCAAGACCACCAGCAACATAAGCAAAATTGCCACAAGTTGCTGATGCAAAAAGACACCTTGGATTGATCATAGAGGGCCCTTTGACCCACTCATTTGTTTCAGAATTAAATCTCCAAATAACAGCTCCATCAATTTCCTTACCTGAAACCAAAAGATGTGACCCTGCTGTAAAGGATTCCTTATCACCAAACTCAAAGTTGTAATCTGATTGAATTCGCGGGAGCTTTTTGCTTGACTTGAAAGGCCAATCCATTCCCCACCAGTTGCTTTCTCCACTTGCTAACATAAAAACTGAGGGCTCTTTGAATGCTAACTCTTTTCTTATTTTGTAGATTTCACCACTCTTCATTAGAGTTAAGAACCTTTTGTTTAGAAAGCATAGTTTCCAGTGGTGTGATCTTGGGAATCTCGCCAAGATCGAAGTCTCTAGCTCGTCGCTGAGACTAACAGTATAATCTGCATCCTGAGGTAAAGGTTCTGAGGAACCATTGCCATCAGAGGGTGACAATTCAAGGATTCTCATCTTTTGTGCTGTGGAATTGTGGTAACCAAGGGAAAAGCCACTACCAAAGTTTGGAACTGGTAATGCTTTTTTATTACTCATCATAGGTCATTCCTAGCCAAATCTTCTGTTTCTCTTTTTCTTTAAAATCCTCTGAACACCTTATAATCAATTGCCTGTAATATCAGAAAGAAAATTCAAACAAAAGTATCAGCAACAACAATTTTCTTGTTTCAAATATGAGATGTTAAGAGCAACAAATACAGATGCATAAATATACAAGTTGAACAAATAGATATAGATTTTTTTTTTTTTGATTGATTACAAATTTAGATCAAGGGAGGCACACTTCACGCAAGGTCGGGAGAACCACCAAGGCTTACGAAAGAATTTATGTATAACCTACTAATAGGAGAATTCAAGATTTGAAACTAAATTACAGCTAGTGCGAGCTGAGAATCTGACCATTTGTGCCAACCTCCGTTAGCTAACGGACATAGAAATCTCACAAACAAGAATGACAACCACAGATATTCTTCACAGGTTAATAAGTTATAATCAGTACTATTCCAAAAATAAGAATAGTAGAAACAAAATCAGATTTTCAAAAGCAGAATGAGAAAGTTTTTTTTATTTTTATTTTTATTTTTATTGTTTGATGGAAATTCTAGTAATGAAACCAAACTCAAATAAATCTTCTCACATGAATGAGCTTTTTTAATTTTTTTTTTTTTGGTGAGTTATCGTTATTCACATGAATGAGCTATGCCAGACACTGATCAAGGGAAACATTTACATTGGTTGAGTGACAAAAAAAAACTAGAAATAAAAAAGATTGTAAATTTCTAAAAAATGATTATGATATAGTCTATAGAAATGGATTGTCACCTTTTTTGCTTACATAAAAGATGCTTAACCAGATGAAGGAACCCAAAGCACAGAAACTAAAAGGCATCACATCATGAGAGGTTGATCAGTATTCACAGAGATTAACACTTAACCGAGCTGAGAAACAGAAAAAACCATAAATAGATTTAGAGGAGAAAATAAAGACAAGGGTTTGTGCATAAGTATTCAGAACCAAGAGAAAGGCTGCAAAGGGGAATGGAGAAGAGAAACGCCCATAAGGAAAGGCTTTCATATAATATATAAAGAGAGCAAAAGAAAGAGAAGAAAAAGGCACTAGCAAAAGAAACAGGGGGGGTGTAGTAGTGAACAAATTAGGGGAAACCAAGTCAAAGGTAGCAGTAAATGGAGTGCTGAACGTTACAAAACATGCAATCAAAACATAGAGAAAAGAGACGTTGGTGTTGGCCTAAGGCTCTTAACATCATAAACATGTGATGTTGAAGCTGCAGAGAGTGAAGGAGAAGACAGACACCAAGGTGAAGAAAAAAGGAGATCCAACGTTGGAGACACCCACCATTTGCTGGAAACCTAAGCTTAATTAATTTAGTATATGCTGTGTGTTTTTTGTACATTAAAATACACACCCAAAAAAAAATAATAATAATATAATTGGAATCCTGATGCAACCGCACTATCATCACCGTATTATTTTATTGCCCATTGAGATAAAGGTAAAGAGATTTGTTGAGGACTTAAGAGTGAGAGAGACGGACAACTGTGATTCACACAGTGACTGAACTTCGCATGATGCTACAGCAGTCCAATCTGAAAGAATAAAGAATGCAAAGAAATAAAACAAAGAAGAAGAAAGAGACAGAGACAGGCTATTGGCTATAGTTTCTCTCTCATAAGTATTTAGTGCTATTTATTTTCTTTTCAGATTTTCATTTTCTATTTTTAATAAGATACACATATTATAATACAAATTATCAAGGAGATAATATACAAAATGAGGATTTGTGGTCTAAGAAGTAATAGCATATTTGGAAATGGTGAAAACAATTTTGTAGTATTTTCACCATTTCCAAATTTGCTACTCTTTACCTATGTATATCATCCCACTTTAGATGTTATCTTCATGACATAGTATGTGTATCTTATTAAAAATAGAAAATAAAAATTTGAAAGCAAAGTAAAGAGAGTTCTCTCGTCTTGAAAATGGTTAATCGTACAAAAATAGAAAGAAAAGAAAAAAAATGATAAATTAACAGAAATGTTTTACCTATTCTACGTATAAAAACCTTTGCCTCAGTTACAACTAAAGCCGACAATTTTGGCCCGCACAAGTGTGCCGCCCCGATAAACTCGTGTTTTAGGCTGGGTTGAACTTATTAATTATAAGCCCAAACGAAACAGGTCCATTTTGGCTTGCCCTTTTTATGCATTTTTAGTACTTTGTGAAAAATACTAAAATGCGTGAAAATGAAAAATGCGTGACATGAAAAATATATGGCTATCCTGACCCCTTTTTGCAATTTGGCCTCATGGGCTGGGCTGGCCGGACGACTCGATTTTACAGCTATAGTTACAACTAGATATTATTAATATTTTAAAAATCCAATGGGTGATTCAATTGGTGAAGAAAATTGGTCGGATTAGTGATTTATGATTGAATGAATAATAATTAAATATATATTTTAAATATTATGTAATATGTAAAATAATAAAATAAATATACAGCTATAATAAATCAAGTTATTTAAGCTTTAAATTAAATAAAAATGACTTCAATTCAGGTTATGTAACATAAAAAAAGAAAAATGTAATAAAGTTTATTTAATATTAATTAATTTATATATATTAAAAATAGATTTGGGTAGTTAATAAATAATATAACTCGCGTTATTGATACTTGCATTATTGTAACCAAAAAAAAAAAAAGATACTTGTATTATACTCCCTCTGGTCCTATATATAAGAGATAAATACACTTTATAGGTTTATTGAATAACTAATGGTAACAGAACCCGAACCCGTGGGTACCCACCCAAGCCCGGCCCAATTTTGACGGGAAAAACCCGCTTTGACTGGGATGGGGTGGGGTTGGGGATGTCGATACTCGACCCGACCCGCCCCCGACCCGAACCCGTCCGGTTAAATATAAATTGTTAATTTTTATTTTGTTTTATGCATGTATACTCATTTATTTTGTTTCATATATTTTGTTTATTTTTAATTTAATCTCTTTTCAATAGAAAATTTTATTTTGGTTTATTTTATTTTATTTTATCATTGTATAATAATTATGATTTTATTTTATTAATTTATTAATTATCATAAATATAATTTTTCAATTTTTCTACATATATAGAGCGGAGTCGTGGGGCTCATGAAACCCGACCTATCGGGACGAGGATAGGAAGACAAAACCGAACTCAATGAAAATGGGGGCGAGGGACTGGGAGGCAAAACCCGCGCCCGACCCGGCCTGTTGCTATGCCTAGGTCTATATTAGACCAGATACATCAGTTATTCAATAAACCTAAAAAGTGCATTTGTCTCTTATATATGGGATCAGAGGTAGTATATACTTAGGCTGATTCTAACAGTACACAACCATATCATGTTGTGTATGATACAAAAAACAATTACAAAATAAATTTTCGGTCCCTAAAGTTTTTTAATATCATGAAAGTTACACCACAATTTCAAACCCTAAATCCCCTTTCTTCTTTGAGCGCATTCTACTCAGCCTAAGGTCAATGGTTAATTGTCTCGTATAAATATGTGTCTGATTTGTCTTCTGTATCTATCAAAGGTGTCCAAACTTGATCTTCTCAGTTCTCACGATTGAGTTGTCTGAAGTGAGTCCTAGTCCTTTGTCTGACGACTTGAGTCTTCATGAGAATGACTTATCGTAGGGGCTTCTTATTTATGAGTGGTGTCAGATTCACGTCTTCATAATAACAAGTTTTCTGAACTTCAGTTTCCTTATCTTTGAATTTTTCTTTTGCCAAGATCCATCTTAACCTAGAGTTGTCATGTTATTGCATTGACTCAGTGTGAGAAATATAGTAGATTTGATGTATTGTTTGGTACAAGAGAAACAAAAAACAAATAGTACAAAATTATTTATCTCTCCCTTTATTTGGTTGGATAGAAAGTGATAAGAGAGAAATGTTTTTATTTTTTAAAAGACAGTTATACCCTTGAAATAAAAAAATAAATATACAATTTTATATTATTTGAATTTCACTTCCTATCAAAATTAATTTAAATATTTATTTTAATTTATATAATTAATTTAATTTAATTATTTACATTATTTTAGATAATCTATGCTTCATATATAATAATTAAATAAGTTGAAATTATTTGTTTTATTTTGTGAACAATTATTTGCTTTTAATATAAATACATATTTCATAATATATTTACCTGCTTAAAAGTTTGATGAGCATAATAATAGACACTACACCAAAATACTACTCACATGATGTTTTTAAACTCCAATAACGTTTAAACATGATGTCATCTGATTTACATATTTTAGATAACGATTTTGGAAACGTTATATGATAGCCATATCACACAACATTTGTTTAAAGAAGTATTATCCAATGTTATTTTTTTCCGTTTCGTGTTTCAAAATCTCGCCTCGACCTCACGGTGGACCATCTCCACCGCAACTACCAGTGGCGTATCCAAAACCCTGGGTCAGGGGTTCAAACTATTGAACTTCTTAAAATTGTAAAATCACAATATATAAAAATAAAGACATAAATGTTAAAATTATAAAATTTTAATATATATATAATCAAACAAATTATATACATATTTATAATTGTCCTCTACGCAACTTTATGTTTTGAAATTGTTGAATGATCAACTCATTGTCAATGTTCATGAACACTTCTTTCTCAATATAAGTTACTAGATAATCATTAATCCATTTATCCCCCATTCAATTATGCATTTTTCACAATCTTCATAACAAAAAAGACTCTTTCAACGGTTGCTGTGGTGCAATGGGCAAAATCATTGCTAACTTTAAAAGAAGATAAACTAATGGATAAACTATATGCATTCCAGATTCAACCAAAATCCTGAAGCTGCATGTCCACAACAGTATAAAATAACTCAACATGATAGTGATGCTCTATTGTGATAGCTTGAATTTTTTCTCTACATTGTGATCTCCCCTTAGAAAATATACTTTCCATGTTAGGAATGTTAATGTCATGCTTATTGCAAAATAAAATAATCACCTCTTGCAATAAAGACTCTCATCTATTATCCCTCTTTGTTTGTAACTGCTCTTTGAGAGAGTATCATGAGAGACTATTGAGTTGAGAGAGTTGAGAGATGTGGGGAAGGGTCAGGGTATGCAAAATAAAACAGTCAAGGGGGTCAAGAAAAATATAATTATAAGGGGGTAAGTGAAATTTTTAAATTTTGAGGGTGTGCAAGTCCACACCCTAAGATTGCCTTAGGTCCGCCCCTGTCAACCACCTCTTCATTGAAACCCATTGAATCCCCAAATATCTCCCAACGCCATCGCTACCGCCTTATTGTCGTGTGAGTATCCCAAAATCTCGCCGAAAATGAACACTTGTATCATCAACTTATTGCCTTTGTATCTTCAAAATTGAACCTTGGGTTTCCCCCGCAAAATAAGTAAACAAGTGTAGATCTGCAAAAGAAACTATGAAGCAAATAGACGCAAATTATTTCAAAATAATCAGAAAAATAAGGAGAAGAAAACGAATGCAGATATGTGATAATACCATTCATGTTACTTTCTTTTTCAAATAAGTGAGCAACCACTCTAAGCGAGACTAATTCCACCGTCGTTCTCGCACATTTTGCTTGTTTTTTAAGATCTGTGAGCAACCACCCCAAGGAAGCAACTTGATTTGAATGAGTACTTCAGATAACATTTTCTCAGGTAAAGATTATCTGAAAGCTTCATGTTTTTTTTTCTTTTTCAGATAACACTTGTTCAAACAAGCGCTATATAAAAGCTCTGTATTTTTTTAGATAACGATTTTGTTAAAAACGTTATTAAAATGTCATTATTGGAATAAGTTTTTGGTGTAGTGAGATGAACAGTTTCCGTCAACGTGTTTTTGAAATAGAAACATGTGGATGTGGATAACAAGTAACCAAGGGTATAAGCAGAAATTACAAATAATTAAGCTGTTCTCTCTCTCTCTCTCTCTCTCTCTTGCCACAGTGATTGTAAAAGCTAGTAGACTCTACTTATTTTTTTCTCTTTCATATTTCTCTTCTAACCAAACAAGAGAAAAATATTCTTTCTCTTCTCTTTCTCTCTTATGTAATTCTCTCTTCACTATTTCTTTTGTAACATACAGAGGCCAAATCTTCTTAATTATATTCTAGTGATAATTCTTTGAGTTGTCTCAAAGTTGATTACTTGTATGAATATCTTAAATTTGCGCCCATAAACAAATTGTTTATGTGCTCAAGTTTTCCTATAGACGGTGAGTGTGATTTCAAACTCATTCTAATTATATCATCATCAAAATCTTAGATGAATAAATGGTTGATTATGTTTTTAGTCCCTATAAAATGAGCAAATTTTGGTTTTGGTCCCTTTAAAATCTTTTCATTAGTTTTCATCCCTCTAAAATCTGAAATCATAATTTTAGATCCATATGTCATCTGACATTCGTTAACAACTTATTTGCATAATTGAAGTTCACATAACCATCATAGGTGATAGCCAATAATGTTTGTGGTGTCATGTTAGCATGTGATTCTCCCTTGAGTCCTGTTCTGGACCAGTATCTATGATACTCATTCTATATGCGCTAAGCCAAAATAAGAAGCTCATCTTATCGCTGTCAAAATCTAGGAGACTTTACCAACCCGATAAGATCAACTAACTAAAGATAACAACCTCATCTATATATGAATAACGGCTACTTGACTTAACCATATTGGTAGTACACTATATAAGTCGGATTCCACTCAGAATCCATGTATGTTTTCGTTTTCTTTCCTAAAATACTTTGAGTATTGGAGTCCCTACAGATGGCCACCAGCTTCCGCTCCGAAGACATCGGCAATACTCTCTCAAATACTGGCATTCATCATTTACCATTGTTCAAAACTCGAGGTATCTTTCCTAGATCTCAATCCCTGATTGTTTTACAAGCTATACCAAGTGTGAAATTAAACTCAAGACTTCTTGGAAAAAGGAAAGAAGTAATTTTAATGTAAATTCAGTTTAAAATTTTGATATATGTTATTAGATGAATATTGTACCATTTAAAAAAGAAAGGGAGCAAAATAATATGGAAATACTAGATAATCAGTTTTCGATAAAGTTGTAAACCTATACACACACATATTCTAATAATACAACCACTTCATATATTTTGACTTCAATTATGAATATATATCGTCATAGTTGGTATTCATATAGTATACCATGACAAGCTATGAAAAAATAGTGCAAACAATGTTTTTCAAATCAGATAGAAGCTTCTTTTGAGCCCTTATAATAGTGGGAAGTGGGGAGGAGAGGATCGGTAGGTAGAGGGAGGAATAATTGAACAGTGCAATCAGTCTTTTCTTTGGCCAATAGCCTATGCCAAAGCCAACCTAGCTCCCATAAGAATTAACCCATAATTTAGGCTTTAAGGCAATTAGGTGACAATTGAATTACTAAAAAAGTTTACTATTAAAATAACAATGGATTCTCTAGTTTCCAAATTGCGCAAGGCCACATAAACTATGTTTGTTGATGAATTTGGGAATCTGACCATACCATTTTATTGACCACTAATCTTACAGTTTGGTGGCATCGTACTATTTAAAAAGGAAGGAGAAAGTACGGTGCGCCATTAATTCATTGATTAAGGTTACTTTTTCTAGGGAGGAATACAATTTCAAAGAAGAAAGACCACTAGATTATTTTTTTCATTGTGCTTTTCCTTTCGGAAACGGAGTCAGCAATCAGAAACTTATTATTTATACTCATTCCGTTATTTTTTATAAATTCCTTTAAACAAACAAACACATATTAAAAAAAAATAATTAGTATAATTAAATTTGTCTATAATAAGTATGTTTTTTCAAATTTATCTTTCATTTATTATAAATCATACTTTTAATTAATTAATATATGTCTTGAATTTTGTATTAATTAGGAATACTTTTGGAAAAAAATAATTAATATATTTTGTAATTTGAAAAGGGGCTTATAATTAGTTACAATTTTTTTTCTAAAAGGGATTTATAAAAAGTATCGGGGGAGTATTCTTTAGCATTAAATATGTTTTAATCCCTATAAAATGGACAAATTTTAGTTTTGCTCCGTGTAAAAATATTTTCTTTGGTTTTCATCCCTCTAAAATTTAAAAACATTATTTTTATCCTTGTAAAATGGGAAATTTTTATTTTGACCCCTGTAAAATGTTTTTCTTTGATTTTCATCCCTCTAACACCTGAAATCATTGTTTCTGGTCCATAGTATTCATTTTATGGCAGATAAACAAAATTCATTTTAGGGGTCAAGAAAAAAGTTTCAGCTAGTTACATGCCAACATAACATTACATACATCATTGAGTGTCACCTGATATGGCCACGTGACCTATCGTAAGACACATAAGTAATTAACATATGTAGTATTACGGTAGGGACCAAAAACAATACTTTCATATTTTAGAGGAATAAAAACCAAAGAAAAAAATTTACAAAGACTAAAATCAAAATTTGCTCATTTTATCGGTATCAAAAGCATATTTAACAAAAATAGTGTAATTAAAGAGTATATCAATGCTATTATAATTTCTCAAAGTAGCACGGGACAAATATACATACATTAAACAAAGTTCAAAACAAACGCACGCAGAACGTAATGTATATGATTCTTGGTGAGTCTACAAGGTCATATTCCTTCTGCACTTTCATTAGTGGGTGTTATCTTCCTACACTCTCCATTTATGTGGCAAAACTCGATTGATGAAATGAGCTTCCATGGTGAGAAAGTAAATTCTAGATTACTGTCTATGCTTAGTGGGCTGTAAAATGGTGACACAGACAAGGATTCTTTATATTTTTAAATAATAGTATGCTCAAATTTATAATTACTACATCAGCTTATATTTCTGGCACGGCCGCTCGTAACGTAAAATGAAGAGAAATCTAAGGTGGAGTAATAAGAGAAAGGTGCGTCCCGGCAAATTCGGATGAGAAACGAAGAGAAACGTAGAATACAAGGATGCAAATATAAAAAATATAAAAACACTTAAAGAAATATTAATATTAATATTAATAATTAATAATATACACTCTAACATAGTTGTAAGATTTAATTATTCTCTAAGTCTTTGAACTAAAACAATTTGTATTTAAGTCCTTGGACTTATAAAAAATTTATAATTGGGTCACAGAATATTAATCGGATCACTAAATATTGAGACGGCCCAACTAATGTAGCAGCAATATTGCAATGGGTCAGCGACCAATGTGAACGAGAAAGAGACTGAGGATTGCAGGGTGTTTAGGGCTTGCGCGATAAACAATCAAAGGCAGCTGTCTCAATCTAAACGAAAGAGAGGTCACGGCGAAAGAAAAAACACTGGTGCAAAGATTCAACAACACTCAAGTTCGAATGATGTTGTTCAACGACAGTCGTAGCAAGATCCGATTTTGTGCTCCTTCTCTGGTTCTGGAAACTCAAAGTTCCCTGACGGCTCGATTTTGTGCTGGAGCTCCATTGCGGACTCCGACATTGGGAGGCAAAATATGAAGTTCTGGGAGTCTTATGATGGCTCGGTGGCTACAAAAGTATGGAAGAATGCAAAGAAATCGGGGGTCCGTGGGAGGGAATCAGATAATGTTTATGAAGCACAAATTCTGGAGATTGAGAATAGAGATGGGGCTTCTAAGGAGAAAAAGGGGAAAAAACCAGTGCCATCATGAAGATGTTGTCCTTGAATGTGAGGTGGTTAGGGGACCAAGCTAAGAGGAGAAGGCTCAGGTCCCTAATTCAGTCAGGTGCATTTCAAATTTGTCTAATTCAGGAAACTAAATGTGTTGATATGTATGCTATTAATTTAGTCAACATTTGGGGTAGTAATGACTTTGAATGGGTGGCAAAACCGTCAGAGGGAATGTTAGGAGGGTCCTTGATTATATGGAAGCAAGATTTTTTTGAATTTAAATCAGTGTTCAATGGTAGCGGGTATGTTGGAGTATCTGGTAAATGGAAGGACAAAATGATTTATGTAATTAATGTGTATTCTCCTTGTTCTTTGTCCGGGAAAAGGAAATTATGGGAAGAACTATTGGTGTTAAAGGAGTCTGTAGAAAAGGGGGAATGGTGTATTAGTGGTTATTTTAATGCAGTGTCACTAAGAAGTGAAAGAAATGATATCTAGAACAGCAACAATCGCTGTGAAATTGAAGAGTTTAAGTTGTTTATTAAAAAAATGGAGTTGGTGGATCCTCCTTTAGTGGGGAAAAA
Source organism: Calophaca sinica (assembly GCA_037113605.1). Taxonomy (NCBI): domain Eukaryota; kingdom Viridiplantae; phylum Streptophyta; class Magnoliopsida; order Fabales; family Fabaceae; genus Calophaca; species Calophaca sinica. Next base: position 50,084,658 of record CM073733.1, read on the forward strand.
ATTTACTTGGTGTAGTGCTGATGGAAAGTCATTAAGTCGACTGGACCGATTCCTTCTTTCTGAAGGGATATTGGTTGCGTGGGGGATTTCATCACAACAGGTTGGAAAAAGGGTCATTTCAGACCATTGCCCAATTTGGGTAGAAGATTCAAATAGCAATTGGGGTCCTAAATCGTTTTGTTTCAACAATTGCTGGTTAGAACATCCAGGATTCTTAGCTTTTGTAGAGGAGAGCTGGAAGTCATTCAAAGTGGAGGGGTGGAAAGGATATGTGATAAAAGAAAAACGAAGCTACTAAAGGAGAAATTAAAATGGTGGAATAAGGAGGTATCTGGATATTTGGATCTGAATATAGAAAGGATTGTGGATGATCTAAATGCTTGGGAAGATTTGGCAGCTGAAGGGGGGACTGTTGATATGGAACATATGAAAGAATTATCTGTTAAATTCGGGTAGCAATGCGTTTAAAGGAGAGCTTAATGTACCAGAAATCTAGAGCAAGGTGGGCTTCGGAATGGGATGCAAATACGAGATTCTTTCATGCTTGTATTAAGTCGAATCAAAGGAGAAATAATTTGATAGCGCTACAGGTAGCTAAAGATCAATGGATTGATGGCGTGCAAGATGTTAAGGCTGCGGTTAAAGATCACTTTGTGAAGATTTTTTCAGAATCAAATCTTAGTAGGCCAGTGCTTGATGGGATTGAATTCAACCAGCTTTTGAGAGAGGATAACCTTAGTCTCACTGCACCATTCTCTATTGAGGAAATAGAGGATGTGATATGGAGTTGCAATGGTAATAAGAGTCCTGGGCCTGATGGATACAACTCCAACTTTATTAAATCCTGTTGGGGGTGATTAAGGACGGTGTGGTGTCTTTCTTGGAAGAATTTCACTTGAATGCTAGGCTGCCCAAAGCAATAACTGCTTCTTTTTTAGTGCTAATTCCTAAATCAGATCATACAAAATTGTTTAATCAGATCATACAAGATATAAATCAGAGTATAGGCTGATTTGTTTAATTGGAAGCTTATACAAAATTGTTACTAAAATGCTTGCTAATAGGTTAAAGAAAGTACTAGGAAAGGTAATTTGCTTGTGCCAATCAGCGTTTCTTACCGGAAGACAAATACATGATGGTGTACTGGTGGTCAACGAAATTATAGATCTAGCAAAAAGAAGGAGAGACAAATGTGTGCTACTAAAGATTGATTTTGAAAAAGCTTAAGACTCGGTGAGCTGGAATTATCTGGATTATATGTTGACTAGAATGGGCTTCAATGAGAAATGGAGGAGTTGGATGAGGACATGTATATTCTCTAGTTCTATGTCTATATTGGTTAATGGTAGCCCGACAGAAGAGTTTATTGCAAAGACAGGTCTTCGACAAGCGGATCCATTGGTCCCTTTTCTGTTTCTTATTGCGGCTGAATGTTTGTGTAGATTGGTGCACAAGGCTGAGGAACTTGGATGTCTCAAAGGATTTTTGGTTAATCAACATATTAGATTCTCCATTCTCCAATTTGCGGATGATACTATTTTAGCATTTGAGGGGTCATGGGAGAACTTGTGGATGAGCAAATCAATTTTTAGGAGCTTTGAACTTGTTTCCGGGCTGAGAGTTAATTTCTTCAAAAGCAATATTTTTGGTTTAAATGTTGATGAATTCTTTATGAGTGCAGCTTCAGAATTTCTTTCATGTGGAATTGGGAAGATTCTTTTCAAATTCCTTGGAATACCGGTTGGTGCAAATCCGAAGAAAGAGGCTACAAGAAATCCAGTGGTTGAGGAAATGAAGAAGAAGTTGTCCGTTTGGAAGGGAAGACATCTTTTAATTGGAGGTAGAGTGGTTTTACTCAATTCTACTCTTGCTAATATGTCATTGTATTTTTTCTCCTTCTACAAGGCTCCAAAGAAAGTTCTGAACTCCATCATTAGAATACAAAGGGATTTTTTATGGGGTGGGACTAATGAAAACAAGAATATTAAATGGGTTAAATAGGCAAAATTATGCTTATCAAAAAAGAAGAGAGGACTAGGAGTCAAAAATATAGAATGGTTTAATATTGCATTACTAAGTAAGTGGAGGTGGAGATGTTTGGAGGATAGGAAAGCTATTTGGTATGAGTTACTTGAATATAAGTATGGGAACTTGGTAACTAACTCGCTACAGGGTGGTTCTACAGTAACTGGCAGCAATTGTTCCACTTGGTGGAGAGGCATTATGTCTTTGGATTCTGAATCATGTGTTGTTCCATATCGATTTCGTGATGCTGTTAGGTGTAAGGTTGGGAATGGAGCTAAAATCAGGTTTTGGGACAATAGGTGGTGCGAAGCAATAACCATTAAAGAATTGTTTCCAAGATTGTACCTAGTTACCACGTTAAAAGAGGGACCTGTGGCGGACATGGGGAGTTGGTTGGGGGAAAGTTGGGGTTGGGATTGGAAATGGAAATGAGATTTATTTGCATATGAGGAGGAGTTATCGTTGGAGGAATTACTAGAGCCAATAAAGCCGAACCGTGACGCAGATGATGTATGGCACTGGGTTCATGACAGTTTGCACAAATATACGGTAAAATTGGGGTATGCATTGTTGCCGAATTTGCAAGGAGATGTAAACGAAAACTCAAATCTAATGAAGGCGTTGCAAGGACTGTGGAGGAATACGATTCCATCAAAGATAGCTATTTTTGGTTGGAGACTTTTGCAAAATCGTCTTTCAACTAGAGAAGCTTTACACCATAGAAGTATTGTCACTTCGGCCCATGGTATTTCGTGTGTCTTTTGCTTTGCACACATTGAAGATATAAATCATTTGTTCTTTAATTGTCCCTTTTCTTATAATGTGTGGCTGGGGGTGTATGCATAGTTGGGACATGTTGTTGTTTTCCATAATAATGGAGTTGAACACTTCCTACAGTATGGTGTATTAATTAGAGGAAAGAGATGTAAGATGGTGAGTCATATTGTTTGGTGTGCTGTCACATGGGCACTTTGGACAATGCAAAATAAGATAATTTTTCAAGGAGGAGTAGCTAGTTATAGATATATTATTGATTACCTCAAAACATTGACATGGGGATGGCTTATTAGGAGGGGTTAGAAATACAGGTTTGGTTTTTTTTATTGGTGTTGTAATCCTTTGGGATCTATCAGAGCCTTATAAGATGATTATATGCATGGGTTGGAATACCCCTTGTACTCCTTATTAATAAATTTTGCTTATAAAAATAAATTGATAAACTAAAGCCATAACCATACACCATTGATTAACAATGAACAAAAATAATATTCCTTTATTACTATGTTTAACATCAATGACGAGAAAAAGCCCAAAAATGCATTTTTAGGCAAGCATGGCCTCATGCACGACCTGGGTGCACAAAGCACGACCATGCATGATGCATTGTGTCTAAGAACGGCTCGTGCAATGATGCACGACCTCTTGGTGCCAAAAATGAGATCGAAGCACGACTGTGCATATTCTGCACGTTACCCTCTAGGTTCTCATCTGCGGTCCCCTTATTGTGCCCCCTAGCATTGCTAGACTAGGGATTGGCAAAATACCCATACACGTGGATGCCCACGTGGAATACCTGCAATGGGTAGTAAATGGATACCTATTGGATGGAGGTGTAGATCATATTACACAACCATCGGGATCCCCGCATATGCATAACAATTTTATTTTCTTCATTATTTCATATTCTTTAGTGGATGAACCCAAAATAACATTTGCTTTAAAATATATAGTATATTATACAATGTTATTGTTATCACCAGAAAATAGCAAAGAATAAGCCGATTAGGGCAGTAACCGATGCATGATCTAACCGATCAAAATTATAACCGACGGTGGTCTTATTGAGTCGACGCTGGAATCGAGAGTTGATAAAGACTCAAGGGGCACTATGAGGTTAGCCGATCGCTAAAAAGTTTAGCCGATAGTGACTTAAACAGGTGTTTGGATGTTACAAGGCTATCGACTAGTTGAAAGTTACCGCACAGGAAACTGTAGGACTTGACCAAGAGCTTGAGATAGATGTTATGGAACTTTGGCGGCAAAAGGTTTGACGTCAGTTCTTGAGAGCCCTCAACATAATTAAAACGTGACAGCTGCTCTTTTCAGCTAAGGATAAGGCAGTTACCCCACGAAGCACATAAACGTAGCAGTTGAGGGAAGCGTGACTGCTTGTTGTCAACTACTAGCGTAGTGAGAGCGTTCAGTGGTCAATAGGGGGCTGTTACAATTTTGTTTTCTCTTTTGTATATATACACCTTGCTGAGAAATTGTAAAGACACGACCAATCAATTAAACTTATATTTTTCTCTCAAATTTACATCTTTGATTTAGCCGATTTTATGTCTTAGTCTTAGTTTAGCGAAGATTCACCAATTTCAATGCTTTCTATAGTAGTTGGGAAACCCATAACTGAGAATTAGAGTTCCGTTCTTAGTGTAATTGTTTGACAGGAATCAATTTGTCAGCTGAATATTAGCTGATCCCTCAGCTGATCTGTTCACGCAAACAAATTTTGGCACGCCCGATGGGACTATAGGTGAATCGAAGGTCAAGTTTGATTCTCCAGGGCAGGATCATGCTTGGCATATGCACTTGAAGTCCGGAAAGAAACTCAACAATAGCATGGAATCGGGTTCCAATCCCAAGAAAAACCCACCACGCAAGAACAACGAACCAACATACACCCTAGGTATGCCCACATCGATTGAAGACATTCCAGTCTCCGCAACAGCCTCAACTACCATGAATAAACCTGAAAATACTGAAGTCCCAGTGGTCATGACCACTTCCTTCATCAGGCAACAGATTGACATGGGAATTCACGACACTATGTACCAGGTGTCAAGGCAATTAGCAGATATTGTCAAGCCTATGGTGCACAACGAGGTTCAGTAGGCACGAGACGTGGAGGCGAGTCGAGGGCAGCAAGGGGAACATTCGGCAAGTTCTGCGATACCCGTGGGAAGTGGCAAACTCAGCATGCCCAAGGCAGTCAGGCTTTACAGCCTCAGCCGAATGTGGTTCAAGCTGGGCCTTTCCAGGTACATCCGAACACACAGCCGACAAGGCCACCAATCCAAACATTTGGAGATCAACCGAACGCGTGGATACCATCTTATGCTGGGGGAAAAGCTATGCCAACTGATCAAGCAAATCTGCAGTATGGGCAGATTAATATGGCTCGAAGGCCAGTTATTGCAGCTGGACACATTACTTTGCTGCTAGTAATGTCATATGCCCTGACATATGGCCCTCCTGTGCAGGCGAACACTCATGGTCAGCCGAATTAGCAGTCGATAGCCCTTGGTTATGGTTCAGGGAAGCTACCTGGGGATTGCAACCTCAACAATCCACCATTCTACTAACCACAACTAGTCCCCACACCATACCATCCAGTAAGCTCAAACTTACCACGAACGGTTGGGAATTATGAGGGAGAGCAGACATGGAATCCTGTTCCACCATTTCCCCACAATTCATCGGCTATTCCAGGAACCCAGGGAGGAGGTCACGGGGAATATGGTCAAGAGCAGTAATGGAATATCAATCCACCTCTAGGCAATGTTCCACCAAACACTTTCAACCCTCAGAATTCATTGCAACAGGCTTCACCTTGGAGACCCATGGGTCAGAACGTGCCTCAGCCGAGTCCACAAGATAATCGACAGGGGCCTCTCAGCTGATAAACCCAAAGATGATTGCAAGTAATATTAAGAAGTACTTTGGTGTGCAATTAAAGACGTTGGATCGTCCTGTTTACAGGAAACCTTACCTTAAATGGGTGGATCGGATAATCCCTCTTCCTAGGGGATTTAAGACTCTGGATTTCACAATATTCTCAGGGGAGGATAGCTAGTCTACCATGGAGCATATAGGGCACTTCACAACCCAATGTGGTGAAAGTAGTCAAAATGAGTACCACAAACTTCAACTTTTCCCTTTGTCACTCACTGGGACAGCCTTCACTTGGTACTCTTCATTACCTCCTAATTCAATGCAAAATTGGGCCGACATGGTGAGATGTTTCCATGATAGATTTTATCAGGCTCAACCCTAAGTCACGCAGCAGGTTGATGAATCGGTTGCTGACTACATTGAGAGGTTCCGAAAGAAGGCAAGGAAATGTTCTGTACAATTCCTTGAAACAGAATATACTTCCATGGTTATCAACAATATGCATCCTCAGCTCAAAGAGAAGCTAGTAGGACAACCTATCACAGACTTGAACTAATTAGCTGAGAGAGCTTTCAGGATTAATCAGTACATCCAGGAGAAAGAGAAAAGACGGGCCAGTCGTGGGAAGGGTCCCTACTTGGTTTCTATCATAGAAGCAGAGGAATTTGACTCTGAATCGGTTATCTCCATGGTTGACATGATGGTAGCTGAGATAGTCAAAGGGAAGAGTTATTCTTGCCCCGCATTGAAAGCAGATATGGCCAAGGAAATTGAGTCAGCTGAGGACAGGGCTGGATACTCTTTTGATATAATCAAGGCGGACCAAATCTTTGACTATTTTCTCAAAGACAAGCATATTCGGCTATTAGAATGGCATCAAATTTTGCCTCCTAAAGAGCTGAAGAATAAGAAATACTGTAAGTGGTATAACTCCTATAACCATTCTACAACTAATTGTGTGGTTTTTAGGAAAGCAATTTAAAGAACTATCAAGGAAGGTAGATTCAAGATAGCTGACAAGAGCATAGCTGAGATGTCCGTGGATAGTAATCCCTTCCCTGCCGTGAATATGGCCATGGTGTCTTTCTCAAGGCCGGATCAACCCAAGTCATCAAAGGGGAAACAACCAACGAGGAGTGTTTGGGTGCCCAAAGATGAGTCCAGGAGGGACGAGGAGGTCACCATGGTGTCTGTGTTCGACAGATTGGGTAGCCCGTATGTGTTGTCTAAGAGCACGATGAGTCGACCATCTACTAGCTGAACCTATGGTAAGCCTCCTAGACCTGGGCATTTAACTAATGAACTAATTAACTACTACCACAACACGTGCCTGACAACAGGGATGGTGTAGCATGCTGAGAGTCTTGGAGGCAAAATCGGCTAGAAATGATCGCTGAAACCCAGCTGATTATGCTTAAGATCACTGAGGACCCTCTCCCCAAATCTAAAAGATTAGCGAAGTTCAACATGGAAGGGGGAATGTCTTCCCTTTGCATAACAGTGAGAAATGATGAAGAACTTAGGCCACAAAGGATGATCAAACCAGCTGCAAATGTCAGAGAAGGGTAGTGGGTCGTCAACCAACCTCCCAAGAAGAAAGAGGTCAAGCTTACTTTGACTAGAATTCAGAAGAGGAGGCTGCAGCGAGCTAGAACCTTGCAGAAAATGAAACAAACATTGCAAACGACAGCTGATGCCAAAACAACTGACAAGAAGAAGATTCCAGAAGCAAAAGTAGCCGAGGCTATTGATAGAGCTTTTGGACCTTGTGGGTAAGAGCCTGACAAAGTGGAGACTGGGCAAACTATGGAGGCCTAGATGGCAAGTACCGTTACAGCAGCTGACATGGACCAACTTGACGAAGAAGGACAACACATTGCCATATTCACACAAGGTTTGAGTGATGGAGATGAGTTGAACGCAAAAACTGACTATCTAGAGGACTCCATACTGGACTGTATCTTCAATGACGAAGAAGATGGTTTGATGGCAACCATTGAAGTGGTCAGTTTAATTCCAAGTGAGTTCTGGCCTGGTTATCCACAAATTGAACACTTGGAAGGAGATGTTTGCGTGGAAGAGGCAGAATGGGCAACTTTAGCCGATAACACGACAAAAGATGCTTTGAGTAATGTTTTTGATAAGCCAACTGAAGACATCGTGAAACACCTGAAGCCCTTATTCGCGAGAGCTTACATCAATGGCAAGGCCTTCAGGCAAGTGTTTGTTGACAATGGAGCAGTGTTGAATGTGATGCATGTTGCTACCTTAAGGAGTTTGAACAAGTCTGAGGATGAACTGATCCCAACTAACATGATGAACGTGAACACAAGAAGGGGGTTGAATTGTGTTAAAAACTTTTCGCTAACTTTACGTAAAAAACACTTCAACACAGATTTTTCAAAACTGTTTGTATATCAGATGCAGAGAAATAAACCGGATGCAGAAAATAAACCGCTTATGAAAACTTGTTTTACTAAGCAAGGTAAAGATAAATGTAAAGCAGTAAAGGATGAGACATAGAGATTTATACTAGTTCATCACCAACTGGTAGCTACGTCTAGTCCCTTCGTTCCTGAAGGATTTTTCACTATAATCAACTGATTACAATTTTTCTCAAGAGTATTCTTTTGTCACAAACTTGACAATACTCTCAATTTCTCAAAACGACTCAGTGCAGTCGAGCCTTTGAGGAACAAAGCCTTAACTAGGCCAAATACAGTTTACAAAAGAGATTATACTTTTGAATACAGTCAAAATATCTCTCACAGAGAGGATGAAAAGATTAAGCTCAAAACAGAATAGCTTTCTCAAAGAAAGTATAAGATGCTGAGTTCAGTTCTGTGTAGACCAGAAGCACGAAACTTGATTGCTCACTTGAGTAATATTGCTTTCAGAATGAAGTTTCTTCACTAGTTTTTCAACTTCTCTTCAATGAATACCTTGGGGTATTTATAGGATTCTTCAAAGGTATTACCGTTGCAGTAAAAATATCTCCTTTTCATTGAGTGAGGTAATTTGAAATGTAGTCATTTTCTTCCTTTCCAGAGAATATCAGAATAGTACACATTACCGTTTTCGTACTATCTGTAATTTGCAATTGCCTTGTATGATTTTTTGTCTTATGCTAAAGGTATCACATTTGCTTCCTCGTACATCAAAATGAGCGCATAAAATCAAATTCGAATTTTGTTCCAGAACAGTCTGAGGCTAAGAGCAAAAACGTGATCATCACGTGCTTCATTAAAGAGATCAGACGCCGCCGTAATGCAGGACTGACGTCAGAGCAATTGAGTATTCCACGTGTGAAAGAGTAACACTACTGGATGCTTGCTGTTAGCAAGACGCTGGAGTGAGTTTGGATGCTGATTGTAAATTTCTTCTTCTTCCTTGAGTGTTTCGTACATATATATGAAGTTTTGATACCTGTACACTCAAAGATATGTTAGAAGATAAATTGTTCTCTTGAGAAATACTTTGCTATCATCAAAATTAATGAGGGTCTAAACTTCTCAATCATTTAGGTTCCAACAATCTCCCCTTGAATTTAACAATTTAGATATATAAGAACAATTCAGGTATTAAGGTGATTATTGATAAACAAATTCATTTAAGTGATCACAAAAATACGTAGATGTATCAGAGCATATATTTAACAAAGTGAGATCGGATACTGATTTTCATTTTATCAAAAAGATTTTTATTGTACCAATTTTATTGATCATTATTAGAGTACTGGGTCAATGAATATCAACGCATTAATAGATATTAGAGCAATGAATAACTATACAAATGCTATGTATGAGATGATATGCAAGATACTTTAGTTTTTGTGTATGTAAATTTTGTCAATCAGACTTTCACGTGTTCATCAAACCTTTCTTTTACTCCCCCTTTTGTCATCAGATAAAAAGAGTGTAAAACACATCATAGTCAAAATATGGCTTAGAAAAATTTGAATATATATAAACAGATAATCTGATATAGGTATATATATAGACAGATAATCAGAGTAAAAACAATGAATATATATATATAAGAGTACCAAAAAAAATTTATATCACACAAAAAAAATAAAAAAAAATTAAGGGTTTGGTGGAGTTGGTGGAGGGATGTTGAGACGTTCATATAGTAGCTTCAATGCATTCTGCAGCTAAGTAACTTTCAGGTTAGTGGCCTTCATTTCTTCAAACTCTGCTTTGGGAATAATGACCATTTTAACTGTAGGAGTAGAAGTAGAGGGTCCAGCTTCTGATACTGGTGTAGGTTTCATCTTCTGATGCTCTGTTAGCACCCAATTGGACAGCTTCAGTCTCAGTTCCTTCTTTTGTTGAGCCTTTTGAAAGATCGCATCATTTGGTATAAACCATTTGATGAGACTTCCAAGTTTTCTTTGCTCAGATTCTGCCTGAATTCTCCTTCTTTTCTCCACCTCTTCTGGATACAGCAAATCCATGAAGATAGTTTCTCTATGCAGAAGCACGTCAGTAGTGAAAGCATCAAACTTATTTCCAGTTTCTTCTCCCCATATTCTTTTGATGAAGGCACTCAAAGCTTCAAAAATGAAAGAGAGTCCTTCATTTTCTGCCAGGTATATTCTTCTCAGATTTTTCCTGTCATCTTCTGTAAGCACTAGAGGGATGAGGCATGGTAACAAGGCTTTGTCTTTCCAAGACTCATACCATTGACTCTAAGTAAATCCAATGTTGAAGTGCTTGGTTACAGCATCCCATTGGACATATGTCTTCATGCAGTCAAGTGGCCTGATTACTGAACACCTGAATATATCATCAAAGTAGATTGTTCCCAGATTGGTGTCAGTAACTCTGTTGATAGTGCCAACTGTTGGAATTGTGGCTTTATCGGCATTGCAGCAGTTTGAGGAGCCAGTTCTGCATTCATCTTCCTTCAGAGAACTAAGGTAAAACCATCTGGCATGATCCTCAGTGATCTTGGCAATCGAAAGCTTAGTGAATTCTTTAATGTTATACTTCTTGGGAGCCTTCTCATACTCTATGAGTCCGATCTTGCTGAATGGCAGCTTGCCAGGAGCAGGTTCTTTCCTTTTCCTAGGGATAGACCAAGGTAGTACCTTTGTCTATCTGACACAATCTTTACGGATACAGAAGAAGGATCCCTGAACTGTCTGATAACTTCAATTTTCTTCATCTCAAGATAGTGTGCCATGAAGGCAGCTTCTTCATCCGTGATCCACCTTCCACACTCCTCCAGTGTGAGAGGTTCAGTTTGAGGTAGGGATTTAGCAAGGTCAACAGATAAAGGAATTGCTTTGCTACCAGGTTCTGGTCTCAATCTTCCTTTGAATGACATCTGAAAATGGTCTTCTCCATCCTTGAAGATAGCAGTCATTGGAGAGGCAATCTCCAGTCTGGCAACTCTAGAGGTGAAGGCTTTCAAATGCCATGTAGAGAGGCGATTGTAGATGCTCTGATATGACTCATACTTAACAAACCGAGTGTTGTTAATGCACGAGACATTCTTCCTTCCACCGAAGTCTGTAGGTTTATGGGTAATGGTGAGTGAAGTGGGAGTGGTTTTGGTGATTGTATAGGTTTTAGGTGTGTAGGGTTTGAAGGGATGAATTGGAGGTACTTTGAATAATAGGTTAAAGGGATGAGAGTGAAGTTTGGAAATGTATGTGGTAAGTGAGGTATTTGAGGAAATTTGTGGTTAGTCAAGGTTGAGTGTGTTGGATGGTGGTTAGGTAGATTTTGAGGGAATGAGGGTAGTGGTTTGTCGGAGGCTCATTCTGGTTTTCTGGGTTTGTGGTTGTGAAACAGACAATGGGGGTGTAGGAATAACATCATGAGAATCGAAGATAGATACTGACTCATCAACAGCAAAGTTGAGTACCTTTGGGTTAAGCTCATAAGACTTAACTAATCTTCTTTTTGATTCTCTAGGGGCAACAATGGCAGGAGGAGGAAGAGGAGGGACTTGCTTCCGTTGACCGGACGCTGAAGCATCTTTTTCAGCTGTTGGCTTATTCTTTTTCTCCAAGACCTTTCTGATAGGAATTCTATCCTCATCTTTTTGTTCCTCAACAGTAGGTGTAGGAGCCACCTTTTGTTTCATTCTTCTTGTCTCCCGTATAGGGGATTCAGCAGATCTCTTCATACTAGCCATTGAGCTTCTGGTGGTTTTCTTTTCAGCTTCTCCTTCCTGTTGCTCGAATTTCACCTTCTTTATCATAGAGTCAGTTATCAGCTGCATTCTGACTAGACTTTTGACTCCAAAAACTTCAGGACAAACAACAGCGCCAACACCAAAGTATTTTTCTTTTTCTTCTGTGTTGGTAGAGTCAGCTAGCTTTCTCATAACACCATCTTTAATCATCATTATGGAGAGAAGAACTCCATAAGGAATAACCTTGGCGATATTCTTCTTATCGATGCTCTTCCTTGAGAAGACAAGAGCATTTATAAGGTTATTGATAATCAACCTTGGCAGGTTGATTTTCTTCCCATCCATGTAGTTTCTCATAATGAACTTTTGCTCGTAGTTCACTATGTCGCTTGAGCCAGCCTTCAGAATCACGCTCTTAGCGATGATTTTGTGCAGTACTCTGTAGTGGCTTTTTAAGTCTTTGGCAGTGGGAGTTATGTTCTTCTTCTTCAACTCACGGTAGTTTTCGAACAGGGCTTCGTTGACGTTTTCCAGTCCTTTGTAAGCGTCAACCCAGTTAGCATGGTAACTGATTCCTTCACAAGGGCACTTGATTGTCTGAGCAATGAAGTTGATGGTGAAGCGTAGCTTGAAGCCTCTGAAGTGTCCTTCTATAATTTCTCCCGGAAGTAGGTAAGCGTTCCCCCAGAACTCCTTTATAGCATAGCTCAGTACATCGACTGGTTCACAGATGAAGTAATTTTTCCAGCTTAGTTTCTCCAAACCTTCTTCAAAATCAAAACCATATAGCTTGAAGTTCTCAAAATAAATTATGTTCTCATTCATGAGTTTTGCTTCTGAGAAGACATCGAAGGCAGCAGGGGACTGTCCAACCTTTCTATCAGCCATAGAAGTAGTTGTAGAGAGGGTAATGAAGGTTTTAGGGTTTGAAATCACACACACACACACACACACACAGAGATAGAGAGAGAGAAAAAGAACAGTTTTTGCAAGAAAATGCAGAGTGAAGTGATGGAGCGAAAAATGTGGAGTAGTGGAAAAATTGATAGAAAATGGTACAATCCTTTTTCAAAAAACCGCTTCGTATTTCCACACAAAAATTAAATCAAAAAAGAAAAGAAAATGGAGATTCGCCTTTTCATTAAATGAAGACGCCAAAAGAAAAGTAAGATCAAGTAAAAAGATTTTATCGAAAGTGATCAATGCATTTTAATGCATCTTTTATAGCATTGCACTTAGTGTTCTTAAATGTTTATTTTGCCCAACAATTACTTTTTAGCATGGTTTTATATCTTTGGGTCATGATTGAGCTTTAGTGGAATTATTTGCTAATTTTCGGATTTTGTTATATCCTGACCCATGTTGCTTCTGCAGGCCATAACTTGGGCTATACTTGTCCGATTTCAGTGTTCTTTGTGGAGTTGGAAAGCTAAGAAGCAGAGCTACAATTCTTATGTTGGGACCGAAGCCTAGTTCTGCCGTTTTGAAGGCCTAAATTCCACTTTACTGAAGCTGACGAGCTGCACTACGAGTTTTGGGCCTATTTTTAGTTTGTTATCGGGCTTTTATCTTATAACCCGTTTAGGGAATTAGGTTTTCGTTAAGCTAAGACTATTAGATAGAGGATCAGCCGTTTTCTTTCATTATCTTACGTTTTATTATTCACTTGCGTACTTAGCCTCCATGGAAGCCTAAGTTCCTAAGTTGATTCATCGGTGAAAGGTTGTCGTTACGCATTTTGAGGTTCTGCTTAATGTTTAATACAATTTCATTTTAATTTCTTCAATTCCATCTTTATCAATTTCAATTTGGTTTAAATGTTTGCAATCTATCCAGCTTCGTTTCGCTTAGTTAATTGTTCTGTCTTCATTGCAAAAATGCGATTCATTGTGTATGAACGCTTGATTGTATGCATCTGCTTTCAGAATCGCAATATTTCAATTGCTTGATCGCTTAAGATTAATTGATTCGAGTAGAAATTGATAGAGGTTGATTAGAATTCTGTTATGATATTGGTTGCGTTTAACGGCGCTTGTCCGCCTCCGTGACCGATTGAACCATTGCTTTGCCGCTTGCTCGGAACGGTGTGAATTCGTATAAACTGATTAACGCTTGTTTAGTTAGTTTATGTCAACTGTGAATTCGGAATTAATTGAATTGTTGTTATTTAGAACCTGTGATAAATCCAAGACGTGCACCCGGAAACCGGTGAATCAATTGTCTCTATAATCTGATAATTCTCTCAACAGAAACTGTTTTCACAAAACCCCCCTTTTTCGTTATTGTCAATTTTCTTATTTCCTGAATTTGGTAATTTTGGTGTTAGAGGTCTTCGTGAGACGACCAAGGTCTCTTGCCTTGTTACTATATTTACTGTTTAATTATTTTGACCCGCGTACGACCGCTGATCAAATTGGCGCCGTTGCCGGAGATCTCTAATTAGAGATTACCAACTTCAGGACCCACTAATTACTGACGTTTCTTGCTTTGTTCTTGATGTGTTTCCAGGCCTTGTTACAGGTTGTAGGCGCTGAGACTGGTGATTCTAGGTTGTAGGCGCTGAGACAGGTTGTAGGCGAAAATAATAAAAAAAAATCGGTTTTCAGGCAATCTCGTCAGATTGCTCCGAAACCACAGCTGAAAAATCCGAAAAAAATCCAGGATCAATAGTCCTATAACAGGGACTACTTACGGGACAACAGGCTTAAAATCCCAAATTCCTTTGTTTTCTATTTTTAATTAATTTTTTTAATTTTTCATATCTCCAAAAAAATCCAAAAAAATTTGCATATCTTTCTTTTGATTTAATTAGATTTTTCGTGGTATTTTTATAATTTTTAGGTTAGATTTTAGTCGTTTTCCAATTTTTGCATTCATTTTAGCGTAGGGACATAGTTGGTATTTCTAGAATTGTTGCATTTTCCTATTCCTTGCTATATACAGTGCATGACTAGGTCCAATACTATTAACTTGCATCCTTTTGACCTGAAATTGAGAGAACATTGCATCATAGACTTAGGGATCATATAGAAGTTAGTGGTAGTGATAGTGACAGATCTTTAGCCATAATCTATTTGATTCTCGATCCCGATTCTAATCTTGATTGATTTTGATTCGATTCTATAATATGGTGATAGAACACTTAGGGAACTTCTGCACTGATGTTACTTACAATGCTCTGTGTATTAATTATCCCGAAGTGGCTGTCCCTTTTGAATTAAAATCTGGTTTAATACACTTGTTGCCAAAGTTTAGTGGTCTTGCAGGTGATGATCCACACAAACATCTTAAGGAGTTACACATTGTGTGCTCGACCATGAAGCCCCAAGGAATTCCAGAGGAGCACATTAAACTGAGGGCCTTCCCCTTCTCACTCCAAGATGCAGCCAAGGATTGGTTGTATTACCTTTAACCAGGTTCTGTTGAAAATTGGAATGCTTTGAAAAAATTGTTCCTAGAGAAGTTCTTTCCTGCGTCCAAGGCTGCCTCAATCAGAAAAGAGATATGTGGCATCGTGCGTAACCCCACCGAGTCTTTACATGAATACCGGGAGAGATTTAAGAAGTTGTGTGCAAGTCGCCCTCATCATCAAATCTCTGAGCATTACTCATCCAAAGATTTCTACGAGGGTTTATTGCCCATGGACAGAAATATTATGGATGCTGCTAGTGGAGGGGCACTTGTAGACAAAACCCCAACAGATGCAAGAGCTTTAATAGAAAATATGTCCATCAACTCCCAACAATTCACAACCAGAAGCAATTCTGCAGTTCTAACAAGGGGAGTGAATGAGATACAGGCTAAGGCTACTAGTGAGAAGAACTTGGAACACAGGTTGGAAGAACTCACAACTTTGGTAAAAAAATTGGCAACAGGTCAGACAACAAGGGTTTGTGGTATTTGTACCTCTGCAGAGCACCCCACAGATGCATGTCCTACACTGCAAGAGGACCCTAATGCTGACACCCCTCAAGCATATGCGGCTAACATCTTTAACCCTCAAGCCAATGTCGATTTGTCCTCTAACAGGTACCACCCAAACTAGAAGAACCATCCTAACCTTAGATGGGGAAATCAAGCTGCACAACAACATTTCAGCAAAGAAAATAATCCACCGCAAGTCATTGCCAGCCCGAACCTTCATTAGAGGATCTAGTTAAGCGGATGGCTGCCCAAACCCTCCAGTCCCAACAGAGAACAGATGCCTCAATTCAGAATTTGCACACACAGATGGGACAGATGGCTACCACAATTAATCGGATGCAAGCCGGGCAAACCAACCGCCACCAAGCGGTGGTCAATCCGAATGCACCAAACCCCAACGTTAGTGCCATTACATTGAGATCTGGGAAAGTCGCTGATACCCCAAAGGTGCCCGAAACCATTGTTCTCGAAAAATAATAAGGCACCTGAGCATATTTCGATGAACAAAGGTGCCCTCCTTTTCCTCATAGAGCGGTGAGTACAAAAACAAGATGAGGGAGAGAGGGATAAGGAGATCTTGGATACTTTTAGGAAGGTGGAAGTGAACATTCCCCTTCTTGAGGCAATCAAGCAGATTCCAAGATATGCCAAGTTTCTGAAAGAGTTGTGTACACATAAGAGGAGGCTGAAAGGGAATGAAAAGATAAACATGGGGCATAATGTTTCAGCCCTCTTCCAATCCATGCCCCAAAAGTGCAAGGATCCAGGGACTTTTGCCATTCCATGCACCATAGGCAACAATCAGTTTGATGATGCCATGTTAGATCTAGGAGCTTCAATCAATGTAATGCCTACATCTATTTTTAACTCTCTTGCTCTTGGACCTTTGCAGGAAACAGGTGTTACCATTCAGCTTGCAAATAGAAGCAGTGCTCGGCCTGCTGGACTGGTTGAGGATGTCCTTGTTAAAGTTGATAACCTTATTTTCCCTGCAGATTTTTATATTCTGGATATGGAAGCCCAGCAGGTCACCCATCATTTTGGGCAGGCCATTCTTGAAAACTGCCAAGGCAAAAATTGATGTTGGTACTGGGACTCTTTCCATGGAATTTGGTGATAGCGTTGTAAAATTTAATATCTTTGATGCTATGAAACACCCCATGGAAGAGCATTCCCTTTTTCATATTGAATTGCTCGCTGATTTGGTTGATGATGTTTATTCTGATGTTGTTACTGCAGATTTTCCTTCATTGGCTGATTTTGCTGACAGTGTTACTTGTGATTGTTGCACTAACACTCATACTTGTGCTGAAGTTGAGTCTGTTTTGCAGGTTTGGTATTCCAAGAGCCATCATAAGTGACCAAGGTTCTCATTTCTGTAATCGCACCATGGAAGCTTTGCTTCGGAAGTATGGGGTGGTGCATAGGGTTTCTACACCTTACCACCCCCAAACTAATGGGCAAGCTGAGATTTCAAACAGAGAAATTAAACAAATTCTAGAAAAGATGGTGCAACCAAGCAGGAAGGACTGGAGCCGCAGGCTAGAAGAGGCTCTTTGGGCGCAAAGAACAGCTTACAAAACACCAATAGGGATGTCTCCCTTTAGACTTGTGTTTGGTAAGGCATGCCACCTCCCGGTGGAGATAGAGCACCGTGCTTATTGGGCGGTAAAAGGTTGTAATCTTGAACTGGAAAAAGCAGGTAAAGAGAGAAAGCTTCAATTGCAACAACTTGAAGAGCTTAGGCTAGAAGCCTATGAGAATTCCAGAATTTATAAGGAGAAAACTAAGCACTTCCATGACAAGATGATTTCTAGGAAGGAGTTCTCCATTGGGCAAAAAGTCTTGTTGTTCAACTCCCGGCTGAAAATTATGGTCGCGGAGCTTAGATCCAAGTGGATTGGCCCGTTTGTTATTACTAATGTTTTTCCTCATGGTGCAGTTGAAGTTAAAAGTGAGGCGACAAACAAAATTTTCAAAGTCAATGGACAACGCCTCAAAGTATTCCATGAGAGTTCCGCATTTGAAGATGCACCCATAGAAGAACTCTCATTGGAACATCCCACCTACACTGCAGTTTGACCAGGGAGTCCCTCCTCCTTACTCTTGTTTTATGCTTGATGTTTTCATTGAGGACAATGCATGATCTAAGTATGGGGGGGTGTCTTTTAGTAGCTTAGTAGTTTTGTTTTGAGTAATTTGTAAAAAAAAAAAAAAATTGCATGCATTTTCATTGGGTTTCTTGGGTTGTATGAGTGGGGAGTGATTTCACTATTCTAGGACTATAGGTCTTGTGGCATGATATGGATGACTTCCTTGCATTCCTAGTGTGATAAGTTGGTTTGGAATATTAAATTGTGCATCTTTTGTGATAGATATTTTCCTTGGTGAGTTTTGGGCCTTATAATGGATTGAATACATTTTGCTATTCTCTTTCTTTCTTGAGCGATTTCACTCATGATTGTTGGTTACTCTAGAACTTGACTTGACTCTTGTTGAAACTCTTGTTCACATGCATGTATTGAAATGATCTAGGCAATTTTTGTTCTTTTTAGCCACTAGCCAAATAAGCCTACTTTGCAATTATTCCTTTGTTTAGCCCCTTTGAGCCTATTTATCCCATTCTTTGTTATATAGCTCATTACAAGCCTAAAAGTGAAAAACAATGTTATGACCCAATCTTAGGGGATTAAGGAGCTTTTAAAAAAAA
The DNA here is from genome assembly GCA_037113605.1 of Calophaca sinica. Lineage (NCBI taxonomy): Eukaryota > Viridiplantae > Streptophyta > Magnoliopsida > Fabales > Fabaceae > Calophaca > Calophaca sinica. The sequence goes on from CM073733.1 coordinate 50,103,139, forward strand.
ATGAGAATAAATTTGCAAAGTGTAGGGGGCTCAGAATTGTGGTTGTAAAAAAATATGTATTGTTGTGCTTCATTGCTTCATTGGGATTTTGGCAAAAGAAAATAAAAAAAAAAGAAGAAAAAGAAAAAAAAAAACAAAAACAAAAGAGTAGTGGAGCATATCAATTTCGAAAAAAATAATGGATTGAATTGTGGTTGAATTGCCTTCCCCCATGATTATTTGGTAATTGTTTTCCATTGCTCCTCTATCCTCTTTGATTTTATAGCCTAGTTCCCCTTTCAATTATCCCACCTTGACCTTGGCCCCATTATAACCTTAATAAAGACCTTTTGATCTTTGTGTGCATGTGTTTCAAGTGTGGATGTTAGAGTCTTGTCAAGCCTATGGTAGTGCTAGCTTTCATGATGTGCTTTGAGTGTAAACACTAGCCTAGACACTTGAGAGTTTGAGAGAAATGCTTTCTTGTGAGGATTCTATCACTTTTGATGCACTCTTTGGTTATTCTATCCTCTTGGTTACTTTGAAGGTAATTAGATGTTGTTCATGATTGCCATGAGTCCTTGAAACCTTGAATGAGCATTTTGCTTGCCACTTTGTATCATTGGAATTCATTGGAAATGCATCTTTGCTTTGTTTTGAGTGTTTTGCCCGGAGTGCAAAAGCTTAAGTGTGGGGGAATTTGATCAATGCATTTTAATGCATCTTTTATAGCATTGCACTTAGTGTTCTTAAATGTTTATTTTGCCCAACAATTACTTTTTAGCATGGTTTTATATCTTTGGGTCATGACTGGGCTTTAGTGGAATTATTTGCTAATTTTCGGATTTTGTTATATCCTGACCCATGTTGCTTCTGCAGGCCATAACTTGGGCTATACTTGTCCGATTTCAGTGTTCTTTGTGGCGTTGGAAAGCTAAGAAGCAGAGCTACAATTCTTATGTTGGGACCGAAGCCTAGTTCTGCCTTTTTGAAGGCCTAAATTCCACTTTACTGAAGCTGACGAGCTGCACTACGAGTTTTGGGCCTATTTTTAGTTTGTTATCGGGCTTTTATCTTATAACCCGTTTAGGGAATTAGGTTTTCGTTAAGCTGAGACTATTAGATAGAGGATCAGCCGTTTTCTTTCATTATCTTACGTTTTATTATTCACTTATGCATTCTAGCCTCCATGGAAGCCTAAGTTCCTAAGTTGATTCATCGGTGAAAGGTTGTCGTTCTGATTTTGAGGTTCGGTGCTTAATGTTTAATACAATTTCGTTTTAATTTCTTCAATTCCATCTCTATCAATTTCAATTTGGTTTAAATGTTTGCAATCTATCCAGCTTCGTTTTCGCTTAGTTAATTGTTCTGTCTTCATTGCAAAACGCGATTCATTGTGTATGAACGCTTGATTGTATGCATCTGCTTTCAGAATCAATAATATTTCAATTGCTTGATCGCTTAAGATTAATTGATTCGAGTAGAAATTGATAGAGGGTTGATTAGAATTCTGTTATGATATTGGTTATGCGTTTAACGGCGCTTGTCCGCCTCGTGACCGATTGAACCCATTGTTTAGCGCTTGCTCGGAGCGGTGTGAATTCGTATAAACTGATTAACGCTTGTTTAGTTAGTTTATGTCAACCGTGAATTCGGAATTAATTGAATTGTTGTTATTTAGAACCTGTGATAAATCCAAGACGTGCACCCGGAAACCGGTGAATCAATTGTCTCTATAATCTGATAATTCTCTCAACAGAAACTGTTTTCACAAAACCCCCCTTTTTCGTTATTGTCAATTTTCTTATTTCCTGAATTTGGTAATTTTGGTGTTAGAGGTCTTCGTGAGACGACCAAGGTCTCTTGCCTTGTTACTATATTTACTGTTTAATTATTTTGACCCGCGTACGACCGCTGATCAGAAAGACATAAATGATTATGACTCAGTAGATGTGATGAGACGCTTAAGTCCTTTACACGTGTGACACGTGTGTGCGCTCGAACGCACGCAACCGATTCACCAGACGTTGAGTTATGATGCACATGACAAATAAAATGCTTAACGTATACATGCTTATGTCATACCAGATGCTGAGATGATGCATATCATCTGAAGCTGAGATTAATCATTCTTCTATAAGATGAAAATTTAAATTTCTTCTTATAAAATTGAATCTATCTTCAGCAAGGGGTTTTGTAAATATGTCAGCCCACTGATGATCAGTGTCTACAAATTTTATTTCGAAAATACCCTTCTGAACATAATCTCTTATAAAATGTTGCTTAATCTCAATGTGCTTGGCTCGTGAATGCAATATGGGATTTTTAGTAAGACAGATTGCAGAAGTGTTATCACAAAAGATAGGGATGTTACTCTCTTTTATCAGATAGTCTTCAAGTTGATATTTCATCCACAGAAGTTAAGAGCTGCAACTTGCTGCTGAAATATATTTAGCTTCTGCTGTTGGGAGTGCAATCGTGCTTTGCCTTTTGCTTGACCAAGACACAAGATTTGCTCCAAGGAATTGGTAGCCTCCACTTGTGCTTTTTCTTTCAATTCGGTCTCCAGCAAAGTCAGCATCATAGAAACCTACTAACCTGTAATCTTTTGATTCCTTATAAAGCAAACTAAGATTAGTAGATTCTTGCAAATATCTAAAGATTCTTTTAACAGCACTCAAGTGTGATTCTCTAGGATCTGATTGAAATCTAGCACACAGATAGACGCTGAACATAATATCAGGTCTTGAAGCTGTAAGATAAAGTAGAGATCCAATCATACCTCTGTACATCTTCTGATCTACCTTTTTACCAGTTTCATCTTTACCAAGAATGCATGTGGGATGCATAGGAGTACACATAGGTTTGCAATCCACCATTTTGAATTTCTTTAGCAATTCCTTGATATATTTGTTTTGATGTATATAGATACCATCATTGCATTATTTGATTTGAATTCCAAGGAAGAACTTCAGTTCACCCATCATGCTCATCTCAAATTCAGCCTGCATTAGCTTAGAAAATTCTTTGCAAAGGCTTTTTTTAGTAGCTCCAAAAATAATGTCATCAACATGTATTTGAACAATTATAAAGTGCTTGTTTGATGTTTTTCTAAAAAGAGACCTCTGGTAAAGCCATTTTTCATCAAAAATGTACTCAGTCTTTTATACAAAGCTTTAGGAGCTTGCTTAAGACCATACAGGACCTTTTTAAGTTTGAAGACATGTTCTGGAAATTCAATGTCTTCGAATCCGGGAGGTTGTTTTACAAAGCCTTCCTCAGTTATAAAACCATTCAAGAAAGCACTTTTCACATCCATTTGATAAAGAATTATATCATGATGTGCAGCAAATGAAAGTAAAATGTGTATAGCTTCTAACCTTGCAACAGGTGCAAATGTTTCATAAAATCAATACCTTCTTCCTGTGAGTAACCTTGAGCAACCAATCTTGCTTTGTTTCTCACAACCTTTCCATCTTCATCAAGCTTGTTTCTAAATACCCATTTAGTACCAATAGCTTACTTATCTTCTGGTAGAGTAACCAGCTTCCATACATCATTTCTTTGGAACTGATTCAACTCTTCTTGCATGGCCAGAATCCAACCTTCATCTTTCAATGCTTGATCAATCATTTTAGGTTCCATTTCTAAGAGTAGTGCCATATCTGCATGCTCTTTAAAAGAGGATATGGTTCTTATTCCATCTCCAGGTTTTCCTATGATTTGATCTTTAGGATGATTGGCTTTGTACTTCCAGCTCTTTCTGAATTCAGCTTCTGAAGATTCTTGTGTCTGGTCACCACTGGATGATGAAGATGTAGGTTGACATGAATGGATTCTTTCACTGTCATAGTTTCTTTATTGTATATTCTAAAAGCTTTAGATCTTTCAGAATATCGCAAAAAGATTCCTTTGTCAGCTTTTGATTCAAACTTACCAAGCTGATCCTTAGTATTTAAAATATAACACGTACAACCAAATGAATGAAAATATGATATGTTTGGTTTCTTTCCTTTCCACAGTTCATATGGAGTCTTCTTCAAAATAGGTCTAATAAAAATTCTATTTTGAATGTAACAAGCTGTGTTTACTGCTTCTGCCCAAAAATGTTTTGCAATGTTAGCCTCATTGATCATGGTCCTAGCCATTTCTTGGAGGGACCTATTCTTCCTTTCTACAATACCATTTTGTTGAGGTGTTCTAGGAGAGGAGAAATTGTGGGAGATGCCGTTATCATCACAAAATTTTTGAAAGCTTTCATTTTCAAATTCTCCCCCATGATCACTTCTAATAGAAGAAATACAAATTCCTTTTTCATTTTGAACTATTTTGCAGAATACAGTAAATACCTTGTACGACTCATCTTTGTGAGCAAGGAATCTAACCCATGTCCATCTAGTAAAATCATCAACAATGACTAACCCATATTTCTTTCCAGTTAAAGAGGTTGTCCTTGTTGGACTAAAAAGATCAAGATGCAAAAGCTCAAGTGGTCTAGAGGTTGAAACAATATTTTTTGAATGAAAAAAGTTTTAACTTGTTTTCCTCTTTGACATGCCTCACAGAGAGCATCGGATTGATACTTAAAATTTGATAAGCCTCTGACATGACTGTGCTTGTTTAATTTTGACATGCCTCACAGAGAGCATCGGATTGATACTTAAGATTTGGTAAGCCTCTGACAAGACTGTGCTTGTTTAATTTTGAAATTAATCTCAAATTGGCATGACCCAATCTCTTGTGCCAAATCCATTGTTCTTCGTCAACAGACATGAGACACTTGACATCTTGTTTTGCAAGTTCAGAGAGATAAATTTTGTAAATATTTTGTTTCCTCTTAGCAGTAAAGAAAATAGAGCCGTCTTTCTTGCTTTTTACTAGACATCCAATTTCTATAAAGATGACTTCATAACCATTGTCACATAATTGACTTATGCTCAATAAGTTATGTTTAAGTCCTTCAACATATAGTACATTATCAATAGAGGGAAGAGAGCCTTTACCAATGCGACCAATTTCAACTATTTTACCTTCCTGATTTCCTCCGAAACCAACGAATCCAGCATCTTTAGGCCTTAGTTCTTGGAACATATGCTTTTCTCCCATCATGTGACGTGAGCATCCACTATCTAAGTACCAAGATAGGTGTGTTGACTTTGTTGCTAAGCATGTCTGCAACATAGACTATTTTATCTTTAGGTACCCATATCTTTTTGGGTCCTTTCTTGTTAGTTCTTGAAGGAAGCTTATCCTTCACAGTTTTAAAAACAGTACATGCACTTTTCAAATGACCAGGTTTATTGCAGTAAGTACAATGCAAGTATTTACTATGATTATTGGATTTATCAGATACTGAATCATTTTCTAAAAGAGGTTCATCTGATATATAACCAAGACCATGAGTTGTCGTTTTACTGATGCCCCCAAATCATTGAAGCTTGCTTGCTTCGAGTTACACTTTCTACAAGAAACTTTTGAAATGCATATTCATAATCATTTGATTTGCATTTAGGATTGCCTGTAACTTTAGAGCTTTCAGCTTGAGAGCTCTCAGCTTCTGGTTGCTTGTTAGCATCCCGACGCTGGTTATCCATCAGATGTTGATTTTCAGTTTTCCAGTTCTCTTCATTAGTCTGATTTTTCTTTGTTTAAAGCTTGAAAGTCTTGTGATAATTTTGAAAATTTCTTTTTCAAATTCTTATACTCAACAGAGAGAGTGGCAGAGTCCTTAAGAAGATCATCGAATGCAAGTTGAAGTTCAGAGTATGAATCATATACTATTACCTCTTCAACTTCTTCTTCTGAATCAAGGTCAGTGTCTGCCGTGAGAGCGAGATTTGCTTCTACTTCATTATCTTCCTCAGATGAGGATAAATCCAGATCTTCTCATGTAGCCATGAGGCTCTTCTTATTTTTCTTGAAAGAACTTCTTGTGGGCTTCTCCTTAAGATTAGGACATTCGGACTTGAAATGTCCAGGCTTTTTACATTCATAGCAAATGACTTGAGCTTTGTCCTTGTCGTTGCTTTCCTTCTTATCCTTAGTATCTTTCTTCTGAAACTTCCTCCTGAAGTTTCTCTTCTTCCATATTCTTTGTATCTTCCTAGATATAAAAGCGAGCTCATCTTCTGATGTGTCAACATCTCCTTCTGAAGCTTCATCTTCTGATTCTTCTTCTTCAGCCTAAAGGGCTATGGAAGAACTAGCTTTATGTTGAGTGACTTTCAAAGCAATAGACTTCCCCTTTTTGACAGGTTCTTTTCATTTAGCTCAAGTTGATGAGCTTTCAACGAACTTATAAGATCTTCAGGTAGTAGGACATTTAGATCTTTTGCTTCTTGAATAGCAGTGACCTTGGGTCTCCACTGCTTAGTCAAGCTTCTTAAGATTTTTCTAACATGGTCAGGTGTAGTGTAAATTTTTCCAAGGGCCTGTAACCCATGAACAAGTGTTTGGAATCTTCTAAACATAGTTTCAATGCTTTCACCATCTTCCATTTTGAACAACTCGTATTGGCGAACCAATTAGCTTTGGTTTCTCTTACTGGGGCAAAGCCTTCGTAAGATAAAACGAGTAAGTCCCAGATTTCTTTAGCAGTATCAAATTTGCCACATTTATCATATTCTTTTTTCTATCATAGCACAGATAAGAATGAATCTAGCTTTTTGATTGATTTGATATCTCTTTTTCTGCTCATCATTCCAATCTTCTCTGGCTATAGCAACACCACGAGGATTAGTGGGAGGAATGTAACCATTTTGAACTATATCCCACAACTCAAGTTGTTGTGTCTCAAAGAAAGCTTTTATCTTATCTTTCCAGTATTCAAATTTTTCTCCATCGAATAGAGGAGGATGGTTCATATGACCACCTTCAGTAGACATGTTCACAGTATAGGATCTTTTCTCTTAACACTGTTAAGTGCTCAACCAAGAGGCCGAGCTCTGGTACCAACTGAAGGTGAACACAAGAAGGGGGTTGAATTGTGTTAAAAACTTTTCGCTAACTTTACGTAAAAAAACACTTCAACACAGATTTTTTAAAACTGTTTGTATATCAGATGCAGAGAAATAAACCGGATGTAGAAAATAAACCACTTATGAAAACTTGTTTTACTGAGCAATGTAAAGATAAATGTAAAGCAGTAAAGGATGAGAGCAGAGATTTATACTAGTTCACCACCAACTAGTAGCTACGTCTAGTCCCTTCATTCCTGAAGGATTTTTCACTATAATCAACTGATTACAATTTTCCTCAAGAGTATTCTTCTGTCACAAACTTGACAATACTCTCAACTTCTCAAAACGACTCAATGTAGTCGAGCCTTTAAGGAACAAAGCCTTAACTAGGCCAAATACAGTTTACAAAAGAGATTATACTTTTGAATACAGTCAAAATATATCTCACAGAGAGGATGAAAAGATTAAGCTCAAAACATAACTTGACACGAAACTTGATTGCTCACTTGAGTAATATTGCTTTCAGGATGAAGTTTCTTCACTAGTTTTTCAACTTCTCTTCAATGAATACCTTGGGGTATTTATAGGAGTCTTCAAGGGTATTACCGTTGCAGTGAAAATATCTCCTTTCCATTGAGTGAGGTAATTTGAAATGTAGTCATTTTCTTCCTTTCCAGAGAATATCAGAATAGTACACATTATCGTTTTTGTACTATCTGTAATTTGTAATTGCCTTGTACGATTTTTTGTCTTATGCTAAAGGTGTCACATTTGCTTCCTCGTACATCAAAATGAGCGCATAAAATCAAATTCGAATTCCGTTCCAGAACAGTCTAAGGCTAAGAGCAAAAACGTGATCATCTCGTGCTTCTTTAAAGAGATCAGACGCTCGCTCAGAACAGAGGAAGAATGCTCGCAGCAATTGAGTATTCCACGTGTCAAAGAGTAACACTACTGGATGCTTGCTGTTAGCAAGATGCTGAATGAGTTCGGATGCTGACACTAGTGGATTGTATTCAATTCTTTTGTAAATTTCTTCTTCTTCCTTGAGTGTTTTGTACATATATATGAAGTTTTGATACCTGTACACTCAAAGATATGTTAGAAGATAAATTGTTCTCTTGAGAAATACTTTGTTATCATCAAAATTAATGAGGGCCTAAACTTCTCAATCGTTTAGGTTCCAACACATGAAAATGGCTAGCTTTATGGGAAAAGCCTCCTCAGCCTTAGGAATCCTTGTATCTGAGATCACAGTTGGCCCCAAGAGTTGGTAAACCATCATATGCAGTCCTACTTGGAAGAGATTGGATTCACACCAGTCAGTGCATGCCCTTTACCATGCATCAAAAGTTGATTTTCTAGGAAGGGGACAAGATAGAAATAGTCCCAGCCAAATGAAACCCATTCCCAGCTGAGGTACAAACCTTATAGGCTTTATTTTATTCTCCTTGTGTTGCTCCCATTGCTGTTATTGAGGAATATGAGGAAGGATCATGGGAATCTTGCAACTTGACTCCCCAAGGGTTTGAAATCAAACAATTAGCTGAGCCACGGCTAACCATGGAGAAGTTTAATGACTGAAGAAACCCAGGTAATACAAAGCCTATGGAATCGGCTAGAAGCCTTCAGGGTTGAATCCCAGGTAGCCGATTCTTTGCAAGTGAAAAATCACAGATGCAACGACCACGCTTCGACAGCTGACACCATTGACTTGCCAGTGGAATTTGAGTCACCCATCCAGAGGACTTTGCCGAGCTTTGAGTCTCATTTGGGAATGCCAGAGGAGCCTTGGCTAACACAAGTCAACGGATTACTAAGGGAAGAGGACAAAAGGGATATTGTAGCTCTTTTAGAGAAGTATAGGGATTATTTTGCATTAGATTACCATGAAATGCCTGGGCTAGCTCGTGAATTAGTGGAACACAGGTTGCTGATTAAGGAAAATTTTAAGCCACACAAGCATATGCCTAGAAGATATAATCCCCAGCTGATGCCACAGATCATAGCAAAAATTGAGCGTTTGCTAAAAGCTGGTTTCATCAGAATGGCTAGGTATGTGGATTGGTTAGCCAACATAGTAACTATCATGAAGAAGAATGGCAAAATTCGAGTCTGCATTGATTAGAGGGACTTGAATTTAGCCACTCTAAAGGGTGAATATGTAATGCCAGTGGCGGACATGTTAGTCAAAGCTGCTGCCACCTATGGGATTCTAACCTTCATGGATGGGTACTCTGGTTATAACTAGATATTTGTAGCCGAGAAAGATACGCATAAGAATGCCTTTAGGTGCCCAGGGGCATTATGAATCTATGAATGGTTAGTGATGCCATTCGGCTTGAAGAATGCTGGGACCACATACCAGCGAGCCATGAATGCTATCTTTCATGATTTAATCGGCAAACCTATGGAGGTATACATAGACGATGTGGTGGTTAAGTCCAAGGACTTCAAAGTCCATTTAGCCGATCTAGAGCAAGCCCTGCAGAGGATGAGGGTTCATAATTTAAAGATGAATCCTGCCAAGTGCATGCTTGGCGTATCAGCCGGAAACTTCCTTGGTTTCTTAGTGCACCAAAAGGGTATTGAGGTAGACCAAAATAAGGCCAAGGCAGCGATGGAGGCTAGACCGCCCAAGAACAAGAAAGAGTTGCAGAGTTTGTTAGGCAAGATCAACTTCTTAAGGACGTTCATAGCTAATTCGGCATGAAAAATGAAGGCTTTCTCCCCTTTAATGAAGCTTAAAATGTAGAAGAGCTGGTGTGGGGTCTTGAACAGCAAGAGGCCTTTGACCAAATAAAGAAGGCCTTAGCTAGTCCACCTATTTTAGTGCCTCTCATGCCAGGGAAAACCTTTGAAACTTTATATCACAGCTGCTGAAGAGTCTATCGGCTGCTTCTTACCATAGGATACTGAAGATGGAACAGAAAGGGCAGTATACTACCTTAGCTGAATGCTTAATGATGCTGAAACTAGATATACTCCTATAGAGAAGTTATGCTTGTCATTGTTTCATGCTAGTACAAAACTTGAATATTATCTAATGCCACATAAAATACTAGTTTTGTACAAAATTGATATTGTTAGGTACTTGCTTAATAGGCTCGTCTTACAAGGTCGACTGATGAAGTGGGCCATAAAGCTCACTGCCTTTGCTCTAAAATACGTCCCAATTAGGGCTGTTAAGGGCCAAGCATTAGCCGATTTCTTAACGGAGCATCCCGACGTGGAGGTGGAATAACCTTGGATATCCCCAATCACTTGCATAGACCTGTTGCCTTGGGTTCTGACTTTTGATGGTTCCAAGACCCAGAATGGAGTCGGAGCCGGAGTAACAATCACCAACCCAGATGGGAAAGTGTGGAGGTTCTTGTATCAGCTAGATCCAGGTTTAACTAATAACCAAGCCGAGTATAATGCCTTAATCGTAGGTCTAAAGCTTTTAACCACTATGAAAGCCGATAATGTTCATATAAAGAGGGATTCCCAATTGGTGATAAAGCAGTTAACAAAGGAGTATGGATGCACTAGCCCAAACCTGTTGGCTCGTCATGAGACGGCTAGCAAATTGTTGTGCTACTTTATGGATGCAAAAGTGTCATACATTCCAAGAGGGGTCAATATAAAGGATAATGATCTAGCCCAAGAGGCCTTTGGATACTGGGACTCTTTGCTGACTTTGGACTACGATGAGCCGCCTGCCGAGGCGATGGCCGTGGACTAAATCGACTCATGGAGGAAAGAGCTAATTGAATGTTTGCAAGAACCTTCTAGGCGCAACAATGCCAAGGTTAATAGAAGGGCCCTGGGGTACGAACTTATCAATGATGAACTATATAAAAGAAGTATGAATGGGGTGCTGCCGAAATGCATAGATAAAAGTGAAGCCCTGAGGGTCATGGGTGAGATTCACGAGGGCATATGTGGTTCACATAGGGCTGGGCCAGTCATGAAGTGGCCTATCTATCGTCATGGATAGTATTGGCCTACCATCATAGCCGATTGCTTTCAATATGCTAAGGGATGCGAAGAATGTAAGCTGCATGATCCAATCCAAAAAGTGTCTGCTGAATTATTGCATCCAGTAGTGAAACCTTAGCCATTCAGGGATTGGGTCGTGGACCTAATCGGTAAGATCCACCCACCATCTTCCAAGGGACACAATTTCATTATTGTGGCAACCGACTACTTCACCAAGTGGATGGAGGCTCAGCCGATGGTCAAAGTGCAGCAAGATGATATCATCCGATTTCATCCAACACCAGATTATATACAGGTTTAGGATTCCAGAAACTATCACCATGGACCAAGGAACCATGTTTACAGGAGAAAAAGTGGTTACCTTTGCTCAGCATTTTAGGGTCAAGTTGATTCATTCAACGCCATACTATGCACAAGCCAATGAACAAGCTGAGGCAACCAACAAGATCATTGTTGATTTAAAAAAGAAGAACTTGGATACCAAAACCAGGAAATGGCACCAAACGTTGGATGAAGCCTAGTGGGCCATTAGGAATTCTAAGTTAGCTGCAACTGGAATAACTCCATATCGGCTGACATATGGCCAGGATGCAGTTTTGCCCTTAGAGATTAATGTTACTTCATTAAGAGGGGCAAAACAGAACTCCTTAAGTTTGTAAGAATATCAACAAGCCATGTTCTTGGAGTTGGATCAACTGGATGAAGATAAGTTGATGGCTTTAGAAAGGATCGAAGCAAGCATGCGTAGGGTGGCTAATGCCTACAACAAACATGTTAGGTTGAAGAAGTTTATTGAAGGTGACCTGGTCTGGAAGACTATTTTAACAGTAGGGGTGAAGGACCCCAAATTTGGGAAGTGGTCGTCAAATTGGAAATGCCCATTCATTGTTAGCCAAATGTTTACAGGAAATGCTTATCGGCTAGTAAACATGCAAAGCGGGGAATTAAGTAAAAGCATAAACAACAAGCATTTAAAGAAATACTACCTTACCTTACTATTTGGCAAACTTGTTCAAAAGAATAGGCACAGGCTGGCTATCTAGCTAGAAAAGAAAATGAACCAAAGAACATCATAAAGAAGCTAAACAGACTAGGCGGCTGGATCAATGGTTTTCTCTGGAACAACCGCCTTGGTTGGGTCGACCACCTCCTTAGGATCGGCTACCTCCTTAGGACCAGATGCCTCCTTAGGATCAGTTGTCTCCTTTGGATCGGTTGCTTGAGCTGGTCCAGTCTGAGCTTCATCGACTGCTGCCTTCGCAATCTCGTCTATGTCGACGGCCATAGCTTTCGGCCCAGATTGGGGAGTTTCAGTTGGTCTGCGGGGAACTAAACCCTCTGTTTCCATTGCAACAGCAGAAGTGCCTTCCAAAGTGGCACTAGCTGATCCTCCTATCTGGGTAGTGACCACCTCAGCTGAAGGCATTAGAGGCCCTTCTTTTGCTTAATTCAGCATGAGGTGCAGCCGATCCCAAGTCTAATTGGCTTCAGTGATACCATCTGGTCCACATCGCAAATCCTGCTCCAGGTCAGCTTTTTGAGAGCTAAAGATTGAAATTTCACCATCAAGGGAGGTGGCCTGAACGTAGCGGCAGAGGCGCCTTTTAGCATGGGCTTCCAATTTAGTATCTAGCTGCTCTACCTGAGGCGTCACCTCCTTGATTTCATTGTGGATATGAGTTAGCTCCAGGTTCAGCCGAGCTAACGTTTCCTTGACCTCTTGGCTATGTCCTCTCGCATCTCCTGATCAACGGCCTGATAGATGGTTAGGAAATAAGTCTTTTGGGTCTGAAGCTCTTACAGGCGTTGCAAATCCCTCACGACATGCTCATGATTCTCCTTGGATAGCCGATAGAGAGCGGAGAAATCATTAATTTGAAGAGCCATTTATTAGTACAGCTCTCGGCTAGCGGAAGGGATGTTTGGAGAATCGGATAACTTGAACAGAGATGCCCTCAACTCAGCTATTTGCTCCTTCTCAATTGGGATTCTTCCATTAAGGTTGCGTCCACCTTCTCTAAATGAGTGGAGGCGGACGAAGAAACCCTTTGTAATGGGTCAACTGAGTAAAAATACTGCACAAGAACCTCCTCATAGACTTGAGCAATTGGAGTCGGCTGACAAGGGGGAGTGTGATGGACAATAGGCGATTCATCTCTAGCCAAATGCAATATGAAGCACAAAAGAGATAAGAATTGACCCAACAGGGATGAGCGATCAGAAGAAAGGAAGTTCAAAAAGACAAGAAACATGTGCTGAACTTTGAGCCTCGACTGCCTGCAGAGCATCAGTCCTTTGAGGAGTCATCTCGGGAGGAGGATTAGCCGAGGAAGGACCCTGAGGCCTTGAATGCTGTGAAGAAGTAGCCATGTGAGGTGTGGACTTGGAAGCAGGAGGATGTTGTTTCTAGAATAGAAAAAAGTCAAGAATAAAGATCCTGGCGAATAAATTAAGGAAACAACCGAGGTAAAGGGACATACTTTAATCTGCTTCCCCTGTCAGTGGGTACTTGTTTGGATTTCTTGGGAGCTGTAGTTGCAGGAGAGGGTTCTTCAATGCGAATTCCCTCAGTCATGGACCTCTTCTTGCTAAGAGGCGGAGAGTCATCCAAATTGATGACCCAGATGAAGGTTTGGCTGCCAAAATATAAGGAGTTAGCCGATATTAATGCAAAAGTAAAAGAAGAAGTACGAAGAAAGTAAAAGTATAAGAGGGATACTCACTTTTCATGGTAGCCAATGACCTAGTCCTACGCACAGTCTCTTCGTCAAAGGAAGAATCACCAGAACTGTCATCATGTAGGTTAAAAAGCCTCAGGGGGTATTTCTCCAAAGAATTTGGGAACATTTTATCCTTAGCAGAAGGCCACCAGTTAGCCAAAGCAGAAGTTTCCCAGCCTTAGGCGCAAAGGAGGCCCACTGGAAGCTATTCACCTTTTTAAGGTTGTAGGCCGCCAAAGTCTTCACCTTTTCAGCCGATAGGGTGTTCCTTCCCAGTAGAGGAACCTTACTGAGATAGGGCCATGGCACATTGTTGTGTGAAATATGGTAGTTGTGCAAGTGTACACAATCGTGAATAAGTAGTAAAGAGTAAATCAAGATCGTTCCCACGAGGATTGATTAATTGCTTTCAAAAGTTTTTGCAATAGCAAGTGAGTTAGTGAGTAAATAATAAAAACAGAAAATAAACATCAAGTTTTTGTGATTTTAATAACTGAACAAAACCGAATTAAGTAAGTGATTTGAGTAAAATTTGGATAAAGACAGCTAGGAGTCAGTTCATTCATATTTCCACCAAGTTGGTTTCAGTGCCATAAGTCAATGCCATTTGGCACCTGGGCGCATGACACTAATGTGTGTGCCTTTCAGCACTTTCACCAGGGTTAAGTAAAGGGTACCTTATGTCTAAGCCCCCATTATATTCCCCCTTGTCTAGTTAATGTGGCCAAGAACACCCTATAAGACATATTTCCTATGTCTAGTTTAATCAAAATCAATTAAAGTGTCCTTTAATTTGATACCCCTTATATTGACTCATGAAATCTGCACATTATCCCCTTTCAGCATCTAACATACAAGTACCTAACTAAAGTTGATCAGGCTCAAGTTAAATATGTAAGCAATAAAATCGCATGAGACAAAGGTATAAAGGCAAAGACAAATAGACATTCACTAACCAGGTTTCAGTATAAAATCACTTCATCCTAGCTTAGGAAAGTTAGCTCATAATGAGCCTAAAATTAAAACAACATAAACTGGTGCCAAAAACAGAATCCATGGCACTAGAGTAAGAGTTCACAAACTATTACAGATATGGAATAAAACAGTAAACATAATTTTTCCCAGATTTGTAAGCTCGAGAACTACTCCTTAAACAGTAATGTCTTGCTGAATCTACTTCACTCTGTACTGAACAAGTTCCTTCTCTCCATGGACAAAGCTAAGAGCTTGAGTTAATGGTGTTTGAAGGGAGGGAGACAGAATGCGGCTGCTTCTCTCAAATGGAACAAGTGCTGCCCTAGCAGAATGTATCAAAACCAGCCTGCTCAGCTTGATTAGGTCATTGTCCTTATATAGCCTCTCCTTAAATGGGCTAGCCAATGCTGATCCCAAGAAGGATGTTGTCTTTTGGCCCAAAAATAAAGGCTTTTGTCATTTAGCTAGCTGAGAGAAAATGCTTTGCAGAGGGGACCACCATGTGCACGTCGCAGTCTTTAAAATAAAGGACATAGTCCTTTCCTTCAGCTTAAATCACTAAGACACGCTGCTACACTAAGGCCAGGCTGCTAACATTAGGACTCGGTGCCATGACACCAAATTTGGCACTGAACAATTCTTCAATAAAATCTTGCACACTAGCAAAACACATTGAAATGCTCATAAAAGCACCAAAGTGCCTTAAACAACACCAAGCAAGGGAAATCACATTATTTACGCTATTCTAATAATTAAAGGCCTTAAATTACTCTTGAACTCACTTGATTCATAGTTAATAAAGCATAAATAACTCTTATTTCTAAGAGTTATCACACCCCCAAACTTGAACCATTGCTTGTCCTCAAGTAATGACACTAAAACAAAAACAGAAAACAGAAAATTGCAAGATTTGCAGCAGCACTAAACAAGTGAGTTTAAACAGTAAAATTTTCTTTTTGGATGGTCTTCACATGGCTTTACTTTCAGACTAACACTTTGTCAAGCAATCCCTTTGTGCATCATGCTTCCTTGAATTGTTCCACTAACCTCAAGTGTGTGTGTGCACCCCTTATACTCAATCAAAAAGCTAGTATAATCCTACCAATTTCATCTCAGTTCCCCCCTAAAGTGTTCCTAATTTGCACCTCCTAATCAAACAAAAGGGAATGGGCTTACATGATGGATACTAAAGGTTGAATACAAACAACATATACAAACATAACTTGAATGTTCAAGGCTCAATACACACTTATTCAATTTTAACTATTTTTGCCTTTTACTAGAATTTACCTCCTTTCACCAAAGAGGCTCATTCCATTTTTTTTATATATATATTTATATTTTTAGCTTTTTCTATTTGCTAGTATGTGTGCATTGGCCTATTCTTTGGATATTTACAGCGAACTTACCCCCAAACTTATCTAATTCCCTACCCCCCTTATTGGTCAAATTTGGCAACAAGGTTCAGTTCACAAAAGAGGTTCAACTTCAACTAGTTAACAAGCTAAATATTCTTTTCTCTTAAGCTAAGGGTTTTGTGTCAAAGGTCAGTGTTCCTATCAATTTGCAATCAGCACAAAGTTCCAACACAGTCAAGCACAATTTCCTCATTAAGCTCAACCCATGTGTCAACCAAATTTTTTTTTAATAGCAAAATAGGACAGCACTGCTACAACAACAATAACACTAAACCTAAACTGTCCATCCTCCCAACTCAAAACCTTGCAGTATCCCTACTGCAAAAATTCTATGCTAGATAAAGGGTTCATACAAAACAGCAAATTAAGCAACTTAAAACAACTAAAAACAGCAAACAACAACAAGCAGCAACAACATACTACATATTTACTACAAAAAAACAGAAAAAGATTAGGTTTTAGAAATCCTTGCTTGGAGCCTTGAGCTCCTTCTCTTTGGTGTTTATAGCAAGCTAGCAATGGATTCATCCTCCTGATCACCAATGATAGTGATCACAACTTCTTTAGTAGCTCTCTTTTTTCCTCTTTTCTTACTCCCTTCAGCAGGGGAGTCCTTCTTCTTTGGGGTGTCAGCAGGGGGAGGTGGTGGCTCCCAATCATCTTTAACATTAGTGCCAGATTTGGCACTGCCCTGTTGAGGTGAGGCTTGCTTCTGGGTGGCCTTTCTAAATGGCAATTTGGCTCTTAAAGTGGGTGCACAGTGCGACAAACCACGATTTTCGTGGGCTTCGATTCTGACCTCTGCTTCTTTTACTTTCTCTTGAATTTGTGTGGATCAAATTTTTCATCCTTCACAATTTGAATGCAATCCTCCACCATAATGATAGCAGCCATGATTACAGGAAGTGTGTTTTCCTCTCCAAAACGAGCATACTTTAAGTGTGGAGGCAGCAGCTTCAACTCTAATTCAGGAGGCTTTTCCACAGAAGGCACATAGGCTTGGAAACTCTTATCATTTAGCTTCAATGACTCAAATTTTCTGGCCCACAACTGATTCACAACTTTTTTCTTTTCTGATTCCCTTTCTTGCTCAGTCCCACTGTCAATGGCAGTCAATTCTTCTTTTAACACATCTTTATCCCTTAACAGCTGATGTTGAACCAAAGAATCAATGGTTCTGACAAAAGAACACTCCTCAACATTTTCTGCAGGATACTTGAGGGCTTTGAGAACATTAAACTTGATCTCTTGGTCATTGACTCTCATTGTAAGCCCACCTTTCTGCACATCAATTAGTGTCTTCCCTGTAGCAAGGAATGGCCTGCCTAAAATGATAGGCACTTCAGCATCAGCTTCAAAACCAAGAATAATAAAGTCAGCAGGAAATACCAATTTGTCAACTTTTACAAGAATATCTTCAATCTTCTCTTCTGGATAAGCCAAGGTTCTGCCTGCTAGATACAGAGTGAGTGTTGTAGGTTTAGCTTTTCCAATCCTAAGCTGCTGGAAGATGGACTTGGGCATTAAATTAATGCTTGCCCCTAAGTCACATAGAGCTCTCCCACAATAAGTATCACCAATAGTGCAGGGAATGGCAAAACAACCAGGATCTTTGAGTTTCTGTGGAATCTTACTCTACATCAACATACTGCACTCCCTAGTCATAGCTACTGTCTCGAATTCTCCCAACCTCATCTTTTTTGTTAGAACATCTTTCATAAACTTAATGTAATTCGACATTTTTTGAAGTGCTTCAACCAAAGGAATGTTTGATATGCAGTTGCTTCAGGGTCTCCATGAACTTGCCAAATTGTTTTTCTTGATAGGCCTTCTTCAACCTCTGAGGGAATGGTGGAGGTGGTAATTTTGGAATCAGTTTTGGGTACAAGGTAGCTGATGTTGATTCTGCAACAGGTGCTGGGATGGCACCAGCAATGTGTCCTGCAGAATCTTCATTAACAATTGTTGTTTTTGGGGGTATAGAGTCCCTGCCTTTTATAAACTTACTGGTATTAGCCTCATGCTTCTTTAAGGGATCAGTAAGCTCTGTCCCACTTCTCAAATAAATAGCCTTTAATTGCTCTTGGTTTGCAGGTTTGATGGTGGATGGCAAGGAGCCATTGGGCCTTTGAGTGATAACAGTAGCTATTTGCCCAATTAGATTTTCTAAATTTCTAATAGCAGTTCCTTGGCTCTGGTATTGGGTTTTAGTTTCATTCATGAAAGCCTTTAGCATGACTTCTAATGAGTTTTCTATAGCAGGTGTTGTTTCTGGCACTGTAGTAGCTGGTGTTGTTTCTGGTACTACAGTAGCACTATTGTTGCTCCAAAAATAATTTGGGTGATTTTTCCACCCAGGGTTGTAGGTATTGGAGTAAGGATTATTATTTTTGTTGAAATTACCTACATAATTGACAGATACAGGATTGCCAGGGCACTCTTCATATAGATGACCTCCTCCACAATACACACAAGAAATAGCCTTGGCTTGAGCAGGTGCAGATTCTGCAAAATTAACTGGTGTTGTGGCTGATGCTGTATTGGCACCAGCAGTATTCAGATTTTTCAACATGTTTGCAATTGCAGCCACCTGTGCAGACAAGGCTGTCATTTCACTCACTTCATGGACTCTAGCAACCTTCTTTGCAACACTCAATCTAGCAGTGGGCCACTGATAACTGTTTGCAGCAATGGTCTCAATTTTCTCATAAGCATCATTGTAAGAATGTGCCAAGAGGGCACCACCAGAAGAGGCATCAAGCATGTCTCTTGTTCTTGTTGAAAAACCATTATAAAAAGCTTCCACTTGAATGCAAATAGGTATGCCATAGTGATGGCATTTTCTGAGCAGCTCCTTAAATCTTTCCCAAGCTTCAAACAGTGATTTCTCGTCATTTTGCTTGAAAGATGTAATTTCATTCCTCATCCTAGCATTCTTGATTGGAGGGAAATACTTAGTGAGCAATTTTTCTGCCATTCCATTCCAATCAGTGATAGAGTTAGGCTCCAATGAATTTAGCCAAGCCTTGGCTCTATCCTTCAAGGAATATGGGAATAGCCTAAGTCTAAAAGCATCATCTGTAACTCCAGGAATTTTGAAATTACTAAACATTTCAAGGAATTGTTTCAAGTGCAAATGAGGATCTTCTTGAGGTGTGCCACCAAATTGTCCCACAGTTTGCAGCATTTGGAACATCATGGGCTTAAATTCAAAGTGATTTGTAGTGATGTCAGGCCTTACTATGCTAGTGTGCATAGTTTGAGGATAAAAAATAGCATAGTCCCTCATTGGTCTATCGCTATCATTGGCCATGCCTATGATATCAGCATTCAGCACCAAAGCTTGGTATTGGTTGTGAACACTGTGTTGGAACTGAACATTGCCTTCTTCTTCTACCTCAAAAAGTGATTCATCAATACGAGACCAGTGCCTGCCATATTTGCAACAGCACCTAATGTAGCAAAACCTTGCCTCTCCCTTAACAACCTTCTGAAAGTTCTATCAATCTCAGGGTCCAACTGATATTGAGGTGCAGTGTGCCTACACATGTGCAGAATTGAGCACTAACAGCTGACACAAACACCAAAAGAATTAGAATATCTCAACTAACAAACCAACTAAATTCAAAACTATGTGAGTTTAACCAATTCAATCCCCGGCAGCGGCGCCAAAAACTTGTTGTGTGAAATACGGTAGTTGTGCAAGTGTACACAATCGTGAACAAGTAGTAAAGAGTAAATCAAGATCGTTCCCATGATGATTGATTAATTACTTTCATAAGTTTTTGCAATAGCAAGTGAGTTAGTGAGTAAATAATAAAAACAGAAAATAAACATCAAGTTTTTGTGATTTTAATAACTGAACAAAACAGAATTAAGTAAGTGATTTGAGTAAAATTTGGATAAAGACAGCTAGGAATCAGTTCATTCATATTTCCACCAAGTTGGTTTCAGTTCCATAAGTCAGTGCCATTTGGCACCTGGGCGCATGACACTAATGTGTGTGCCTTTCAGCACTTTCATCAGGGTTAAGTAAAGAGTACCTTATGTTTAAGCCCCCATTATGTTCCCCTTTTTCTAGTTAATGTGGCCGAGAACACCCTATAAGACAGATTTTCTATGTCTAGTTTAATCAAAATCAATTAAAGTGTCCTTTAAATTGATACCCCTTATATTGACTCATGAAATCTGCACATTATCACCTTTCAGCATCTAACATACAAGTACCTAACTAAAGTTGATCAGGCTCAAGTTAAATATGTAAGCAATAATATCGCATGAGACAAAGGTACAAAGGCAAAGACAAATAGACATTCACCAACCAGGTTTCAATTTAAAATCACTTCATCCTAGCTTAGGAAAGTTAGCTCATAATGAGCCTAAAATTAAAACAACATATACCTGGTGCCAAAAAGAGAATCCATGGCACTAGAGTAAGAGTTCAGAAACTATTATAGATATAGAATAAAACAGTAAACAGAATTTCTCCCAGCTTTGTGAGCTCGAGAACTACTCCTTAAACAGCAATGTCTTGCTGAATCTACTTCACTCTGTACTGAACAAGTTCCTTCTCTCCATGGACAAAGCTAACATCTTGAGTTAATGGTGTTTGAAGGGAGGGAGACAAAATGCGGCTGCTTCTCTCAAATGGGACAAGTGCTGCCCTAGCAGTATGTATCAGAACCAGCCTCCTCAGCTTGATTAGGTCATTGTCCTTATACAGCCTCTCCTTAAATGGCTAGCCAATGCTGATGCCAAGAAAGATGTTGTCTTTTGGCCCAAAAATAAAGGCTTTTGTCCTTTAGCTAGCTGAGAGAAAATGCTTTGCATAGGGGACCACCAAGTGCATGCTGCAGTCTTTAAAATAAAGGACAGACTCCTTTCCTTCAGCTTAAATCACTGGGACACGCTGCTACACTAAGGCCAAGACTGTTAACATTAGGACTCGGTGCCATGACACCAAATTTGGCACTGAACAATTCTTCAATAAAATCCTGCACACTAGCAAAACACATTAAAATGCTCATAAAAGCACCAAAGTGCCTTAAATAGCACCAAGAAGGGAAATTACATTATTTACACTATTCTAATAATTGAAAGCTCTAAATTACTTTTGAACTCACTTGATTCATAGTTAATAAAGCATAAATAACTCTTATTTCTAAGAGTGATCACACATGTTGCAATAACCCAAATTGGTGAGCAATATAGTTGGGGTGTAGAATTCAACTGTGGTCTTGTTGTTTTTAGAATTAGGCTTCAGACTTCTAAGAAGATCCCTGGAGGTCAAAATCTTGCTCTAGTTGAGCAGCATGTCCCCATGAGCCGCCGCGGGAAGATTGAGGTCAGCCGTTGGAAATTCCAACTCGGGTCGACTCTTCTCTCAAGGATCGGCTAACAATCTTGGGAAATCCGGGTCATGTTATGTAGTGTCTCCACTACATCAAAGACAGCCACCTGATTAAGGGGGGTTAGCTAAAGAGGCTCAGCGAACGTTGTTGCACTAGCATGAAGAGTATTGATGTTGAAAGTAGGGTCAGTGAAGCCAGAGAAATAAAGGGTTATCCAAAGTTGCAAGAACCATAGAGGTCCTGAGGTATTCTTCAAATCAGCACGCTATTTCAACCGATCTAGCATGGTGAATATGGTCCGATAGAGGTAGCAGAGGAAGAGTAATCCCCAAGCCAATTGCCATCCTGATATGGCTTGGGTAACATATAACTGAAGCTCCTGAACCATAGCAACAGAACTGGTGCAAACGAAATATTTGCTGAACCAGTAGAGGACGAAGACGCAATGCTCAGCGTCAGAAACAGGGGTGTTTATCCCCTTTTGGTTAGCCGAGATAAAGGCTAAGTAACTGGAATTGTTTCGGTCATGCGCAATGTTTAGATTGGAGCTGGGGGTGTCATATAGAGATGGGGCTTCTTGGCCAACCAAAGGTAGGCTAGTGATAGCAGTCACGTCAAGTAAAGTTGGAGTGCACATTCCCCATGGAAAAATGAAGGTGTTGGAAGTAACAGATCAGTAGCCGAGGAAGCCAAAGATCAAGTCGATGTTAAGGGGAAGATCTTTAGCCGAGAGCATGATGATGTCGTAAAGACCCACCTTTTTCCATTCCTCGCCCTTCACCGCGGCCACCCTTGTGTACCAGCCTAAGTATTCGACAGCAGTGCGTGGCCAAGTCCTGATCTCGGCTGGACACTTCTTGATGGTGAATCAATCACAAACGACTGATAAACCATATAGGTCAGGAGACAAGTATTCCTGGAGGAACAATCCCACCCCAAAGGTCAATAGAAGGCCTCAAGATGAGCGAGTCCTGAATTGGGAAGAGGGCAGGTATGACCCTATCAGCGGATTAGGTCGTTTCTTGAGGAGGGGAATAAGATTCGGTTGATGGAGAAGATGCCTCTAAGGAGTCATCTCCCCCATAACTGTGCTCGCGGTTCTGGGAATTAGATGCAGAAGACATGGTTGCAGAAAGGGAAGTGCAAAAACAAGAGTTAGGGTTCAAAGTTTGAGTAAGTTTGAATGCAAAGTGACTATTTAAACGACTAGGGTGGCTATTTGAAGAGGAATACGCGCGTGGTTAGCGATAAAGTTTGTTGAATCATTATCAGGTGGCAGCGCAGTCATCGGGTGAAGATAAACTAGTTGTTCAGAGTCATTATGGCTAGCATTAAATATAGTTGATGCGATTGACGTGACAACCCAGAGTTTTGAATCTTATATGATACATCAATTCAGCATTTACAGCTGAAATGATGTAGGGGGCAATTGTTATCACCAAAAAAATAAATAAAGAACAAGCCGATTAGGGCAGTAACCGATGCATGATCTAGCCGATCAAAATTATAACCGATGGTGGTCTTGTTGTGCCGATGCTGGAACCGAGAGTTGATAAAGACTCAAGAAGCACCATGAGGTCAACCGATCGCTAAAAGTTTAGTTGATAGTGACTTAAACAGGTGTTTGAATGTTACAAGGCTATTAGCTGGTTGAAAGCTACCGAATAGGAAACGGTAGGACTTGACCAAGAGCTTGAGATAGATGTTATGGAACTTTGGTGCCAAAAGGTTTGAAATAAGCTCTTGAGGGCCCTCAGCATAATTAAAACGTGGCAGCTGCTCTTTTCAGCCCAAGATAAGGCAGTTACCCCACGAAGCGCATAAACATAGCAGTTGAGGGACATATAACTGTTTGTTGTCAACTACTAGCGTAGTGGGAGTATTCAGTGGTCAATAGGAGCCGTTACAATTTTGTTTTCTCTTTTGTATATATACACCTTGCTGAGAAATTGTAAAGACACGAACAATCAATCAAACTTATATTTTTCTCTCAAATTTACAGCTTTGATTTAGCCGATGTTATGTCTCTTAGTCTTAGTAGCGTAGAACACTTTCTGAAGTAGTTGGGGAACCCATAACTGAGAATTAGAGTTCCGTTTTTAGTGTAATCGCTTGACAGGAATCAATTTGTCAACTGAATATTAGTCGATCCCTTGGCTGATTTGTTCATGCAAACAGTTATTATAATATGTTGCTATATGAAATTGTATGATTTTATTTTTATTTTTATTTTTATGTTACATTCTCAAATACTCACGGATATGCATTGATACCCGTTAGCCGCATAAATATCCATTAATATTAATGGGATTGGATATTGGGGAAGCACTACTAGCTCCCGCTTCGCCCGCCTCATTGCCATCCCTATGCAAGACATTGGCTGAAGCACATATCCCTATGAATGATGTCTTTCACCGATGGGTTCGAGCTCCAACTTGGTCGAAGGGTGTTCTGAGCCGCCGTCTAAGCCACCATATATGCCGCCTTGTTGCCTTGTCTTGAGACCCAAGTAAATTCATTTTTGAGATGTTGGATATCCATTATAATCTGAGTAATGGCAATGGACACCGCATCTCTCATGGCCAGTGGGTTAGTAGCGAGGAAATTTTTGGATGCACCTGTGACCACCCTTCCAATGTGATCCCTAGCAATGACCCCCAAACATGCTACCCCCCTCATCCATCTTTGTATCAGCTTGTCTTTGAATAAATCTCACACTAAAGTTTATGGAATACAAAACGTCCAATAAACCACCAGTTTTTTTTTTCTAATTGGTTTCCGATATTGCTTTCAAACATTCTATGCTCTCAAAGGGGGTATTGAATACCTTTTTTTTTATGTAGTTGTATTGATCTTTTACCTGATCTTTTACCGAAACCCAAGCTTTTTGGGCTGCTAAACTTCGTCGTGGTATGCTTCAAAATTGGAGCAATTAAACAAAGATTAATTTATATGCGACCTAGCTAGCTTCAGAATTGGAACTCACAAAAATTAGTGATAATTGTGTAGTTTAATTAAATAAAGCGCATACAAAACCTCGTTTCTTCATCATGCAGTGAACCTCACGTCGCATGCCTTTCACAAAAATGCAAATGCAAATGCAAGGAGTATCCGAGTATGGATACTATGAAACTCGTCCATATTAATGTTTTGCTTGAATTAAACATATGGAGAACAAGGTTTTAAATTGCGGTTGCGGTCGCGAATGCGGTTACAGTTGTTGCGATTGCGGTTATTGTAGTCGCTGAGACGTTCATTGCGGCCGTTGCGGTGTGAAATAATTCGATGATTACACTAAATTTAACAAAAATTTTATGATACAGTTGCGGTGACTACTGCAACAGCAATATTGCGGACCGCAATTTAAAACCTTGATGGGGAGGAATGTTGAATTTCTTTTGAGTCTGAAACGTGTAACATATTCTCTTAGTTTTTTCTTTAAATACCAAAAGCTTGAAAGCTAGTATATGCAACAATTAAGTATATAATTGTAATTGATATAGGACACTACCGCTCCATTAACGGGACTTTATTTAATATTATCTTTGCTAAAAGTGGAGGGTACCTGTCCTTTTGATGGCACCGTAAGGCTTGTAGCTTTGGTCTGTATATACCCAAAAATCAATTGAATCCAATCCTATTTAATTTTGTGCTAGCTGCATCATGACATCAAGATTGAGACCGGTACCAACGACTAGTTAGTTGAATTATAAGCTCATAATTGGCGCAAAGTTGAATTTTGGGTTAAATTCAGTTTACATATGTGGCTTTGACGGCAATATCACTTTGCCAATCTCAATTTTTTTTTTTTCGGGTATAACAATCTCAACTTTGGACACTTGATCCTCCGCTCCCCCTAATTGTGACTTGAGATCGAATCTTAAATTATTCTGTTGGTAGGCTATGTTAAATTTTATCATAATTATTGAGGTTAGTGGTTCTCCTTGACTTTACAGATCTAAATTTATCATCAACCAAAAAAAAAAAAATGTCATTCTGTCCCTAGGTGGTTCTAAAGGCATTTTGCTCTGTGGTTCACATTAACTAGAATGGCGTAATTTAGAACTTTAGCTATATATAAAAGTTACAGTGTGTTTAATTATCTGGTCAATCTTAATTGACCAAAGTTCTATGTATAGACTTTAAAATGTTGAGGTTCAAAACCCACTGGAAGCT
Source organism: Calophaca sinica (assembly GCA_037113605.1). Lineage (NCBI taxonomy): Eukaryota > Viridiplantae > Streptophyta > Magnoliopsida > Fabales > Fabaceae > Calophaca > Calophaca sinica. Next base: position 50,128,701 of record CM073733.1, read on the forward strand.
TGTCTTCTAAAAACTTAGGTAGGTTTAAAGCTTTGTAATCTTGGTTCTCCAAAATAAGAGTATGAGACAGCAGAGCGTTCTCAAAAGTTAGGGAGAAAACAATTCAAAAACCTAGTGAAGAAAACTTCAGACTTTTTTAGTAAATAATATAAAAGCAAAGAGATAGAGTCTAGAATGCAAAGTAACTATTCGAAAAAACAAATATTTCATATATTGGTCTAGCTAACTAAGCCTATGTCCAATGGCCACCCACACACTAGGAATTTAACCAATAGCAGAGTAATCTTTGAAATGCAACCTCTCCAAATATAAAAGATATTTCTTAATTAACAGTAGCCTCTTCAATTAAGCTATTACAATTGAGTATTTTCTGGATACAACCTAAGCAGGCTATGGTTACAATCATATAAAAGATAACTCGGATGGCTCCTTACAACACTAAATAAGCGTATATGCTACTGAGTTCAGGAAACTTGGGTATTCTCAGTGATATAGGTTACAAAGTAAATCAAATTAAAGAAGCAGATATGAGAAAACTAGATAGTGTGGTAAATAGTTTATTGTTTTATTCTCTTTTATGAGTTCATCTCTAGAAAACTTTCTTTAATCTCTACCCGTGCTTTATTTATAGGTTGAGTCTTGTAGAGCTTGTTGCAAGAATGTTTTGGTTCCTTGTTCTTCATTTCTTCAAATAATAAGTCCGTTGAATTGTCTTTAATGTTAGGCAGCCATTGTTTTGAATTTTTCAGAGTCTTTATACTTCTTTTGCCTTGTAGTCTTGCATGAACAAACAATATTTGTCGAATTGGTTTGAACTCTCTGTCACAATACGTCTTAAGTGTATGTTTGTGTAATGAATCTAAATAGAGAAGAAGAGTTACTGTTTTATTGCTTTCAATGAAAAGGGAAATTCAACTTCCAATGAGGCAATTGGAAGGACGTACAGCTAAGGAAAGTGCAAATGATGTAATAAAGCTAAAGCAGGAATGGAAGATAGAACCATTGGTTTTAGGTCATCAAGATTCTTGCAAGAAAATGGAGATCACAATCAAAATTGAGAATTCAATTAATGGGAGGAATAGCTTCATTATATGATGCATTAAGATATGTGTCCTGCTGAAAAAACAGGGAGTTTGGGAACCCTTGTTAAGTCAAGTCCGAGGTTGACAAATCTGCTCTTGATCAAGAAGAAGACAAGGCTCACTCGTTGATCCTTCTTTCTTTGTCTAATGAAGTTATTCACGAAGTTTCTGAAAAATGAATTGTTGCTCGGTTGTGGAAAAAGCTGAATATTCTCTTTATGACAAAATTAATTTGCAATAGGTTGTTGTTAAAACGTCGTCTCGTTGGTCTTTGTATGAAAAAGGTATATCCTTGAAAGACCATCTAGATGAGTTGAATTCTATCTTGATGGAGTTTCAAGACAATAAGTCAAGATTAAAAATGAAGATGTTGGGATGATTTTGTTAGCCTCTCTACCTCCTTCGTGTGACAATTTTGTGAGTTCTCTAGATGCTGGAAAAGAATGCAACACCCTTGAAGAAGAAAGACACGTTTTTATTCAAGAGAACTTTGATAAAAAGCATCTAGAAAATGGTGATAGCAATGCTACTTATGGGTTAGCAGTGTCAAATTATGCAATAGGGCAGAACACGAAAAGGGCAAAAAGTACGAAAAAGACAAAGGATAATCCAAAAGATCTATGTAGTTACTACAAAGAACTAGGCCAATGGAAAAAAATTTGTCCCGAGAAAAAGAAAGAAAGAATCAATTGCAGCAATTAAACCAGATGATTCCTCGTCTAAAGCTGAGTTAGTTCTCTATGTTGTTGATACACAACAACATCAAACTGATCAGTGGATTCTTTACTCAGGTTGTCCGTATCACATGTGCCCTCATAGAAGTTGGTTTGTGACCATGTGATATAAAATCTGGAGGAAATGCCTGTATGGGTAATAATGTCCCTTACAAGATGGTTTGAATTGGTTCTATTCAAATCAAGATATGTGATGGGATTGTCAGAACCTTGACTAATGGTTGTGATGTTCTATAGCTTAAAGGAACCTTGTCCCTGTGTGTGCCATCACTAGTATACGACACGGAAAAGAATTAGGTGTTTTACACCGGTTTTAGGTTAAAACGGTGTAAAAAGTGATGTAGTGGCAATTTTGAAATTATCGCGTAATTTTTTAAACCGGTTATATCGGTGTAAAAGGATAACATTTTTCACCGATTATATGTTTAACCGGTGTAAAATGAAACGCAGTGGCAATTTTGCAATTAACTCGTAATTTATCTAATTCTTTCACAACGGTCTTTATAAATAACCAGTATAAAAGGATTTTTACACTATCTCGTTCAAATGGAGAACCCCTGTATCCTTCATCGCGTTCTAAATTTCCACTGCCTATACGATTAAGGACGTAAATCGGTTTTTTGCAACGTACTTAATCGCAGAAACGACGTACTGAATAGTATAGACACTAGAAAATTTGGAAGCGTGACAAAGGATATAGGCATTCTGCCATTTGAACAAGATAGTGTATCTGAAGCTTTGGCGAATGGACACAATAAACATTAAATAGGGGATTAATATGAACATGAACTTGTGATGATGATAAGGAAGAAGTTGTGAACTGGTGATGAGATCAACAAACTCAATATGTATTTATAATGAAAAGAATATTCAATGCCAAACACATCTATTGGCTAAAAAAGGGTGCAGATGAAAGCTTCAGAGCTGCTAGATAGTGTGGTAAATGCGTTTCAAAAGAAAGAAAAACGTTTTACTAAAAATGTTTTACTCCGGTTTTAGGTTTAACCGGTGTAAAAAGTGACGCAGTGGCAATAATGAAATTATCGCGTCACTTTTTACACCAGTTATTTAAAGAAGCGGTGTTAAAATTCATTCTTTTGATTAAAATAACATTCTCCCTCTCATATTCTGATACGCGCGAAGCATTTCTTTGAGATAACACTACTTCACTCTCCTTGTTTTCTCTTTCTCTCTCGTCGTTGCTCCTTGTTCTCTCCGCCGTTCAAGACCTATCTTTCGTTGCTGCACTGTCTTCGTTCACATCCTCACATGAAGCCGTTCGGTTACATCTACTTCACGTGGTTCTTGCCGTTGTCCTCTTTCTCGTGGTTCTCGATGCCGTTCTCCTTTGAAGCCCTGTCGCAAATCTGGTTTAGTTTCCTTCTCCTTGCTTATAAATTTGTTCTTTTACCTTATAGCTTTGGCAATTTTTAGCTTTAATCTGTTTGATTATCTCTTTAAGTTTCACTGTACGCTCTACTGTTCCCCTGACCATAGCTTAAAAAATATAAGAAGAAGAAGAAGAAGAAGAAGAATAATAATAATAATCTCTCGTCTTCACTCACTCTTCTGCTCAACTGACCTTCCATTTCCATAGGTGCGTCACTGCTTCATTTTTTTTCTTTTTTTTTTGTTTAGCTATTTTGCTTTCACTGGTTTTTGCTCTGTTGATTTGCGTTTTGGTGAGCTTGTGTCATATGATTCTTTGTCTGGGTTTCCCTTGTACATGTCAAAAGATGTCGATGGAATGGTGGTTGTTAATAGGATTTGGTCGGAAATAGTAGATATTAGAAAAAGAGAGATTGTTGTTCATGTTATGGATGGGGTTATTATGGATGCTGAGTTTGAGGAATCGGTTTTATCCGATGAAACAGAGGAGGATTGATTGTATTCAGGTTTTGCTCTTAGATTTTCATATTCATAATCATATTTTGTGGTATACAATACAACTGAGATATAGTCTGAACACTTGTACATGTAACAGTGTGTGTATTATCTCCTTTTTCTTTAATAGTTAAAAGTAAAAGTAAAATGTATTATCTCCTTTTTGCTTAATAATTGACTACTATTGACAACAGACGATGTCTTTAGATGAAAACCGTGATTGTGGCGGGCATCATACTCGCATGGCTTCCAGAAGGTCATGTCCCCTTATAAACAGGTCGATGACTGCAAGGGAGTATCGAGCTATCTTTGTGAGGAATGAGGATCGTGATCGTCATGCTCGTCTTCGCGATCCTTAATTATCGCGATGAGGATCGTGATTTGATGAACCAGTATGCTGATCCCCATACTGATGCTGACTGTTGGGGCTCGGGCCTTTATATGCACGTGCTTCAGAGAAGACCACCCTCTACCAGGAGGCCCATAGCTTCCAGGGAGGTTCATCAAGGGTCGGACGTTGTTTAGATCCACATCGATGAGGATGAGATCGGAGAGTATAGTCCATCCACACCGGAGTATTCTCCCATCGCACCCGAGTACACTCTATCGACTCCTTCGGAGGAATCTACTACCCAATTTTGTCCTAGTTACTCCTCTAGTACTGGCCGAAACTAGCCTCAAGATGGACACTTGTCATCGCTGCTGTCATTTGTGTCACTTTTTTCTACTGATTCTTCAACTTCAACATGTTGCCGATTAGGAGACGGAACCTTTCGAAGGCTTCATGATTCTTCTCCACATAATGCATATTTTCTAGGGTTGATGCATTAGTTGAAAAGATACAATGAAGATCAAGCTGATGCGTGTTGTCCACCAGATGGTGGCGGAAACAGTGAGTTCTTCTCTGGATTCTATAACAGTGTCATGAAAATAACTCCCTGGTTTTCCTCCTCGCTGAAGAAATTTATCCCAAGATGATGGAAAAACCAAGGAGTTATTTTCTTTACACCATTATAGAATCCAGAGAAAAACTCATTGTTTTCGCCATCATCTGGTGGACAAAATGCGTCAGGTTGCTTTTCATTGTATCTTTTCAACTAATGCATCAACCCTAGAATTTTTGCATTATATGGAGAAGAATCATGAAGCCTTCAGAAGGTTTCGTCTCCTAAACGGCAACATGTTGAAGTTGAAGAATCTGTAAAGGGAAGTGACGCAAATGACAACAATGATGACGAGTGTCCATCTTGAGTCTAGTTTTGGCCAGTCCTAAAGAAACAACTAGGATAAAATTGGGCAGTAGATTCCTCCGAAGGAGTAGATTCCAAATGACATTGCTTTTCTATTTATGTGTAAATGTGTAAATAATGTCGTAATATAGATCTTTTCTTCTTTTGAAAAGTTTAGTAATAATGTAGATATGTCATTGCTTTTTAATAGATGTATAAAACTGACAGCTAAATTAGATTATAGTTTGAATTTTAGGCAAATTTGGTGCCAATATATTTTGCTGCCAATTCTTGTCAAATTTCCTGTATTATTGTCATTTTAGAAAGCCTCTTGGCAAGAATGGATAAATATTAACAAAACAAAAAAGTAACCTTTTATGCCGGTTATCTAAATAACCAGTGTAAAAGGCGATATTTTACACCGGTTATATAAATAACCGGTGTTACCACAAATAAATGGAAATTAAAATTTTACACTGGATATATAACCAGTGTAAAACATTCAACATTTTACGCCGGTTAAATAACTGTGGTAAAAACCTCAGTATACAACACTGGGAGCATCTACACCGGCACCAAAACCGGTGTAAAAAGTCAATTTCACTAGTGCATGGATTCAAAGGTTTTAACTTGTAGCGTTGATGGTGGAGTGATGCAAATCAAGAAGAAAGACAAGTTTCTTGTAATGCTGGGAATCGAACAAGGAAATTTGTATATCCTTCAAGATTCCATTGTGATTGACAAGCTCAGTTTTAGCTACTTCTCACACTGAAAGCCATTTTTTTATAATAATTTTGCCTGGCACATCCATCATGGTAATAAGTGAATAGGAAATGGAGATCATGTGCAAGCAGGTTGTAACATCCTCAGTTTTCTAAACCTTGCTTAACGTGTGTTTATGGGTGATTAAGTGTACTTGTGTGCCCTAGGTGGATTTTTGTGTGTATTTGACTATGTGTTTGACTTTTTGGTTATGGATTCACTTTTTGTGTAACCATATGCTTGCTAGAGAGTAAGTTTTGAGGTTAAGTAGGGTGAATGAGGCTAGAAGAGTGCTTAATAGGGTTTTGGTATGAGTCTTAGAAGCCTCACAAAGTTTGAGAACGATCGGAGTTGGGATTAGGGTTTTGTGGGCTCATATCCTTGAGCGAACGTGAATTTTTGAACGAGTAATTGAGACTTTGAATCTTAGTTCTTTAGTCCTTTAGATGTCCTTTTATGTTTAGAATCATGTTTAAGTGCTAGGGTATCGAGTTCTGGATTGCATGGACGTCGGAAACAGAGAAATCGCGCGAAAACGGACAAAACTGCGGAAAAGCGTGTGGAGCGCGCCTGATGTATGGAGTACCAGCTGCTCCTGGTCCTTTTGTGACACGTGGTGGGTGGTCCAATCAGGAGATGACACGTAGCAGACATGCAGGAGAGTACTTCAGCATGAAGAAAGCCATGCATACGCGTGTGGGATGCGTGCGAGGCGCGCAGGCAATCTGGGACTCGTGCGCTGAGAGCGCCTAGTAACCCCATTTCACCTATTTAAGCCATTCTTTTCACCCAATCAGGTTCTTTCACTTTCACCTGAAATTACCACGACCTTAAACCTATTCTAATACAAGGAGACTCCAATTTTGAGTTTCCAAGGTATTGGTGATCCAATCTTAGGTAGTTTCAAACACCGGTTCATCAATCTGACGATGCCGACTCGTCTGTTTCCGTTCGGGCTTTCTAGGGTTTATCTCCGATCACCGTTTTATTGAGATAAATTTATACCCCTCTGGTATTGGTTACTGGTTTCAGTATATGGTTTTAGATCCTCAAATTAGTTTTAGTTCCTAGCCCTAATCAGATTGTGTTTTGGACCTCGGTTTGACCGAATGGGTATCGAACGAGCTAGGGTTTTGCCAAAACTCCTGGAGGAGGTTCCTTAGCCCATGAGACAGAGGCAAGAACCTCTGTTCTCCATGTGTTGGTCACTGATTACATGTTCCCTTAGTGGTTTAATAGTTCATAATTAACAGTTCTTCATATTTTAGGGATTTGGTGCTAGTACAGGTACCAATCGTTCGTGAAACTTCGTCCGGAGTTGCATTTCGGTAAGTTGAACACCCTGGACCTTATGGTCAGTACCTGGCCATGAATCTCTTGGTCCTAATTCTAATCTGAGTGTGTTTTTGTGTTTCCGGTAAATTATGGGTCGTTCTGGCGTGCTCGGTGAAATTTTTGGGTGACCCTTGGCCTATTTATTGATGATAGCTGAACCAGTTCTTAGAGTGGGGAGAGTCCATTTATTTATTCCTGAGTTCGTGGGTGTGGTGGTACACGTGTTAGTAATCCCAATTACTTCGAATTCCTGGTGGAAGAAAGAATGCACTTTCATTGGGTTTTGTTTAGTAGAAATGATTGTTTGGCATGTGTGGGGTGACCTAGGCCTTACTAGGGGTTGATATCACTAACACCTAAGGATAGGGGATACGGTCTGTCATATCTAAGGATAGGCGTGGTAGACCCATCAGCCAATATAGGTTTTACTTATTATTATTAAATATGATTATCTGATAATATGATTAATTGTAAGTTGTGTTGTATATACTATATGTGGGTAGTAACATGCTTAGGGTGATATGTTTAAAGTACATTATGTGTGGATATGTATTATATGTTGCCATAGCACGCTAAAATGATTAAGTGTAATTCTTAGTATAATCTAATATGATTATTGGGGCATGTTAGGGAGTTTGTGTATAACATGTTGTGAGGCATATGGTTATGAGATGTGGGATGCATGAGCATGATACATTGTGACCACTCCATTCTTAACGGGAATGTGAAGTGGGGATGATCCCTAACGGGAAATGGGGTACCTCGCTTAGCAGATTAGATCCACTTTATTCCTATCGGGAATGGGGGAACGGATGTCCCTATCGAGAATGGGGGAGGAGGGTCCCTTTCACGAAAGGGGGATACCTTATGGACTAGGCTAGTGTCGCCCTGTTTTTATCGAAAAAGGGAGGCGAGAGTCCCTAACGGGAAAGGGGGACGACAACCCTAATGGAAAAGGGGGTTCGCCAACACAACGACGGTAGTAAGAAAATATGCACAAACTCATAGAGAGACACGGGGTAAGTGGAAGAGGGTAGCTAGATCCAATCTGTAATATATGTGATTATCTGTGTGGATTGTCTTACTCTCATTCTACTTGTACATTTCCTGCTTTATAATGGATGTGTTGTTGTTACCTCCCTGTGTTTGCATGCTTGTGTGTATATATATTATTCTGTGTTAGACTTTGTTGAGGAAGATGTAGCCCCAGCCTCATCTGATGGAGCAGCTCCTCTTTATGCATCCTTCAATGCTACAGCCTCCGAGGATCCTCGTGTGGAGGGATTTTGAGATTCATTATCATGACTTCGACGACATGAGTTGGGAAGTGGACCATGCGCGTCAGGTGATTATCTACACCGGCACTATTTCTCTTTATTTCTGTATTCCAGGCTTTCCTATCGCTAGCTTTGCAGGAGATTTTTGCATTTTCCAGAGGCTTCCATTTGCTCAGATGTGGCAGGCACCAGGTTTCCACCCGGTTTTGGTTATGGAGGGTATCCTCCGATGCCTCCGTAGCCGATGTTAGTGCCTCTTGCCAGTCATCAGAGTGAGTCCAGCCACAGGAGGAGACATAGACATAGGGGTGGAATGACTATCTCATCATATGACTGCTCATGATTACAGACATTTATTTTCGAGGCGGGTAGGATCTCAGAGCGGGAGCTCTCAATATCAGTATTATTTACACTACGCACACTTTCGCACTATATATATATATATATACACACACACACACACGTGTGTGACACTTAGTTTATTTCCCTATGATGCATTGTTGTTTTATTTATGTTTCAGTTTTTAATTTCTTCGTATTTTCATGTAAGCATATTCACGTTAATTACGCGAGTTAGGTTAATTATGTGCAATAAAGCATAGATGGGACAGCGGGGTGTTACACAGGGGCTTCTTGGAAGCGTTAAGATGGAGTCCCTTCAGTTTTGAGAGCATTGTGTCTATCTAAAGCAACATAGGGTGAAATTTCCTAAGGCAGTGCACATGGCAAGGTCACATCGAATTACGTCAATTCTTATTATTGGGGGCCTTCCAATGTTCCGTCTCTAGGGAACTAGGTATTTTATCTCAATCGTTGATGATTACTCAAGGTTGACTGGGGTATTAATGATGAAGCAAATGTTCGAAGCCTTCAAATTCTTCAAGCATTATAAGATTCTTATGGAGAATCAAACAGTATATAAGGTCAGGAGTATAACGCCCGACCAAGACATGGCGCCACATTATAGAATAAACATACAGGTATACAAAACAACATAATATTTATATTGCAATGTAGTAAGTATCATCAGAGTACGCAAAAGGTGGTATATATAGATATGCGACACCCATATATAGGTACAAAACTCAAAACCCACTAGTTGTGGTACTACTAGTACAGAAACTATACAACTATTATAGTCTGCTAATAAGCAGGTCCTCCACTACGGTCACCTCCACTAGGTCCCGCTCCCCAAGAGTAGGCTCCAAGCATTGGCTTCTCCTCTCCCTCAGCTAATCAGTAATAATAGTATAAGACAGAGATACACAAGAAACAAGTAGGTAAGAAATATATCAACTACCACGAAAATGGGAAAACATAGTAGAATAAAATACCTTAACATGTACACATAACTACTAGCACATATGGCAACCATTTCTCAAGTTATCATCGCCAAGATCTTTGCCTATACTAGAGTCATAACCTACTCTCACTCATGCGACTGATCCTACGTCAACCTACTGATCCGCAACAACAACACAACTGATACGACAACATGATCAATCTACAACAAGGATAATCACCTCCCAACAATGATAGAGGCAACATAGCTGAACACGGATGGGAACAACAGTTTGTTGTTGGAATATGTATCCCCTAACAACGATAGTGATAACAACCAGTGGTCCCAGTAACCTATTTCGTTACAACCACCATTCGCCAACAATGATAGGAATGGCCGAAATCATCCACTACAGATGTGGATTAATGGTGCCTAGACGGGATGACCGAGCTTAACAACACGCTAAATCAATCCCCAAGGTAACAATAGTCCTACTCCAAATACTCCATACACTAGTATCGTATACATCAACATGACTATTCACAACAACAGCGACAACAACAACAATAAGCATGACGATAATACCGACTGTTATCATTTAGGGATCAACGTTCCTCGAATAAGAGAGTGTCATCCTTTGACACCATACATCTATTTCATGTCACAACTCTCTAATCATCAACATCAGTATTACAGTAATAGTAGCATCAATTAGCACGTGAGCATTTTTTTTTAACAAAAATGGCACGCAAAAGCATCACAGTTATGCAAAAGATCCCAACCAAGTTGGCACCTTAGGCATAACCAATCATTTGCAGGACATCATAAATATTATTAAAAAAGGGAAAAAGAAATAACAAAAACATGGGGGAATAGTCCTAACCTATGAAAATCAAGAGAATCTATAGCTAGGTAGACCCACCCTATTACGGAAATAATCTTTCTTAAGAAACATAGGGATCAAATCCCACCAAACTAAACCCTGGATAGAAGTGCCATAATTGGATAATTTATCCGCACAGTGATTCCCCTCCCTATAAATATGAGAGTAAATAAAGGTCATCTTCTTCGTTAGCTCCATGCAATTTAACCAACGGTTCCTAAACTTCCAAGGAACAATATCTATAGACTTTAAAGCAAGAATAGCTAGCATAGTGTCACATTCAAGCCAAAGTTGATGACAGCCCTTCCTGTAAGCAATCTCTATAGCAATGATAACCCCAAGGAGTTCATCCTAGAGAGCATGAAAAATACCAATATGATATGCAAAACACCCAAGAGTGGCTGCACTACGTTCCCTAAAAATCCCACCACATGTAGCTAAACCAGGAGCACCCTTAGCAGCTTTATCAGTATTAACATTAATCCAATTAGGATTAGGAGGATGCCACAAGATTTCATTTATTGATGGACATTTTTTATGCTTCCATGTAACAGAGAACTTTTTCAAAATCATGAAATCAGAGATATCCGAGGGCATAGAGCCATTAGATAAATTCCCTGATAAAGAAACATTAGATTCAATCAAAGCAATTGCAGGAGCACATAAATTATTTTGTTGTCAAATCTTATTTGATAACAACAATACCAGATTGCCCAAATTGTAACACCCCAATTTTTAGGAAAAATTGTTTTAGCAAATGAAATCCTGTATGCTTGAAGGTAAGTTGTAAAGACTGATCACCTCAATGATTTACTGACAGTACGAGGAATAATTTTGACGTATTTTAAATAATTTACTTATTATAAATAATTATTATCAATGACGTCAATTCACATTATTAGACAGCATAGATATATGCTGCTTTTAAGGCGAATTCATCATTTAAACTTATTATAAGTTTTTTGTTTGACGTAGTAACGTGTATTTTTTTTGACTAAGAAAGTGATTGAATTAAATCAAGATGAATATTAATTTAAGAATTAATATTTAATGTTAATTCATATTTCAAAAATTTTCGAATAATTCTTATGAATATTCACCGTATTTTGAATCGTCGAGTAATTTTTCTCCGCATTAAAATTTAAAACGAATTCCGATTACGATGAAAATTGAAACATAACTTGTTGAACTGATGCTTGAGTGTTTTTAATTATTTTTATATTTATATATATATTATTTATCACGCGGTGAATTAATTTCTAAGCAAATTAATTTTCGCGATTAATTGGTGAAAGAATTAATCGATAATGCGATTACTCGACGCCGTAATTTAAGGGCACCAAAACTCTAGGATTAGTGGGTAATCATGAGATGAGAGATTAGGTGTCAAGGCTTGGTAAATAGGTTAGAAATATCTTGCTTTATGGTGCTAGGTGTCAAGTCTTACATGGTTAATTAGGAGATACATTTTTCTAAGCTATTCTTGGCCAAGTAAATTACCCACATTAATTTATTTTTCCTCTCCTTTTTCTCATGGAACCAGCGTGACCCCCTTCCTTATTCTCATCCACTTATTCTTTTATTTGGTCTCCAAGTTTATAGGTGTATGATGTCATTCTTTTATTGTTTTAAAACAAGTATCTCCACTTGGTCTTATCTTAATCCCTTAAGTAAGTAGAATCACATTTTTATTTTTGATCAAAAACCTTCCCTTCCTTCTCAAAAGTTAAGACCGTGAGCCCCTTTTTCTTACTCCTCCATTTCTATTTCTTCTCCAAGTTACTCATGTGTGATGAAGAGAACATAAGCTAAGTCCACTTCCTTCCCCTCTCCACTTCCAGCCGTGGCACCCCCTTATTCAGCCCATCACCATTTATATCTTCCCTTCCTTTATTCTTAGCTGTTGGTGATGGAGAAAAATAAGACCAACTTTCCCTTCCTCTTTTGTTCTCCAAACCGTGGCCTCCTTCAACATCAACACCACCATTTCTTTCAAATTCCTTCTCCATTTTAGTGTTATTTTCATGAGCTAGTAAGTAGAATCTTGAGCCAACATCCTCCCTTCCTTTTTATTCCGAAGACCGTGGACCCTAGGAAGCTTGGGTGAGAGTCATTTTAATTTTTTTGGTGCTATTTTCTTGTTTAATGTTTCTACTATGTATTGATTATGATCATGAGCAAGAGGATCAAATGTTCCCCCAAATTTTTGGAACCCTAGGTTGAATTTCCCTATGGGAAAGGGGGAAGTGTAATTGCTCTTGCGAATCATGAAATTAGTTTGGGGTTCTTGCTATTTGATGCTTAAATTTGTTATTGTTGTTGTTGATTTGAGTTTGATCAAGCAAAATTGTGTTTTTGGAAACCCTTGATGCTTGAACAAGCCATGATAGGGGTAAAGTACTTGAGTTGATGATGTTGGTTGGAAAATTGAAGGTTTTGGAAAAGGATTTAGGTGTTGTGTGTTGTAGTTTGCTTGATTTGAAAGTTTTGCAATTTTTTTCCCCTAAAAATAAGGGTGTGGCCGAGAGCCTAGAAGGATTGGGAAGAAAATTATTTTTGTGTTATTGACTTGAATAATGTGTTTTGGATTGTTGTTTAAGCTTTGGAAAATTTTGGAAGGAGTTAGAATTCGATTCGAGAAATTGTTTTGGTTTTAAGACAATGAAACACTAAGGTTGGAGGGAGTCTTTGTATTCCTTAACCAAAGTGGAGTCTTGACAATTTAGTATTAAGAAGTAATTGGTTTAGTTATTGTTGTAGTTTAGAAGTTTTTGGAAAGACTGGATTTGAGTTAAAGTTGTTTAAAATATTGTTTTAGTGTTATAAGGCTACGAAACATCTAATGTTTAAAGAGATCTTTGTATTTCTTAAACAAGGTGGAGTCTTCGAATTTTTAGTATTTAAAATCTCTAATTTTCAACTTTATGTATTATTTCAAGTATGTGTGTTTTATTAAAAAGATTCTTGGGTGAGTAACCTAGGGGTTTAGAATTAAACCATAACCTAGGGGACTATTTTGGGTGAACTAGAATTGTTCTAAGCTTTAGTATGTTTTGTTTAAGATCCTTGAGATCGTGAGTTCGTGACGATTAGAGTTGTGATGTGTTTTGACACGTGGACTGTTGACTTTGGTAAGCACACTTCACATTCAGTAGTTCTTATTATGTTAATGTATGAACTATTGTATGCTTATGTCTGATGATTTTCCATATATGAATGTGAATCGTTGTGGATTGTTGAACAGTTGTGGGTCTGAATTATTGTTACTCTGAATTGATTATGTGATATGTCTGGAAATATGCTTAAATCATGTGGAGACATATGTTGTTGGGCTGGTACTGGATAATTGAATATTTATTTGATTATGCTATATTGAAATATCATATGCATGATATGTTCATTGGAGTAGGTGGAATGCATTGCATTATGGTATAACTTTTACCTGAATATCCTGGGGTAGTGGAATTGCCCCAAGGCCAAAGGAATTCAAGAACGTCGTTAAATTAACCATCGCATGGGAAATGTCGGCTCTGGTACGTACATAACAACTGAGCATAGCATATGGAATTTCGGAATCATAAACAGTGGCGTGTAGTCGCATTCTCAGAGTATTTATGCATTCTAAAATCGCTGTAATACTCTGATTGTGTTTTGAAAAGAAAAAAATAGACTCATATTTCTGAAACCATACAACCAGAGTATTTCATTTTCAAAAGGATTTGAACTTGCAAGAGTTATGTTTTAGTCTAGTAGCGCTCCAGGAACGGGGTGTTACAAAGGTGGTATCAGAGCAGTTTGGTTCTAACCAGATTGTGAGTTGGGTAACTATAGCTGGTCAAGTGTCGGGTTTATAGAGAATAGATTGTTAGGAGTCAAATTTGTGTTTTATTATGAGTCAAATTGTGCTTGTTTGTTATGTTGTTCCTCAAGTAGAGTAACTCTACTTGTAATTGTTTGGATTATTTCTTAATTGAAACAATGTGTGTTAGTACACGAAACAAAATTGTTGTTGGGTTCTGACTAGGTTGTAAGACCTTGTGGGAACCCAATACCTCTGAGATGAGTGATTCTTCCTATTGAAGTTGATAGTTTAAGAGATGGATTAGAGGATTTAGTTAGCCAAGTTGTAGCCGGGACAGTAGTTGATGTTACTCAACAGACAACTATGAAGAATCAATGTGAACTGCAAGAACAATAGGGAGAAGAGCAGGCTGCAGAGACCAAAGGATTGGTTGACCTTTTGTCACCATGAACCTCTTAATTCCTTAAGGTAAATAAGAGATGAGAATTTAGGGATCGTCTATAAGAGACTTGTTAGAATAGCAACAGTATAGAAGAAATAAGGAAACGAAAAACGCAAAAGGGACACGATATTTGGTCACGCTGTTCGGTCAATGGTTGCCTACATCAGCGACTACAGAGCAGCTGTAGTTCCGTTTTATTTCTCAGTGAAGATTAGGGTTCAGTGTTACAAGTAGTATATATAATATTACGCAACGGATTACAATAATACCCCTGAACCATACCGCGGGGGGCTTCGCCCCCCAGTACACCCCCCAAGACAAAGTGGTCAACATATCAACTGCATTCTCTGAAGCATGAACCTTCTTAAGTAGTATCTGTCCAGATGCAAGTAGCTCTCTGATCTTGTGAAATCTCACATCAATATGCTTAGTCCTGGTGTGATACACCTGATTCTTTGCCAAGTAAATGGCGCTCTGACTATCACAATGCAACCGAACTCCACCTTGCTCAACACCCAATTCCTTCATTAATCCTGTAAGCCACAAGGCTTCTTTTGCAGCTTCTGCTACTGCCATGTACTCTGCTTCAGTTGTCGACATGGCCACTATAGGTTGAACTGATAACTTCCAACAAATGGATCCACCTGCAAGAGTATAGACATATCCCGTTGTAGACCTCCTATCATCCATATCACCCGCATAGTCTGAATCAACATATCCTACAACTGTAGGATCACCCTTTTCACTACCAAACATGATACCATGACCTGCTGTACCTCTTAAGTACCTCAAAATCCACTTGACTGCTTCCCAATGATGCTTCCCTTGTTTGGACATAAACTTGCAAACTTGACTTACAGCTTGTGCCAAATCCGGCCTTGTGCAGACCATAGCATACATTAAACAACCAACAGCATTGGCATAAGGAACCTTTGACATATACTCAGCTTCTGCATCTGTCTTTGGACACTAATCCAACGAGAGCTTAAAGTGATTCGCCAATGGAGTACTCACAGCCTTCGAATTACTCATGTCAAATCTGTCTAGCACCTTTTCAATATAGCTTTTTTTGAGAGAGCCATAATTTTCTAGCACTCCTTAGGGATGGCAAAATGGGCCACCCGGCCCAACCCGGCCCGGCCTGTCATGAGCCCGCGTAAAAACGGGCTAACCTAACCCAACCCGTCAAGGGATTATGGGTTGAGATGCTGAGCCCGACCCGATCTATAACGGGTTGGGCGGGCTTAGGCTGGCCCGTCAAAAATAAAAATAACAAAAATAAATAAAAATCTAAAATTTAGACTAAAACTGGCCAAAACAAGCCAACCTATCTGGCCGACCCTCAAGAGTCCTCCCAAAACAGGCCACAATAGTGGGTTGGCTAGCAAGCCCGCCCGAAAATGTAAAAAAAGAAAGAAAAAATTGTTCAAAAATAGGGGAAAAAATAAAAAATTATATATATACTGGCCTGATGAGTTGGCCCGGCCCGGCCCGCCCGTGGCCCGCAGGATTGGCGGGCTAGATGGGTTGGGCTAAATGGGCTTATGGGTTGATGAACCCCAACCCGACCCGGCCCATTTGATGCGCCCGATGGGCCCGCCCGATGGGTCAAGCCCGTTTTGCCACCCCTAGAACTCCTATCCCTGTGAATTTCCATCCCAAGAATCTTCTTAGTAGCCCCTAAGTCCTTCATGTCAAACTCCTTACCCAACATGATTTTCAGATCATTTACATCATGTAGATTATTAGCAGCGATCAACATGTCATCCACATACAGTAACAGGAAAATAAAAGAGCCATCATCAAGGCTCCTAACATAAACGCAACAATCATACTCACACCTTCTGTAGCCAATTTGAAGCATGTATGAATCAAAGCGCTTGTACCACTGCCTTGGAGACTGCTTTAAACCATACAAAGACCTCTTCAATTTGCAAATAAGTCTGCCCTTGCCAGTGTCGCTGAAATCCTTTGGCTGCTGCATGTAAATTTGCTCATTTAGATTACCGTGAAGAAATGCTGTCTTCACATCCATCTGCTCTAAATGCATGTCTCGACTAGCTACCAAGGTTAACACTGCCCTGATAGAGGTATGTATGACGACCGGAGAGAAAATCTCATCATAGTCAATCCCCTTCTGTTGTGAGTACTCCTTTGCTACAAGACAAGCCTTGAACTTTTCCCCTTCTTTTTCTGTTACTGCTGGTTTTCGCTTGTACCCCCACTTGCAACCGATAGCCCTTTTGCCCTTAGGAAGCTAAACAAACTCCCATGTCTCATTTTTCTGCAAAGACTCTATTTCCTCCACCATAGCACCCATCCACTTATCTTTCTCCTGGCTAGCTATAACCTCTTGTAAAGTGGACGGATCTCCAGAACTAGTTAGAAGTGTATATGCTGCCAAGTCTTCAAACCCATATCTCTCTGGTGGCTTGATCTGTCATCGCTCTCTGTCACGTATCAGAGAATAGTCATGTACTTCACCTGAATCTTCAGGTCCATGGTATGGCTCAGTGGGAGAGCCTGATTCGTCTAGTGTTTCTGGTTCTGTCTGCACATTGCTTGCTGGGGACGACTCAATATGCACCTGAATCACCTCATTGTTGGAAGTTTTCCCTTCAGAGACTGTCACATCTGTTGTAACTGACTTTTTCAACATGAACTGCTCATCAAAAACAACATCTCTGCTGGTAAACACCTGCTTTGAAACTGGATCCCATAACTTGAACCCCTTTACACCTTTTGTGTATCCTACGAAGACACACTTCTTTGACTTTGGATCAAGTTTGGATCGATCTTCACTGGATATATACACATAAGCTAGACACCCAAAAATCCTTAAATTGGTAAAATCAATGGGATTGCCTGTCCATACCTCCTCTGCAACTTTCCCCACCAGAGAAGCCCGCAGTGACCTGTTGTGGAGATAGCATGCCATGTTAATTGCCTCTGCCCAGAAACCCTTTGACAATCCAGCATTCAACCGGAGACATCTTGCCCTTTCAGTTAGAGACCTGTTCATTCTTTCTGTCACACCATTTTGCTGTGGTGTCTTGCGAACTGAAAAATGCCTCTGAATACCATGTTCTTCACAGAATTTCTTGAAATTCGAATTAGTGTACTCTGTCCAATTATCTGACCGCAAATACTTGATTTTTCTGCCCGTTTGATTCTCTACTTCAGTTTTCCACAGCTTGAACTTTGTAAAGACTTCAGATTTATGCTGTAAAAAATACACCCAAACCTTACGAGAAAAATCATCAATAAAAGTCACAAAATACCTGGAACTACCCATGGAGGGCTGTTTGGTAGCCCCCACACATTCGAATGGACATAATCTAGGATTCCCTCTGTTTTGTGCTTCCCGGTCTGGAACCGAACACGACACTGTTTCCTGAGTACACAATACTCGCACAGATCCACCTTGCAGGTGCGAACGCCTTTTAACAGATTTCTCTTATGAAGTTCCATCATCCCACGCTCACTGAGATGACCTAGACGCATATGCCAGAGCTTAGTTGCATCGTTATCTGACTCAACTGACGCAACATCACCTACAACTGTAGTGCTCAATAGTTTATAGATGTTACCTGCAGTCTTCTTTGCTCTCATCACTGTCAAGGCACCCTTGCTGACCTTCATGATGTCCCTATCTCCGTCAGACCTGTAGGAAAAACCATTTGCCTATAGAGTACCTAAGGAAATCAGATTCTTTTTCAATTCTAGAATATATCTGACATCAATCAACGTTCGCACGCCACCATCATCCATAGCAATTTTAATTTGTCCCATTCCTTGGATAGCACAAGCTTTATCATTACCCAAATAAACAAACCCAAAACTGCCTGACCTGAATGTAGTGAACCATTCCCGGTGCGGCGTCATGTGGTAAGAACAACCAGAATCAAGAATCCACGCCTGCACTTGTCATCGAAATGCAAAGCATATCTCCTTCACTACCAGAATCATCGGTTTGGACCACATTTGCAGAACTGGATGAGCCCTGCTTTCTTTTTGGACAGTACCGCTTCCAATGCCCAGTCTGTTTGCAAATGTAACACTCTGTTTTCTTGTTCTTGGATTTATACCTCTTCTTTCCAGAACCTCCTTTACCCTTGTTTCGCCCACGATCTTGACCCCCCTTCACATACAGACCCTCGCCTCCTTGACTTCCTTCATCTGCGCTCTGTCTCCTTTGAGAATGAGACACGAGTGCAGCAGTAATATCATCTAGGCTATTGTCTTTCCCGTAGGTAAGAGTAGTCACTAAGTGATCGAACGAACCTGGTAACGAGCACAGAAGAATGATTGCCTTGTCTTCATCATCTACCTTAGCCCCAAGCTTCGCCAGATCCGTGATTATGGTGTTGAAGGTATTGACGTGCTGTTGCAAATCAGATCCTTCCTGCATCCTAAGGTTGTACAGTCGTTGCTTTGCAAACAGTTTGTTCATCAGCGTCTTTGACTGATACTGACTCTCCAATTTATCCCAAATATCCTTCGGAGTCATTAGGTCCAGAATACGATACATCAACTCGTCTGAAACACATAGACGTATCAATCCTGCGGCCTTCTCCTTCATCTCGACCCAGTTGACGTCCGCCAAATCTGCCGGTTTCGTCTCACGCAGCACCTTCTGTAAACTTTGCCGAGCCAACAGATCCTTAACCCTTCTTTGCCATAATCCGAAGTTGCCCGTCCCGTCGAACCTTGCCACATCGAATTTCGCACTGAGTTAAACGTCATCTGATACCAATTGTTAGAACAACAACAGTATAGAAGAAATAAGAAAACGAAAAATGCAAAATGGACACGATATTTGGTCACGCTGTTCGGCCAATGGTTGCCTACGTCAGCGACTACAGAGCAGCTGTAGTTCCGTTTTATTTCTCAGTGAAGATTAGGGTTCAGTGTTACAAGCAGTATATATAATATTTCGCTACGCTCCGCTAGCTCAGCTCTCCCGCCCCCCTCCTTTTTGATACTGCATCATATCAGCCATACTCAACAAGACTCTATTAATATTATTGTTTAGTGTGATTTTTGAAGTATTAGTGGTTCTAGATATAAACCACAATGTTTGATGTTTGAAGTATTTTGATATATACTAGATTTAAAAAAAATCAAAAGTATTTTATGATTTTGTGAATGTGACATGTTTGCCACTAAGATCTGTGTTTTCGCAGTAGTGTATTCTTGTGCTGCTGTGATTATGTGTGGTTTATTGTCGAATTGTTTATTATTTTGAGCGTATTCATATTTTCCAAAGAGAATATTATACGCAATTATGTTCTAGCAAGCGTTAATTAAATGTCTTATGACAATTTAATTCACGTGAGATCCATTTGACTCCGTTGAATGGAATCTAGAGGGTTAGTGGGAATTGCGGTTAGTAGCTTAGTGCGTGATGAGTTGTCTAACTAGTATTGGGTAGTACCTAAAATTTTTACCAAACCCTATCCTAAATTTTTTTTAAATCATGGAATATTTCCTTTAAAGGAGAGCCAAGTAAAGTTGAATGAATTATTTTTCACATTTTCCTTTCTTACTTGGCCGACCACTCACTCATAAAAGGGTGCAGAAGAAAATATTTCATTTTACTCTTAGTGTAGATAGGTGATAAGAACTTGGGCTAAAATTTTTGTGATAATTTTCCCTTCCTTCTTTTGGATTTGACTGACCATTCCTAAAAAAAAAAATTGGAATATTGAGTCATTCTTTTCACTACACTCTCGGCCACACTTAAAAAGAAAAAGAGGAAATAGTTAGTTTTGCATTATTGGTCTTAGTGTTGGACCTAGATTCCTGTCTTCTTCCTCCTGTTGTACGCCGCGGACAAGTTCTGCTTAAAAGACCCCTATTATTCTTCAATTCCTTCCTTAGGTGATGCTAAGCTTGGAGAATTTTGAGAGTTACATTTTCCTTTTCCCTTCCTTGTAACATTTTCCTTTTCCCTTCTTTGTAACTGTAAGCCTTGTAAGGATGTTGAGTGAGGTTGTCCTTTATATCCTCTGTATCTGTGGGTAATGTTATTTGTGATTATGTGGTTGATTTGTGTGAGAGTTCTTCTCTGTAAGTGATTTCCTAATACCGTGAGTTCTTGGTAGAGCTCTAGGTGAGCATTTTAACTCTTTCGCTTTCAATTTTTGTATTGTTGTTAATGATCTTGTTGAAGATGATTTATTCGCAAAGATTTCGTTCTTCTTCTTGTATAAAAAAAAAGTTGATAATTTCAAGGTTTTGATCTTATTTTGTTGAAGAAAAATTTTAAAAGTTTGTTGTTAAATTGAAGTAAGAACCCGTGACCACATATATTTATGTGCGAGGTTTGATTTCAAATTTTTCTAACTTAAGTCTTTAATGATGTTGTATTTATAGTGATTTAGAAGTTATTGATAAGTATGTTATGGTTGAACTTTTGGTTGAAAAGGTTTATGTATCAGTTAGAATGGTTTTGAGAGATAAATTGTGGAGTCGATTTATAATCCATAGGATTCTTGAGAAAGAGAAAAAGGATTTCAAGTTTTAACACCTAGTTGTTAGTGTATAATTTTTTTTTTAGAAAATGTTTTGATTTAAAAGAATTTTAAGAGAAGTAATTTTGTTGACTTCAAATTTATAGAGTTAGTTTTAATCCTTGACTCAAAGCGTGTTTAATGATTTTGAGACAATGAAGACCTAATCTCAAAAAAACTTTAGTGTCCATGAGAGTGTTGAGTCTTAAGAGAAAAACTGTGGTTTATTAATCCCTTGTTTTGGCAATGTTTTTAAGAGAATTGCTATTTTTTTAGGAAAAAAGTTTGGTTTGAGAAAAGAGTTTTAACTGTTTTTTTTGTATGTTGATATGCGTAATTGTGGCCAGGTGTGTGTTGTATAGTAATGTTTGTGGTGACAGCATGTAGCCGTAGCCGTAGTCGTGTTCGGGTTCGTGATAGTGCTCATAAGTGGGAATAAGCAGAGATCGTGGCTCTGGAATAAAGCGTCAGTGGATCGTAAGGACTTCTTCATCTATCAAACCACATGCGTAAATTTGTGTGATATATATATACACACACACACTTAGTGTTATTGAGTTTGATTGGTGTTGCATGCTGTGATGTGATTGTAATGTTAATTATGTAGCTATAAATATTATAATACTACTTATATTGATATGTATTATGAATACTTATGTGTGCAAATTATTTTCATGGATTTGAGTAAAAAAAAATTCATATTTTAATACCTGCTTAGTTTTGAGGACGAAACTATCAATTTTTAGGAAAAATTGTTTTAGCAAATGAAATCTTGAATGCTTGAAGGTAAGTCGTAGAGACCAATCACCTCAATGATTTACTGAGAACACGAGGAATAATTTTGACGTAATTTAAATAATTTACTTATTATAAATAATTATTATCTATGATGTCAATTCACATTAATAGACAGTGTAGGCATATGCTGCATTTAAGGCGAATTCATCAATTAAACTTATTATAAGTTTTCTGTTTGAGGTGGTAACGCGTATTTTTGTTGACTAAGAAAGTGATTGAATTAAATCAAGATGAAATTTAATTTAAGAATTAATATTTAATGTTAATTCATATTCCAAAATTTGTCGAATAATTCTTATGAATATTCGCCGTATTTTAAATCGTCGGGTAATTTTTATCCACATTAAAATTTAAAACGAATTCCGATTTCGATAAAAATCGAAATGTAACTTGTTGTACTGATGCTTGATGTTTTTAATTGTTTATATATATATATATATATATATTATTTATCAAGCGGTGAATTAATTTCTAAGCAAATTAATTTTCGCGATTAATTGGTGAAAGAATTAATCAATAATGCGATTACTCGACGCCGTAATTTAAGGGCACCAAAACTCTAGGATTAGTGGGTAATCATGAGAGGAGAGATTAGGTGTCAATGCTTGGTAAATAGGTTAGAAATATCTTGCTTTATGGTGCTAGGTGTCAAGCCTTACATGGTTAATTAGGAGATACATTTTTCTAAGCTATTCTTGGCCAAGTAAATTACTCACATTAATTTATTTTTCCTCTCCTTTTTCTCATGGAACCAGCGTGACCCCCTTCCTTATTCTCATCCACTTATTCTTTTATTTGGTCTCCAAGTTTATAGGTGTATGATGTCATTCTTTTATTGTTTTAAAACAAGTATCTCCACTTGGTCTTATCTTAATCCCTTAAGTAAGTAGAATCACATTTTTATTTTTGATCAAAAACCTTCCCTTCCTTCTCAAAAGTTAAGACCGTGAGCCCCTTTTTCTTACTCCTCCATTTCTATTTCTTCTCCAAGTTACTCATGTGTGATGAAGAGAACATAAGCTAAGTCCACTTCCTTCCCTCTCCACTTCCAGCCGTGGCACCCCCTTATTCAGCCCATCACCATTTATATCTTCCCTTCCTTTATTCTTAGCTGTTGGTGATGGAGAAAAATAAGACCAACTTTCCCTTCCTCTTTTGTTCTCCAAACCGTGGCCTCCTTCAACATCAACACCACCATTTCTTTCAAATTCCTTCTCCATTTTAGTGTTATTTTCATGAGCTAGTAAGTAGAATCTTGAGCCAACATCCTCCCTTCCTTTTTATTCCCAAGACCGTGGACCCTAGGAAGCTTGGGTGAGAGTCATTTTAATTTTTTTGGTGCTATTTTCTTGTTTAATGTTTCTACTATGTATTGATTATGATCATGAGCAAGAGGATCAAATGTTCCCCCAATTTTTTGGAACCCTAGGTTGAATTTCCCTATGGGAAAGGGGGAAGTGTAATTGCTCTTGCGAATCATGAAATTAGTTTGGGGTTCTTGCTATTTGATGCTTAAATTTGTTATTGTTGTTGTTGATTTGAGTTTGATCAAGCAAAATTGTGTTTTTGGAAACCCTTGATGCTTGAACAAGCCATGATAGGGGTAAAGTACTTGAGTTGATGATGTTGGTTGGAAAATTGAAGGTTTTGGAAAAGGATTTAGGTGTTGTGTGTTGTAGTTTGCTTGATTTGAAAGTTTTGCAATTTTTTTCCCCTAAAAATAAGGGTGTGGCCGAGAGCCTAGAAGGATTGGGAAGAAAATTATTTTTGTGTTATTGACTTGAATAATGTGTTTTGGATTGTTGTTTAAGCTTTGGAAAATTTTGGAAGGAGTTAGAATTTGATTCGAGAAATTGTTTTGGTTTTAAGACAATGCAAATGTGAATCGTTGTGGATTGTTGAACTGTTGTGGGTCTGAATTGTTGTTACTCTAAATTGATTATGTGATATGTCTGGAAATATGCTTAAATCATGTGGAGACATATGTTGTGGTTGTGGTTGGTGCTGGATAATTGAATATTTATTTGATTGTGCCATATTGAAATGTCATATGCGTGATATGCTCATTGGAGTAGGTGGAATGCATTGTCATGCATTGTGGTATAACTTCGACCTGAATATCCTAGGGTTGTGGAATTGCCCCAAGGCCAAAAGAATTCAGGAACATCGTTAAATTAACCATCGGATGGGAAAGTACCGGCTCTGGTATGTATAGAACGACTGACCATAGCGTATGGAATTCCGGAATCATAAACAGTGGCATGTTGTCGTATTTGCAGAGCATTTATGCTTTCTTATTGAATTGTATATTATGTTATACTGTGTTATCTGCTTTTAATTAAGAAGTTGTGCCCGTGGTTCTTTCATTCATTGATTGTAACCCAGATCTTGAAGACTGCAGAGTATTCGAGGCTACTGACAAGCATAGCTGAGGATAGTCCTATCTGGCTATCAGCCTTGTGTATTTGTTTGCAACTTACTAGAAGTGTAGTAAGTGTTGTAGCGTGTCGACCAGCTATAGGATGTTTGCTGTACTAATTACAGGGTTGTAATAAGTGTATTTTAGTTTTCAAGACTTGAATTGTCATATGTTCGATGATTGAATAAATTTATGAGTATGGTTATTGTGGTTTTATCCTGGTGTCTCTATTTGTTCACCATCATGTTTCTAAAATTGCTATAATACTTTGATTGTGTTTTAAAAAGAAAAAAATAGACTCATATTTCCGAAACCATACAACCAGAGTATTTTATTTTCAAAAGGATTTGAACTTGCAAGAGTTATGTTTTAATCTAGTAGCGCTGCAGGAACGGGGTGTCACTACAACATTTTAGGCCTACGACAACGTCTATTTGTATGGAGATAAAAAACCATTTTCTTATAATATAATAGGCAACGTTTTTTTTATTCTGTTGGTTTATGACTTGAAATTTTATAAATTTTTAGTTCAACGTTTACAAACTGTTCCCAAAAGTAATGGATAACGCCTATAAGTGCAAGTTATGGAAAACAATTGTGTTAGAAAGTGAAAGAGAACAGTTTATTACAATCGTTGGCAAATTATAAAAGATTTATATTTTTTTAATCTGTAAAATGTTCTCACGTTTTGGCGCTTAATTGATTTTTTTTTTTCCAAACTGAAGTTTCTAATAGGCATGCATCGTGAAAAGCAAAAACAAACAAAAAATTCCTTTTCCTTTCTCGTGTGTGTTCTCTCTACAGTCTTTCACTCTCTCGCTATCAGTTTGCTCTACTCTTCTCCTTTGAAGGTGAGTTTCTCGCTCGCTCGCTCTCTCTCTATCTGAATGGTATGTCTCTCTCTCTCTCTCTCTCCGAGGTCGAGTCTCTCTCTCGAAGGCGAGTTTATGTATTTCTCTCGATTTCTTTCCTGTTTCTATCGCTCTCTCATACAGATCTCTTCTATCACCTATCTATCTCTAAATAGAAAATCACAATAACTACCGCATTGGCTCCAATTTTATTTTTTCTGCATTTCTTGTGAACCAAACACGGATGCACTATGAAATTCTCCTACAAAGTTAGGGTTCGTATTGCGTGTGCCAGTGTCATTTTTGGATGTGAAATCGTCCTACAAATTTAGGAACAGTATTACGCATCAGACTCATTTTTGGATTCATAGTGTTGATTTTGAAGTTTGGAAATACATATGATGATAATCGTTATCGTTTGAATCATGGAATCACCGCTCTAATTTGTTTGCACATTGAGACAATAGATGATGAAAAACAGGTTTTATTGTTGCTTTCGTTCTTTTTATCTGAATTGTTGCAATGTATACACTAGTTATATTAATAGGTTTAGTTCTACTGCTATTGAAACAGGTTTAGGAGGTTGTTCTTTCTGCAGATATGTGGTGTACAAAAAAAGAATGGTAAGATTATTTGTTAAATTCACTTCATTGCAAATTTGGAACGATACTTTCACTTTTTCTTTGAAGGCATATAGTTGTTATTAACTTCTGGTCACTTCAAGTAAATCAAAACAAATCAAAATAGGAATAAATTAAAAGATTGAAAGTTGTCCTGCAAAAACATTGAAAGTTATCCTACAAAAACATGGATGCTTTGATTTTAATAATAAAATGATTTGATTTTCTTTTTGGGTTGGTGATAAATTTTTAGGAGCTGTTATCTTAATTCAAATGATCTTGATCCAAGGTCATTTCAATGGCTGCAAAAGATTTTATTGTCCAAGTAGTCCCTGTTTAGCCATTTTCTGATACTTATAGAAAATGAGTTCCATGATGCATTGGATAAACTACTTGAGGTGTTTGGGGTCAAATCTCCATTTTTCCTAGTTGTTCAGGTATCCAAAGAGTGGTGAATACAATCTGTGATAGCATTTCTCATATTTAAAGTTAAGTGAATTGGATGAAACACTGTAATACATTTCCATTTCTGGGATGCACTACTTAGAAAGAAATGAATAAACTAGTCGTATTTAAGTTTCGTGAACACTTACCAAACACTGTTTCTAACATATATATGGTCACACTTCTTTTTAAGAGATTTTTTTGTAGGTTCATATGGACTAAATTGGGCCCTAAAGAACTCAATCAATATATCAAAGATAGCAATTTTAAACAGTCCACTAACAGTTTCATCTCATTCCTGGACTATTTCAGAAGCTATGGTTTGGTGCGCTTATAGTTTCTAATCTGCACTCCCTTACGGTTGGTAATGGTGTTGAGTTACTAACAAGAATAATGAACAAATATCAAAGGCAACCAATACTAAATTTTAATAGCAACCAAACAATGCAATAAAGTCAATCAAACAAGGAGTAGAGAGTAGGAAGAATCACACCGCTATTTGGTTACGCAGTTCGGCCCCAAAAAAATGACCTACGTCTGCGGGAGAGAGCAGCCCTCCGTTTCACTATCAAAGAGTCTTTACAAGAGATTACAATTGCTTTGAACCCCTTTACAATGTCCAAGAAGAACAAACCCAAGAGTTCCCAATCCCTCTCTCTTTTCCTCTATGATAACCTCTCAAGAGCAACAATAGAGAAAGCCTTCAATCCTCCCTCTATTCTCTCCTAAGATCCCAAGGTGTTTAACAGTGTTTCCCAGCCCCTAAAACCTCACAAAGACGCTCAAGAACGGCTGCACACAACCCTAGAAAAGACTGCACGTCATACTGCACAATTCTGCAGCGTCAAGTTTATAAAACCCGACTGTGAATCGATTCACAGACATAGGTGAATCGATTCACCTAGTTAAAAAAGTCTCCCCTGCACGAATTAATGAAATGAATCGATTCCTGTAAGCTTCCCATGCGATTCACAGAGGCGTACTTCGATTCACAGAGACTCAAACATGCTTGAATCGATTCACATAGCTAGGGAATCGATTCCCAGTGTTCAAGAAACACTTTCAAGCAATTCCATGACCCTCCAAACTGATTTTAAGGCACTCTAAACTCCACAATTCTCCACCTTGACTTCAAATCAGTGGTGATGCTCAACTTTATCCATCAACCACTAGCTGCTCTCTCCAATATTGGAATTACGTCTCAGAGAAATTCATCAAGTCCAAGCAATGCTTGAACTTTGATCTAGGTAATGACTTGGTGAATACATCCGCCGGGTTGTCCTCTGACGCAACCTTCTCAACCACAATTTACTTAGATTCTACGACGTCTCTAATGAAATGTAAGCGGATGTCAATGTGCTTTGTCCTTTCATGATACACTTGGTGATTTGCCAAGTGGATAGCACTTTGACTATCACAATGTACCTTCACACATCCTTGTGTAATTCCTAGCTCCCCAATCATACCTTTCAACCATATGGCCTCCTTCACCCCTTCAACTAGGGCGATATACTCCGCCTGAGTAGTAGATAGCGCCACAACGGACTGTTGATTAGCCTTCCAACTTATTGCCGTTCCAAACAATGTGAATACAAATCCAGATAAGGATTTCCTTGTATCCACATTTCCTGCATAATCTGCATCTACGTAACCCTCCAAAGCGTCTTCTCCTTGAGTTGTTCTTGTGTACCTCAAACCACCTTTGAGTGATCCATTCAAATACCTCAGAACCCACTTCAGTGCTTCCCAATGAGTTTGGCCCGGATTTGCCATAAACCGACTCACTATGCTAACTGCATATGCTAAGTCTGGTCTACTACAAACCATGTCGTACATGATGCTTCCTACCCCACTAGCATATGGAGTAGTATCCATCTTCCTCCTCTCCTCTTCGGACTCAGGAGCTTGTGTCACCGAGAGCTTTGTGTGATGACCCAAAGGAGTGCTAACCGGCTTCGCTTCATGCATCCTAAACCGCTCCACCACTTTCTTCAAGTACCCATGCTGAGATAAGAATAATTCACCCTTCTTCCGGTCCCTCATGATATCCATCCCAAGTATCCTCTTAGCGGCCCCAAGGTCCTTCATCTCAAATTCTGAATTTAGCTTCTCCTTGAGCATGTTATTCTCCTCTTTGCTAGAGCTTGCCATCAGGATATCATCAACATAGAGAAGTAGGTAGAGAACCACTTTCTCATCCCTCTTCAAAATGTAAACACAACTATCGTACCCACTTCTCACAAATCCCGTCTTCAGAAGAAAATCATCAAAACGAAGATACCATTGCCTAGGGCTTTGTTTCAACCCATACAAGGATTTCTTCAAAAGACATACCTTAGACTTGTCCTCTACAAAACCTTCTGGTTGTTGCATGTAGATTGTCTCTTCTAGGTCTCCATATAAGAATGCGGTCTTCACGTCCATTTGTTCCAACTCAAGATCGTATTGATTCACGATTGCCATAAAGACCCTTATGGAACAATGTTTCACCACGGGTGAGAAAATCTCGTTGTAATCAATTCCCTCAACCTGTGTGAAACCCTTGGCCACAAGTTTTGCTTTATATCTTGGTTCTTCAATTCCCGGAATGCCTTCCTTCTTCTTGAAGATCCACTTGCATCCAACCACCCTTTGTTTCTTAGGTAGTTTCACAAGTTTCCAGGTCTGGTTCTTCTCCAATGAATTCATTTCCTCATTTACTGCCTTTAACCACTTCTGACCCTCTTTGCTCTCAACTGCTTCCCTGAATGTCTTCGGTTCTGAGTCTTGCACATCTTCAGCCGCATTTAGAGCATAACAAATTAAGTCTGCATAGCCATATCTCTTAGGTGCCACAGTTTCCCTCCTTTCCCTATCTCTTGCCAACTGATAGCCAGGGTCCACTGTTGGTTGTCTTCCTCTAGAACCTGATGGTGGAGGACTGTCCTCCTCTTCATCATTCCCGGTCTCACTAGTGTAAGGCTCCACCTCAAACTGAGTCTTCTCTACCTCTGTTTCTGAGTTACTATTCTCCAGGTCCTTGCACTTCATCCCCATGCGGGTCTCATCAAAGGTCACATCCCTGCATATTATGAATCTTGATCCCCCAGGCTCCATTTTCCACAGCTTGTATCCCTTCACACCTTCCGGATAGCCAATGAAGACACATTTCACAGCCCTGGCTTCAAGTTTGTCTTGTCTGACATGAGCAAACGCCAAAGCCCCGAAAATCTTCAACTTAGAATATTCTGCCGGTTTTCCACTCCAAACTTCCATTGGTGTCTTGAAGTTTAACGCCGTTGATGGGCATCTGTTGATCAAGTAAGCTGCTGTACTCACAGCTTCACCCCCAGAAACTTTTAGGTAGCCCAGCTCCCAAAAGCATACATCTGACCCGCTCCAAAATAGTCCTGTTCATGCATTCTGCCAGACTATTTTGTTGCGGTGTTCCTGCCACGGTTCTATGTCTCTTAATTCCCTGTTTCCTGCAAAACTCATTAAACTGCTCTGAAACAAACTCCAGGCCATTGTCAGTCCTTAAAACTTTCAGTTTAGTTCCTATTTGATTTCCTATGAGAGTATGCCATTCTTTGAATTTTTCAAATGTGTCACTTTTATTTTTCAAAATGTGAACCCATACTCTCCTAGAGAAATCATCAATCATGGTGAGAAAATAGGAATCCCCTCCATGAGTTGTCACTCTTGAGGGACCCCAAAGGTCCGAGTGAATATACTCAAAGGGCTTGCTAGAATGATGCATGCCACTTCCAAACATAACCCTATGTTGTTTGCCTAGTATGCAATTATCACAAAATTCTAGCTTATCCAATTTATCACTACCTAGCAAACCTTGTTTAGCTAGTTCAACTAAACCTCTTTCACTAACATGCCCTAACCTTAAATGCCATAGTTTAGTTTTATCATGCGGAGCTTGACTGGCTAATGATGCATGTCCTATAACAGTAGAACCATCTAATATGTATAAACCACACATTTTAGAACCTTTAGCCATTACTAAAGCACCATTCGAAATTTTAATCATGCCATGTTCAATCCTAGTACTATAGCCTAATCCATCAAACATGCTTATAGATAAAAGATTTCGTTTTAGTTCAGGAACATACCTCACATCTTGTAAAAGGAATTCACGGTTGTCAAACATCTTGAGACGAATCGAACCCATACCTTGCACCTTACAAGCTCAGTTGTCACCCAGGCGAACGACTCCACCTTCTTTAAGCTTCAAAGTCTCAAAGTATTCCTTCCTAGGACACATGTGATAAGAACATCCCGAGTCCATGACCCAGTTCTTTTCAGATTCCAAACTTGACACCACTAAAGCCCCCGCACTCTCATAACCATCCTCCATAGCAATTGCAACATCCACAGAATCACCCCTGCCCCCTTTCTCAGGACAGTCCTTCTTAAAGTGACCAGTCTTGTGACAATTGAAGCACTTATACTTCTTATTATTCCCCTTTGACTTGGATTTTGACCTAGAATTCTTCCCTTTGTGGTTGTTTCCTCTACTCTCACTTCTTCCCCTTGACACACTTAAGCCTTCACCACTGTCATCCACTTTCAAGTCTTGGAGCTTGGTTAGCTCCTT
Source organism: Calophaca sinica (assembly GCA_037113605.1). NCBI lineage: Eukaryota > Viridiplantae > Streptophyta > Magnoliopsida > Fabales > Fabaceae > Calophaca > Calophaca sinica. Next base: position 50,159,647 of record CM073733.1, read on the forward strand.
GGTCCTAATAGATTGTTGGACCTCCTCCAAAGTAATGGTGGACTTCTTGCCATAGAGGAGTGCATCCTTAAAGTGTTCAAAGGATCTAAGTAGCGAATTCAATAAGAGCAGAGCCTTATCCTCGTCATCGAGCTTCACATCAATGTTCTGCAGGTCATCAATAATTTTGTTGAATTCTGCTAGTTGCTCCACAATAGGTTTGGTCTCTACCATCTTGAATGAGTAGAGATGTTGTTTCAGACATAACCTGTGGGCCAATGACTTTGTCATGTACAACGATTCTAACTTTGCCCACATCTCCGCCGCGGTTTTCTCTCTTGCAACTTCCCACAATGCCTTATCGCCAAGGCACAAGATAATGACACTTCTTGCCTTATCTATAATCTCCTTCTTCTCCATTTGAGACAGAGTGGCCGGCATTCTTGCCTCACCCTTCAAGGCTTCAAAGCACTTCTGTTGAATAAGGATTGCTTCCATCTTCACCTTCCATTGACCGAAGTCATTATTACCGAAAAACTTCTCGATGTCCCATTTAGTACCCATGGTGCACAATTGAATTATTTGTTCTTCCCACAGACGGCGCCACTTGTTGAGTTACTAACAAGAATAATGAACAAATATCAAAGGCAACCAATACTAAATTTTAATAGCAACCAAACAATGCAATAAAGTCAATCAAACAAGGAGTAGAGAGTAGGAAGAATCACACCGCTATTTGGTTACGCAGTTCGGCCCCAAAAAAATGACCTACGTCTGCGGGAGAGAGCAGCCCTCCGTTTCACTATCAAAGAGTCTTTACAAGAGATTACAATTGCTTTGAACCCCTTTACAATGTCCAAGAAGAACAAACCCAAGAGTTCCCAATCCCTCTCTCTTTTCCTCTATGATAACCTCTCAAGAGCAACAATAGAGAAAGCCTTCAATCCTCCCTCTATTCTCTCCTAAGATCCCAAGGTGTTTAACAGTGTTTCCCAGCCCCTAAAACCTCACAAAGACGCTCAAGAACGGCTGCACACAACCCTAGAAAAGACCGCACGTCATCTTGCACAGTCTCGTCAGGTTTATAAAACCCGACTGTGAATCGATTCACAGACATAGGTGAATCGATTCACCTAGTTAAAAAAGTCTCCCCTACACGAATTAATGAAATGAATCGATTCCTGCAAGCTTCCCATGCGATTCACAGAGGCGTACTTCGATTCACAGAGACTCAAACATGCTTGAATCGATTCACATAGCTAGGGAATCGATTCCCAGTGTTCAAGAAACACTTTCAAGCAATTCCATGACCCTCCAAACTGATTTTAAGGCACTCTAAACTCCACAAATGGGCAGGGAGGCTTTAATGTTCTGACTGTGTCTCCATTATAGAACTGGAGAAGGGTCAGTGTCCTAGACTGATACTGCTTGGGAGAGAATTCAAGTGAGGGGAAGCAAAGCTGTTGGTGACCAATGATCAGTGGTATCGAGAAGCACGTTGCTTAAGTTCCATGCTCTCTCTTTTTTTCCTGCCACTTTACACGCATTCCTTTCTTCTCATATATAACATATGTTTTTTCTGTGTAGAGACCCAATGACCTTGTCTGGAATAAGATTCATCCAACCTCAATTATCAGTGGAAATAGAGTGAGTTTTTTTCTTTTTTCAATTTTCTTTGTCTTCTATTGTAGTTGATATATCTATTGCCTGACATTGTAGCTACATTTACATGATTCTGGCATATGAATTGGGAAACTACATAAATACCTTATTGTTGACTTCTCTTTGTGTTAATTATTTTGGATAGCTTGCTATGCGAAAAACTTGTAAATATGTAGAAGAAAAGCTAGCTGTCAAGGTAGGGTTTCCTAAAATAATAATAAAAAAAATTATATATGTAGTTTAGGCCAGTGAGACACCTTGATTGTTTTTCCCCTTCACTTCTACTCTTCTTAGATTGTCAATAGATGTTACGTTTTTCTTTTTCGAAGGCCAAAGATTTTAGGTTCTATAATGATTTTATGCTTTGCATTGTCAATAGATGTTATGTTTTGCATTTTCGAAGGCCAAAGATTTTAGGTTCTATAATGATTTCTCTATCACATTTTTTGCTTTCATGGTTGTCTAATGTCACTGTATGTTGTATTTCCAGTTTCCACTCATTCTGATTTTCAATGATTTGATTCATTTTCTCTATTGCCCAATAACATCTTACTACTTATTTGATATGCTTATTGTGTGACACCCTCTACCCCACATGTTATCGTTACGAAAATAAATTAAGAAAAAAAATGTAACTGCTGAAAAATACAGTCAAATAAAATTTTCATAAATAAAGGTAGAGTCGTCACACTCTCATAAACTTGCGAAAATAATCATTTGACGGTTACGAATAAAATTCACATGATACAAACACCCTGATGTCACAACGTCCCAGAGCTGACCCTAAACATTTACTTCGAAAATAACAACATCGATAATAACCAAAACATCGAAAATCCTAATCTACGATGACCGCGCCCATAGATCACTCCTCAGCCACGTCGTCATCGTCACCTGCAGTCTCATCGTCTAAACATACACAATGGTGTATGAGTAGCCACAGGAAAAAGGGGTTAGACACATATACAATCATAGCACAAAACGGCAAAGGACATAGCTTAAACAATGCGCATACAACACGTTAACTTAATCAACACATAACATGAATGCTTGACTCAACGAGTACTTATGCAATCCTAGACAACGTCTACTTCACCGAACATGTGGATCCAAACCAACTCAGATGAGCGAGTGAGAAAACATCATCACTCTTGAGTACGAACAGTGTCTAGTCAGGGTAACCGGTATATTTATTGGTCACGCCCCAGCTGTGGTAGCTATCCACCGCCTTTATATAAGACGCTCCTACCCGATTGACCCCCAAGGCCGGGTACCTTGCCCATCATGGCCGATACTATATCGCATCATCGTTGCTCACCCCCAATAACGTTAACTTAACAAGACACATATGATGCATGAACACAAACCAAGCAAGTGTCTAACAACAACAACAACAACAACTCACCAACCATCTCATCAAGCGGCCGGCTATAACAACGATAACAAGGTACTACTCATCAGTAAACTGACAAATTTTCCACAATCTTGGAACAAGTCCAAGTTATCAACCTACCTCACCACACTAAGTCTAGGCTAACTTAACTAAATTTCCAACTCTTAACTCAAGTGTTTCAACTTACTTATTTGACCGGACGCATCGCTACTCCCCTAAAATTATAGGACCCTATCCAAGAGAGTTTGGGTCAATACTTATTATATCCTGGATTTAAAAATTCAATTAGTGAGACTTTGCTAAAATAATTCTAGACTTAGTCATCTTTCTGCATAATTTTTTCTGTTTAACTACTACTCTAAGTTGTCAACTAGGCTGAAATACTCATAACTCCAAATCTTGCTTCTAGAGCATTTAAACCATCGACACCACAATAAGACCATCATATCCTAGTCCTAAGGCTTGCTTGTACCATAACTTAAACGCTAAAAAAATATCATTATACCTTAGTTAACTCCTAACAATTACACCCATCATCCATAATTTATTCTTTCACATAACCATGATATACCACCTAGAGAATCTAAGTGTAACAAACCACCCTCCATGATCATCTAGCTCTCACTCAACACAACAAATCCAGAACATCAAATAGCAACAAGCAATCTCATTTAAACACATTTACATACATTTATCAATAACAAGCCAAGACAACCAAATCATCATATGATCCATACATGACATTTCATCGTAACACATCAATTCAAACAACACCTTATAAGACAATTTCAACTAACATTAACATCATGACATAATTTAATATCAAATTTTCCCATCACAATGGCAATGATACTTATTTTGCACAACCGCGCCAAGTCTAGGGACCATGGGACGTCCCTATTGCGTAATTATATCCAGAAGCCCACTAATCTTGTATCCATCTACCCCCTTACCTCAATAAAAAGTTTGAAGTGTTCCAAGGCGAAGAAAATTGCCTACAACGACAATTTGAGCACCAACCGAGCACAGGATAAAATTCACGGAAGAGCGAAACGCGGCTGGAAAAAATAACGATTAGTATAATATATTTTTTCAGAATTTTTAAGGCTGAAACGAAATTAAAAAGAAGCAAAAAACGTGACCGGAGAACGCCATACCGAGACAAAGGGGTTACGAAGGGTCCGACATCAACTTCACCAAATCGAGCAAAGGAGTAGTGCTTCTAGAAGGTTTCGACGCGAGGAATCCGAAAATGGCGTCCGTTTTTCGAACCGAAAACTGTGGTGGCCGAAAAAGTGACAATACAGTTCGCCCAACAGTGCAAAACGCAACGAACAAAGCCGCGATTGAACGAACAGAGGCCGAAAACGTGTTCTTTGGTCGATTTCGAGTTGGGCTGTAAGTTTTGGAATTTTTTTCGTGGTCTAGAATGAGAGAACAAGTACAGAGAAATTCAAAATGAAGTTTTCTCCACTGTGCGGCCGGTTTGCTTCTGATCAGAGACGATGAATAGTGTTTAACAATTAAAATCTGAAACAGGGCGTGGCTTGACCTGGACAAAGAAAAAACGTGGGCCTTCTTTCTTTTTATTGATAAAAAGCCCACTTTTTTTTTTTTTACAAAACGTGAAAAAGAACGTGGACTTGGATGAGATTTATGCAAAACAAAAAGAATCAGCACTACATACATATATCTATATATATAATAATATATATATAAATTATATTCTTCCTAAACTATTCTCAATTAAAGAAATTCATGTTTTTACTGACTTTTAAAATATACCATTATTCTAAAATATCTATAATAAATTCAAAACTAATATTTAATAAAAATATAGTAAAACAGTATTAATTAAAATATACTAATTATTAAGGCAAACACACTCAAGTTGTCACAAAATTACCAATATAAGCACACGATTTATAGATCCTAAGAATTCAATTTTGAGGGTGTTACAATTCTCTCTTAACAATAGTACTAAGGATAATAATAAAATATCATTCCAATACTCCTTAAATTTAAATAATTATTAACAAGATAATATTAATATTTCAAACTAATGTTTTACAAAAATAAAGATAATAATAAAACAATAAAGCATTACTAAAAGTACTAATTTCCAAAGTAACTTACATAAAAATTATCAAAAAAAATTATTAATATATTCAGGCATATATACATATGTATTAATACGAAAATTGGGGTGTTACAATCCCAACCCCCTTAAAAAAAAATTCCGTTCTCGGAATTTCTCTGGGTGCTATTGAACGATACTGTATTTAATAGAGAACCAAATGAAGCATACAATATAGAAAGATCAATTAACTATATGTCAATGAATATAACAAAATAATTTTTTTTTAATATCATATCAAAAATAATTCAGCAATCAAGACTTAGTTAAACATAATGCACACACAAAAATTATAGGCTAAAGTATGTTAGACTAAAACGTTAAAATAAAATGAATAAAAAAAAATTATTCATCATTTTTAATCTATTTATTCCGTAAAAAAAAAATAGAAACCTATTTATCCTAAAAGAAATAACATGTTTGCATGCAATGTTTTATAGTCATTAAAGTTAAGCACACAATATAGCAAAAGTAGTTTATCGCAAATTAAGTCATGACTAACTACAGTATTTATCTTAAGGTACCCTATGCAAAACCTTTATTATTTCTACTGCTCAACTTACTCTAGGAAAAACATTCTTTAGGGTGCTACACAATAATAGACTCGGTTTCTGTTAGAACATCTAAAATCGGTTTTGTGGTCTTATCTGAAGGCAAAACAATACATTTCCCAAAGATTAACTAATGTCCCCCATTACGTTCTACTTCTATCCTCACTCTAAGCTTGTCTCTACGCCTATGAAAAATTACTTTCCACCTTTAGAATCTACGGTTTCAAAGCCTTATGCCTATCCGAAGCCCTTAAGAATTTAACTGCAATGTAGATGATCTATGCCCATAACTAATTCTAGTAGCTAAGGTAATTTTAAAAAAACTAATACTATCCACCAAACTGATTATCATTGCTTTTCTCACCGGCGGTAAGTGATTGGGCTGTAGTCCCTCCTACTCGTTCAGCCAGGTAATCCAAGCAATAATAACCATGTGCAAAAATCACCTATCCTTCTATAAGATTCTCTGATAGGGGCTTAAGCGTAAGATGTCGACGCCACATGATTACCCTCAAGCTCTACAAAAGATCCTTCCTATAGCATAGCCACGATTCCGCTGCGCTACTCTGATAACATATTTCCCAGCTAACAATGTTGTAAATCTAAAATAAGGTCAGCTCATCCTCTCTAGTTAAGCTACTAGCCCATTGTACTTACTAGAATTCCTTTAAGGTAATGGCTAAAAGTCTTGCACCTTAAGTGCAACAACTAAGGGTTAACCTGCATCTCTCAGTTCTGGGTTGATCCTTCTCAATTCACTAAGCGTAATTTTAAACAAGATACTAAGAAATTAACAACTTAGGAAATTGCTAACCCAAGATTCATAGCTAATGGTTTAGGTACCTACTATCTTAGCTCTATCTATCATATACTCCTGTGAACTTAGCCCACTGAGAATTATTCGTGTACCAGAACAAACAAAATTAAACAAGTAATGCATGTAACTCAACTCAGAGTTCACGCACTGAAACACAATAGACCACACACAAAGCCTGGTTAGAACCGAATCAAGCTCGATACCACTAATTGTGACACCCTCTACCCCGCATGTTATCGTTACGAAAATAAATTAAGAAAAAAAATGTAACTGCTGAAAAATACAGTCAAATAAAATTTTCATAAATAAAGGTAGAGTCGTCACACTCTCATAAACTTGCGAAAATAATCATTTGACGGTTACGAATAAAATTCACATGATACAAACACCCTGATGTCACAACGTCTCAGAGCTGACCCTAAACATTTACTTCGAAAATAACAACATCGATAATAACCAAAACATCGAAAATCCTAATCTACGATGACTGCGCCCATAGATCACTCCTCAGCCACGTCGTCATCGTCACCTGCAGTCTCATCGTCTAAACATACACAATGGTGTATGAGTAGCCACAGCAAAAAGGGGTTAGACACATATACAATCATAGCACAAAACGGCAAAGGACATAGCTTAAACAATGCGCATACAACACGTTAACTTAATCAACACATAACATGAATGCTTGACTCAACGAGTACTTATGCAATCCTAGACAACGTCTACTTCACCGAACATGTGGATCCAAACCAACTCAGATGAGCGAGTGAGAAAACATCATCACTCTTGAGTACGAACAGTGTCTAGTCAGGGTAACCGGTATATTTATTGGTCACGCCCCAGCTGTGATAGCTATCCACCGCCTTTATATAAGACGCTCCTACCTGATTGACCCCCAAGGCCGGGTACCTTGCCCATCATGGCCGATACTATATCGCATCATCGTTGCTCATCCCCAATAACGTTAACTTAACAAGACACATATGATGCATGAACACAAACCAAGCAAGTGTCTAACAACAACAACAACAACAACTCACCAACCATCTCATCAAGCGGCCGGCTATAACAACGATAACAAGGTACTACTCGTCGATGGGACAAATTTCCCACAATCTTGGAACAAGTCCAAGTTATCAACCTACCTCACCACACTAAGTCTAGGCTAACTTAACTAAATTTCCAACTCTTAACTCAAGTGTTTCAACTTACTTATTTGACCGGACGTACCGTGCTACTCCCCTAAAATTATAGGACACTATCCAAGAGAGTTTGGGTCAATACTTATTATATCCTGGATTTAAAAATTCAATTAGTGAGACTTTGCTAAAATAATTCTAGACTTAGTCATCTTTCTGCATAATTTTTTTCTGTTTAACTACTACTCTAAGTTGTCAACTAGGCTGAAATACTCATAACACCAAATCTTGCTTCTAGAGCATTTAAACCATCGACACCACAATAAGACCATCATATCCTAGTCCTAAGGCTTGCTTGTACCATAACTTAAACGCTAAAAAAATATCATTATACCTTAGTTAACTCCTAACAATTACACCCATCATCCATAATTTATTCTTTCACATAACCATGATATACCACCTAGAGAATCTAAGTGTAACAAACCACCCTCCATGATCATCTAGCTCTCACTCAACACAACAAATCCAGAACATCAAATAGCAACAAGCAATCTCATTTAAACACATTTACATACATTTATCAATAACAAGCCAAGACAACCAAATCATCATATGATCCATACATGACATTTCATCGTAACACATCAATTCAAACAACACCTTATAAGACAATTTCAACTAACAATAACATCATGACATAATTTAATATCAAATTTTCCCATCACAATGGCAATGATACTTATTTTGCACAATCAGCCAAGTCTAGGGACCATGGGGCGTCCCTCTTGCCTAATTATACCCCTAAGCCCCCTACTCTTGTATCCATCTACCCCCTTACCTCAATAAAAAGTTTGAAGTGTTCCAAGGCGAAGAAAATTGCCTACAACGACAATTTGAGCACCAACCGAGCACAGGATAAAATTCACGGAAGAGCGAAACGCGGCTGGAAAAAATAACGATTAGTATAATATATTTTTTCAGAATTTTTAAGGCTGAAACGAAATTAAAAAGAAGCAAAAAGAGTGACCGGAGAACGCCATACCGAGACAAAGGGGTTACGAAGGGTCCGACATCAACTTCACCAAATCGAGCAAAGGAGCAGTGCTTCTCGAAGGTTTCGACGCGAGGAATCCGAAAATGGTATCCGTTTTTCGAACCGAAAACTGTGGTGGCCGAAAAAGTGACAATACAGTTCGCCCAACAGTACAAAACGCAACGAACGAAGCCGCGATTGAAGGAACAGAGGCCGAAAACGTGTTCTTTGGTCGATTTCGAGTTGGGCTGTAAGTTTTGGAATTTTTTTCGTGGTCTAGAATGAGAGAACAAGTACAGAGAAATTCAAAATGAAGTTTTCTCCACTGTGCGGCCGGTTTGCTTCTGATCAGAGACGATGAATAGTGTTTAACAATTAAAATCTGAAACAGGGCGTGGCTTGACCTGGACAAAGAAAAAACGTGGCCTTCTTTCTTTTTATTGATAAAAAGCCCACTTTTTTTTTTTTACAAAACGTGAAAAAGAACGTGGACTTGGATGAGATTTATACAAAACAAAAAGAATCAGCACTACATACATATATCTATATATATAATAATATATATAAAAATTATATTCTTCCTAAACTATTCTCAATTAAAGAAATTCATGTTTTTACTGACTTTTAAAATATACCATTATTCTAAAATATCTATAATAAATTCAAAACTAATATTTAATAAAAATATAGTAAAACAGTATTAATTAAAATATACTAATTATTAAGGCAAACACACTCAAGTTGTCACAAAATTACCAATATAAGCACACGATTTATAGATCCTAAGAATTCAATTTTGAGGGTGTTACAATTCTCTCTTAACAATAGTACTAAGGATAATAATAAAATATCATTTCAATACTCCTTAAATTTAAATAATTATTAACAAGATAATATTAATATTTCAAACTAATGTTTTACAAAAATAAAGATAATAATAAAACAATAAAGCATTACTAAAAGTACTAATTTCCAAAGTAACTTACATAAAAATTATCAAAAAAAATTATTAATATATTCAGGCATATATACATATGTATTAATACGAAAATTGGGGTGTTACATATTGTCCCTATCTTCCACGTTGCATTCATGTTTTAAATCAGTAACTTAAACATTGAATATGAATTTTGGTTCTTTCTCGTCTCAAATGATGATTCCATATTCCTTGTCGATCTCTCTTATCTCTGTGATTCAGTAGATTTTGTCTGCATTTTCCCTCTATCTATTATAATATCTAAAAATAGACCCACAAAACTTTGCAACGACACATCAGATACAAATTGCCACGTCCAAAAACAAGTGCCACGTCAATAAAAATCTGATGTGTCCTCCTCCTCCTAATTCAACCTTCTCGATGCACATAGCCTTCTATTTTTCTTCCTGTGTTGCGGTGTGTCATTCAATTCCTCTCATTCTAGATTATGGGCCTGTTTGATTTGGTTTTCAGAAACTGTTTTCTGTTTTATAAAAGTTAACAAAGAATAACTTTTGGTCTTCATTAATTTTTGAAAATCAAAAACAGTTTTTGAAAAGAGTAATCAAACAAGGCCTATATCTACAAATTTTCCTTCTCCGTATATCTTCTATCAAGGGGAAGGTGTAAGGTTAATCAGTTATCAGTTATGAAATTAAAAACATTTGCTTTCAGTTATAAATTAAATTAAAAGAGATCCATTTCTTACATCCTTCAAGACATTCACTTATTCTTATTTGATCATGTGTCTTTAGACAACCCACGCCACCCAACATGCAATGTTTCTTCCCTTCTCACAACATGACTTTTGCCTCTACAGTGGTCATCCTCAACAGCTTCCAAAATTTGGTTCGCACTTGAGTTTTGATGGCACTTCTATGTTATATCTTATAATAATTAAATGGCATTTGAGTTGATTGAAGACAGCCAAAATTGTCATCTTGGAAGTATGCAAGAGCTACCAATGAGCTTCAAAAATGCTTCATCCTCTGCTTTCTTTTCAACATCGCAGATTCAAAGGGTGATACGATGTCGACTTTCGCATTCCCTTCTTTAAAGTCTCATGGGAGAGTTGGGTTCAACCGTAGATAGGGTTTGTTGCTTTCATTTGGGGTTGACGAAAGTGTTATTTGGTGAGGTGGGAGAAAGGGATTGGTTTCAAGTTTCGTCTGTATTGCTTCCTTTTATGCTTGCTACCACTGCAGTTGCAGTGCAAAATGTCATAGCAGCCAATAGTACGTTGGAAAATGTTTAACCAACAAAATATAACAGGCGTCAGATTCAGATGACAATTGTTTGACTTTATTCCTTCGATATGTATACATCTCTCTAAAAGAGATCCAAATCTTCCATCAAACTTCTCCTCTAAATATTTTTATGCTCCCTGTTGCACCAACTCTTGTCCGTAGTTTTTTCTGGTCAACACTTCCACTTAACCCACATCACATCTCGAGACATCACTGTTAGAAGTAAAATGTCCCACAACATGATGGTTCAGATTCGGCACATCCAATTCTAACTGCCAAACCCAAAATTAACTAGAACTTTATCATATGCATTTATGTAGGACAAGTGAAAATTTCAATTTAAGCACTACTTAAGTATCATCTGTTATAATATTCTAGAACAGAATTGCAGATCTATATTTAGTATAGCTTAATTTTTCCAAGTTGAATCATTATTGCTCTGTTGACCGATGCGTCTCTTTTGAACTTCTAAATCTAGACCATGCTCAAAGTTGACCATTGTATCACTTTGTTTGCATAATACAGTAATTTGTGAATGCTGAAGTAAGATTGTGAAGATAATTATTAACAATGATTCCACTTGAAAATGGAGAGCATGCTTTCTTTTTATCCATCTTATAGTTGAAGATAATATGCCTTTTTTTCATATCTGCTCTTTCCTTGTACTAAATAAGTTCATTAATTTATCTTCATTGTTGTAGAGATTTGAGTTTTAGTAGCTTAACTGGATAGATACCTGAATCTTTTGCCCAACTTGACAATGGGGAATTTATGTAAGTGGACCGGTTGAAGTAAACATGTTATTGGAACGTCTCTTTTGAACATATTATCATATGAAGCAAAATTTCTGTTAAATAATGCAGGTATCTTACTAAGAACAACCTATCAGGACTAAATCACCTGGCTGGGTTCTTGGAAATGAGAAACATTTGCTCCAGTTGCTGTAGTGAATGAGGCATCAAGAAACATTTTTCCCTTCTAGTTGATATTTTCAGAACATTTAGCGTAGAACAACGATCATTGATCAACTTTCTAGAGTCGGGTGGATGATTAAATGAAGCCATGGTACTACCATAAAACAAATTTCCAATAAACTCAATTCGATAGAGCACTTAAAATATGATGAAAAAAATAGACTTGGATAGTTTATATTATGAAGGAACTTTAATCTATTGATGTCTACTGCAGAAAGTTACTATATGATGTAACTGAAATTAAAAATGATACTTAAATTTTAATAATGTTATTATATTTAAAAAAATAAACTGCGACCGTGCAACGCGCGGGTCTCAATCTAGTTAGTAATAATTCCTCCAATGCTCTTCCTTTCCTAACTCAATCCTGTGTGTTTCTCTCTTCTTCCATTATATTCGAGTCTTTTTCTTAGGTTTATTATGATTACATAAACTCATTAATCATTTTTCTTATTTTGGTTATCCTTGATGCAGTTTATAGCATTGTGCTAAATTCCCTTATCCAGTATTCGTAATCTTCGACTTAGCATGTCCTACTGGAGCAGTGTATGCAACAAATGCTTTTCTCTATCTCCCTCCCTCCCTCCCTCTCTCTCTCTCTCTCTGCGTGTGTGTTAGTTTTAAAGATTTATGTCCTTATTTTATAGTTTTTGGTTACCTAGCAGGAAGGGGATCAAACCAATCAACAAAATGATCTCGGTATGCTCTTGGCTTTAAGGGACCTGACTGATTGTGTGTGTGAAAATGGACTTCTTATTTGGTATATTTGGTATCATGGACTAGCATCAAGATTAACTATTGTAATTGAGGTGATCTTCTCATGAATCCTTCTTGATGCCCATGGCCAAGTTGCAGTTTTGTGAGATGGAAAGGAAATGTTTTTTCAGGTAAATTTTAACGTCTCTACTCTAGGGTTGGCTTATCCTCTTTGTTGCCTCCATAATAGAAGTATCTTCACGACATGGTTATGCTATAGTGATCATATTACTAGTACTATTGTTGTTGTTAAAATTAATTGAGCAAAAATAAATCAGCCTGAATTTCACTCATATTTTGTTGAACTATTTTTCTGTTTGTGCTGCTGCTATTTGCAAAGATGTGATGATCTTGTAAAACTAATAGGATGAGTTACTTGTGTGAATGCTTATCATATCACGCATTTTTTCTTTTCTTTTTTTTTGATAGAAATTGTTTTCCCCTTTGATAGAAATTTTTTCCCCCATAACAGCAGTGCATTTTAAAATTCTGTATTGCTTGATAATTTGATGTGCTGGCCAAACTAAAAATATTCCATTAATCTTTAATGTGTTAAGATGATTACTGTTAAATTTCGTAAACTTTCAAAGTGTTTTACTATGTTAAAAAAATTCTGGAATGTATATTGTGTATGAAAAGGTTGCTGGAAACAATTCTGGATAAAAACAATAAGTTGCATGAATTTTATGAAAATATTTGTATTGATAAAAATTCAAATAAAAATATGACAATACTTGAATATGTGTTGGTGATGTGCATGTAAATTTTGGTTGCTATCAGACTTCATTTGCTTGGCAAAAATAATTCGGGAAATAAATCTGCCAAAAATGTGTGTTCTTGAGTTTTTTCGATCAATTTCTATCTAAATTCATTTTGCATGCATGCTTGTGAATCTGTTTGGGGCTGGAAAACTCATTAAAGATTTAGTGATGCGAAATCAGCACGTGTCTGTGATTTTGAACCTAAACTGGTGTAGCATCATTTTGTGAGGCTTAGGATAATAAAGAGAGATTAAGATAACACAGATTAAAATAACTAAGAGAGTTTTTCTATGTTACAATCTTGTTTGAATTTTGAGGTGATTTTATATAAAAGCAAGTCTTCATGTTTCTATTCTTTTTCTATGAGTTTTGGATGTTGAGATTTTGATGGTTTGAAGGTATTGTTGCATGTTTTGTTGGCAGAGGAAAGTTGAAAACTTTTTGATATTTGAACCCAAAATCATTTAGTTGTAATGACATTGTATCTTTCACATATACCTTATTGATTATGTTATTTTTATTTTGTAGATGAATAATGCCGGCATAGATGGAGAAGGTCAACATTTTGAAGTAGAAGATGAAGACATAGATCTTGATGGTTAAGTAACATGAAATTTTATTCCGAAGAACAATGTTATTTTGGTAGTGATGAATGATGACAGAAATTATGTCTTAAGAAATACATTTAAGACCTAAGTATTTGATTTTGTTATCATGATTTTTACTTTTGTATCACTGAACAATTTTAGTGACTATATAGCAATTGACGATTAATGAATGTTTTTTTTTCTTTATATAGATATATAAAGTTATATATTTATATTAAATTATTTGTTTGTTTGACAAAAAAAATTCTCAAAGAAAAAATGTATATATTTAAAGGAAAAATCATTAGTGACTCAACATCGTTCTCTAACTCAACATATAGCTGACACATACGCAACGTTTTTCTAATAATAAAAAAATAGTTAGCATAGCGCGCTTTTAAACTTGTATCACAACTGTTACGATTTTCTGATTGCTACGGTGACATACTGTTTGTGTAGCTCACAACAAAACCGTTCTCTAAATCACACAAATGACAACGGTTTTCTTGTAATAATAGTACACAACTGTTGGGTTAGTACTCCAAAACCGTTCTCTAAAGCACATTAACGACAACAGTTTTCTTGTAGCAACAGTGCACAACCGTTGGCATAGTCTGCTCTAAAATTGTTCTCTAAAGCACACCAACGACAACGGTTTTCAACTAGCAACGGTGAAAAACTGTTAGCGTTGTGAAATTCTAAAACCGTTCTCTAAATCACACCTTAGACTACGGTTTTGGGAAAGCATTGCCTTTAAGTTGAAAAAACTGTTGCCTAAAGAATAAACAACGCCTTTACTCACCACAGTTTGAAAATCGTTCTCGTATCAAAAGACAACGGTTTTTTTGGTGTAAGACAACGGTTTTTTGGCGTTGTTGATAACCTAAAATGTTGTAGTGTGTTACACAAATAGAATTAGCAATTGCGACCACTAGGACCTCCTTAGTCTGAATACTCCAACTACGTTACACAATGACCAAAATAGAAAGAATAGTTGAATGATCAATATAGAAACCAATACAATTGCCAAGTCGAGACCAAATATTAGAAACAAAACTGCAGGTGAAGAACAGATGATTATAGGTTTCATAAGCAAATCCACATGGAGACTATATAGCAACCTCTGGCCCATAATTGCTCATCTGTAGGAAACTTATTATGAACCAACCTCCAAATCAAGAACGACTTGGAGGGGGGAATATCCTTACTCCACATAAATTTACACAAAGGCAAATTGTTCATGACAGGCTTATGAAATGCGTATGCATCTTTAAAAAATAAGCTTCCCGAATCACAAGATTGCCAAGCTAAAGAATCCATAGCATGGAATTTTTGAATAGAAACAGATCTGACTGCATCTACAAGATCAGGAAACTGATGCAATAACTCAAAAGGGATAACACACTCAGAATTAACAATGAAGTCACTGGCCATAGCTTTCAAGGAAGAATGCAGATGGACATGAATATTCAATGAAGTAACTATTAGCTGCGATAACCAAGTATCAAATCTATTTTATAACCATTACCTAAATTCCAACAAGAATTCACTAAAACAGATTCAAAGAAAGGCTTCACTCCAGCCCAAATAGAAGAAAAGATATGATGACTAATTGGCTTGTTATTCTTCGAAACTCTAGCTCTCATCAGTTTGATCCATTACTTATCAGCATAAATTAATTCCAAACACAATTTAAGCATAGCAGTATTATGTGTTATTTAAATAGATCTTAAGCCAAGACCTCCTTCCATTAAGGGAGTCAAAACTTTAGACCAAGCAATAGTGACTATTTTCCTAGTATCAACATCACTTGACCAAATGAAATTCTGGATCCACTTACCAATTAACTTAAGTAAAGAGACAGGCAACCATCTATTGGACTAATTGAACTTTGCCCATAATAGAAAGCATAGAACTTTCCAAGAGGCCAGCTTGATTTTGATTCTATTAGCAGTTGGTTGTAAATGAATCCTTCTAGGTTTACCTTTAAACAAAGGAACACCAAGATAAATAAACAAAAGATGATCGGGAGAAAAACCCAAAGCAGCAGTGATTCCTGATAGTCTAGAATGAGATATTGCTCCAGAAAAATACTTGGATTTCTCACAAGTTATAACTTGACCAGAAGCTTGACTAAAGTTTTAGAAAAGAGTCATGAGGTTATCCGTGTTCTTTATAGTACCTTTGCAAAAAAAAAAGAATATCGTCTGCATATAACACATAACTAGGCACCCGTTAACCTCTAGGACTAGTCATAGGGAGAAGTTTTCTGAGGTGGACCAATTGAGTGATGCCTCTACTCAAAACATCTTCAGTAATACAAAAGAGAAAGGGAGATAATGTATCATCTTAAGTCCAGTGGCAGACCTAAGACCCAGGGCCAGGGGGTGCAAAAAAATTTAAAATTACACGTCATTATAAATGTCAAAATCATAAAATTTTAATACATATAATCAAATAAATTACAAACCTCATAGCTATCCTCTACGCGATGACGAGGAGAGATGTGAAGCAGCTGCTATCTCTAGCGTGGCATCCACTATGGCACCACTAGTAGCTTTCCGACCCCTCTTCCAGCCACCACAAGAACTAGAGGGCACACCATCCTGACGCTTGTGTCCATCTAACATGTTCACATCATCTCCAGAGCCTGAAGAAGCATCCTCATCCACATAAGCCATTGTCACTGCAAATCTACAACATCAATGTGCATGCTGTTCAGGTTTCAAATTCTCAATGCTCTTGCCCAGCATAACATAACAAGGTATAGTAACCAAGAAGCTGAACACGGAGAAGTTCAAAACCCCAATTAGAGAAAAATTACCAAAACACAAATAATCAGCCCCAAAATCCCAAAAATTTCAAATTCTCAAAGCAAACATGGTACATCACAACATGACACAACATAGCAACCAAGAAATAAAGCACAGAAAAATTCAAAACACCAATGAAAATAAAATTCCCGAAACAAATAAAATCAGCACCAAAATTCTAATCCCAATCAGCATCAGAATCCCAATCCCAATCCCAAACAAACTAATTAAATCTAGGGTTTAGAAATTACGGGAAAGAGGAAATCTGAAAGAGGGTTTAGAAATTAGGAAAAACTGGAAACAGGGAAAGGCGAGGGTCACACAGGACGGGACTGAGACAGATTCACCAGCGACGACAGAACTAGATGCGCGCGCGATGGAGACAGAGCAGAGCAGAGGCATCGCGATCGTAAGAGACAAAGGCATCGCAGGTCGCGACGGAGATATAACAGAGCAGAGGCATCGCTGGTCGTGACGAAGAAGAGCAGAGCCTAGCAGCATGCCGCGGCGTGGTGGTCCGTCGAAGCAAAAAAGTTCGACGGCTCGAGATAAGCTAAGCAGAGGTGTCGCGTTCAGTTTTTGTTTGAGAGAGAATAAGCTTCTGTCTGATGTGGGACAGGTGGGTCAAAATTGGGGTTGAGTGAGATAGTGTGAGTCAGGGGGTCAAAATTGGGGGTCAAAAAAATTACTGGGGGTGTAAGTAGAAATTTTAAATTTCCAGGGGTTTAATTGCATACCCTGGCTTCTATGTGGGTCCGCCACTAATCTTGACGCACACCTCTTTTAGAAGAAAAGTAGCCTATAGAATTACCATTGACTGAGATGGAAAGCTTAGCTGAATGAAGAATAGTCTGAACCCAATTACAAAAATTTGGATCAAAGCCAAATTTAGAAAGAGCTTTAATCAGGAAACTCCAATCTATAGTGTCAAAAGCCTTCTTAATATCAAAATTAAGAGCAATGTTACCTCCAAAACATCTCTTGTCTAGAAGATTTACCATTTTAGAAGCTACACCAATACAATCTGTAATATGTCTACCCTTAATGAACCCACGTTTTTGCTGGGAAATAATTTTAGAACCTACCATAGACAACCTATTAGCCAAAACTTTGGAAATGATTTTGAAGTTAAAATTTGCCAAAGCAATTGGTCTAAACTAACCAATAGTATCAGCTCCCAATGATTTGGGAATGAGCACAACTACATTAGAGTTCATGTTAGGCATCAACCAACCTTGCTTGAAAAATTGGAGAACCGCTTGGAAAAAATCATTACCAATAATATTCCAAAATTGTTGATAAAAGAAGCCACCAAAACCATCTGGACCTGGGGAACCATTAGCATTCATAGTAAAGACAACATTCTTGACTTCCTCTAATAAAGGTAAATTAGTGAGCATAACGTTGTCCTCATGAGAAACTTCCCGAGTAATAACTTGATCAATGATCCCATTATCAAAGCAAGAGTTATCAGAGGCAAATAAAGTAGTGTAAAAGTCCA
Organism: Calophaca sinica; assembly: GCA_037113605.1. NCBI lineage: Eukaryota > Viridiplantae > Streptophyta > Magnoliopsida > Fabales > Fabaceae > Calophaca > Calophaca sinica. Next base: position 50,177,976 of record CM073733.1, read on the forward strand.
AGACATGATTTTGAATATCTTCAGCCTTGTCAAGAATCCTCCCCTCATGTCTAAGCATAGTCATTTTTTAGTGGAGTTTCTAATCTTGGTTACCTTGTGAAAAACGAGGTATTTCTATCACCATAAGTATACCAATCAAATCTTGATTTCTCTTTCCAAAACTCTTCTTGGAAGTGCAAAGTTTGATTTAAATCCATATGTGCATTCTGCTCCTGATCAACAAGTTCATCACCATTTTTAGCAATCAGATCTTGCACTAAATCAACTTCATGAAGAGCTTTTTTCAACTTACATGTCTTCTTCCAAACTTTCAGTTTAGCTTTCACTCTTTTCAGTTTTTCAGTGAGAATAAACATAAGGCAGCCATACACCTCTTCCTTCCATGCATCCGAAATTAAAGAATAGTAATCCTTGTGATCGGCCCACATCTTGAGAAATTTAAATGAACAACCATAAGAAACATGTTTCTTTTGAAGAGAAACAAGAATTGGATAGTGATATGATTTATTCCTGGTTATAGTGCAGTAGGCAACACTACTCCAATAAGTGAGCCAATCTTCATTGTAGACAACTCGATCAAGACGTTTCTCAGTGAAAGCAGCACATCTCCTATTGTTAGAGCAAGTATAGTAGGCACCTCTTGTATGTAAATTATGAATTAAGTTAGCATTATCCGACCAAGCCTTGAACTCATCACAATAAATAGCAGAAGGAAACAGGTATCCCTTTGCTCACGAGCACCAAGAACCGCATTATAATCTCCTAAAGAGCACCACGGGCCTGCATGATTTTGCTGCAACATAGTTAAATCAGCCTAAAGCTGTCTTCTGTTAATGTAACTTGTTGAAGCATAAATTGCTACAACATAAAAATTCTGGCCATTCCAAGGAATAAAGAAAGCTACACATTGGTTAGAGTTAAATAACAAAGTAGGATTAATGGAGATAAGACAAAGACACCAAAGGTTAGGAGCAAGTTCTGCCTATCATTCTCAACAAATAAATTCAAATGCAGTTTCTGCTAAAATCTGATTAGGAACTGAGCTGGATCATCCAAGGTTCAGAAAGGAATAAAAATTCAGGTCTATAAGAGACTAACATATTTTTAAGAGCGAACCTAGTATCCAGATTGGCATGTGGACATGTTATCAATGTCAATCAGCATGTGGGCATGTTATCAATGTCAATCAATCATATATAGGGACAAGTCATCTACCTTAGGGTTATCAATGTAAGCATATAGACAAACAAGCATTCATAAATAGTAGGAAGGCAATTATCTTAGGGTTATTAACCATCCATTGAGCAACATCTGATCATTCCTATGGTTGAGGAATCCACAATACCTATCCTTAGATATTGATAGGCTAAATCGCAAGTGTACGATTTTGTCGTCAAGTAATAAAAAGATAAGTAAGATCATCTCCACAGGGATTGCAATTGTTATTCAACTAAACAAAGTTCGTAACTATTTTGAACGTGAACAAATTCTTTGTATTGGACTTGATGCTATTTGTAACAACTAAAATTAATAAAAAGTAATTGAATTCGAATAATTAAAAACGACTAGGGGTTGAATCCTTTTGTTTCCACCTTTATGCAATTGAATTCAAAACCAATGCAAGCGATACTCATGAACAATTGAAGTTTAAATCCTCTAAATTAGATTAACGAAAATTATTTTCCTCTTAATCCCTTTTATTTAACTAATAAGCCCTAATCCCTTCGGTTCAAATTAATTAAATCAAGCATAAAGAATAAAGATTCATACAAACTTATACCAAATAGAATTATATTCCTATAGCCCTATAGATATGTCCAACAATCTCAATGCTAGTTAAAAAACCCCAATTTTCCAATCATGAGCATAATCCAAATTCAACTTAGTAATTATCAATTATCAAAAGGCATTAAGAACAGAGATAAAGGATCAATTAACATTAATAAACTTGCATAGAAATAATAGAATCCAATTACATAAGGGTTTCCACAAAATTCATCTAACCCTAGCCTAAAAGAGTTTAGTTACTCATAGAGAAAAAGAAACTAAACCAGAAAATAGAAACAAGATAGAAGTCCACTCCATTGGAGACTCAAATCCTTGTTCCCAAGCTTGAATCCTCTTTGGAGACGGAGGAAAGTGAATCCCTAGCACCCTTTGACAAGCTCCACGGTGTTTTATGTCTTTGGAATGCTCAAGAATGATCAAAACATCAAAAATTCGTGTTTTTAACGCTAACAGTGCGACCAGAGTGCTCCGGGTGTGCTCCGCGTACAACATGCACACTAAGACACAGAATAGTGTCAGATTTGGCGCTCTAGGAGCACTCAAGCGTGCTCTGCGCGCTCGCGATCAATCCTGCACCCATTTTTCCACGTTGTTTTGTATTTTTCACCTCTGTAAAGTCAGAATTAGCTCAAGGTGTTTTCATGAAAGTTGAAGCTATGGATCTTAGCTTTCCAATTGCAACAGTGTCATCTCATTTGGACACCTACAACACCAGATATGATTAAAACATTGAACATATGTCAGGTTGAGACAGCATCACCTTATCAACTTGTAGCACAAATTACCCCAACTTAGAGATTGATTTAGGGTCTCGATTCCCTCATCAAAGTTGTAGATAATTCTTCTATCTTTCCAACAAGACCAAGATCATCTCATTTGGATTAGTGTGGCTCAAGATATATCTTTTGGAATCTTCTTTGTTAGGAAACAGCGCTTCCAGACGCGCTTTCAAGTCAATCATTTGGCTATGCTCCCATTTCTGTGCACTTAGAGATAAAAAATCATAGAAAACATTAATGCACAAACGTTAGAACGAATCCAAGTGAATACACTAAATCACCCAATTTAAGCAAGTAGTCACTTTGAATTCTCCTCAATCACAACACAAATATCTAATTAAGCACTATAAATCTACATGTGATGAAGACTTATCACAACCCCAAACTTAGCTCTTTGCTTGTCGTCAAGCAAACTCAATAAAAACATGGGTTGGAAAATAATTCCAATTCATCTAGGTTAACTTTTCATAAAATTTTTTGACAATCCATGCACAATCAATTCACCTACTCTTTGGTATTCATGATTTCTAATTATCACAAATCAAGTAACGAAAATGAATTTATTTACTCAGAGCAACAAATCAATTCCCATTACACCTTTCTAGATAATGTGTTTCACTCCACTCAAGTGTCTCAGGGTACTGTTTACACTCAACTCACACCAAATGCAATCATCTACCATAGGCTTGACAAAATTTTAAGAAAGCAAAAACACACAAATGCCACACACATTATGAGATCTTTTCAAAGGGTGAAATGGGGCTTAGGTAAGGGTGGATATTTCTTTGAATCTAGGCTAACTTAATTGGAGTTAAGAGATGCCTTTATTATTTCTTATCCATACCTTGTATCAATTCACAAACTTCCCCCAATCACCTTCAACATTGTATACCAACAAGCCACAAGAGAACTTATTCTTTGCTTTCTTACTTTGATTTTTCTTTTCTTTTCTGCTTTTTTTTTTTGAATTGTTATTATTCTCCTCTGGCCTGCTCATTTTTTTCCTGGAATGAACTACATTCATAAACGTTGTGTAGCCACCCCAAACTTAAGATTGTTGCTTGCCCTCAAGCAACCCCAAACTTAATTCACAACCAAATAACCAATTTTATAGAAAACAATCTCTCAACTCCAATTTAAAGGGACAATGGTTTTTCCAGTTATTGACTTGTATTGAGCTTAAAATTCAACAAACAGGCTTAAGGCTCAAACGGGCTAGCAAAGGATAATACCACAAGGGTAAGCAATCAAAGGCTCTAGCAGTTCAAACAAAAATAAAGATCTCAATCATCTGTGTGTGTGTGTTCACAAGCAATGCAAAAGCAATCAAGAACTGAGTCAAGTTCTGAAGAATTCATACAAATGGTGGAGCACTCAAGAATAAATAAATTTCTGTTTATGCACAAACACTCACAGATTTTGCTTTTGTAATGGGAAAAGATTCATGACCACTAAAATTCTCAAAAGTTATGGTTACAAGAAGCTGGTTAAAATGGTTCATGTCAACAAAAATTTCAGCTCCTTGATCATACACATCATGCACACAATAAGAGTGCAGTTCACAAATAGATTCTCAGATGAAAAGGAATTCCATAGAGGAACAAGAGCTCAGTCATAGGGTGCATGGTATCAACTTCACACACAAACGAAAATAAATTCAACATAAAAAAAATAGCGAAAGAAGGGAAAGAAAGGTAGAACCCGTGTGTTGACCGCTCGACTTAACCGCTAACTTGAAATGAGAAAGGTGGGCCACCTGACGCCACCACCAATGGGTTGCCTCCCATGAAGCGTTTCTTTAACGTCACTAGCTTGATGCTTGAAGGAGTCGATCAAGGCTCCTTAAAGGAGGAAAAGAAGATTGAAGCACCACCTTCCTTGGGAAGATGCACACCCATAGCCCTGAGTGCTTGCATGGAAATCATTTCCCTTTTTTCGCATTGGTCTCCTTTTTCTCCTCTTGAATTTATGTGGGTGGACACTGTCATCCCTCGCCTGTTTGGTGCGCTTTTCATAAGAATGAGTAGGTTCTACATGTGCCTTCTTTGAAATTTTGCAATTTGGGAATTGTTTTCCATGGCCCATATGCAGATTACTCTTTCCTTTTCTTCTTTTTTCCTGCACTAAAAATTGTTTCCATCCCATCATCCAGCTCTTCAGACATCTCCTCAATAGAATTCATTGTCACATTCTCTAAGGGTTTGGAAGGTCGGTCTTGATTAAGATTCTCTCCAACTGACTGCCCAACCAGATCAATTCTAGAGCACTTTTCGGTGTCATCGGGATGCCTCATAGCCTCAAACACATTGAAAGTCTCTTTCTCATCTTGGAACCTCAAAATTAATTTACCTTGTTGGACATCAACCAAGGCTCTTCCTGTAGCTAGCAAAGGTCTTCCAAGAAGAAGAAGGACCTCCTTGTCTTCCTCCATGTCAAGGATCACAAAGTCTGTCGGAAAAAGGAATTTGCCAACCCTTACCAATACATCTTCCATAACTCCATAAGGGTATTTGATTGACCTATCTGCCAGCTACAATGCCATTTTTGTAGGCTTGACTTCACCTCCTCCTAGCCTCTTCAACATAGATAACGGCATCAAATTGATGCTAGCTCCCAAATCACAAAGGGCTTTGTCAATATTTAAATTCCCAATAGTGCAGGGATTTGTGAAGCTTCCAGGATATTTCAGCTTTGGAGGGAGCTTTCTTTGAATGATGGCACTACACTCTTCTGTCAAAGCTACAGTCTCATTTTCTTTGAATTTCTTCTTCTTAGTCAACAATTCCTTCATGAATTTGGCATATAAAGGCATTTGTTCAAGAGCTTTTGCGAAAGGAATGTTGATCTGGAGGCGCTTCAAGACATCCATGAACTTAGAGAATTGTTCATCCTTCTCCTTTTTCTTGCTCACAGGAGGATATGGTAGCTTCTTATATGGAGGAACCACTTTGGGCTCATTTCCCACCTGCACCTGTTCAGTTATAACTATGCATCCTTCTTCTAAGTCGGACTTCTTCTCAACCTCTTTTTTTTTCTTCTTTTTCTTTATTTTTACTGCTCTCATTTTCAACTCCGTCCACCTCACTTTTTTCACTCTTTTTCTTCCCCTCAACTTCAGACATTATTTTTCCACTTCTCAAAGTAATTGCACTACAGTTCTCATTTTTAGGATTATCAACTGTGCTAGCAGAAAACTTACCATTGGTTTGCTCCGCAAGTTGCTTTGAGAGTTGCCCAATTTGACTCTCCAAATTTTTGATAGAGACCTCTTGGTTCTTGAAATGAGACTCATGAGTCTGAAAGTTGGAATGGATATTCTGGAAGTTAAATTGAGTCATCTTCATGAATTGAGTGAGAGCTTCTTTTAATTGATTTGGCTTCTCTTGCTTTTTATTGCTGTCTTTTCTATTTCTGGGTCAAACAACAGCTCACCTGTTTGTTTACCTCGCATGCACAACACTAAAGGAAAAGGTAAGTAGCACTGCAACAATTCTAACAATATTTTTTTTATAAACAGAAAATAAAAACAATAAAAAAAATTGTTCAAAAAGTACTCGTTTGTAGTGTTAACAATCAATTCAACAATCCCTGGCAACGGCGCCAAAAACTTGATAGGCTAAATCGTAAGTGTACGATTTTCGTCGTCAAGTAATAAAAAGATAAGTAAGATCGTATCCACAGGGATTGCGATTGATTATTCAACTAAACAAAGTTCGTAACTGTTTTGAACGTGAACAAATTCTTTGTATTGGACTTGATGCTATTTGTAACAACTAAAATTAATAAAAATAATTGAATTCGAATAATTAAAAACGACTAGGGATTGAATCCTTTTGTGTCCACCATTATGCAATTGAATTCAAAACCAATGCAAGCGATACTCATGAACAATTGAAGTTTAAATCCTCTAAATTAGATTAACGAAAATTCTTTTCCTCTTAATCCCTTTTATTTAACTAATAAGCCCTAATCCCTTAGGTTCAAATTAATTAAATCAAGCATAAAGAATAAAGATTCATACAAACTCATACCAAATAGAATTATATTCCTATAACCCTATAGATATGTCCAACAATCTCAATGCTAGTTAAAAAACCCCAATTTTCCAATCATGAGCATAACCCAAATTCAACTTAGTAATTATCAATTATCAAAAGGCATTAAGAACAGAGATAAAGGATCAATTAACATGAATAAACTTGCATAGAAATAATAGAATCGAATTACATAAGGGTTTCCACAAAATTCATCTAACCCTAGCCTAAAAGAGTTTAGTTACTCATAGAAAAAGAGAAACCAAACCAAAAAATGGAAACAAGATAGAAGTCCACTCCATTGGAGACTCAAATCCTTGTCCCCAAGCTTGAATACTCTTTGGAGATGGAGGAAAGTGAATCCCTAGCACCCCTTGACAAGCCCCACGGCGTTTTAGGTCTTTGGAATGCTAAAGAATGATCAAAACATCAAAAATTCGTGTTTTTAACGCTAACAGCGCAACCAGAGCGCTCCGAGTGCGCTCCGCGCGTAACCTACACACTAAGACACAGAATGGTGTCAGATTTGGTGCTCCAGGAGCGCTCAAGCGTGCTCTGCGCGCTCGCGATCAATCCTGCACCCGTTTTTCCACGTTGTTTTGTATTTTCCACCTCTGTAAAGTCCGAATTAGCTCAAGGTGTCTTCATGAAAGTTGAAGCTGTAAATCCTAGCTTTCCAATGGCACCAGTTTCATCTCATTTGGACACCTACAACGTCAGATATGATTAAAATATTGAACATGTGTTAGGCTGAGATAGCATCACCTTATCAACTTGTAGCACAACTTACCCCAACTTAGAGATTGATTTAGGTCTCGGTTCCTTCATCAAAGTTGTAGATAATTCTTCTATATTTCCAACAAGACCAAGATCATCTCATTTGGATTAGTGTGGCTCAAGATATAGCTTTTTGGATCTTCTTTGTCAGGAAACAGTGCTTCCAGACGTGCTTTCAAGTCAATCATTTGGCTATGCTCCCATTTCTATGCACTTAGAGATAAAAAATCATAGAAAACATTAATGCACAAACGTTAGAACGAATCCAAGTGAATACACTAAATCACCCAATTTAAGCAAGTAATCACTTTGAATTCTCTTCAATCACAACACAAATATCCAATTAAGCACTATAAATCTACATGTGATGAAGACTTATCAGATATCATGTTCGCCCAACCCTAATAGGATTTGAACTCCTCCACGCATGCTAAAGGTTCTATCCTACTTGCTTTCCCTAGTAATTGAAATTTCATCCTCCTCACTTGGTACTCCTATCTGTAAGCTCCTTTCAAATAGCCTTGACCGATAAACCTTGATTTCCATGTGTCGGATCACATCGTCAGGGTTTCGTCCCCGTTCCCAGCTCCGACTGCTTATACGACTAACTTTGGAGGCAAAGACTGCTATTCTAACCCCTTTTCTTCTTTTTTCACCCCTTCCATTTGACTGTCAGACCGCTTTCCGAGACTCCGCTCCTCGACCCTAGTGTCGGAATACCCGATGTGGATATTCGTGACTCAATCCTTTAGAGAGTGAAAGAGAAGAGAGAAGGTGTGAGATAAATGGTTAGAATATGTCCTATTTATAGTGTTCAAAAAGTGGATTTTCGCGTTGCAATTCATCCATGTCCATGTCGCGAACGCTGCAAAACTCAGTGACGTCACGCATATGACGTTGCGCTGATGATGTAAGCAAATGTACTATTCGTGTCACGAACAATACCCTTCACATTGCGAACTTTATATCATCTTGTAGAATTTTTTGAGATCTTTCAAAAACCATAAAGAATGTGTCAAACGGACGTAACTCATGTTATTATCAAAACGGTGACATGGCGTAAATGCGAACGTATCCTTTCACGTTGCGAAACAGCCTAAACCCAAAGTCTTGAGTTTTGGCTTCCTAACCTTCCTAAGCCTATCTCATGCCCTAATCTAGGGTCCTAATCACACATATAAGTAATGTAACACACCAACATATACAAGCAAACAATAAATCAAGGAATCTAAGAAATCAAGATGTTACAAAGAGCCTCCGTACGGACAATGGCTTGGAATTCTATTTAGGAGAATTCAATGAATTTTGTAAGGATGATGGAATTGTTCAATGGCACACCATTCAAAATACTTCTCAATAAAATGGTGTAGCTAAAGTAATGAAACTAGACTTTGTTGGAAAGGGCTCGTTGCATGCTTTCCAATTCTAAATCGAGTAGAAATTTTTTGATTGAGACAGTTAAGAAACATGTTATTTGGTAATTCATTCTTTGTTTACTGCTATTGATTGTATGGTTGTATAAGACTGTTATTTACTAAATATTGGAGGTGTTTGGTGTGACACGCTTTTATCCCGAAAGTGATGTTAAAGAGTAAATACGAAAAAACATAGTTCGTTGCGAAAAATATGAGTTTCTAAAACCATTTCGCAAGTAAAGAACATCACATCAAAAGACGCTACATAAAACATTTCAAATACTATAAATACTTTATTAGGAAAGACTTAGGCATACATTGGCCTTGTACGGTTTTCTACATAAAATAGTTCTCAAACGGTTTACAATTAAACTGAATATTAATTAAGAAAATACGAGTAAATACATCCCAACCCATTGTCATGTGGTCAGAGTAATATTCCCCTTTTATAATTGCTTCAAAAATAGAAAGTCATAAACAATCAGTGAATCATAACCATAACGTCCTAAGCTAAGCAACACCTGAAGACTACTCCTTGGTGTCAACGTCGACCCCAGCGTCACTTACAGGCTCACCATCTACCCATACACTATGGTATATAAGTAGTCACAATGGAAAACAGAAGAGGTGAGGAATCACATTCATAAGGAAATCATATGGCAAGGGAAAATAATAACATGATGCGCATATATCATCTCATCATATAATCGTAACATGCCATCTAACAACTCAACGAATGCATAGCTTGTTATGCTACTAACTCATCAACATCTAATACAAGACTTGAGCTACCATCTACTTCATCACACGTACCTCATACGACACTAGCAGACAAGATCTTTACAAATTTCTCATCATAATCAGTGGAGTACTCATGAACGGGCTCCCTAGAGGCTGGGTCTCTTGAAGGGGCTCTTCAAAGCTGGATCCTATAAACGGGCCAATCATCGGTTGGGCCCATAAAGAGCCTCTCCAAGCTGGGTTCCATCAGCAGGCCTTATAGAGCTGAGCATTACACAAACATTCAAGAATGAGTACCCATAAACAGGCTCTCTAGAGCTAGGTCTCACACAACATTCATCAACGAGTACCCATGAACGGGCTCCTTAGCGCCCGGCCTCTCTAACAATCGTAATACGCGACCATTATCGACAACAAGATTCTTTTCACCCATATTGCGACGATTTCTTGCCCATATTACAACAAGGTTTCCCCAAATGCAGACAAGTCTGCTTAACATCCGTAACAAGCATAATCACTAGGTACTAACAACTAACCATTCCTTAAAAAGTCTAATCACATCAACTAGTCCCTTGCTAAGTCATAACTAGTTAATCCTAATCATTTAAAACGTTCTATAGTTGCTTGATAGTAAGTCATCTTCTTATCTTTTAACTTGATCACTTAATGTTTTAATCAAAAATAGGAATTAATCCTAAGGCCCTCCACAAATCCATACTCTTAACTATCATTAAAAACTCCAATTATTGTTAAACTATCACGTACCTATCATTTTGAGACCCTAACGAGTCGACACGGCGAGAAATCGATGAACGGGAACGCACTGCAGGGTGCCTGGCGCCTCAGTTTTGACTCCAAAATCCGAATTTTGGCCCGATGGGCCTCGTAGTTTGATGTACACAATGAGACATCCCTAAGTTAATATAGAATAAGGTCCAAAGTCATTTCATCAAAATCGATCACCTATGAATTATTAATTCATTTCTTAGAGCACACTTACCCAATTGTTACTAAACTTAGAAATTTATGCAAGACTCCAACTCTTGATATTCTATCACTTGCAAAACATCCTCAAACCTTTACCAAACCATGCTTAAGTTGAAACCAACCCAAAGAGTGACATTACCAATAATCTTCTACTTAGCCTAATTATTATTTAGACCATTTTCTGCATAAAACACACTTAGACGCTCTAAGTCCAACAACCAACTTCCCATTCCATTGTCCAAAAGTCCTAACCATCTTAGGATCATCTTGGTCTATTGGAATTAGTAGAATCAAGGTATCACTAAGGCTAACCAACAGTCGTAACCGACAAATTTCATTCGAGGCGAAATAAGCAAGCCAAAGCTTGTAACAACAACAATTCACATTCAAAGAAAGAGAGAATAACTCAAGACAAGCATTAACATGGAAAATCACCAATCAACATAATGCATCATATTTTAGTCATGTAAGTTAATTAGCATATTTCTCAATCATGGAACGTACCAAAATAGCCATAACATCAAACATTTAACAAGCATTGCGCATACTCTTGCCAATGATCTCATAATTAACATATTATCAACATAGCCCATTGCTCCTACAAGGGCATTAACATCATAGGGTCGTAATTAACACTTTTTCCATTGCTCCCGCAATGGTATTACCACAAAATAGGTGTAGCGCGAGATGTAGGGGTCATGGGACACCCCAATCACATCATTGAGTCCCTAGTTACCTGGTTTCCATATGAATCATCCACTATCTTCTTACCCAGTAAAGGTGAACTCGTGAATACTATAGCAGAATAGTCAGTTTTACGAAACATTAATCAATGGGCTCATGAAGAGAGCGGAACGCGACTATAAAAATGTGCAGAGTACAAAAGTCAGTGTCAAATAATTATTAGAAATATTGAGTACGAAACAGAGTCAAAAGGATGCAAAAAGAGTGATCGAAAAATGCCTTATCGAGACGATGGGGCCGCAACGAGTCCGACGTCGAATATAACGAAACGAGAATATGTTCGGTGAGTTGCGTAGAGTACATTTCGATGAGTCTTCATTTCTCCAAATGACCACCGTGGTGGCCGAAAAATGTCACTGAAGGTGGTGGCAACAGGCACGATGGGTCCATCGTCAACTTCGATGTAATGAGCAAAAGACTAGTGGTTCTCGAAAGTTTCTTCGTGAGGAATCCAAAAACGACATCTATTTTCGTGGTGGCCGTAATCACGAAAACACAGTCCAGCCTTGGGAAATTACAGTGCGGTTTCTGTTTCCAATGGCCAAGATAAGGTCGGAAATGGATTCAGCATGTGATTTTATATAGGAGTACAAAGTTTCATAATTTTTTATGGCTTAACGAGAGTGAAATTGAAGAGAGAGAAAATGGAGTAAGGGATGAATGGCGTTGCAGACAGCGTTGCTAGGAAAAGCAAGTGGTGCTGCAAGCAAAGCTTTTTTTTTTTTCCTGAAAAAAACAAAAAGGCAATGGTCTGTAGGGAGTAAAAGCCTAGCAAAAATGGGGCTGCGTGAGAGCAATTAAGCGGTGCGAATAGGAATCAGCCTAAAACTATTTTTTTATATATTTAAACCTCTTTAAATTTATAAAACTCGTTGCTACACTCTTTTAAAATAAAATAAAATAATTATTCCAAAATATTAATAATAATTCAAGGCTAATATATTTTATAAAAATAATTAAAATTATAACACATCATTAAAAATACCAATTACTAAAGTAAACATACACAAATTATCACAACAATTACTTTTTTTTTTGATCTAGTACATATGGTAAAGAGGGGAAGTGGAGCGGTACGGGTTCGAACCCTGCTCCCAGTGTCCACATAGCTCTTACATATGTTTTACCACCAAGCTATACTCTCAGGACACAATAATTACTAATATATTCACACATGTACACATAGATATTAATACGAAAATTGAGGTTTTACATTTGGCTGTCCTATCTACTATCATGGTAGTGAAGGCAAGTTGGAACCTAGAGCTAAGAATAATATTTTTGTGAAGTATAAAGAACAAGTAAAGGGATTTAGAATCTGGTCTTTTCTTAAAAGAAAGTAATTCTGAGTAAAGAATATCCATTTGATAAATTCTTTATGCTTCACTGTATTCCTGGTCCCAAAGATTCATATGAGACAAAAGAGGATACCAAACAGGAAAAGTCTGAAAGATCTACAATTAGAAGTCAAGTTGTGGTATAGTTTCAAATAAATAGATTGTATGATAGTCATAAGTTGGTACTTGTCACATGGAACAACAATCTTTGGTATTTTTTGACGTGACTGATCAGATAAATCGAAATCCTAACAGATGTAACTTAGAAGATCTGCTATAAAGAAGCCTCATAGGAAGGCCAAACCACCTGAAAGGTATGTATTTGAAGTCATTGTAGCTTATGCTTTGTAGGTAGGAAAAAAAAGATGTTGACTCAAGAACTAACCATCTATCAAGAAGCAGTCATTTATGCTAAATATGATTAGTGGAATGTAGTTATGAGCGACGAGATGAAACCTCTTCAAAAGAATCAAATATGGAAGTCAATCAAGTTACCTAAATGGAGAAGGATTACCTGTTGTAAGTGGATTTTTAAGAAGAATCCTAGACTTTTTGGTACTAAAGTCATCAAATACATGGCACATCTTTTTGTCAAAGGCTATGTTCAGAAGAAATGTGTTAACTACATAAGATTTTCTCTCCAGTTATAAGATATACTTCAATTCGTGTTTTGCTAGACCTTGTGGAAAATTTGGATATGTGTACCACCCCGATTTTTGGGGCATTACTGATCTAATATAATCCTCTAATGTTGAAATGCTTTTGGCAAAAATGTGGTCTATATTTTTTTTTAAACTTCTTTTCAAAATAGTAATCAGATTATTGTGGCGCTTTTCGAAACATGATGTACAACTAACAACACAATAACCATGCAACTGAATATATATATATTGTACGAAGGCGATCTAGGGTTTTTGAAGATACAAGATGCATAATACAACTCAAAAAGAATACATTAAACACACACCTATAGCTGGTTAGCCCTACGACGCTTATTGGTTCCTACAGTAAGTCTAATAAACCATGACTTCAAAGAAGGTAATCAGATGGAGTCCTCCTCTGCCTCGCTTGCCGATCTCGAGCGACTATGCCTCTCTAGCTTGCACCATCGTCTGGGGTTAACATCCATGAGAATGCCCGAAAGAAAGGGTCATCTTCCCAAACAATCATATAATAGCAACATCATATTATACTAACAGATTATAATTAAACACAGAGCATCATGGCATAAAACATTAAAAAACAATCAACACAATAAGGATGCACCATAAATACCTATTGGTTAGTCTATATGCCAATGCACATGATTCCGGAATATCGCCACACCACCCTCGCAAAAGTATCATGTGGTCTCACCAGATTGCTTCAAGTCGGCATCTCCTTAATCTCCCCATAGAGATACATGTTCAGTACCACACAAGGATTTACCTGAGACATGCAGCCCATTTGTCTTGACTGTCAATACGCACTCGTACCTAGGTATGGGCTCACCGCACGATAGCTCGACACTGGTCTCACCAGATTGCTTCAGGTCGGCATCGATGTATGCATGGAAATGCACTACCACAGTTAGTCACCACAACTGGATCACTCCCACAGAGTTTCCAAGATATTTAACTTGTGTTCTAAACTTCCTCCATTTAGAACCCCACAACATCATCTCGGAACCTTACTTGGAATCCCTAAGTCCTCCTTCTTTGAAAATTCCTACTAGTTGCAAAAATGTTTGTATATAGAAATTTCACTATTAGTTCGAAAATAATTATTTTTAATTGTTCTAACACTCACTTTATTCTTTTTAAGAAAAAGTGGTTAATCTATTACTAGTTTAGGGTTTTTAGAAAATCCACATTAGGTGTATCATAAATTTTAAATAAAAATCCTCTTAGGCTTTTATTCGAAAAACACTTAACAATTTCAACGATGTAGCTCATCACACCATTGTTCTCAGTAATCTCTAATTACCCACCGATTGTCGAACATATACCCAAATAATATATTCAATAATCACCACATTACAACAATAATAATTCAATCCATTAAAACATAACCACATAAGAATCATAATCAACATCACCACAAAATCAACCATCCACACAAACATGAACACATATAAAGCAATAAATTGGAAGATGTCTTGACCTTTGGTGCTTTGCTCACAAGCTTGTCTACCGGAATCGCCAACGAACAAATCACGGTCTCGCCCTAAACATGATCACTAGAACCTTAATCAACAAACATTAAGGTTTAGAAACAATTCTAAGCCACTAATTCCACTTATTAGGGCCATGGCTCCTAGGCCAAAACTAGCAATCCTGAGCCCTAGTTTGGCCATGGGTTCGACTCTAAAACACAAGAACAAATCCATTTTTTTCTCCTACTCAACATATAACACAAAATATCACATAAAGTACTCAATCACATAGGTTAGAATTGTTGTGGCTCAGGCAAGTGTACCTGATCGTAACTCGTAATAAAGTGGAATATTTTTAAGACTCCAAATGTCGAACCCACAGAAAATACGCGAGTATTAAATTAATAGAAACCATTTATTATTTTAGACGAACGAAGAAAGTGATTATGAGAACAAGAACAATCAATTAAAAAGCAATGTCACAAGAAGGAATATAGATCAAGTATGAAAGAACCCAGGGGAACCGGGTTCACTAATTCTAGATCCTGAATCTACTTCCTTGCTATTACGAACTATATATTCTTATTGAAAGCTAATCACTCACTCTAGACTACTAATAACTACCTAGTTAATAGCCTTCTACCTAAATAACTACTCCATTTTGGTCCAGGAAGGTAATTAAAGGAAAGGGCATTAAGAACAGGTGAGCTTGTTAATCTAATAACTGATTAAAAATAACCAGTTACCTAGACCGGGCATGAAAAGCGAATTATGTTGATCCTAGAGTTCCATTAACTAATTGTGGTCCTGTCACCTCTAATTAACTAATTTATTAAGGGTTAGCTACTTCCTATTAGATTAAGCATGCTAGGAAAAACACATTCAAAAGGATAATAAGAAGTTCATAATAACAATTAAATAAATATCAAGAACATCGTAAAAGTTGCCCCATCACCCCTAGTGATGGAGTTAGCTACTGTTTCTAAACATAATAGAATAACATCAATCCAAACAAGAAATCATAAAAGAAAAGACAAGAGGCAACAGGCAAGAGCTAAAGTGATCAACACAGCTCACCAACTCTCCTGAAAGAGAGATAAGATTGCTTATTGATAGGCTTTGAGGCGCACTAGGTCAACTGGCTTCAAATCTGTGCGTTCTGGACTTGGGTACGACCGTACTGCGTTTATACACGGCTGTACCGGACTTGAGTTGCGACGTTGGCTCGTACTTGTGCACTCTGCACTCCTTGACACAATTTGTACAGCCGTATTGGCATTGGTACGGCCGTACTGAATTTTCTCATCGGCTCCAGGTTGTACTAACTAAGGGGGTACGCCCCTACTGCTTCTCTGATATAGGTACAGCCGTACTGACTGACTGTTAGGCTGTACCGCTCGTCCAGAAATGCCAAAGTATGCTCAAATCTTGCTAGAATCTTCCCAAAATTATATCTTTTGCTCCAAGCGATGTCTTTATGATATTTCTGCAAAATATGATTTGTAAGTTCTTTTATACTTTAAATAGCACAAAATGATATAATTAAGTACTAAAAATGTCCTATAAAATTAGACAATTTGGTGTATTAACACATCCCAACACTTAAGCTTTGCTTATCCACAAGCAAACTACTTGAATAATTATAAGAAAAATTGAATTTACTGACTAGGGGCACAAACAAGATACGGGACAACAAAATAAAATCATAAGAAGTGCTAAGTAATAAAATGCCCAATTAGAGATACAAATTCAACAATTTCACCAAGTCTGTGTTTTATAAGTCACTCTTTTCACCACTCTCAAAGTGTTTAAAGGTGTAGTCATTAACGCTCAAATTTTTCCAAAGAAGTGACATTACCATAGGCTTGTATATTGACCAAAACTCTACTATTAAAGTTCACTTATCCACTTATCATGCAAAAGAGGAAAAAGGGTCTTTCATGTGTTGTAATGGGTCTTTCAAGGTGTTGCGGCCCAGGCAAGTGCACCTGATCATAACTCGTAATAATAGTGGAGTATAATTAAGACTCCGAATGTCGAACACACAGAGAATGAGCGAGTACCAGTGAATTAGTATGATTCTATTATATTAGGCAAGCAAAGATTGTAATTAAGCGAATAGAATAAGTAATCAAAATTAAAGCAATAACAGATTGAATGCAAGAATGGTTTAACAATATTATGGGAAACCTAGGAGGAACAGGGTTCACCAATACTCTACCCTCGAGTTCATTAATCAATTGATATAAGTTATCTATCATGAAAGAGCACTAACCACCCACTCTAAATTACTAGAGGCTGTCCTCGCGTACAATAGCCTTCCTCCCAACTAATTACTCCATTTGGTCCTGGAAGATAACTAAGGGAAAGAGCATTAAGTTCAGGTGGATTTGTTAATCTAATAACCGACTAGAAACAAGCTCTAACCTATCCGGCGTATAAAGCGAGTTCTTTTATCATATAGTTACGTTAACTAATCATGATCCTGTTACCACAATTAAGCCAACTAGATAAAGGTTGATCAAGCCTTATTGGATTAAGTACAATAGGAATAAAATACTCAAACATTCAATAGAAACTCATATAATTAAATAACAAAACATCAAAAGTATTGTAAAGGATCCCCCATCACCCTTAGTGATGGGTTTAGCTACTCATTACTAATGATAATAACATAGACTTAGATATGAAATCAGAATAATCCATAACAAGAGAATAAATTCTAAACCAGGACACCCTTTCGGTATAACGACGGTCATTAAGCACATTCTTCGCGTCTTCACAAGCTCTGGTAGCGATTCGAGATGGTATCAAGCTTCAAGGAGAAAAGAATTCGATGGAATGGGCAAGAGTTTGCTATTAGATCTCAATTGGGGGCTCTTGACTCAGAAATTCGTCAAAAGGTCTTTGTAACATGTTAAGAGCCCATATTTATAGACTAGGTTGCGAATTAGTCATCTGGCTTCAAATCTGCACTGATCAGGGATGGGGTACGACCGTATCGCATATATACACGGCTGTACCGAGCTTCGTTGATGATGTTGGACCGTACCCATGCGTGATGTTGCCCTGACATCACTTGTGTACGGTCGTACTGCCTTTGGCACGGCCGTACTGGACTATTTTATTGGCGTCAGGTGGTACAGAATGAGGGAGCACTCCTTACTGAAGTTCTGCTCTAGGTACGGCCGTACCGTTGGTAGGTCAGGCCGTACCGCTTGTCCAGTAGTGCTAAAACTCTAAAACTAGCCAGTTTGTTGTCCTTTTTCGCATCTTTTGCTCCGAGAGGTGTCTTTATGATAATTCTGCATAATAAGACATAATTAAGTACCTTTGGGTATTAATTAGTGCAAAATCGAATAATTAGATACTAAAAATATCCTATAAATTTAGACAAATTGGTGTGTTAACACATCCCCATACTTGAGCTTTGCTTGCCCTCAAGCAAACTACTTGGTTAACTATAGTAAGAAAAACTATTTCTACTGAATAGGGGCAGAAAAATAAGTGAGACAGCAATATGATATCACAAACATGTCAGCAAATAGAATGCCCAATTAGAGGTGTAAGTTTAAGTAAGCTAACAATCTGTGATTTTCAAGTCACACTCTCACTAATCTCAAAGTGATTATAGGTATAGTCATTAACACTCAGATTTTTCAAATGAAATGGCATTACCATATGCTTGCACATTAACGAAAAACTCTACTATTAGAATCTATAAGACATGCAAAAGAGGAATGGGGGTCTTTTATTGGTTGTAATGGGGCCAAGGTAATAATGTTTGGTATGATAAAAGAACGAAAAGGTCATGCAAAGGGTTAGAAACAAATCAACCAAAACAAGCAACTTAATTCTTTTTCACTTTCAAGAGCAGGCAAGAATCCCAATTTTTCAATCAATATTTTTTTATTTTTTTTATTTTTCTTTTTGTAAATTATGAAGGCATGAGCATGATCACAAAAAAAAATTTCTTTTTCTTTTCCTCCTTTCATGCATTTATGCAGCAGTTAATCATTTGTAAGAACTAGGAGGGGAATAAATTTTTAAGCCTTCTCTTTTGTAAACATATAAAAGGGATTTTGAAACATTATTCTTTTGATTTTGCCACTAATTGTTCTCAAATAAACATTTCCGAGGTTGCCTTCACAAAGAAAAATCAAAAGTAACAAGAAGGGTACCAAAGAAATTAAACATAATACTTTTTGGGCACAAAAGTGGGCAACTAGTGGGATAATGCATTCAAAATGGTAGTGGCCAGAATAATTCCTAAAAATTGCCCCTTCCAAATTTACATGCAAATAAATTCATATTCGCTTCGTAATGGTCTCAGCACAAGTTCTAGAATGCACATTCTAAGAAAAATATCACTCAATAAAGAAAAGAGGTAAAAGCATGATGTGGCCTCTTAGGCTCAAAACTCACATTTAATAGCTTATACAGAAAGTCAAACTCACAGAACTTCAATGCTAATTTTCAGCAAATTCCAATACTAGCAACGAATTGATTAAATCAAAAGTTATCACAAAGAAAAAAAATTATATAGCCCCTAAATCAACAAAAATTTAAAGTTCTTCTATAATTATAAGCAGTTATAAGCACAGCCAAGTAATACGCATAATGTAAAACTCCCTCCCCACAATTATTTCTAGCAGTGTCCCCACTGTGACTATTTTAAAACAAGCACAAAAATATACAATAAAAATAAGCGCAATAAAAAAATGTGAAAAGAGACTCCCCTCTGAAAAATATCACGAGCAAATTGGATGGGGATATTGACAAAATATTTTGTTTCCTTGTCGCAATATCTATGGAGCTGGTAAGCGGCAGAAGAACTGTGCAACACAAAACTAAAATATTTAGAAACATAATAAAAAGAAATATAGTAAAAGATAATGACAACACACAAAAAACAAAAGGAAAAGCAAAAAAAATAAAATGTATCCTGCGAGTATGCCCCAAAATATGTGCATCTCTTTTTAATACAAAAGCAAAGCCTAAGTACTAAAAGAGAAAAATAAATGAAGGTCCCACATCACTCGGCAAGAGAAAAAGGCTGGATGCGCTATAGGTGCTCCAAATAAGTGCCAGCTGCTGGTCCATATGGGTCCTATGCTCTATAATGCTAGACTGCATCTGGTTAAGACGCATTATGACGTCCTCATAGGAGTGGCCCTGTGCTGCTGGCTGAGGCTGTGGCGGTGATGGTGGTGGTGCATGCTCCTCTGCTAGTGGGACAAAATATGCAGCCTCGTCCTGCTGCTGCTACTTCGGTCTGACGACCTCCAAGCCCCCGTGCCCCAATCTCTACAGAACACCAATGTTAAGAAAGGTCTGAATGCCAATGGGCTCCATCTCAATCATCGTGGCTCCAGCTCTGGCTCGAACTCTGAAGTGATGGGCTAGACAGTAGATGAAAGAACCCAAGACGATGTGCCCGGTGTTCTGAATCTGAAGGTGAACGCACAACTGAGTGCACGTCCGTAAGAAAAACATTTCGGCGTCGCAGAGGCATCCCTCTGTCATGGCCCACGGCAAAAATAAGTCTGGCCTCGTGACCATGTTGTCGCTCAAGGCTCTCCCGTTCATGGAATGGGCAATCCATCTATGCACTGTCCGCATAGCTAGGTCTCTAATCTTGCTAGCCTTGGCCCGGATGGGAATGTAGTGGCCATCCCCAGTGAGAGCTCTCCAACTCTCTGAATCCTGCCATCCCTCTGGGATCTCTAAAGGAGCCACTAAACACTTCGGCGTCTGAACTGACTGTGCCATCTCAAATCCAAGTCCAATGTTGAACTCAGCCAAAGTGATCTCGTGGTGGTTCCCACGTATCCAAAATGTAACTACAATCTCCTGCTCCGGCTCATCCTTCCCGTTTGCACGCTGGGGCTCTCTATCTCTCATATGATAGCCACAGGTGGCTAAGAAATCTATAACTGCCTTTACAAAGAAGGGCTATCTAACAGAGGCTGCTGGAGCCATCCTATCCTCTGTAGCAGGGTCTCCACCTCTCCCCGCTGGCCAACCTGCTAAAGGGCATCAAAGTCTAAGTATCTTTGGGTATGGGTGTGGAAATCTCGCAGCTGTCTGTAACGATCTCTGAACTGCACTGGTATATAGTGAGGCACGGTTCTACAGCCACATACTACTGCAACAGAAGAAGAAGAAGAATTGTCGGTCTTTTGGCGCTTAGGCATTTTCCTGCAAAAATAAAATAGAAAAAATTAAATTTCGAGTAAAACCTGTATTAGGTACGACCGTGCTTCGTTAGGTACGGCCATACTGATGCTCTAAGTACGCCCTGATTCAATAGGTATGTACGGCCTGACTTAAGGTCTTTGTACAACTGTACTCTGCCATAGGTACGCCCGTACCCATGGTCAATCTTCAACCCTAAGGCTGCCACGGCCTGTTCTTGATAGGTACGGCCGTACTGCGCTACAGTTTTGTGAAAAATCTACCCTATGATCATATTTTCTCAATTTTAAGCCTAGATTTCAAGTCTCTAATCATTCCTAGGGTCTCTAAGCATGAAAAACCAAGCAAGAACTACTCTTAATCACCTAAAGTTAGAATTAAACAAAACCAAAAGCTAAACTAACTAAAAACTTAAAACAACCAGTAAAATAGCCAATCAATCCACAAATTGAGTTTAGAATCAGTACCTAGATGATTTTGTGAGCAGAAATGCGAAGAGAATAAGAGAAGAGGGTGCTCGAATGGAGGGGTTTTGGGCGTACGAGGGTGAGGTACGCCCTTACCTCTCACTGTTTACCATATATTCAGCCTCTGGACACGGGGTACGACCATACCTGGTTTATGTCCGGTCGTACTGTCTGTTTCTCCACGTTTTGAAAGTGAAGTCGTGTGGTATGGTCGTACATGGTGCCAGGTGCGCCCGTACCTACTGGTTTTCTGAAAAAAAATTTGATTTTTCAATTTTGTAACTTTTTTGTATTTTTAAATATTCCTAAAATGAATAAAATAGAATAAAATAAAATAAGAATAGAAATAAAACAAACAGATATGAGATAAAAATGTTAGTAACCGAGGTTGCCTCCTGGTAAGCGCTTGTTTAATGTCCCGAGCCTGACGGGTCGGAGGACCTAAGAATTAGTCCTCAGCTGGCAATGGCCCATCCTTAACATTACCTTTTGTCTTCTTACCATTGGGAAACACAGCAAAGTAATCACCTTTTTCTGAGTGGTCCATCCATGCAGGACCTGAGCACTTTTTTGCTGGGTTCATTGTGCACCCACAATCTTTACAGATGTAAATTGGCTTCTCAAAGTTGGGTGCAGAAGTCCTAATGAATTTCTTTACCAAGTTGTTCCATGTTTTTACTTCCTCAACTGGCAGGAGATAAAGCCAAATCTTGACTTCTTCATCTAATGAGAATGGGAAAATCATTAGCCTTGTTTCATTTGGAGACAAGCCTTCAAACTTTGCATTCCTCATCTTCTTACAGAACTGTCTCATGTGCTCAATAGGATTTTGTTTTGTGGTTCCCTTGAATTGCAATTTTGACACATCTGAGATCAAGGATGGGTCTAATTTAAAACCTGTATATTCCTCTTGAGTGTCCTTCTTGAATCCTCGGAAGAATTGAAATAGATCCATTCTTTCTTCTGGTGTGGATTTGAAAACGCTTAAAAACTCCTCTTTTAATTCTTCCCAATTTGAAAAGTGGTGCTTGGAATATATTTAGAACCATTCTTTTGCTATTCCTCCTAGAGAAAGGGGAAATAATTTGAGCTTTATCCTTCCTGCTTTGACTTCTGCAAGATTGTTAGATTTTTCCAAGTCATAAAAGTGTAATAAATGACAAGAAGGTTCATCACTATCAAGTCCTTTAAATTTAGGAAAACACAGTGCCTCCAAAATCAAAGAATGTGTTATGTCCTTATCCTGCTCTAAAAAGTCACTATCTTGTTCTTCAACTTGCACTTCTTTCCCTTTTTCAACTTTTATATACTGCAAGAAATAACAAGAAGCACTAGAGGGGAAAATTTTATTAGAATTATATATATTAAATACTTCTTCCTCATCCTCAATTCTTAGAGTCATGGTTCCTCTCTTCACTTGAATGGTAGCATCTCTTGTTGCCAAGAATGGTCTTCCTAAAATAATAGGAACATCTGTGTCTTTCTCCATATCTAAGACTACAAAATCCACAGGGAAAATAAATTTTCCTACCTTAATTAGCATATCTTTTGTTATTCCTCTTGGGTAAACAAGAGTTCTGTCAGCTAACTGCAAAGACATGTAAGTAGGTTGTGGTTCCTGCAAATTCAGTTTCTTCCAAATAGACAAAGGCATTAAATTTATACTTGAGCCTAAATCACAAAGTGCCTTAAATGTATTATTACCAATTAAACAAGAAACAGCAAAGGTTCCTGGATCTTTAAGCGCTTAGGTGGTAATTTTTTTAAAAGAATAGCACAGCAATCCTCATTCAACTTAACATTCTCATTTTCTATCCTATTTTTGTTAGAAATAATTTCTTTCAAAAATTTAACATCAATGTTGTTAAAAAGCGGCCATGGCGGCGCTATGGCGGAAAGCGGTGGCGGATTTTCAACAAACCGCAACAAACCAGGCGGTGGCTGGGCGGGTTCTGTATGGCGGATCATGGCGGCCGCCTCGCGTGTAGCGGCCAGGGCGGATGGCACGCGCCATGGCGGAAACCCGACCAAAAATGGTGAAACCGTGCGTGTTTGGCTAGATGACCCGTCTCAGGATCCGACCCGGTTCTGCGTCTTCTGCGTTTTTTCTTGGATCGGGGCGCGCGGCCTCGGAGGAGGAGACGAGAGGCTCTCGAATTTGGCTACACAACGAAGAAGTATGGAGGAAGAAGAAGGAGAGAATTTTCTGTGCTTGAATTTGGATCCGACCCGATTCTGCGTATTTTGTTTTCCACCATTTGTTGTTGCTCGTTTTCAAATAGTGGCGGCGGTGACTTCAGCTGGGGAATGGTCGAGTTAGCCAGTTAGGGTTTTTACAAATTGGGCCATGTGGCCATATGGGCCTCAATATGGCCATAACGTCTTTCACTGATAACATACAATATAATATATATAATAATAATCTAAATAACGCATTCCATATAAATTTGGTAAATAATCTAAATAATAATAACAATAGTAATAATATTCTAAATAATAATAACAATAGTAATAAAAAAAATTCAGAAATATAATCTAAATAATAATAATAATAACAATAGTAATAAAAAATAATCTAAATAATAATAACAATAGTAATAATATTCTAAATAATAATAACAATAGTAAAAAAAAAAATTCAGAAATATAATCTAAATAATAATAATAATAACAATAGTAATAAAAAATAATCTAAATAATAACAACATTAGTAATAATATTCTAAATAATAATAACAATAGTAATAAAAAAATTCAGAAAAATAATCTAAATAATAATAATAACAATAGTAATAAAAAATAATCTAAATAATAATAACAATAGTAATAATAATCTAAATAATAATAACAATAGTAATAAAAAATTCAGAAAAATATAATAAATTAAATATCAAATAGTAATAGTAATATATTTTAGTTCAATTGAAGCCTTATATTTTAGTTATGTAGCATTTTTTTTGCACTACAGTATATATATATATATATATATATATATATATATATATATATATATTGCCCGCCATGGCGTCCGCCATTTTCCGCAACGCAATCCGTCATTTTTTGATGGCGGATTTTTGGCTTTCCGCCGTGGACCGCCATCCGCCATTGATAACATTGTTTAACATATTTAGGGACTTCAGAGACAATTTTAGTCAAAGGGATATTGACAGGCAGCTTTCTAAGTTTTTCTAATAACCTCTTATCTTGCCTATCCATACAAGAATTTTTAGAACTTTGGGAAGAGTTACTTACCTACTGAGACTCAGTTTGAGTCTTCTCCTCTTTTAGTTCCTCTTTTTCCAAGAAGATTGCATTGCACTTTTCATTGGGATTTGGCTCCACTTGACTTGAGAGTGTTCCTTTTTCTCTTTGAGTCACTGCTTTCAACACGATTGCCATTTGCTCACTCAATGTTTTATGGCCTGTTGCGTTCTCAATGATTATTTTTTCCAAGTTGCTACACCTTTCATTCATCTGTCCCATAAAGTTGTTAATGTCATTTTCTCCGGGACTTTTATCGTTCTATGCACGATTTTACAAATGTGGGGGCTTATAAGTATTCTGATTTTGGCTCTAGGATCTCTATTGATCTCTCCATGAGAAATTTGGGTGATTCCTCCATCCGGGGTTGTAGGTGCTTGAGTATAGGTCAGTCTATTGCTTATGCCCAACAAAATTCACCTCCTCAATGCAGTCCCTTGAATCATGAGTTGTTACTCCACAGAAGTTGCAAGATGCCTTAACTGTCTTGTTTTCTATAGCCTTTAATCTTTTTTCAGTTTTCTCCATGAAATCGACTAGAACTCCCATACACAGATGTCCAGGTCTTTGCGTATACTTCAACATAGCTTCTTGCATCCCCGATTTTGGGTCGAAATCTTTCTGGCCTATAGCATTGACTTCCTCTAATTGACCTTCAAATGTCATATAACCTCAATCATTATTAGAATTGGACTGGGTTTGCGCTGTCACCAATGTCTCTAATTTCTTAGCCATTGCCTCCAATTTTGCTTCCAAAGCTGTGTTAGCTTCTACTTTGTAAATACCTGCCTGCTGGTTCTATCTTTCCGGTTGTCTATCATTAGCTGACCACTGAGCAATGGTCTGAGCCATTTCATTTATAATATCAAAAGCCTCAGTGGGTGTTTTCCTTCCGAAAGATCCTCCACAAGCAGCGTCAATAGCTCCTCTAGTTTGCATATTGAAACCATTGTAAAAAATCTGAAGCTGCTGCCATTTAGTGAAACCATGATGAGGACAGCTTCTCAATAAATTTTGAAATCTTTCCCAAGCCTCATGCATTAATTCTCCTTCATTCTGGCTAAATCCAGAC
Organism: Calophaca sinica; assembly: GCA_037113605.1. Lineage (NCBI taxonomy): Eukaryota > Viridiplantae > Streptophyta > Magnoliopsida > Fabales > Fabaceae > Calophaca > Calophaca sinica. The sequence goes on from CM073733.1 coordinate 50,203,709, forward strand.
ATGTCAGCTCTCAGCTTTGCAGATTTTGCAGGAGAAAAGTACTTATTCAAGAACTTAGTTTTCGGGTCCTCCCAAGTAGTAATAGAGTTAGGTGGGAATGAATTCAACCATAGGATTGCTTTCCCTTGCAGTGAGAAAGAGAATAGTCTTAATTTGATGGCCTCTGATGCCATTCCTTCACATTTGACAATATTAGCAACCTTCTGAAATCTTTTAAGATGAGCATTCGGGTCTTCAGAAGATAAGCCAAAGAATTGCACTGTAGATACCATAGAAATCAGTGCTGGCTTTAGTTCGAAATTATTGGCCTCAATTGCCGGATAGTTGACACTGTCTGCCACATGGGTAGTTGATGTGAAGTACTTGTTCAACGTTAATTCTTCAGCCATTGCTTGATGCTGTCTTCTCAACAATCTGAGTGTTCTTTCAATTTCAGGATCAAAAATCAATTCAGGAAGTTGAGATTTTTTCTGCATACACCAAAGAAAACCAAATTAGAGTGTCTTATAACCAAACAAAAATAAAAGAAAATTAAATAACTAACTAAAATTATGCCTAATGAGAATAAAATCTATAATTCGATTAATATCGCAACCATTCCTCGACAACAGCGCCAAAAACTTGTTACAGCTTAGGCAAGTGCACCTAATCATAACTCGTAATAATAGTGGAGTATAATTAGGACTCCGAATATCGAACCCACAGAGAATAAGCGAGTACCAATGAACTAGTATGATTCTATTTTATTAGGCGAGCAAAGATTGTAATTAAGTAAGTAGAATAAGTAATCGAAATTAAAGCAATAACAAATTGAATGCAAGAACTCTTTAACAATGTTATGGGAAACCTAAGGGGAACTGGGTTCACTAATACTCTACCCTCTAGTTCATTAATCAATTGATATGGGTTATCTATTATGAAAGAGCACTAACAACCTACTCTAAATTACTAGAGGTTGTCCTCGCGCACAATAGTCTTCCTCCCAACTAATTACTCTGTTTGGTCCAGGAAGATAACTATGGGAAAGAGCATTAAGTTCAGGTGGATTTGTTAATCTAATAACTGATTAGAAACAAGCTCTAACCTATCCGACGTATAAAGCGAGTTCTTTTATCCCATAGTTCTGTTAACTAATCATGATCCTGTTACCACAATTAAGCCAACTAGATAAAGGTTGATCAGGCCTTATTGGATTAAGCACAATTGGAATAAAATATTCAAATAATCAATAGAAACTCATATAATTAAATAACAAAACATCAAGAGTATTGTAAAGGATCCCCCATCACCCCTAGTGATGGGTTTAGCAACTCATTACTAATGATAATAACATAGACTTAGTTATGAAATCAGAATAATCGATAACAAGAGAATAAATTCTAAATCGGGACACCCTTTCGGTATGACGACGGTCCTTAAGCACGTTCTTCGCGTCCTCAGAAGCTCCGGTAGCGATTCGAGATGGTACTAAGCTTCAAGGAGACAAGAATTCGATGGAATGGGCAAAGGCTTGCTATTAGATCTCAATTGGGGCTCTTGACTCAGAAATTCGTCAAAAGGTCTTTGTAACATGTTAAGAGCCTCTATTTATAGACTAGGCTGCGAATTAGGTCATTTGGTTTCAAATCTGCACTGATCAGGGATGGGGTATAGTCGTACCGTATATATACACAGTCGTTCCGAGCTTCGTTGATGATGCTAGACCGTACCCATGCGTGTTGTTGCCCTGACATCACTTGTGTACAGCCGTATTGCCTTGGGCACGACCGTACTAGACTATTTTATCAGCGTCAGGTGGTATAGAATGAGGGAGTACGCCCCTACTGAGGTTCTGCTCTAGGTACGGCCGTACCGTTAGTAGCTCAGGTTGTACCGCTTGTCCAGTAGTGCTAAAATTATCTAAAACTAGCCAGTTTTTTGTCCTTTTTCGCATCTTTTGCTCTTAGTGGTGTCTTCATGATAATTCTACATAATCAGACATAATTGAGTACCTTTGTGCATTAATTAGTGCAAAATGGTATAATTAGATATTAAAAATACCTTATAAATATAGACAAATTTGTGTGTTAACACAAGGTAATAATGTTAGGTGGGATAAAAAGAAAGAAAAGCTCATGCAAATGGTTAGAAACAAATCAACCAAACAAGTAACTTTTTTCTTTTTAACTATAAAGAGCAGGCAAGAATCCCTCTAATATTCATTATTTTTCTCTTTTTATTCCTTGAAGGCAATAACTCATTTTTTTCTATTCCTTTTTTTTCCTTTCTTTCCTTTGTTTTCTCCTTTTATGCTTTTATGCAACAAATAAACAATTTTATGATTCTAGGACGGGAAATTAACTGCTAAGCCTTCCTTTCATAAGCTTTCCTGAGGGATTTCTAACATTATCCTTTTGATTTTTGCCACTAATGCTCTAATAAAATTATTTTCCAAGGTTATCTCAATAATAAAAATAATAATCAATAACAATGAAAGGGTACCAAAGAAATATAATAATAAGCACAAAAATGGACAACTAGTGCAAAAATATTTGTAACAAGATCGAAGTGGGCCTAAAAAATTCTTAAAATTGTCCCTGCCAAATTCACATGAAAGTAAATTTATATTCACTTTGTAATGGTCTCTGCACAAGTTCTAGAATGCACAACATAGGAAAATATCACTCAATCAATGAAAACATGTAAAAATTATGAAGTGACTTCTTATTTAGGCTCAAATCTCACATTTAGTGGTTTGCACAGACAAATTGAAACTCATAAAATTTTAATGCTAATTATCAGCCAATTCTTAAACTAGCAACAATCTCATTTCAATCACAAGTTGTCAGAAAAATTTTAAAATAGCCCCTAAATCGGAAAAATCTCAAATTTTCTGTAATTTAATAGTTAAAAGCACAGCCAAGTAATGATAATTATAATTCCCTCCTCACACTTATTTTTAGCAGTGTCCTCACTGCTAATAGGTATAGAATAAGCAATAAAAATTTATCTAGTTAAAATAAGTGCTAAAAATAATTTAAGGTGAAAAGGTACTCCCCTTTGATAATTTATCGAGCAAATTTTAGGAGTGATTTAACTAATGCTGCTGTCTTGCCAATGCCTCTAGAGAAACTGTAAATCACAATAAAATATTAAAAATATAAAATAAATTGAATTAAATTAAATAACATAAAATAAAATAACATAGGTTGCCTCCTGTAAAGCGCTTGTTTAACGTCGTGAGCCTGACAGTTTGCTTAAAAGTGGTCAACCAGACGGCTCTCGAAGAGTGAATTTTGTATTCATCGCATTTTCTCTTCTCCACTTTTTAACCATGTGGTTCAAGTTGCTTTTTCTTTTTCCAAGTCGTGGATGGGCTTCAAAATATTGTGGAATTTGTATTTCTTCACCACCCATCAATATGCTAGGATCCTGCAAGTTAGTAGTTTCTTCTAAAGGTTCATGCACTTTTAAATCATTAAAGCCGTTAAAAGCAATCACATTATTGGTAAAATAAGAAAGAGCAAAAGATCATGGATTTTTAATAGAATTTAAAACCTTTAAAACATCATCTTCTCTATGTTGATTCAATGTTCTTTCTAGCGACTTGAATCTTTCATCAGTCCGTTGCATAAATTTGCTTTTTGCCCCCTCAAGTTCTGGTTTTTGCTCATCTGGTTCTTACTCCTCAAGTTTGTGAATCATGTAATTTATCATGGTAGAAATTTCTTTCTGTACGACCTGTTGTTTCTCTACGAGGGTGTTTACTAACTTCTATGCAGATTTGAAACTTTCATCAATTTGGCCCAAGAAAGTGTGCTCAGCCTCTTCCAAATTAAGCCTTCTCTCGCTTTGAGCTTGATTTTGCAGATGATGTGATCAATAAGAATCTTCTCATTGATTCTGTCTTCTCCAAGTGTTGCTCATATAATCGCTTTGTATTCAACCTAAAAGGTATATGCTGAAGAGTCTTGTCATTCATGTCCTACAACACCACAATACTCACAAAAAATAAAAGGACTCATGAGAATATATATATAAATACTTTAAGAAAAATAAAAACAAAAACACTAAATAAAATAGAATAAAATAAAATAGAATCAAAGTAAAGTCAAACAAAATCAAAACAAAATAAAATAAGATAATATTATCCTTGAACAATCCTTATCAAATTTTTTCTAAATTCAAATTCAAAATCTATCTATATCTAATCTCAGATTCAAAATAAGATAAGAAAAAAAAGATCAAAATAAATATATAAGAAAGAGGAAAAAAATTTAGATTTTTGATATCAAATTTAAACTAAACAAAATAAGATAAGATCTATACAAATGGATAAAGAGATAAAATAAAACAACAAAACAAAAATTAAAAATCTAGATAAAGAGATAAAAGAAAAATCTTTTTGGATTTTTGAATGTAAATCTAAATCTAAATCTAAACAACTAAACAAAAATTTAAAATAAAACAAATAACTCTATCTACTATCTTTTTTTATTTTTAAAATTAAGGTCATAATAATAATAATAATAATAATAATAATAATAACCGAGCAAAATTTCTTTTTTTATAATAATAATAATAATAATAATAACAATAATAACAAAAATAAAAATAACAAAACTAACGATCAATAATAATAATAATAATAATAATAATAATAATAATAATAATAATAATAATAATAATAAAATGTCTAAAGTAGCAATAATCTCATTCGCTAAAACATTTCTTGACAACGGCACCAAAAACTTGTTGCGACTCAGGCAAGTGTACCTGATCGTAACTCGTAATAAAGTGAAATATTTTTAAGACTCCGAATGTCGAACCCACAGAAAATGCGCGAGTACTAAATTAATAGAAACCATTTATTATTTTAGACGAATGAAGAAAGTGATTTTGAGAACAAGAACAATCAATTAAAAAGCAATAGAACAAAAGCAATGTCACAAGAAGGAATAGAGATCAAGTATGAAAGAACCCAGGGGAACCGGGTTCACTAATTCTAGATCCTGAATCTACTTCCTTGCTATTACGAACTATATTTCCTTATTGAAAGTTAATCACTCACTCTAAACTACTAATAACTACCTAGTTAATAACTTTTTTCCTAAATAACTACTCTTTTTTGGTCTAGGAAGGTAATTAAAGGAAAAAGCATTAAGAACATGTGAGCTTGTTAATCTAATAACTGATTAGAAATAAGCAATTACCTAGACCGGGCATGAAAAGCGAATTATGTTGATCCTAGAGTTCCATTAACTAATTGTGGTCCTATCACCTCCAATTAACTAATTTATTAAGGGTTAGCTACTTCCTATGAGATTAAGCATGATAGGAAAAACACATTCAAAAGGATAATAAGAAGTTCATAATAACAATTAAATAAATATCAAGAACATCGTAAAAGTTTCCCCTTCACCCCTAGTGATGGAGTTAGCTACTGTTTCTCAACATAATAGAATAACATCAATCCAAACAAGAAATCATAAAAGAAAAGACAAGAGGCAAGAGGCAACAAGCAAAAGCTAAAGTGGTCAACAGACCCCCCAGCCGCCAGCTCACCAGCCCTCCTGAAAGAGAGCTAAGATTGCCTATTTATAGGCTTTGAGGCGCACTAGGTCAGCTGGCTTCAAATTTGTGCGTTCTGGACTTGGGTACGAACGTACTGCATTTATACACGGCCGTACCAGACTTGAATTATGACGTTGGCCTGTACTTGTGCATTCTGCACTCCGTGACATAATTGTGTACGGCCGTACTGAATTTTCTCATTGGCTCCAGGCTATATTGACCAAGGGGGTACGCCCCTACTGCTTTTCTGATATAGGTATGACCGTACTGACCGACTGTTAGGTCGTACCGCTCATCTAGAAACGCTAAAGTATGCTCAAATCTTGCTAGAATCTTCCCAAAATTATATCTTTTGGTCCAAGTGATGTCTTTATGATATTTCTGCAAAATAGGACATAAGTAAGTACTTTTATACTTTAAATAGCACAAAATGATATAATTAAGTACTAAAAATGCCCTATAAAAGTAGACAATTTGGTGTGTTAACAAGTATGTAAAGAATTGAAACTTGTCAATCCCACTAATGGAAAGCTCACAAGTTGATCCTTTTGGACAAGTCTTTGTCTCAAATTCTTTTAACATATACTAGGCTCATCCATCAAGGAATTCATAGCCCAAAACCTTAAGCCACTAAGTTATAACAATAAACCTTGAATCTCACATAAAAATGCTAACTTTCTTTTTAACTTTCAAAGATTATAAACTCTAGGTTTATATCTCATCATCAAGCACTAGAACACAAGTAAAGAAATGAAGTTTGGCTTCCCATAAACACATAGGCCTCACGGCCTAGTCCTTAAAAAGGAAGGGAAAAGTTTTTCATTTTTCTTTCCTTTGGATCTAGCTTTCTAATGGATCATATATAAAGGATCACTAAGATTTCTCTTAGTTCACTTCCAAAATGACAAATTACTAAAGATTCATTTAACAACTTCAAAATCATCATGTCTTTAATGTTAAAGTTAAATCTTGTTTCCAATACAAGTTTGAAACCTTACTATCAAAAACCTTTAAATCTTAAAACTGTAATCTCTAATTCACCAAAACCACTTCTTTTCTTTCAAACACCATGATCTAAACTTATACTTCTTAAAACCTTTGAATCCAAACATTTTTGGCAAGGAAAATTTGTCAAAAACATCACCACTCTAAAATCTCTAGTTTGCTACCTACACACCAACTAGTAAATCTAAGTTTAAAACAAGATTTTAGAAACTCAACACCTTTCTTAAAAATCTTCACTACTTTTACTAAAGAAATCTTTACTATCAGACTCATAGATCTAATTTTTAAAACTTGTAGTTTTTAAACTACTAACACTTTAGATCAAACGAAAGTTGCAAAATCATCATCAAAACCCTAACACCCTCACGATTTTGGAAGAAAGATCAAAGCCAAAAATTTCCACATCTTTACCAAAAGTAAAGCAAAAGAAAAAGACTTGATCATGAAAATTTCTTAAGACTCCACCTCCTTTAGGAATACAAGGATTCCATCAAGATCTAGGTGTTCGTTGTCTTAGAATCATCAAATCATACTTTGAACAAAAGATCAAAACTTTGATCTACCACTAAAATCAGCAAAATCACTTCTTTTTGGAAAATCTTTTGAATCAAACTTTCACTACAACTCCTAAACAACAACAGCAACAAAATCATCAAGAAATCAAGCATGAAGGTTTTGAAATCATTTTCCCTTTTACCCTTGAGAGCTCACAGTTTTAGTCAAAAAAAATATTGAAGAAAAACTTCAAATTTTTGCTACTTGATTCACTAATCTAATCCTAAGAAAATAGGAAGAAAGTGGTGAAAAATCCTTGCCCCAAATGAGCTATAAGCGCTCGGCCACCAAGTGGAATAAGGAGAAGAAAATAGCTCTCAATTTTTCTCACAAACTTAGCTATTTCTCACTAGAATTCTTGGAAAACTTTAGCACTTGATTTAGGAAGAAATGAAACAAAGAAATGGTGGAGAGAAAGGGAGGAAAGGCCGCGGCTCAAATGAAGAAAGAAGAAGAAGAAATTGGCTTAAAAAAAACTTAGAATTCATGACAAGGTTATTTTAGCTCCATGATTCACTAAACCTACACCATGACTCATACCCCCTTCAACCACTCTTCCACCCACGAGATCCACTTTTTGACTCTTGGTCAAATGGGTCTTGGTATCGCAAAATCGCGGCGTCGGGTGATCGCATTACTAATTACTCGTTTAATGATTAATTGCATAAATTAATTTACCGATAAATTAATACCACCCGTGACTAAGAAATTATCCGCGTATATATAATTTCATCTCCAATATATCATAAATTCGATCTTAGACAATCATATATAATCACACCAAGCTACGATTCAAATTTCGTCGAAATCGGAATTCGTTAGAATTTTCTCTCATGTAAAAATTACCCGGCAACTCAAAACGTGACGAAACTCCGTTAGAATTTTTCAACGAGATTTGAACCATGTATTAATAATAAATATTAATTCTCAATTATAATTTAGTCTTGATGAATTTCATTCACTTGATTAACGACAAAAGTACACGTCATCATGTCAAATAGAAAACTCAGAAAAATCTGTCGGTGATTTCACATTAAAAGTAGCATATGTCTACGTTGTCTATTAATCTAAATTGACACCGAAATAGGAATCATTTAAAATAAATCTACACAGTTCTTCGTACTCTCAGTAAGTCATCGAGGTGATTAGTCTCTACGACTTACCTTCAAGTAGTCAGGACTTTATTGATAAAACAATTTTTCTTAAAAATTAGGGTGTTACAATATGGATTTAAAGTGCGATAAAACCGAAAAAAAGTACCAAATAGGGGACCATAGCCTTCTTTTATTTGTTAACCTAACAGGGTGCTCATTATTCCCTATCGGGAAAACACTGTCTCCTACCCATATAAAACTCATATCAGTTAAATCATACGAGTCTAACGAGCATACTTTATACTTAATTAATTGATCAATTAAATATTGCTATTTTATGATAAATAGTTAATATAATTATTAAATGATATTAGTCGACATTAAATTATTGGAATAAAAATTCCAACAGAATTTTCATATATAATTGATCTTTTGGAACAATAATTCTTGAGTATTAAGATGTACGATGTCTCGTACCCAAGTTTTTATGAATTCAAACATATATATTGGATTGGATGTAGTGGCATAACTTGACTGATTTCTTCAGGGGGCAAATATCTAAGTAATCTCTCTCTCTCTCTCTCTCTCTCTCTCTTTATATATATATATATATATATGTGTGTGTGTGTGTGTGTTGTATAATATTTGCGGGCCAAGTGGTTTATTCCACCAGTTTTAGAGTGGAGTTCAAGTCTCATCTGTAACCTTTTTTGCGTTAGAATTGCAATAAAAATGAGGTGTAATTCAGATTCAAACCCAAATCTTGAGAGTTGCGAAAAATACCATGACTATTGCTCTATCATAGGCAATTGAAATGTATAGGCAATTAAAATGTATGTGACAAGCAAAATATATATTTACTAACACAATTGTAATAATATGTATAAATATTAACAAACAAACAAAAAAATACTTGGGGGAGCCAGGCCTCCTTCCTAACATTGAGAAGATCTGCCCCTAATTGGATGAACTATGTGTTAACGAGATTGATAGTGTATTAAGTGTACAACAAAAAATGGAGGAAAATTTCAGTTGTGTGAGATGAGCATAAAATGTAAGTATCCTAAAACAGTTTATTTGTGAGCTTGAATGTCAAAGTTAATAATTTACCTTTTATGTTTATAATGTTTGGATTCACGGCAAAGATGGTCAATTTTTGCTTTTATCAAATCTGATTTTAGTTAAATTTGCGATTTTTGGCTACTTTGAATTAACATTGATTATGCTTCCAAATCTTGGTTTGGCTAGATGTAATTGAAAGTTATTTTTGCATTAAGTTGAAAAATTTACACTAAGTTTTATAGCAAACTTGTGTTTTTAGAGTAAAGACACCAAAACATAAATCGTTTAACTCATTTTTAAATAAATTAATTTTACAAAATTAAATTAATTCAAAATCGTGTTTATCAAAAACTAAACACACATAAAGTAACCCAGGGTACGTTTCAAACATAGTAAATCATTTTGTATCTTTTTAATAGAAAACATTTTTTGACTTCAAATTTTTAAAATAGTTTTATTCATTAAAAAAATAGTTTTACTCATTAAAAAATAATTACACCACGCAAATGTCTTTTTATCAAGGATATCGGGTTTATAGCATGGGCAAAGTCACAGCCATACGACATCCACATCAAACCAGGTCAATCAGCTATGACCTATCAAACAACATATGATATGTGTCAGACAAATCACACAATACAAAACAAGACAACTGCTTTGAAATAACAACAAACTCAGCAAGAGCATCGACATCTATGACACTATCATCGAGAAACACAGTCCTAATCAGAAGACTAAAAACAGTGGAACCAAACCAGAGACAGGTAATTGGATTATCCTAGAGGATTTGGCAATTTAGCTAGTGATCAACAGAACCGAATGAGCAATGGCCAAACTACGCTCCCCTTAGTTTGAGCACTCGAACTTGGTAGCACCTTGAGCACAATGTTTATTAACCATTGTTTCCTTGTTTCCACTGCTCCCTCTCGGATCATATCATTGATCATTGCATGCTTTAAATTAGAGTTCCTCTCAAGTGTATTTTCACTACCTCTGTGTTCAATTGTCCACTTCTTGGTCCCTGTGAAACTTGGCTACCTATTCTTCGATTTGTACCAACAAGGGATGGAATGAAAGGCAGGGGACTCACATGTAGGAACACATTGTTGTGTATTTATGTTTGTTCTAGATCCTTACTGTAGTTGTGAACTACCCTTAGAAACTTTAACAAGACCATAATATTCCAAAACTGACAATATGGTGGTAAAAAAAAACTTAAACGCCTCTATAAAAAATAAGTCTTGTAACTTCCTTTTACGACAAGATTTTATGTCTAGAAGAAACTGAAAGGATAAGAACTATGCAAATTGCAATTAAGACCGAAAACTAGGAGTCAATTGCTATATACACTCCAAAAAATTTCTAACCATACCCTCACATTCCCAAAAATACTCAAAAAACCTCATTTTCCTCAAAACCACCCCATTCCACACCCCACCATTGTGTTACTCTTTCCCTCTTCTATCTGCAACTCCCTTTTTCCTTCTTCCTCCTCTCAATCATCTTCTTCCTCGTTGGAGGTTTTGCATCCTTATGTTGTTGATGCTTCCTTGTCTTCTCCATCCATATTCATTGCTGCTACTCGCATTTGTTGAGGTTTGCACTTTTATTTTTTTATTTTATTTTTCAAACTTTCTAGAAATTAATTTTTCGAAACTTTTTTTTTTAAGAAATGGTGACATGTTCTATAAACTAATATCTGAATCACATTTTATAATATACAAAAAATAGTTTTCAGGACACATCAAAGTTTTATAAAAAAGAGGTCTAGAAACTAATTCCCAAAATTTATATTTGACGAATATTGATATGTTTCGAAAATTAATTTTTAGAACACATTTTTATGTGTCGTGGAAATTAATTTTCCAAAGCTTTACAAAAAAAAGTACATTTGTTCTACTACTATTTTGTGGTGTTGTATAATTGGACACGGAAGACTTTGGTGCCATGATTTTTAAGGAAATGGACATGTCAACTACCAACATTGTGGATTGTAGTGAAACATCCACCACCATAGAGTTGATTGCATTGTAAATTAATATTGTCAAGTGAGACTATCTAACCATTAAAACCTCAAATTATAATTTATATTTTCAGGTCTTTCCTACACGAGATGATCTATTGAAATGACCTTGAGAAATTGGGAAAGAAAATGGAGTTGTTCTTCTTATGATATCATTTTAGAATGCATACCAATGAATTCCAAAAAATGGTTTCTTGAAACCTAAGAATGTTTTTAAAAATATATTTCAGTTCTCGATGCATTTTGAAGACTAGCTTTCAGAACATATTAGGTTTCGTTAAGAAGGCATTATGAAAACTAATTTTCGATACACAAGAAAATATATTTCGGTAATTAGTTTCTGGGAAGCTGAAAAAACGGGTGTGGGGTCGTTTTTGTGAGAAATGGGTATTTTCACTATTTTGCCATGCGTAGGGGTGTGGTTAGAAAGTATTTGGGATGTAGGAAGCAATTGTAGGTGGGTTGCCCAACAGGAAACCCATTCCTTCAATTACAACCCACTCAAGTGCAATTTATATAGCCCTAAATAAAAGTGTAACCTTATCATTTCGCATTTTCCAGCAGCATCGATGGCAATCTCAACCACCTTCTCGAACTTCTTCTCCATTCTCTCACCAACAAAGCCACGACCACCGCAATTCCCTTTCTCTCCTTCCCTCACTCGTTTCCCATCTCAGCACAACCGCAATCTCCGCCGCGACAAGTTGTTTCCACTGGTTGCCAGCCTCGATAATGACTCACCACCAGACTTATCCTCTGAGGTTACCCCTTCTCGCTCACACTCCCGCCCCATCGGCTACGGAAAACCGTGCAATGCGTGGATTGAGGTGGAAGATGACGAGCCCGTAGAGAGTGTTATCAACAGGTTCCGAAGAGAGGTGATGAAATCGGGTATTCTTCAAGTGTTGAAGAGGAAAAGGTTTCATGAAAGTAAACGGGATAAGAAGAGGCGAAAGAGCCGCGAAGTTGCTAAGCGTATAAGCAGAGAGAGAAACCCGAGGTACATTTTTTTTTTTTGTTCTTTTTTGAGTAAACGGTCCTTTTGGTCATTGAATTGGATGTGTGGTACGATGTCACTAATGTATTAAAATTACAAAAATATCTCTAATTGTGTTTATAGTTAGTCAGTTTAGTCCTTGAATATGTCTTTTGTTAGTCAATTTGATCCTCAAATATGTATTATGTTAGTCAGTTTGGTCTTGAAATTATTATGTTTTTGAAATTTCGAAACATTCAGGAACTATTGTGATAGCTTTTCACATGTTTAGGGACCAAAATGAATATTAACTCGTTTTTTTTTTATTCCTTTCTTAAAATTATAGAAAATTTGCCTTAATTTTGTTTTCCATGTTTCTTGTTTTGGAGCATTTGTATAAGAAATAGCGGAGTTGAGTCTTTTGTTTTATTTGGTTATGTGATATGACACAAATTAGGTAAGAAATAGCATTTAGATCAGGTAGATAATTTTTTTTTTTTTTTTTTGTAAAATATGACTCATCAATCTTGTGTTTGTTGGAGCCCAAAAACAAGATGATGGAAGTAGGAAAATCTTCTCATGTTTTGTGTTTTAATGGAAGTGATGATAAGGTTGTAGTCATGACCAGACTAGCAATTCAGGATAATGGGGAGTTTGGGTAAACTGCCTAATTGAATGCAGGGGTTTAAATTAATTGTCGGTGATCGCAATTGCGGCTGCATCATCCATTTTTTACCGCTATTCTCCGCAACCGTGATTTAAAACCTTAATTGAATGTCTATTCAATGAGCGCTTATCATATGAGATTTTATGTCATTAGAATTTACATTCGATAATTTATTTGCATTTGGGTTTACGCATAGAAAAGTTGTGTGCATTCTCAACATTTGTCTTCCATTTCAAAATAGAATTTGGGAGGTGAATGGAATCAAAAGGGCAATGGGGTGTAAATTCCACATAAGCTGATTTTATAAGCTATGTTAGGGAGCTTATTGAAATATGGGTATATCATAAGCTAGTTTTATAAACTATTTGAAACACTTACGCGAATATTTATGTCATGACACAAGGGTTTATGTCGTTAGATAAGTTTAAATAAACTCTTCCACGCCCCCACAGTGGAATCGTTATGATACTAAGAAAGTTCCCCCACTATATGTGGAACGTTGAAGCTTTAACTTCTTGACAATGCTTTGGATGTGAATGTGACTTTCTGGTTTCATAGATGGGCAGAACCAGAAAGGTAGTGTCAGGGGAGGGGACTATATATTAATATATATGACATGAATAGATTTTTAAAATTTATTGTTTTAAACTTTTTATTTCATAAAAATGTAATTTATTTTGTTGGGGTTATTAAATAAACATATTAAAAGGCATATATAAGGAAAATTATAAAGTTGGGGTGGCATGACATAGTCATGTTTCCCCTCCCTTCCCTTGACAAAGAATATTTCATACCTGTCTGTGTTGATCGTTTTCAGGCGCACGCGTCCGGGGGGAAAATCTCCAGGACAGTACAAGCAGGATGTTCCAAAAACCGTGAAGGAAGAGGATGATGAGGATGATGATAACTGGGACCTACTGGAAATGCTAAAATTTTGACCGCATGATTCCCCACTTTCTGTATGATTCTTCACATTTTACTGTGAGAGGCTTTTCTGCATGTTGGTTCTGTTAAGTGAAATCAATTCCTTGGACTCAATTAGTGTATTGTTCAATATACATTTCATTTGATATTTATACAATATGTTCATTTGTGCATCGAAATTTTGATCTACCCTTGAATCTCTGATATCTTGCAGCTGTCTTTGTTTGTTTTTTTTTCACCTATGGCGTCAATTTAAATCCTCCTATAATGTCGGATTTACCAGTCATGTAGAAGTTATAAATCAAGGATAATTTGTGTTAAGAGAAAATGTCTCTTCATTGGATAATGAAATATTCTTGGTATAGAGGATCTTTAAAATGAGAGAGGGTAGCCTATTCATTTCATCTTCAATCTCAAAAGTGAGGGACAATAGAAAAGTCATTGTATTAGTTTATTTTTCATGTCTATGGTCTTTTTCATGCTTACCTTTTTCATCAATGTGAGCTGAAGATGTATTGAAATTATTGAGAACAGACTTAATTGATCATACTATCATTCGGCAATAATTACTGGGAACTTTAAGTTTCTTCTCCTATGGGGTTACTGAAATCCTTGACCTCATTAGATTGGAATTTGGAACTAGAATGAATAAGGATTAGACACACGGTATTCAAGCTGGGATTTAGTGTGTTATTGTCAGCATCTAGGTTATCTGTGACCAAAAAGTTTGGTCATGGACAAGCAGGCAGATGGTATGAAAATATGGTTCTTTGTGGAGGAAATATTAATATTATATTAATAGTATACATTTTGCTTGGATAGGAAGCAAATTGTTTTGTTTATGGTTTGAACCATTTGTTTCAGTTTAACTGGTTTGAACCATTTTGCTTTAAAGGGAGCAAATTTGGAAGAAGTAGGATCATCAGTTTGTTCTGAAACAGACTCAAGTCCAGACTCTTAGGAGTAGATTGATAAGGTGGGAGATTTCATTACTTCTAAATGCAAGGGATAATGTTCCAAACTAAAAAAAAATATTAAAAAATGGTATAACACATGTAATATTTCCTTTCCTCAGCTTACCTATTACAAAGTACCAACACAGATGTTTAACATTTCACCTAGTCATGGACATTTAAGTTAGACTGAAAGAGAAATATACCAGTTTCGGGTAAGTTAGACTGAATGTGGTTATATGTATATTTTCATCTTGTGCACTTTTGTGGCCACCTCAAAGTCATTTTGTCCGTATCGTCTTCCGGTACACTCTTTCTAAAGCGAATCCAATCATCAAGAACAATCCTCAGGTCATGAACTTTGCTTGTGAGATCATCACAACAGTTAGCATGGATGGTATAAGCCCTTTTAAACACATCCTTATTTAGCTGACAAAATCCACCAAAAGAATTTGTGTTTACATCATGAACACGGAAGCCAACAGCTTCAACTATGTCTTCACTTTGCATTATAGTTGTACAAAAGGATTCTTCAACATTTGAGCCTGGATACAGAACCTTGGTCAATTTCCAGTGCTTGAAGTATTCCAAGGCTATGGCATTAGCTTTCAAGAAGAAGACTCCCCCTTCTTGCAGGGAACCTTCTCTTTCTCCATCACTTGAGAAATTGCATGAGATACTGAGTTCAAGGGTAGGATTGAAGTTCAACAATGGACTTCTAAGCCACAGTACATCTGCATCCTGCAAAACAAGTCACATGCAATTCAAGTTGATGAATGTTTTAGTCCCTATAAAATCACGATTGTTTAACTTTAGTTTTTTTAATAATTTATTCATTTTTAGTTCCTATATTTATCAAAAACTGAATGTTTTTAGTCTCTTGACAGGGACTAAAATACATAATTTTTGTATTTTACAAATACTCAAATTGAATAAAATTTCTATAAGGATTAAAGTTGAATGATCGTGATTTTATAGGGATCAACAACATATTTAACTCTTTTCTGATTCAATCGTATCTGAATCCATACCGTGAAAATTATGTTGTACCCCAATTCAAGCACTTGTATCAAAACATTGTTTCTTCTCCAACTGAATACATTGTGATCTGGGGTATTGGTGGATTGTGTTTTGGTGGCAAAATAAGGTTCAAAGGTGGAGGGGTGGATGCAATGGGGATGTAAGGACCTGCAGTACTCAAAAGCTTGGCGGTCCGTGGTTATGATAACCAAGTGATTCAAAAATCTTTGAGTTCCTTGGCCAGATTTGAAACTTTGTAGTAAAACTTCAAGCATAGATCCAGGACTTGCATATGATTCATCTACCATGGTTAGGATAATTGTTCTGTCTGGCATGGTTGCTCTCCTCAGCACTTGAAGTAATTCTTGGTTTTGTGAGTGATACTGATAAGAAAGTAATGGCAAGTTAACTGGGGAGAACTTCAAAATCATTTTGAAAATTTAGTAATTTACATATACTCTCATTCAATGTGCAAAGAATAACTTTTGACAAGCCTTATTGCAAGTTTATTTAATTACGTGTCCATGCAGTAATGTAGCAAGATAAACTAGAAGACAACCAAAAAAAATAGATACATTATGGTTAAAATTAAACTAGGACTTTTGAGAATCTTAATTGAATTTATACTGACCAGGTGACTTCTGTAAGTGATTAAGTGTGATTTTCTCAGTCCAATAATCCATTTAAGATTATTGTCCATTTTGAAAATGTTAACTTAAATGTGTTTATTAGGTTAGCTTATTTTGGACATAGAAAAGGTTTTATGAGAGACGACGATATATTCCCAAACATTGCAGGTAATGTACGGATTTGCTTAAAATCTAGATAAAAATATTTTTTTTTTTTGAAAATACCCTCATTAATTTTATTTTTTATTTTGTTTGTTTGTTTGTCATGCTCTGTGTATGTCACTTGAGAACTCGCATGAAACCGTGAGTTCATATATAGGATTGAAATTTGACGATGGACTTCTTCTAAGACATTTATTTAGCTTCCCTAACACATTTATTTATTACTTAATAAGTATATATTTGACTCTTGACACAGTCACTTTAGTGGAAAAGTTTTGGACTATAGCCGTCGATTAAAAAATTAAGGTTAAATTATAGTTTTGTTACTTATGTTTATTTTAGGTTTTAATCTGATCTCTTATGTATTAAAAGTTTCGAATTGATCCCTTACATATAAAAGTTATACCAATGTGTTCATCTTTTTTTTTTGGTTCCGAAGAGGTCGCTTATGTTACAAAAATTATACTAATATGTTTTTTTTTTTTTTGTAAAATAAGGGACAAAAAAGGGACTACATTAGTATAATTTTTGTAACTTAAGGGATCTATTCCAAACAAACGAAAAAACAAAAAGGACCACATTGGTATAATTTTTACACAAAAGAGATTAATTCTGAACTTTTAATACATAAGAGACCAAACTGAAACCTAAAATAAACTTAAGGACTAAAAGTATAATTTAGCCAAAAATTAACTGTTAAATGCTATATTTTTTAATATAAAATTCACTTAAATAATTCTATTAGATTTAATTTTTTTTTTGAAATGAGCTAATTTTAACTAGTACTCATAAAGATTTAATTTTTCCCCCAAAAGTATCCCTTCTATTTAATGGGTGAAATGATGGCTTGTAATAATTAATAGAACTACAATAAATAAGTGTATAATTTGAAATTAACATTTAATGTACTTGAAAATTGGTGTATATTTCTTATATTTTGAACAAAAAAATGGATCATTTTATTTCTTATAATATGGACAGGAGGGAGTATTATATTAATTAAGTATACTATATTAAATACTATAAAAATATTTTACTACATATATTAAATACTATAAAAATATTTTACTACAATATATATATAAGTATCAACTATTAAATGTAAAATTATAAAATAAATATAAAATATTGGATACTGTAAAAATATTGATTACACCTTTAAATTTCAATATCAAATATGTATTAAAAATGAAATTGATATATAAAATATTATTAAATGCTAAAAGAATATTTATTATAACAAATTCAACAATATGTATAATTATTACTATTATTAATACATAATATTTTAGATGAAATTAAAGTTATCTGAGTTTTAAGCTAAATGGATAATTTTTTCATCAAAAAAGAAAAAGCTAAATGGATAATTTTTAATGTTTTCACTATAAATTTATTTTAGTCTTTATATTCTATATTCTATATTCTATATTCTATATTCTATTTTCACTATAAAGCAATGGTTGATATTTCAAATATCTATGATTTGTTATGCATTTGTGCTCAGTTATATGAGTCAGAAGTGTCAAATAGATTGGCGTTTGCCACATTAGCGTTTTCAACGAACAGATGATGATGTGGACCGAAAACTAGGAAATTTGATTTTACAGGGATGAAAGACAAAAAAAAAAAAAACTTACAGAGACTAAAATTGAAAATTGAAAGTCGTTATATTTATGTAAAGACTAAAATCGAAAATCGTTATATTTATGTATCTTTAAGCTTTATCCTAATCATATCAAGCTTTGAAGCTTCAAATGATAATTAATGATAAAAACTATGGTACTTGGAAGTATGAAGTGATGCTAATCAACAGAAATCAAATGAAAAAGAATCTACAAAAACTAATGCATACAATTGATCCAGGCTTGAGCGGAATTACCTTCCTATCAGATGGTTCAGGGTAGTGATACCGGAGGAAGCATAACAGCATGATCAAGAAAGCTGTGAGAAGAAGACAGAGAGGCTTTCTCAATCCCAAAGGTCTCATCCTTTGAAGGGGGAAAAAAAAGATAAAGTGCATTTAGGCCTCACTTGTGTCTCATCTTCTGGCTTGAAAGTTAGGTCTTGTGTTTAAATATGATTAAAAAAGAAGCCCAATGTGTTGAAAGAAAATACCTTTGCATTAAAGCCGGAATCAATGAGATATCATAAAAGCAGAAATATACAAATTACGATATTTTCAAACGGATTTGACTTGAAAAGAAGGTAGAATTAATTCAATAGGAAACAAGAAAGAAACCGTTTGTTTTAAATAATATTAGCACAGTATATAAGAGAAAATATTAAAAAACAATATTTGTGATTGTAAATAAATATATTCTCAAAAAACATGATTGTAAATAAATATAAATTGACTTTATTTTACATAAACATCTTTAAAAACAAAAAAATCACTTTTAAATCTTGTTAACAATTAAACGCTCTACCCATTACAGCATTGCATGCGTAATCTGATTTGCTTTTGAAGATTGGCTTTTATTATGGTAACTTTGTTGTTGATTAGCTGACCCCACGTGGATTCAATGGAAGCGATATTCTGCACCTTTTATATGTTGTTTCCTAACAAAATATTATGATTTCCAATTAACCAGGATCTATCTATTCCATTCTTCCCCTAAAAAATAAAAAAATAAAAAAATAAAAGATATATACCATTCAATATGAGATACAAAATCTCTTTTTAGACTGATTTGCACCTTTTATCTAGTGTGTGTCTATATGAAAAATTTTAATTTAAAAATTGTAAATTACATTGATACCTATTCATTAAGTAATTTTTAAAAAAGAATAGTTAGGTTTTTAGTCCAAGTAGAAAAGGTGTACATTGCTAACTTACTCCTTCTAAAAAATAAGTTGGAGTAAGTTGGCAATCCCATATATATATATATATATATATATATATATATATATATATATATTTGTATGCCTCAAATGAATATTACTTTTTAATAAGTGTGCTATGCACAGAATAAAAAATATAAAATATTTTGATGAGATTTTCAAGCATATTTGATTTGAAGAATTATCTTTGTAAAATAAACGTAATAATCCATTTGCATATCAACTTAATTGTTAAATCAGTGAAAAAAAATTATTACAAAAATAATTTAATTAACCACTCATTGCAACAGATTGTGGATATTATATATATTGCAAGTTTGACAGTGTTTCTCAAACTATGTGTTATGTCAAAAAATACGGAGATTAAAGACGGTGTATTATATAAAAAGTGTTATCTATTTCATGAGATTTGATAGTTTTTTCTTGATAAAGCGCTATATAGAAGTATTCGGAAAATAAAGACAATGCATTCCAAAGAAAGTGCTATCATATTTGTTAAATAGTGCTTCTTTGAAAATGCACTATCTAAAATTGTGCAGAGCATAAAAATCAACGAAAGCCTTCTATCCCCCGTTAATGAAACCCTAAAATAAACAAACCCTCTCCTCCTTCCCTCACTCGAGTAGGTATCACCTCTTCCTCTTCTCTTCATTCCAGTAGATCTCTCTTCCTCCCTCCTCCTTCCTCTCTCTTCACATGGTTCATCATGGAGCTTTGTCACTATGGCGTCATCATTGTTTCGTCATCATGGATTCATCATTGGCTTCATCATTTTGGCTTTCACCTTACACACACACACACACACACACACACTCTCTCTCTCTCTCTCTCTCTCTCTCTCGTATTTTCTACTATTTTTATTATATTTCGCAAAAGATACTATGTATGTATAAATAAGTGTATGTATAGTGAAGGTTTGTTACCCTTTTTTCCTTCTCTTGTATAGATACTTTATATGTATAGATAAGGGTATGTTTGATGGTTTGTTCACAATAGATACTTCGTCAAGGTGGCAATGTTGTTGGCATTTTATTTCATATGCATTGTGATGATTTGTTGTTAAAATGGTAAATGTGGTAGTATATGTATTTGTGTTTCTATCTGTGTATATTTTCATTTTTAATTCTGAAATCTTATTATGTTCTTTGTTTCCCTATTTTGAAAGACTAGAAGAAAACTCTAAAAAAAATGTGATAATAATAGTGGTTAGAACTTAGATGAGTTCGTTAAGAACTAATGAATAGTGTTTCTTCATTCTTTCTGTCAACTAATTCTAGAAGTATTCCCCCTTCATCAATTGTCAGGATGAGTCGAGTTACACAATGGATAAATTGTGTGTTCACGACAAACCTGAGGTGTCAAATTAGTTCATCAATGGTTGACGATCATGTGAGCAACACGACTGAGATCAAAGAATGACTTTGGCACCAAATATCGCAATAATATGTTGGTTGGAATGAGAGAGACCAACTAATTGAGCCTAAGGGACAAGTCAATTGGGTACTAGTTAAAACTAATAGCAATATTGATGTTGAGCATAGTGATGATGACAAAGTCATCCGATATTAGTAGTTTGTTTTGACTTAATCGAGGTACTGAATGTTAGGGTTAGGATCCCAGTTGAAGTTGAGTACTCGAGAGAATTGTGATAAAAGTAATATGCATTGAATTTCCCCTACGAGGATGAAGTCAGTAAGACGAAGTTCAAAGGCTGCTATGACATTGCATGGTATTTGGGACGTGTGACCATGGAAAGAAAAGAAACCCTCAGAGTAAGGTTTACTCTGAGTGAACTTGTTATTCCCCCATAGTCATGATTACTTTGTATAACACACTGACATAGTAGGCTTTGAACTTTGTCACATAACTTGCCCATCCTCATGTAGGATAACCAATGCAGATTCTTTCTCCTAAAGCGATTCCTAGGCACTCAACTTCAACGAGGATCTCAACTAAACATTCAGTACCTCGTTTAGGTCAAGACTGTAACATCCTCAATTTTCTAACCTTGCTTAACATGTGGTTATGTGTGAGTAAATGTTTTGGTGTGTTCTCTTGTGTTTGACTAAGTGCCTAACTAGTAGGTCGGGTATTCGCTCTGTGTAGTTACGTGTTTGCAAGAGTGTAAGTTTTGAGGATATATGGGTTGTATGACGTTAGAAGAGTGCTTAGTAGGGTTTTAGTATGAGCCTTAGGAGTCTCGTAAAGTTTGAGAACGATCGGAGTTAGGATTAGGGTTTTTGTGTATTCGTAACCAAAAGCGAGCGGGAGTCTTCGAGCGAGTAAATGGGACTTTGAATCTTGATCTTTAGGTCTAGATGTCCTTTTGTGTTTAGAATCATTTTTGTGTTAGGGTATCAAGTCTTGGGTCGTACGAGCGTCGAAATTGAAGGAATCGCGCGAAACTAGACCAAAACACGTGAAGCGCGTGTGGCGCGCATGGGGTACTCGTAACACGCGGATCCTTGCCCTAGGACGCGCATGATGCGCGTGGTCAATGGTTAGAAGGTCAACCCTTATCCTGGAGGGACACGTGGCACTCTGTGATTGGACTAATGTTCGATCCAATGGGAAAGTGACACGTGGCAGATATGCATTAGACCGCGTGGAAGGAGAGTAGCCTTCAGCACGTGGCGCGCACTAGATCGCGCGGGATGCGCGCCCAGCGGGACATTTTTTCCTATTTAAGCCCATTTCACCTCTTGGTTAATCCTTTTCTTTTCCCTTCATTTTCCACGACCTGGACAGTAATAATAACCAGTAAAACCTCCATTTTTGAGTTCTCCAAGCTTTGGAGATCAAATCCTAGGTGGTTCCAAGTAGTGATTCATCAATCTGATGTTGCCGACCCATCTGTTTCTGTTCGGGCTTTCTAGGATTTATCTCTGATTGTTGTTTTGTCGAGGTAAACTTATAACCCTATAGTGTTAGGGACTGATTTAAGTATGTGGTTTTAAGTTCTCCAATTATGTTTTAGTTCCTAACCCTAATCAGACTATGTTTTGGACCTCGGTTTGAATGTACGGATACCGAATGAGCTAGGGTTTTGCTGAAACCACCAAAGTGGATGACTTGCATCACGAGACAGAGGAGAGAACCTCTATTCTCCATGTATATGGCTGATGGATTCATGATTCTTTAGTGGTTTGATAGTCCCTAATTAACTACTCTTCGTACTTTAGGGTTTTGGTGCAAGTCTGGGTACGGAACATCCGTGAAATCTTTCCAGAGATTGAATTTGGATAAGTTGAAGCCTCTTGACCCTCTAGTCAGTGGTTGTCTGTGGCATTTATTGTATTTTAATAATTCCATATTTTTTTCTAATTCTAATCCGAGTGCGTTTTTGTGTTTCCAGTAAATTATGGGTCGTATCGGCGTGCTCGGTGGAATTTTTGGGTGACCCTTGACCTATTTATCTTTGATGGCCGAACCTGATCTATAGAGTAAGAGTGTCCAATTATTTGTTCCCGAGCTCGTGGTTGAGGTTGAGTGTTGGTTAGAGATCTCGGTTACTCCGAAATCTAGGTGGCAGAAAGAATACACTTTCATTAGGTTATGTTTAGTAGAATTGATTGTTTGACATGTGTAGGGTGACCTAAGCCCTACCACGGGCTGATGTCAGTAGGCACCTATGGATAGGGGTTACGGTCTATGTCATCTAAGGATAGGCATCGTAGACCCATCAACCAATATAGGTTTTATTTATTATTAAACATGATTGCCTGATAATATGCTTATTTGTGCATTGTGTTGTATATGCCATATGTAGGTAGTAACATGCTTAGGGTAACATGTTTCAAGTGCATTATGTGTGGAGTGGTGCTATATGTTACCACAGCATGATAATATGTATAAATGCAATTCCTGACATTACTTAAAATGCTTAAAGGGATATTTTTGGGATATGTGAGCAAAACATGATGTGAGACATATGGTGAAAAGGTGTTGGATGCATTAACATGATACATTAGTGACCACTCCATTCTTAACAGGAATGCGAGGTAGAGAGGATCCCTCTCGTTCAGCAGTTTAGATCCTCTCAGTCCCTATCGGGAACAGGAGAGGAGGATCCCTATCGGGAAAGGGGGATACCTTGTAGACTAGGCTAGTGTCGCCCCATCTCTATCGGGAAAAGGAGGCGGGTGTCCCTATCGAGAAAGAGGAATGACAACCGTAACGGAAAAGGGGGTTCGACAACATATTCCTATTGGAAATGGGAATTACAGTGACAATAGTAAGAAAAATTGCACAAACTCATAGAGAGACATGGGATAAGTGGAAGAGAGTAGCTAGGTCTAATTTGCAATATATGTGATTATTTGTATCCTTGCCAATGACGGTCAAACTTTCGTTCTACTTTTGCATTTCCCGCTTTATAATGGATGTGTTATTCTTACCCTGTGTTTGCATGCTTGTGTGTATATATTATTTCTGTTTTAGACTTTGTTGAAGAAGATCATGCAGCCACAGCCACACCCGATGGAGCTTCCTTTTGATGCATCCTGTGACGATCTCTATTTACTTTTGCATCCTTGGTTTTCCTATTGCTAGCTTTGCAAGAGATTTTTGTATCTACCGGAGGCTCCCGTTCGCATATATGTGGCAGGCACCATACATTCCTCCCGGATTTAGTTATGGCGGTTATCCTCATATGCCTCTGTATCCGATGTCGGTGCCTTCTGCTAGCCACCTGAGTGGATTGAGCCACAGGGGGAGACATCGACGTAGGGGTGGAGCGACATCGTGACTATCCCGTCACTTGACTGCCCATGATTATCGTCGTCTATTTCTGAGGCGAGCTGGATCTCAGAGTGGGAGCTCTCAGTATCCACCTCACTGACGTTTTCAATTGCTTTGGCCAGGAGTCCTTCTGTGATGGTTTGTCTCTTTTTGTTTTGTCTAGATGAAGCGCAGGTTAGACTCATAGGTGCTTATATTTTGGATGACAGTACTTGACTTATGCACTAGGCTACTTTGCACACTCTGATGACCCAGGCTTTAGTGAGAAGGCCACTTTTTGATGACACGTATGTCCTTAGATATTATGACACTCATGTTTACTATACTATAACATGTCATTGTGTTATTTATGTTTTAATTTTAATTCCTGTATATTTTTACTTAAGCATGTTCACATTAATTAAGCGACTTAGGTTCGTTATGTTATAATAAAGCATAGATAACACAGCGAGGTGATACAAAGACCTATTATTGTTGCCAAGTTTCATCATCACTATGCTCGACAACATTTCGATCAGTTTCAACTGGTATCCTCAAGCTCATCTCGCCCTCTTCTTGTAATACTTGGAGTTAAAGTCTTAGGCTTAAATCTAAGGTAATTGATTGAACATACTCATGCATCTTATCTATTTTATTTTGAGTTTCTAATCATGCATTCTATATTGCATATGTCCATCATCTAATCTCCTTCATCTTATTTGTAGATATCTCATCAACAGTAACATAAAAACAAGTATGCAAAATATGCATGCGGGACTTGACGTCAGATACAAATATGGTACCGGAGCTTTATGAATATACATTGTGTTAGATACATGTCTCCATTTTTATGATTTTCTACATATGTATATTGGGGGATTTAGTGAATAGCTTCATCCTAGTATTCTAGTAGTCATAGTCGTCACTGTTGAAGAATATGCAAGAATGAAAGAAAAAAAGATGAGAAATAAAAACTAAACAATCAAAGATGAAAGGAGACAAGAGTTGAAAAATCCCACGTTCTTAACTTCATGGAAGAATGATAAGTTCTTTGTAAATATGTCATAAGAATAAGGAAGCTCTTAATAGGAATCAAAGACGGTTCTTCACAAGAACCCAAGAGGAATCATTTGATCAAACTCTCTGAACTCAAATTGAGTAAAATTCAAATGTATTCAAAGTTGTGAAAATGAGAGCCTTACATCCAATTTATAGAGTTTCTCAAGCTCCTTCCCTAAAGAGGCCTAAGAAAACAACAAGCCCTATTAAGAGTATTTTGCTTAAACTAAGACAACATTTAAGAAGTTAAATGCTTCCTTCATCAAGTGACAAAGCTAACCTAAATTTAAAACTATTACAAACAAATCAAATTAGCACAATTAAGTAAGCCTAAAATTACCCTATAGTCATCACTTACATTTTACATGTTTTTTTCTCTTATTAGCTTCCTTCTAGGATTGTATCAGATCCTATTTTTCACTTGTGAATATAACATGATGGGTAAATAGGCATTTTAGTCCCTGAATGTGTGAAGCGTTGTCACTATAGTCCCCAAATGTATTAAAATTACAAAAACAACCTTGAATGTATCTTTCGTTAGTCAGTTTGGTCTCTGAAATCAACCTAGTTAGTTAACTCCGTCAGATATGCTGAGTTGTCACATTATCTGCCATGTAGGATGTTGATTTATCATGTTTGGGTCTCCACCTGTCATGCCACGTGTATAGGAACCATTTTGAGTTAAAATTGGTCCCTGAAGTATCACATGTATGCATTTAGTATAACATTAGTCCTTAAAAGTGATGAATTATTATCAAATTGATCCCTGAAGTATCACGTGTATACAAATCAATTTCACATTAGTCCCTAAAAGTGACAACTTACTGTCAAATTGGTCCTTAAATTAACACATAAAATTTCATAATAGTACTTCACAAATTTTATGTACCTTCTGCATGCCACCCATAAAGTTCTAACCATTCTACTTATAGTCTCCCAAGTCTTCATGCAGAAGAGTACGAAACCATTCCTAGTTATGCTTATTCTACGCGTCTATTATGGCATAAGCAACAATGAAATTATGGTTATTTGCATCATATCCAACTGCAAAAAGTAACCGCCCACCATAGTAACCCTTCAAGAAGCATATTCTTGTTTAATGAAAGGGACTACATGCGGCCTTAAACCTTTTCTTGCATCTATCTAAACAAACTTAGAAACTTTGAAATTGCGATGGAGCATCCGGCACAAGGATACGATTAATGTTTGTTGTTGAACACTAGAGCAAGAACCTTAGGATCCACCTGCAAATGAAGACCAACCTATATAGCATTAAGTTGGTGTTGAAGACCATCCCGTTGAGTGTAGAGTTGAAGCATAAGACCAGCCCATTGAACATGGAATTGAGATGAATGACCTACTAGTTGAACATGGAGTTGATGCTGAAGACCATCCTGCTGAGCATGCTCTTGATGTAGAAGACCAGTTGCTGAGAATGAAGTTGAAGTAGAAGACTAATCTGTTGAGCCTGCAAATGACGACAGTGAGGAGAATGGTGACTATTGGCCATCATATTTTAGTGGTGAGAAAGAGTCATATGAAGTTGATGTGCAATCTGTTGGGAATGTAAGTAATAGAAATTCTCAAAGAGGTAGTGGAAGTTCATGTAGGGTGAAGAGATGCATCAACAAGAGACCACCTCTAATGTGAATGTCATGGCTGATGATGATAGTGATGAGGTCAGTGATTCATACCATTCCAAGGAGTCGATGAGTCTTATTAGTATAAATGAGGAAGCTAGTGAAAATGGTAAAAAGGTTTTCCCACAATTTAATGTTACTGCAAAGTTTGACCAAGTGCATTTAGAGGTTGGGATGGAGTTTGCAAACTTAAATACTTTTAAGAATGTTATGAGGAACTACACAATATACAATAGGACAGAGATCAAGTGGGTAAAAAATGATAAGACCCAAAAGACATTCAAGCAGAAGTGGGTTTTGTCATTCAGATTTGTACATGGGAGATTTACGGTGGTTAGATTGGGGTAAACAAAAGCTTTCAAATAAAGACATTCAAATCTATACATTCTTGCAGCAGGGGCTTCAAAAATAGCCAGAACAAGTAGAGGTGGGTTGTCAACAAGCTTGAGGAAAAGATTAGAGTGCTGCCAACTATCACATATGCAGAGTCTTTTGACTATATGAATAAGGAGTTTGAGATACTTGTTAATGACACTAAGCTATTAGATCATTGAAAGAGGAAAGAAAAGTGGTGGAAGGGAGTTTTAGGGAGCAATATGGTTAAATATAGGACTATGCAAATGAGTTACTAAGGAGCAACCCTAGTTCTACAACAAAGATTGATCGTATCCCCGTGTCAAGTGCTCCACCACAATTTCAAAGATTCTACGTTTGTTTGGATGGATGCAAGAGAAGGTTCAAGACTGGACGTAGGCTCTTCAATAGACTAGATGGGTGCTACTTTAAGGGTTACTATAGTGGGCAGTTACTTTTTGCAATTAGACATGATGCAAAGAACAATAATTTTGTTAATGCTTATGCCATAGTGGACATGGAGAATAAAGATAACTGGAAGTGGTTCCTCAGTCTTCTACATGAAGGCTTACGGAACTATATGCAGAACGGTAGAAACTTCATGTGTAATATGCATACGATACATAAAGTTTTTGATGTACTACTCCTTCCGTCCCATTATGAGTGTCACATTTGTAAAAAAAAAAAAAAGTCCCAAAATAAGTGTCATGTTAAAATTTCAATGTAATATTAATTACTTTTTTTCCAGTTTTACCCTCAATTTAATAATAAGTACATCACTCCCAAGTAATTATACTCTACTATGGATTTATGACAATTGTTAATACTCAATGATTAATAAGGATAATTTTATAAAATTGTTACGCTCTTTCATTCATTTATATCTTCTCCTTAATATGTGTGAAACTTTCTAATGTGACACTTATAATGGGATGAAAGGAGTATTATGAAAATTTGTGTGTTAATTCAGGGACCAATTTGACAGTATGTCATCACTTTCAGAGACTAATGTGACATTGACACTATACACATGATACTTCAAGGACCAATTCGATAGTAATTTATCACTTTTAGGGATAATGTGACACTAAATGTATACACATGATACTTCAGGGACCAATTTGACAATAAGTCATCAATTTCATAGACCAATTTTACTTCAAAATGGTCATTGTACACGTGGCATGACAGATGGAGACCCAAACATGACAAATCAGCATCCTACATGATAGATAACGTGACAACTCAGCATCTCTAACGGAGTTAACTAAGTGGGTTAATGTCAGAGACCAAACCGACTAACGGAAGACACATTCATGGATGATTTTATAATTTTGATACATTTAGGAACTATACTGACATCACTTCACATATTTAGGGACTAACGTTTACCTAGGGGTGTAAATGAGCTGAGTTATTCATGAATTATTTGAGCTCGACTCGTTAAATGCTCGGTTAAGCTCATTTGTTTAATTAAATAAACAAACTCAAGCCTGAGATTGAGCTCTATTATTTAAATGAGCCAAGCTTAAACCTTATAAGCTCGACATTAACAGCTCGTGAATAGCTCGTTTGAGGGTAGGGTTGTGCAATATTACCGGTAAACTTGAACCATATTGATAACTATACTGGACTATTTATAAAAAGCCCATAACATTTTTTTAAAACAGACTAACCCAGCCCATTTAGTAAAAAAAAAATGGAATACCGGGAGTCCTATTCGGTAAACCGGTAAATACCACAGCGCAGCATCTAAAATGGAACACCCTAATCTGAAACTCATTGTGACTGGGCGAACCCGAGTGGCTCAATGTGCAATCAAAACCCTAAATCCCTAATCTCTTCCACAGTTCCATGATCACGCGAACCCTTCATTTCAACAAAAACCCTAAATCCCTAATCTCTTCAACAAAAAAAATGAAATCAATTCTCTCTTCACTCACTCGATTTTGTTTTGTACACACGATCTTCGTCAAGTTAGGGTTGCTGTTGAGGCTTGCTAGATTTCGTTTGGGCAAGAGCTTTCTTCGGCCACTCGATTTCGTTTGCTCACTTGATTTCGTCATTCGGCAAGAGCTTTCTCTCCATGAAGGTAAACATGCTTTCTCTGTCTAGTGTTTAATCTATGTATATGCTTTCTGGGTTTTTGATTTGCTTGCTTTTTGTGGGTTCTTTGAGTTAAGGTTGTTGTTAAGTGTTAAGGCTTGCTAGATTTCCAGTTCACCATAAATTTAAGCAACTCAAGCTTCTCACGTGTTCCCTTTGGACTTGATTTTCTATGTATTCCATTGCTAGCATATGTTGTTGTTTCTTATTAGAAGAGTTCCAAAATCTAGGTTCCAAAATTTTGATTTACTAAGGTTTTAATAGAAGAGAGCATGAGAATGTTGATTGTTTACGTTGTTCCTGTGTCTCAACTTTTTGTATCTTATGTTCTATTTTTGAGCAGGTTAGAGCAGAGTTCCAAAGAGTTAAGGTTGAGTTAACATTAGAGCTTCAACATTATTTGATTAAAGTTTAAAAATACTGGTTCAGCACGTCTTTCAGCATATTCTTGTCATGGAAATTTAAAGGTTAATCTGATTTTTGTTGGAGTTCTTAAACAAAGCTTATCTAATTTTGGAGGTATTTTTCATATTCCTTTCTCCAAAATGTATGTTTTCAGCTGGAAACTATGCAAAAACCATGAATGATGACATCAACATAATGGGTCTTTTTGTTTGATATTAATTTGTTTGTTTCTTTCCTGTTTGAAGGAAGATTTAACTGATTAAGCTTAATTTTGGTTGTGAACATCATTGAGGTAATTTTTTACTCCTAGTTGTGTTGCCTTCAATATATTTTTCTGTTTGCTGCTCTTGGATGCTGAGTTTTTATGTATTTGTATTCATGCTAAGTTTATATCTATATGATGCTACTCATAGTATATTTATTTATATTGGTGTCTGTGTATGTTTCTAAAAAGACTTTTGACTTCATTTTCTTGTTGCTTTTGGCTTTTACTTGGTTGTTGCTGCAGCATAACTGTTGGCATAGTTTATTAGTCTAAGAGGCTGATTTGGCTATTAGTACATAGATGCTAACTTCACTAGATTTACAAAGATAAATGATGTAGCACTAGCAGCACTAGTCTGCAGCGTTCCTAAACATTTGCTCCATTGGAATGAATTGCAAATCAACATTCCTTTTCCTTTTCCTACTTGTCTAGCAAGTAGGAGATGGTTATCTTTTTGCCATATATCCTATTAACTTGGATTTCAAGTTCATAGGGTAAACATGTCATGCTCTTTTTTTTTATTTAAGTTATACTCTTTTTTTTAAGTTAAATTCGAGTGAAGCCTTAGTTTCCCGTTTGAGATTCAGTATAATGATTGCGTGAGTATTAGGGAAGGTGCCGCTCATTATATTGAATCTTGAATTGTCCAAGTGGGACAGTTTGGGAATAAAATTTTTCTATATACGGTTAATAGTTAGTCTTTGAATCTTACATCTAACACTTGATGAAATTTTGGTTCGCTACATTTCCTATTGTCTCTGGGTGCATGTTTGATCGTGGTGGATGACACCACGTTCGAGTTGTGTACTTGGAGACTAATGGGAAATGCTACCGAAATTTTTTCAGGTATAAGATATAAGATTTAAGGACTAACTATTAATCAGATAAAGAAAAATTTTATTCTCGAATGGGTAGGGCCATACCAAATATATGGAAATCGTGTGTCAAAGCGTGAAACAATTATATCGGGACTAATTGATATTACGTCCCACAACAGAGTCAAGATGAGTGGTCATGACAACTTTCTGGTCTCTGAGATAGCAGAACTTGTTGTTACTACCCCTCCACCTGTCTCCAACACTTGCAATATGTTACCACCTCGCTCTGGAGCACATAGGAATCGGTCTAATGCCTAGGAACACTTTACAGTAGAGCCAGGCACATAAAAGAAAGCTAAATGCAATTATTGCGGTTCCTTGATCCGATATGATAATGGAATAAGTGGCATGCGCTCTCATCTAATGAGATGCAAGCACCATCCAGAGAAAGATATGAACTAGAGGCAAAAATCAATCTCATCTTCAACGGTAAACAAAGGACATGCTAATTCTTCTCCTTCATTTGCCAAGTTTGACCAAGAGGCAATCTGTCATGCAATGGTGGAGTATTTCATAGATTGTGAGATCCCTTTTAGACGTGTGGAGAAAGAAAATTTTCACAAATTTATGGGCCTTGCATCACCAAGATTTGTTATCCCCTCACGCACTATAGTAGCGCGTGATATTTTGAAAATAAGGGACATTGAAAAACAAGTTGAAGAAGTTTCTTTCCCAACAATATCCAAGAAGAGTGTGTCTCACCACTGATACGTGGACCTCTTCTCAAAACCTCTATTATATGTGCTTGACAGTCCACTTCATTGATAATAATTGGATGTTGAATGAAATTTTTGTCAAGTCACAAACCATGCAGGAGAGAATTTGTTTAGGGAAGTGGATCGCTGCTTGATTGACTGGGAGATAAATCGTGTGCTTGGGTTTGACAGTTGATAATGCTTCATCCAATGATGTCATGATTGTACAAATCAAAAAGAGGTTTTTGTCTAAGAACTGTTTGGTTCTAAATGGAAACTATCTTCATATGCAATGTTGTGCGCATATCTTGAATTTAATCGCAAAGGAAGGTTTTAAAGAGCTTGATGATTCTATTTTTAGAATTCGTGCTGCAGTGAAGTTTGTTAAAGGTTCTCCTTTTAGATTTAATACATTCAAGAAATGTATTGGCCCAAACATGGACTATGGGGGTTTTGTTGGCTTGGACACTGAAATAAGATGGAACTCAACATACCTAATGTTAGATGCTGCGCTGAAACATAGAAGACATTTGAAGAGTTGGAGCTGGAAGATACTAAATATACTGAGGAGTTAGAAAAGGGGAAAGGTATCCCTTTGAGTGATGATTAGGAATATGTACGTTCAATCCTTCTCTTTTTGAAAGTATTTTACGAAGCTACTTTGAAAGTATCTGGTTCCTCTTATGTGACTAGCAGTAGCTATATGTTTGAGGTCTTTGGCATTGGATCAGAAATCAAGGCTATGTGCAAATCTAGTGATGCACATATAAAATTGATGGCTGAAAGCATGAAGAAGAAATATGACAAGTACTAGGGAGATCTCAAGAGTTTTAACATGTTGCTCGTGATTGCTCTCGTATTAGACCCCAGGCACAAAATGAAATTTTTAAATTGGTATATGAATAACAATTTTCAAATGGCCGTGGGAACTGATTTTAAAAGAAGAGTACAGTCTTATTTATACTCTCTTTTTAATGAGTATAATGGTGGGGTGGAGGGGTCTACTTCTAGCTCACAAGGATGCCAACATCTTGAAGATAGTGAAATCAATCGATATGGCTTTGGTCAATTCTACCAAACAAGTGGGTGCAACGACTCTGAGTCTAAACTAAGTGTGTATTTGGAGGAAAAATTAGAGAAGCCTGTAGAGAGGGATATTCTTAATTGGTGGAAGATAAACTCAGCCGGTTTCAAATCCTCGCAAACATTGCAAGAGAGGTTTTGGCTATACATATCTCTACTGTGGCCTCTGAATCCGTATTTAGTACCAGAGGAAGAGTGCTTGATCCATATCGAAGCTATCTAACACCTGCAACAGTGGAAGCATTGATCTGCACCCAAGATTGGCTTGGATCATCTGTACCTTTGCTTGCAAATGAGGATTTGAAGACTCTTGAGCAATTTGAGCAAAGTAGGTTACATATATTTGATGGTATCTTTTTACCTAATATCTTATGATTTCATATGTAATGGGTTTTTTTTTTTTTTGCAGAACTGAATTCTACGCAAAATGTTGTTGGTTCTTCGACCTCAGTTGCGCTGGATGACACTTGAAGGGATTTGACAATCTTGTGGAGGCATATGTTCATTGTTGTGTTTGTTCAATGTGTTTAGCTAGACTTTATCTTTGTCATTGTAATATTCAATTTCCAGTGGATATTTCTCTTTAACCGAATTTGCTCTTTTGCTATTGTTTCTGTGGATTTGCTATTTTGTGGGGGCTATTTTTTTCTTGTTGCTATGTTCATGGGCATTTTGAAATTTTGTCATATGACATTCTATGAAATTTCAATTATCTTTGTTGTTGAATGAATTCTTGAAACATGCGGATTGTGTATCTACATTTTTGACAAAAGGATATATTAATTATATATTTTGGAGTATATTAATTATATGTTAATTTTAAATAAAAATATATATTTTGTAGATTATAGACTTAATTAGCAATTTGGTCTCTTAACTTATTTTTGAGGTTCAATTTGGTCCTTTAACTATTTTTTTGGGCAAATAAGTCCTTTAAGTTTTTAAATTGGGTCAAATAGGTCCTTCTCGGCCTTAAGTTTTTAAGTTAGGTCAAATAGGTTCCTTAAATTTTTAATTTGGGCCAAATAGGTCCCTTAAGTTTTTAAGTTGGGTCAAAAAGGTCTTTCGTGGCAATGACTCATTTGACCCTACTTAAAAACTTAAGGGACCTATTTGGCCCAACTTAAAAACTTAAGGCCTAAAAGGACCTATTTGACCCAACTTAAAAATTAAAGAACTTATTTGCCCCAAAAATAGTTAAAGGACTAAATTGAACCTCAAAAGTAAGTTAAGGGACCAAATTGCTAATTAAGCCTAGATTATAAGTTAAAACTTCAATTATTTTCGAAAAATAATTTGTAAATAAAAAGTCTTTGTGAAATGGTAAAACAGTTTTGATAATTTTAAATTGTTATTATATATTAATTTATAAAAAAATATATAAAACAGTGTTTAAACCAGTTCACAACAAAAACTGGTTTTAAACCGGTAAACCGGTTTTCAAATAGTATAAAACAAAACCGGTTCGGTATCCAAAAACCGGTTTTATACCGGTTCGCAATCAAAACCGGTTTTAAACCGATACGAAACAGGTAAACCGGTAAAAAAAGTGGTACAAAAAATAAACTGGTTATGAACCGGTTCGAAAACAGTACATAACCGGTTCGAGAAAAAACCGGTTTTTCTCAACCAATTTTAATTTACTGGACTGAAAACCAGTTTGGTACAAATATGGTATGGTTCTTGTACCATGCACTGCCCTGTTTGAGGGTATAATTGTCTTTTTTAGTTCATATTTTATTTTTCAAGTAATTTTTACTATGTAATTCTTTGAAATTTGAAAAGATATTGTCGTACCCTAATTTTGTCCGGCCTCTTTCTTTTAATTTATTTTTACTTATTAAAATTAGTAGTAGTAATATTAAATAAATAAATAAATAAAAATAATATTTTTGGTCTCATAGAATGAATAAAGAAAATAAAAAAATAAGGCAAAAGAAAGAAATAGAAAAAATAAGGTAAAAGATCATTTTCCATCCCTTTCCTTTTCAGAAAGCATATTTTGGAGAATCAATCAAATCTCCCTTTCTTAATCTCAAACCAAATCACACCAAAATCTTCATTTTTTCGATAATATGTCTCAGATTTATAGAGATTCGGTTGAGAGGAAAACATGGACATCTAGAACTAAATTAGGAAGTGATTCTATTCCCTTTTTCTTCATTTATTTCCTTTTATTCCCAGTTTATTTTGATCCTGATCTTTCTTTGTTTCTGTAACTGATTCGAAAAATGCTATAAAAGCCTCTCAAAGGGGAGAAAAAGGGGAGAGCGAACTGATGAGAGTTTTCGGGATCTGAAAAGAGTCACCAAGAGAGCGTTCTGGATCTCAAAAAAAAAGGAAAGTTGATTTTTGAATCTAAGGAGAGACAGAAGCGAGAGCAAGGCCGCTGTTGAGATCTTTGTGAGGCCACAAAAGAAAAACAAACACTCTTAGTTTTAGGTGGATTTAATTTTTTGCTACCCTGTAAATTTCTGGGTCCCGAGTTATTCGCCCAGGTTTCATCTCCTTCTCTTATTTCTTTTTCTTTTTTGATCTGTAATAGCAATTCAGATTGTTAGTCTTAATCTATTATATTATATTTCTTCAGCTTGCTTTATTTTTTATTAACTTTTTTATTTATCTTTCTATTTGGATCATGTTTATTTGTTGCTGCTGAGTTTTTTTATTTATCTTCTCATTTTACATCATGTGAGACTTGAAGCTAGTGTTAGGGTTTGGCCTCCCAATGGGGCCAAACCTTGTAGGGACCAAATTGCAAATTTTCCATTAAGAGGGGCATCAAAGCGAAAAAGGAAAGTTTCTACCTTTTTTCATTTATATGTTTTTTTTCTTTAATAAGTTAACATAATTGAAATCATGTTTATTTTCTTTTCCAAAGATTCCTTTTTTTCATTTCTGTGTTATTTTTAAAAAGGGATGAAGTAATAATATTAAAAAAGAAATTTTTTTGGATTCTACAAAAATAATAATAAAGCTATCTTTTTGAAACGAAGTACTTTCCTTTTTAAATAAATTAGTTTTAGACACTATTGTTAACAAAACTA
This sequence comes from Calophaca sinica, assembly GCA_037113605.1. NCBI lineage: Eukaryota > Viridiplantae > Streptophyta > Magnoliopsida > Fabales > Fabaceae > Calophaca > Calophaca sinica. The sequence continues at coordinate 50,239,424 of CM073733.1, forward strand.
AAAAGGGAATCAATTTTAGGCAAACATTTTTTTCGAATAATTAAAGGTACCGTTTTTATGGGCGTTTTAGGGGTGCTAGTACTTTTTCTATGCGTAACCAACTTCCGAACTCAAAATCTGGTTCAAAGACCTTTTTCATCGTTAAATTCAAAAATATCCAAAAAATAGGTTTTCCAATGTTTTCCTAAATAATAAATATTGGTGGCGGCTCTATTAAATTTTTGTGTAGTTGTCACAGATGCTATAGTGGGCTGATGTATTTTGTTAACTATATATATGTTGATTGATTGAGAATGTGTATGCCTCTTCCTTCGTCAAATCTCTTCCCCTCAATTCATAAATCTTCTATAGTTTTTGCATATTTGTTTCTCATTGTTTCGCTAAAAGATTCTTAAATAATGAGAGTACTATTTTAAGAAATCAAAATTAAATACTTTTTATATTTTATTTCTTTTGGTTGAGAGGTGGTTAATATTTTTAAATTTCACATACCATAGGTTAAACACATATTTTTATTTGTTGATTATCACGTAATATTACAATCTTTATTAACTAAATAAACTTTAAAATAATTTAAGATATTTTTTCGTAAATATAAAAATAATTAACTTATAGATGAGCTTAACAAGCCAAGCTCAAGTCTTACCTCTTTTTAGCAAGACAAGTGTAACACCCGTATTTTTACGATATATTATTTAGCATTATTGTAGTGTAATATTTGTCGTATTTATGCTATAATAAGCAATTTCTTATTTGCTAAGTAAGTGAATTAATTAAATTAAGATCAAATAAATTCGAGAGTTAATATTTCATATTAATTCATGGTTCGAATACCGTCGAAAAATTCTAACGAAGTTTCATCACGTTTCGAATCGCTGGCAGTTTTGCCGCAGATAAAACTTTTAAATGAACCCCAATTTTGATGAAAATCGAATCGTAACTTTTCGTGATTATTTTTGAATGTTTGATAGTGTTTTTATTATTTATAATATAATATTATTACGCGATGAATTAATTTCTCGTTAAATTAATTTTCGCGATTTTATCGGCAGGTAATTAATCGGTAACGCGGTTATTTGACGTCGTGTTTTAGCAACCCTTAGACTCTAGAATTAGAGGGTAATCATGAGAGATGTGAGATTAGATGGGATAGATTAGTTGATGGGATTATAATCTTCATTTTATGAGAGGTGTCACTTAGTGTGTGATTAGTTTTTTTACCTTTTACTTAACCCATTTTTAACCAAGTGTTAAGTGATAATTTTTTTTTATTCTTCCCTCCCCTTAAACAGCCCCACACAGCCCCTCCCTCTCTCTACCCTCATTACTCACTTCATCTTCAACCTTTAGAAAGAGAAGCTCCAAGCTTCCATGGAGACCATTTTCTTTCTTGGTTCCTAAGCTACCTCACCTCCATTGTTCCACATCTTTTGTTACCCATTTCTTCTTCTCTTCATCATCATCTAGTTCATCACCTAAGCAAGGATTGAGAGCACCATTTCTCCCCCAAAAACAGCCCCTTGGCCGTGAGCTAGAGGAGGGAGTAGGTGATGGTTCTTTCACTTCCATTTCTTGTTCTTATGTCTTGTTTTATGTTTAATTTATGCTTGATTGTGATCAAAAGAAGAGATGAGCACTTCAATCCCCTTTCCTTGGAACCCTAGGCGCGACCTTAAGGGAAAGAAGAGGGTTTGTGTGATCCTTGGTGAATCAAGAAATTAATTGATGATTTTGAGCTTAATTGGTGTTGTAGTTGTTGTATTTGTTCATAGTTTTCGAATTAGAAGTTATTTGGGTAATTTTTATGATGAACACGAAATTAGTTGATGATTCTTATGTTTTAGTTAGTATAAGTGTTATTGAGTTTGTTGAGTTTGTTAAAATAAGAAAGTTAGTAAGTTTTATTGAAAAACCTTGTTCTTGAAATGGGTTTGGAAAGGGATTGGTTTTGATTGAGCTTTAATTTGTGAATTGGATTGTTGTTTTGTGAAAAAATTAGACTATGGAAGGATGTTATTTAATTGTTTGGAAGTTTTGAAATTTGTTTCCTATTTCCTTGATGTTGGCCGCGAGCTCCTTAGGAGATTTGGGAGAGAAATTGTTTTGCGTTTTAATTTATAATTATTGTGCTGATGAATGATTAAGTTGTGGAAAATTTTGGAAGAAGTTTGATTGGAATTGGATTTGTTTTGAAATTTTAAGGCTATGAAGCATATGATATGATTTGGGTTCCTTGAGACCCAAGGTACCTAGTAGAGCGTTAACTTAAGGTTTTAGATAAAATGAAGTTGATTTTAGTATTGAATTGTGTTTCAAAATTTTGAAGGACTTGAACTTAGTTAGTAGAACCTTATTTTTCCAACTTATGCATATTTCAAGAAAAATAATAGTGCATTATGTTTTAGTTCTCAAGAGATAATTCTTTGCACAAACATTTCAAATATGTGACTTTGTATTTTAAATTAAATTCTAAGGGGAAGTGTTTTGTTTAGGAAAGGGTTAGGTTTGAGAGCCTAAGGTTTTGAGTTAAGTTTTAGCTTGTGCTAAGTTTACTCGTGGTGATAGGAGTTGCAAATCCAGAGACCGTGCGACGTGGACTCGAGGCTTGCGGTACCCCGTTAGCAAACAACTTTGGTAAGGCAACTCTTAGACATAGATAAGCGTTATTATTTAATTTCAAGTCTTAAAGCGAAAAAGTCTGAGAACCTCAGGGTTTGAAGTGAGGGTCTCGTACCCCTTCGACTTTTTAATTCTTAAAATTTTATTTATGATTATTTAGTGGGTTTGTCTGCAAGTGGTTGGTAGCTGTCCCCAACCCCCCACACTTGTATGGTTGTTTCTCTGCCAACCTCACTAAGTTGCATAGGGATGAACTGAGTTATCGGTGTTGATGCTTGATATGGGTGAATACTTATACTGCTTATACTGTTGACCTGAGTGCATTGTGTTAAGCTTGGCATGAATATTATTGATATGTGGTTAAATAATTATTCGATTGCTTCTTGAATGATTATAAATGGTGATTGTTTCATTGGGGTGGTGAAAAGTGTCGACGTGACGTGCAAGACCTATATCCCGGATATCCTAGGGTGGTCGTCGAACCCAAAGCCAATGGCTGGAGTTCGGCAGTTTAATTAGGCGTCGTGTATATCCCGAATAACCTAGGGTGCTAAGATCCCCTAAAAGGCTACGGCTGGTTTTCGGCAGCTTAGTTAGACGTCGTAGCGTCAAGGAACATATCCTGAAATTCCTACGGTGGTCGTAAAGCCCAAGACTAATGGCCGGAATTTAGGAGCTTGTTCGGTGCTACCTTCTGGAAGATTGTCGAAAGTGTCGTGAGGGAATGAGTCTTAAGTCTTGAGTTGCGTCTTGAGAACTGTGCATAGTGTTGTGCTCTTGTTTATGATTTGTTATTTCCTGATTTATTGAGAAGTTGACCTTTTCCCATGGTGCCTTCAACCAATGATTGTTACCCAGGTGATGACGAAGAGCGTGCTGATACCGGCAATGAGGACATCGTCAGAGATCATCTTTGATTTTTCAGACATAGAGATGCCCGCGTCGATGAATTTTGACCCCATCTCCCGTCGCGTTGTTTATAGTGGGGATGTTGTATAGAGCTTCCGAGAGGGTGGTAAGGTAGTGAGACAGGAGACTTCGCGGCGCACAGTGAGCTTCCCGATTCGGATGATGCAGGTGGTGGACGCTTGGCGAGCTATTCAGGGAGAGAGGACTATGTCAGTATCATCTTCCTCGCCAAAGGGACCTCTTGAGATCCCGAGTCACACTGCTTCCCGAGGACGAGGACGAGGACCGAGTGTTTGATGGACCGCTCGTAAGAGCGTGATTAGATGCGGGACTGCAGGAGCATCTACTTCCAGGGCATTTGTTATTCAGAATTCTCCAGCAGGATCTGAGCCCGAGGCAGAGCCAGTTTTTCCCATGTTATTCAGGACCCCTACCCCACCAGGACACTTCTCACCTGTCTGCAGAGAGTGTGGTGAGGCTGGGTGTAGTGGCGCGGGATTCTTGGAGGAGGCGGTGATAGTAGAGGACGTGCCGGAAGGTGTGCCTGCGACGACACCTTTTATCGATTTGACTGGAGAGGACTCGATGGATGATGAGGAGGAGGAGGATCCATCTGAGGATTCGATTGTTATCTGTAATCGTCTTGTTGTCTAACTGTCTGTTTATGTTATTATAGATGACTGTAGTATTTGCTTTTGGTGTATAGTTTGTCTGGTGACCAGTCGGGCTTGATGGATATTTTTTTGTATTACAGGGAGACTGGTGGTTTGCTTTTGGGGCAGCCCCCTGCGTGGGTGTCTGCCGGGAGTACCCCCGGGGTATGAATGCTCTCATGAGGGTCCACATACCATAGGTGTATTCTTTTGGGACATCTTTATGCACTGTCTTTATTTTGTACGTACTGTTTTCGCTGCCGTGTATGTATGTATGTATTTACAGTGCATGTTTCTTGTGTCTTAGATTGCACCATGTTTCTAAATGCTGTGGCAACTCCGTGTGTACTACGAGTACTATGCGGATATGATTGTTTTTTTTTAAAAAAAATAGACTGCATTTTCCAAAGGACACAAGAGTACCGTTTTAAAAACGCGTCGCATATAGGTTTATTTCTAGTTTAGTAGCGGTCCTAAAACGGGTCGTTACAATAGTGATATCAGAGCAGTTCGGTTCTAACCAGACTGTGCATAGGAAATTTGGAGTTGATCACCGTGTCGGGTTATGTTTGTTGGGTAATTAGTCGTGTTGTATTGTTATTGTTTGTTGAGTGAAGCAAATTGTTGCTTAAAAATTGTTTGAATTGTTTCTTGATTGAAGCAGTGTCTGTTAACACATTCTTGATTTTGAGGTTTTGACAGGTTTTTGGACCTTGGAGGAATCTCATGCCACCTTGCAAAGACACTACGACCGGATTTGATAGTCCCAATATGGAAAGGGCGATTCAAGCAATGATATAGATGGCGGCGACTATGGCTCAGCAATCGGCTACTGCAACTCAACAATCCAATGTTATGGCTCAACAAACTGCGACTTTGACAAAACATAATCTGCAGCAACAGCAGAGAGCAGAACGGAATGCGAAAGCTATAGGACTAGCGGATTTCCATAAGCACGACCCACCGTAGTTCTACGGCGAGCCGAATCCAGACAAGGCAGACCTTTAGATGCAGGAAATAGAGAAAATCTTTGAGGCACTCCATTGCCCAGGGAATGTTAAGGTGGACTATACAACCTACTTGCTGCTAGGAGATGCTGAGTACTGGTGGAAGGGAGTGAAGCAGACTTTGACGACAGAGCGTCGTGAGATTACTTGGGAAGTTTTCCACAGAAAATTTGTGGACAAATATTTTCCTGATACTGCACGGGCAGAGAAACAGCAAGACTTCCTCCGACTACAGCAAGGTAGCATGACGTTGTCGGAATATACCGCTAAGTTCGAATCACTTGCAAGGTACTTTAGTCCGTTTCGTGACCGCGCTGACCAAGGATGGTTGAGCGAGAGATTTCAGCGGGGATTGAGGTTCGACATCCAGAAATCTGTGACGTCTCTAAGAATCAGGAATCTTCAAGAACTGATTGACATATGTGCTGAGGTGGAAGTTATGAGAAGCGCCAAGAAGAGGAGTGGTACAGGGGGCCAGTGAGACCCCAGAGCGCAGGACAAAGTTTTGCTTAGAAGGGAAAGCAGCAGAAGAAGCCATAGAGTCGACCTCAAGGGAACAACAGCAAAGGCCAGTACCGTCCAATGGATCAAAATACGAGAGGCAGGAGTCATACTAGCACCGATGTGACTTGTTACCGTTGCGGTAAGCCAGGGCACTATGTGAGCAGCTGTACTGAGAAGGATGGTGTGTGCTTCAACTGCAAGAAGCCTGGACACATTGCTAGGGATTGTCAAGCACCTAAGGCTGAACCGACAATGCACGTAGGAAAGGCAAAAGAGAAGCGTCTGATGGCCAAAGGCAGAGTCTTCTGCATGAGTGGTGAAGAGGTAGAGCAGACTGATGATCTAATTCAGGGAGATTGTGAGATTAAGGGTAAATCCTTATCCGTCCTTTTTGATTCCGGTGCAACCCACTCTTTTATTTCCTCGGATTGCGTAGATCATTTAAAATTGACTGTGACTACTTTACCTTTCAAACTACTAGTTACTACCCCAGCTGCTAAAACCTTGGTTACCAACACTGCATGCCTTAATTGTGTAGTGGTCATCCAGGGTAGAAAATTTGTGGTTAATTTTATATGTTTGCCACTTAAGGGTCTAGATGTCATTCTCGGGATGGATTGGTTATCTCACCATCATGTCTTTTTGGACTGTGCCCGAAAAACAGTGGTTTTTCCTGATCTTGGAATTTCCAACTACCTATCTGTTAATCATATTGGTGTTTCATTGAAAGATGGAACTCAGGAATACATGTATTTGGATAGTTCATAAGTTTCTCAAGAACTCGAGTTGAAGAATGTTCCTGTGGTTTGTGACTTCTCGGATGTTTTTCCCGAAGATGTGTCAGGATTACCGCCAGCGAGGAAAATCGAATTCTCCATCAATTTGCTTCCAAGAACAGGACTGTTTTCAATAGCGCCTTATCGGATGTCTCCAGCCGAGATGAAAGAGTTGAAGTCTCAGATTGAGCACTTGAAGTCGAAGCAATTCATACGATCGAGCGTGTCACCTTCGGGAGCTCCAGTGTTGCTGGTGAAGAAGAAGAATGGATAGTCAAGATTATGCATGGATTATCGTCAACTCAACAAAGTGAATGTGAAGAATCGGTATTCGTTACTGCGTATCGATGATTTGATGGATCAACTACGAGGAGCTGCGATATTTTCTAAGATTGATTTGAGGTCAGGTTACCATTAGATTCGAGTGAAGGAAGAGGATATTCCCAAGACAGCATTCAGGATAAGATATGGTCACTAGGAGTACCTAGTGATGCCATTCGGAGTGACAAATGCACCCGCAATATTCATGGACTACATGAACAGGATCTTTCACCCATTCTTGGATCAGTTTGTGGTGATATTCATAGACGACATTCTGATTTATTCGAAGAGCAGAGAAGAACATGAAGAGCATTTACGCCAAGTACTACAGATACTACAAGAGAAGCAACTTTACGCTAACCTTTCTAAGTGTGAGTTCTAGCTCGAAGAGGTGAACTTTCTTGGACATGTGATAACCAGGGACGAAATAGCTGTGGATCCAGCCAAGATTGAAGCTATGTTAGCATGGGAACAGTCGAAGACTGTAACAGATATCAGAAGCTTCGTTGGTTTAGCAGGCTACTACCGGAGGTTTATTGAAGGTTTTTCGAAAATCGTAGCACCGCTTACACGACTTACGAGAAAGGATCAACCTTTCGCTTGGACCGAAGAGTGTGAATTCAGTTTCCAGAGGTTGAAGGAGCTTATGACGACAGTGCCTGTGTTGATTTTGCCTCAACCGAAAGAGTCTTACAAGGTTTATTGCGATGCGTCACACCAAGGATTAGGAATGTGTGCTGATGCAACATAGGAAAATTATGGCTTATGCCTCGAGACAGTCAAGATTCACGAGAGGAACTATCCTACGCATGATTTGGAGCTTGCTGCAGTGGTTTTCGCATTGAAGATTTGGAGGCACTATCTTTATAGGAGTACTGTTTGACAAAATTATGAGCCATCAGAATGATGACAAGCTACTAAAAGAGAAGGTTGAACTGGTAGCACGAGGAAAAGCGACAGAATTCAAGATTGGAACGGACAACATCTTGAGGTTCAACGAACGCGTATGTGTACCTGATGTGGCGGAACTGAGGAAGTTGATTCTCGATGAGGCTCATAAGAGTAGATTGAGTATTCATCTGGGAGTTACGAAGATGTACCAGGACTTGAAGAAGTATTTTTGGTGGCCCGGAATGAAGAAACAAGTGGCAGAGTATGTGGCTTCCTGTCTTACTTGCCAAAAAGCGAAGGTAGAACATCAGCGACCAACAGGGATGTTACAGTCACTTGACATACCTGTGTGGAAATGGGATAGCATTTCTATGGACTCAATTTGGGTAATCGTTGACCAATTGACCAAATCTGCTCATTTCTTGCCGGTGAGATCGACTTACAACGTGGAAAAGTTGACAGAGATCTATATCGCAGAGATTGTGCGACTGCATGGCGTACCTTCTTTTATCGTTTCTGACCGAGATCCGAAGTTCACATCTCACTTTTGGAGGGAATTACAAGAAGCAATGGGAACCAAGCTCAAGGTTAGCTCATCATATCACCCCCAGACCGATGGTCAGACTGAGCGGACGATTAAATCACTCGAAGACTTGCTGAGAGCGTGCACGTTGGATCACAGAGGAAGTTGGGACGATGTCTTACCGCTAGTGGAGTTCACCTACAATAACAGTTATCACGCGAGCATTGGCATGGCACCTTACGAAGTGCTATATGGACGTAAGTATCAGATGCCTCTTTGTTGGTATCAGGATGGTGAGAGCTCTGTTGTGGGACCGGACATGATTCAACAGACGACTGAGAAGATCCAATTAATCAGAGATAGGATGCGGATGTCTCAGAGTCGACAGAAGAGTTATGCAGACTAGGGTTGCCGACCGTTAGAGTTTGAAGAAGAAGAGCATGTGTTCCTCCAAGTTACACCTATTACTGGAGTTGGTCGAGTGATCAAATCAAAGAAACTTACTCCTAAGTTCATTGGACCATACCAGATTCTTCGTCGTATTGGTGCAGTGGCATATCAGATTGTTTTGCCACCTTTCTTGTCAAATATTCATGACGTCTTTCACGTCTCACAGTTGCAGAAGTATGTTTCCGACCCTTCTCATGTTATTGAACCGGATGTGATTCAACTGAAGGATGACCTATCATTTGAAGCATCACCTGCAAGGATTATCGATCGAAAGACTAAGCAGTTAAGGAACAAAGAAATCCAACTTGTCAAGGTCGTGTGGGATCATAAGACTGAAGATGCAACATGGGAGCTGGAAGAGAAGATGAAGAACCAATATCTAGAACTTTTTCTCGGTATGTATCTTACTCGTAGTTTCGAGGACGAAACTATTTTTAGAGCGGGAGTATTGTAACACTTGTATTGTCACGATACGTTATTTAGCGTTATTATAGTGTAATATTTGTCGTATTTATGCTATAATAAACAAATTCTTGTTCGTTAAGCAAGTGAATTAATTAAATCAAGATCAAATTAAATTCGAGAGTTAATATTTCATATTAATTCATGGTTCAAATACCATCGAAAAATTCTAACGAAGTTTTGTCGCCTTTCGAATCGCTGGGCAGTTTTACCGCAGACAAAATTTTAAATGAACCCCGATTTCGATGAAAATCGAATCGTAACTTGTCGTGATTATTTTTGATTATTTGATAGTTTTTTTATTATTTTTAATATAATATTATTACGCGATGAATTAATTTCTCGTTAAATTAATTTTTGCGATTTTATCGGCGGGTAATTAATCGGTAACGTGGTTATTCGACGCCGTGTTTTAGCAACCCTTGGACTCTAGAATTAGAGGGTAATCATAAGAGATGTGAGATTAGATATGATAGATTAGTTGATGGGATTAGAATCTTCACTTTATGAGAGGTGTCACTTAGTGTGTGATTAGGTTTTTTTTTTTTTTGACCTTTTACTTAACCCATTTTTAACCAAGTGCTATAAAGTGATAAAAAAAAATTTTCTTCCCTCCCCTTAAACAGCACCACGAAGCCCCTCCCTCTCTCTATCCTCATTACTCACTTCATCTTCAACCTTTAGAAAGAGAAGCTCCAAGCTTCCATGGAGACCACTTTCTTTCTTAGTTCCTAAGCTACCTCACCTCCATTGTTCCACATCTTTTGTTACCCATTTCTTTTTCTCTTCATCATCATCTAGTTCATCACCCAAGCAAGGATTGAGAGCACCATTTCTACCCCAAAAACAGCCCCTTGGCCGTGAGCTAGACGAGGGAGTAGGCGATGGTTCTTTCACTTCCATTTCTTGTTCTTATGTCTTGTTTTATGTTTAATTTATGCATGATTGTGATCAAAAGAGGAGATGAGCAATTCAATCCCTTTTTCTTGGAACCCTAGGCGAGACCTTAAGGGAAAGAAGAGGGTTTGTGCGATCCTTGGTGAATCAAGAAATTAATTGATAATTTTGAGCTTAATTGGTGTTGTAGTTGTTGTATTTGTTCATAGTTTTGGAATTAGAAGTTGTTTGGGTAATTTTTATGATGAACACATATTCTTGACAGAGAGGGATTAGCGGTAATTAATTTGTGAACCATGAAATTAGGTGATGATTCTTGTGTTTTAGTTAGTATAAGTGTTATTGAATTTGTTGAGTTTGTTAAAATAAGAAAGTTAGTAAGTTTTATTGGAAAACCTTGTTCTTGAAATGGGTTTGGAAAGGGATTGGTTTTGATTGAGCTTTAATTTGTGGATTGGATTGTCGTTTTGTGAAAAAATTAGACTATGGAAGGATGTTATTTAATTGTTTGGAAGTTTTGAAATTTATTTCCTATTTCCTTGATGTTGACGAATGATTAAGTTGTGAAAAAATTGTGTTGATTATTGTGTTGATGAATGATTAAGTTGTGAAAAAATTTGGAAGAGGTTTGATTGGAATTGGATTTGTTTTGAAATTTTAAGGCTATGAAACATATGAGGTGATTTGGGTTCCTTGAGACCCAAGGTACCTAGTAGAGCCTTAACTTAAGGTTTTAGATAAGATGAAGTTGATTTTAGTATAGAATTGTGTTTCAAAATTTTGAAGGACTTGAACTTAGTTAGTAGAACCTTATTTTTCCAACTTATGCATATTTCAAGAAAAATAACGTTGCATTATGTTTTAAGAAAGGGTTAGGTTTGAGAGCCTAAGGTTTTGAGTTAAGTTTTAGCTTGTGCTAAGTTTACTCGTGTTGATAAGAGTTGCGAATCCGGAGACCGTGCGACGTGGACTCGAGGCTTGCGGTACCCCATTAGCAAACAACTGTGGTAAGGGAAACTCTTAGACATAGATAAGCGTTATTATTTAATTTCAAGTCTTAAAGCGAAGAAGTCTGAGAACCTCAGGGTTCGAAGTGAGGGTCTCATACCCCTTCGACTTTTTAATTCTTAAAATTTTATTTATGATTATTTTGTTGGCTTGTCTGCAAGTGGTTGGTAACTGTTCCCAACCCCCCACACTTGTATGATTGCCTCTCTGGCAACCCCACTGAGTTGCAGAGGGATGAACTGAGTTATCGGTGTCGATGCTTGATATGGGTGAATACTTATACTGCTAATATTGTTGACCTGAGTGCATTGTGTTAAGCTTGGCATGAATATTATTGATATGTGGTTAAATATTTATTCAATTACTTCTTGAATGATTATATGCGGTGATTGTTTTATTGGGGTGGTGAAAAGTGTCGACGTGACGTGCATGAACTATATCCCGGATATCCTAGGGTGGTCGTGGAACCCAAAGCCAATGGCTGGAGTTCGGCAGTTTAGTTAGGTGTCGTGTCGTTTAGAGTTGTCGTGTCGTTTATGAGCTATATCCCGAATAACCTAGGGTGCTAGGATCCCCTAAAAGGCTACGGCTGGTTTTCGGCAGCTTAGTTAGACGTCGTAGCGTCAAGGAACATATCCTGAAATTCTTAGGGTGGTCGTAGAGCCCAAGGCTAATGGCCGGAATTCAGCAGCTTATCCGGAATTCAGCAGCTTGTTCAGCGTTACCTTCCGGTAGATTGTCGAAAGTGTCATGAGGGAATGAGTCTTGAGTTGCGTCTTGAGAACTGTGCATAGTGTTGTGTTGCCTCTTGTTTATGATTTGTTATTTCCTGATTTAATGAGAAGTTGACCCTTTCCGTGGTGCCTTCAACCAATGATGGTTACCCAGGTGATGACGAAGAGCGTGCTGATACCGGCGATGAGGACATCGCCGGAGATCATCTTTGATTTTCCAGACATAGAGATGCCCGCGGCGATAGAGTTCGACCCCATCACCCGTCGCGTTGTTTATACTGGGGATGTTGTACAGAGCTTCAGATAGGGTTGTATGGTAGTGAGACAGGAGACTTCGCGGCGCACAGTGAGCTTCCCGATTCGGATAATGCAGGTGGTGGACGCTTGGTGAGCCATTCAGGGAGAGAGGAATATGCCAGCATCATCTTCCTCGCCAGAGGGACCCTTCACTTGCTTCCCGAAGACGAGGACGAGCACCGAGGGTTCAATGGACCGCTCGTAAGAGCATGATTAGACGCGGGACTGCAGGAGCATCTACTTTCAGGGCAGTTGTTATTCAGAGTTCTCTTGCAGGATCTCAGCCCGAGGCGGAGCCAGTTTCTCTCATGTTATTCAGGACCCCTACCCCACCGAGACACCTCTCACCTGTTTGCAGAGAGTGTGGTGAGGCTGGGTGTAGCAGCACGGGATTCTTAGAGGAGGCGGTGATAGCAGAGGATGTGCCGGAGGGTGTGCCTGCGATGGCACCTTTTATCGATTTGACAGGAGAGGACCCGATGGACGATGAGGAGGAGGAGGATCCATCTGAGGATTCGGATAGTTATCTGTAGTCGTCGTGTTGTCTGACTGTCTGTTTATGTTGTTATAGGTGATTGTAGTATTTGCTTTTGGTGTACAATTTGTCTGGTGACCAATTGGGCTTGATGGATTTTTTTTATATTACAGGGTAGACTGGTGGCTTACTTTTGGAGCAGCCCTCTGTGTGGGTATCTGCCGGGAGTACCCCCGGGGTATGATTGCTCTCATGAGGGTCCTCATACCATAGGTATATTCTTTTGGGACATCTTTATGCACTGTCTTTATTTTGTACGTACTGTTTTCGCTGGCGTGTTATATATATATATATTTACAGTGCATGTTTCTTGTGTCTTAGATTGCACTATGTTTCTAAATGTTGTGGCAAATCTATGTGTACTATGAGTACTATGCGGATATGATTATTTAAAAAAAAATAGACCGCATTTTCCAAAAAACATAAGTGTACCGTTTTAAAAACGCGTCGCATATAGGTTTATTTCTAGTTTAATAGCGGTCTGGAAACGGGTCGTTACACCAAGCTCAAGCTTTTAGTTAAGTTCGATTAAATAAATGAGCCAAGTTTAAGCTTTACAATTTTTTCAAAAGCCAAGCTCAAGCTTCAGGTACTCGGTTTGGCTCTGCGTTTACCCATTACATGAAAATATATTTAAATTTCACGTATTATAGTCAATCTAAAAATCAGTGTTTAGGGCAGATATAGTTCACATATGAACTCACAACTATTAAATATATTAAAATCTAAATTATTTATTAAAATACTAATATATTTAACTGCAATGATCCATCCTATATGGCCCAATCAATCAAACGTTTTTGAAAGTTCATCACGTGGAAATTAATAATTAATAACTTAAAAATAAAAGAGTTCTATAAATAAACTATGATTGAATATTGATAATGCTATATTGATTCAATAACAAGCCAATAGTAGTAGTGGGTCTGTGGTGCTTAACATAATAGGCAAAGTATTTGCTGCTTATACGCTTGGGCGAGGGTTCAAACTCACTATACTTCCTTTTAGCGCTTTTTGGAGTGCATAATAGGCTACTGGACCATTATGCCAAAATAAAAATAAAAATAAAAAAGCCAATAGTTGTAGTGAGGTTCACATAAGTATGAGGCAACCGGCGGCCAGATATGAGTAGGTCTTCGATGTCTGTGGATCTAGTAGCCGTGCTGCCTACCACGTGCACCAAGAGGACAGAATCCATGTTTCTAAATGCTGTGGCAACTCTGTGTGTACTATGAGTACTATGCGGATATGATTGTTTTTTTTTAAAAAACAAATAGACCGCATTTTTCCAAGGATACAAAAGTACCGTTTTAAAAACGCGTCGCATATAGGTTTATTTCTAGTTTAGTAGCGGTCTGAAAACGGGTCGTTACACCAAGCTCAAGCTTTTAGTTAGGTTCGATTAAATCCAAGTTTAAGCTTTACAATTTTTTCAAAAGCCAAACTCAAACTTCAGGTACTCGGTTTGGCTCTAGATTTACCCATTACATGAAAATATATTTAAATTTCACGTATTATTGTCAATCTAAAAATCAGTCTTTAGGGCAGATGTAGTTCACATATGAACTCACAGCTATTAAATATATTAAAATCTAAATTATTTATTAAAATACTAATATATTTAACTGCAATGATCCTTCCTATATGGCCCAATCAATCAAACGTTTTTAAAAGTTCATCACGTGGAAATTAATAATTAATAACTTAAAAATAAAAGAGTTCTATAAATAAACTATGATTGAATATTGATAATGCTATATTGATTCAATAACAAGCCAATAGTAGTAGTGGGTCCGTGGTGCTTAACATAATAGGCAAAGTATTTGCTGCTTATACGCTTGGGCGAGGGTTTAAACTCACTATACTTCCTTTTAGCGCTTTTTGGAGTGCGTAATAGGCCACTGGACCGTTATGCCAAAATAAAAATAAAAATAAAAAAGCCAATAGTTGTAGTGAGGTTCACATAAGTATGAGGCAACCGGCGGCCAGATAGGAGTAGGTCTTCGATGTCTGTGGATCTAGTAGCCCTGCTGCCTACCACGTGCACCAAGAGGACAGAATCCATGTTTCTAAATGTTGTGGCAACTCTGTGTGTACTATGAGTACTATGCGGATATGATTGTTTTTTTAAAAAAAAAAATAGACCCCATTTTTCAAAGGACACAAGAGTACCGTTTTAAAAACGCGTCGCATATAGGTTTATTTCTAGTTTAGTAGCGGTCTGAAAACGGGTCGTTACACCAAGCTCAAGCTTTTAGTTAAGTTCGATTAAATAAATGAGCCAAGTTTAAGCTTTACAATTTTTTCAAAAGCCAAGCTCAAGCTTCAGGTACTCGGTTTGGCTCTGCGTTTACCCATTACATGAAAATATATTTAAATTTCACGTATTATAGTCAATCTAAAAATCAGTGTTAAGGGCAGATGTAGTTCACATATGAACTCACAACTATTAAATATATTAAAATCTAAATTATTTATTAAAATACTAATATATTTAACTGCAATGATCCATCCTATATGGCCCAATCAATCAAACGTTTTTGAAAGTTCATCACCAGGAAATTAATTGTTAATAACTTAAAAATAAAAGACTTCTATAAATAAACTATGATTGAATATTGATAATGCTAGATTGATTCAATAACAAGCCAATAGTAGTAGTGGGTCCGTAGTGCTTAACATAACAAGTAAAGTATTTACTGCTTATATGCTTAGGCGCGGGTTCAAACTCACTATACTTCCTTTTAGCACTTTTTAGAGTACGTAATAGGCTACTGGACCATTATGCCAAAATAAAAATAAAAATAAAAATAAAAAAGTCAATAGTTGTAGTGGGGTTCACATAAGTATGAGGCAACCGACAGCCAAATAGGAGTAGGTCTTCGATGTCTATGGATCTGGTAGCCCTGCTGCGTGCCACGTACACCAAGAGGACCGAAAGTTTATCAATAAGATAGAGTTAGATTACCTGCAGTTGTTTTTGCATACCATATATATTTTTTAACATGAAAATTTTAATATTTAATATTTGAAACGAAAAAAAAAACATGTATGGCTAGATCCTCTGCAAAGGATCGTGGTCCCAACACAATTGACATTACTTCTATTTTATTACTCCGTACGATAGATATTACAACGTACAAAACTCTAATTCATAAATAGTGAACAATAATTAATGAGAATTAATTCATATAAATTTCACTAACTTAAATAAGGACATAACTAAAAATTAATATTTAATATATTTAAAAATTGATGCTTGTTTTTTTATATTTTAGACCCAAAAATAGACTCATTTGTCTCTTACAACTAGTGTATTAACCCGTGCAATCCACCAGTAGGATTTGAAGGTTATCGAATCATGTAAAAAAATAAGTAGTCAAAAATATTTTCAAAAGTAAGTAAAAATAATAATAATTGAGTTTCTTATATAATAACAAATAGTCTAGTAAAAAAAATATAATAACAAAAAGTGATATGATTTTAAGGTAAATTCATAGTAGGAATTAATGATAAAAATTAAATTACAGGATTTGTGTCAGCTAACAAACTTTTATTGTTAAATATTAGACAAATATGAAAAATATTCAAAAGAGAATGAAACAAAATCAGAAGCTTATGGCCGAATTTATGTTGTTGTATTTAATCCTAATTCAAAATTGAATAAAAAAATAATAAAAAATGAAAGAAAAAGGGTAGCAATCGACTATTTTAAGGAAAAGAAACTTTTTTTAAGGCACCGAAGAAGATCTTACATATGATAATTCGCTTGCAAAGGAACTTATCATGGGGCAGATGTGGGGAGCAAGACAAAATAAAGTGGATGGCTTGGAATAAAGTATATTTACGGGAAAAAAAATTGCAAGGGTTAGGGAATAAAGTATATTTACGGAAAAAAAAAATTTGCAAGGGTTAGGGGTAGAAAACATCGAGTTATTCAACCTTTCTCTACTGTCTAAATGGATATGGAGGTGCTTGACGGATAAGAATGCAATATGGTATAACCTTCTATGTCGTGAGTATGGGGAGTTGGATGGGAACTTACTACAGGACACACCTGTGAGCACAAACAATGCACAATCAATATGGTGGTGGGATCTTAAGGCACTGAACATGGACAAAGGGAGACATACAGGCTGGTTTTCTGATGCTATACGGATGAAGGTCGGTTTAGGAGCTTCTGTGAATTTCTAGGGTGTTCCTTGGTGCGGTTCGGTCCTACTAAAGGATAAATATCCAAGATTATTCCAAGTCCAAGTTGCTTAAGACAAGTTATCAAAGGGGACATTTGGGTGTGGAACTTGCAGGGGAGAAGACCCCATTTGTTTGGGAGGAAGAAATCACGAGGGACTTACAAAACTTGCTTGATTCAGTCACCATTCTGAAGGAATTAAGCACAAGACGCATGGACATGGGAGCCGGATAGGAGTTAGGGTCACTCAGTTAGACCAACTTATCCAATGCTAATCAAGGCCCAAAACAACGGTAGAACTCAACTCGAACATGTCAAAAGTATTTAAGGTAAGTCATGTGTTTATTATTTTTTGCAAGACGAGAACTGCAACCACCTCTTCTTTTCTTGTCCTTTTTCTTATAATGTGTGGTCTCCGGTATATGATTGGCTGGGGTGTGTTGGAGACTTGGAGTATAACATACTGATGGAATTAGCATTTCATGCAACACGGGACTATCCTTAAAGGGAAAAAATTTAATGAGAGTCATGCATTTGATTTGGATGGCAGTGGTATGGTCACTATGGATAGTAAGGAATAAAACTATTTTTCATGGAGGAGTAGCTGACTGTCAAACAATCATTACCCATATTAAAATGGTGATCTTGAGGTGATTTACATGTAGTGAAGAAAGAAATTTTGGTTTATCTTTCGCAGAATGATGCTCTAATCCTATAAAATACATTGAAGTCATGTAATTGCTTGTAATGTTGCACATGGGTTGGAGTATCCTTACACTCCGTATAATAACATTCCTTTTGGTTATTAAAAAAAAAAAAGGCCTCTAACCACTACAACAAGTTTTGGCAATAAACAGCGCTTATTTTTAGTCTAAAACAGCGCTTAAAAGCGCTGAAAATTAAGCCGCTGCTGATTGTATTTCAAAAAAACAGCGTTTATGAAAGCAGCTATTTGAAAATGGACAATAAGCGATTATTGAGCGTATTTATTGTATAGACAATAAGCAGTATCTTTGACCTGTTTATTTTGTATATTATACAATAAGCAGCGCTTCATTATTGAAGCGCTGTTTGTTCTCCTTTTTTTTTTAATTAAATTTAGTTCTCTCACATTTACATTATATCTGTTGCATATAACACAAAATGCAATCAAAATTGTCATCAACATTCCCCAACATCAAAATTTAACATTATAATGTAATTTTTTCATAGATTCCTACATATCCTTACATTAACATAAATAAAGTACAATATATTTCATAGTCAAATTTACAATTATACAGAATAGATCACTAAAATATTGCACATGTCATGCTACAAATCCTACCTAAATAGTAATATCTTTTTCTTCTGTCACTGCAACTAAACATGCATACAAAGTCAAAATTCTAACAAAATTTTGGCAGAGTTTTCCTTAAAATATGGACATTCCAAAATATAAAAAATACCTGTAAAACATAACATATCATACCAACCAGCCAACATAAAATATATAAAATATTAGCCAACATAAAAAGGAATTTTATTCCTAATTTCATGTGAACCTTTCCAATTCAAGTATGCTAAACTAAAAAAAAACCAAATTTAACAAAAACTCACGTAAACATTAATATTAATCTTCTTCTATCTGCTTATAAATGATAAAATTTGTAGTAAAATATCGACACCACTCTTCTTTGAGTTAAGTATGATCAGTGTATGTGTCGAATTGACAATCGAGGATAATCTTCTTGAAATAAAAATTAAATGAAGTTAGAATTGAACATAAGCATTCAAATGGTATGCGTAAAAGAAAAAAATTATATAAACTTTGAAAGCTATTTACAAACATACCTCTGTTGGAATTTCTGTTTGATTATGAACGACAATATCCTTGAGAAACTTTAAAACATATCGGCCACAATCATCAGAGTTCGGTTGGCGAGGACACTATAAAACCAAAAATATGAAATTAATTGTTTTTATTTTTGGTAATTTGAATAATTGCATAAAAAATTTGATATAAATACATTTATCGGTATCCATTTAGGTGGAGTAAATTTAGAAAATCGAGACTTGTTTCTTCGATAAAGTAGGATTGCCCTAAGTGCAAAATCAAACAAAATCATTCAATATGGACACATAGACTATATATATCAAATTTCTAACAAAATTTTGGCAGAGTCTCCCCTAAAATATGGACATTCCAAAATTTATAAAACACCTGTAACTTAAACAAATACCAGCCAGCCAGCACAAGATGTCATGTAGGCCAAACATAAAAAAATAAACACTTCAATATTACAAGTAACTTAAACGTTTAAGAAATTGCATACATACATATATATATATATATATATATATATATATATATATACATATCTATGATTTATACACACTTACTGATTGTACTTCTCTTTCATTGTTTTGCGCATGTTGATATGTACACGCAATGGATCAAGATAGTACACAACGTTTTGATTCAAGTTAATCGCTAACAATGGATTGAGAAGTTGCATCTTCTCCTGACTCCAACAGCTGTACATGTGAACAAACAAATTGAGAGAAAGTAAGAAAGAAATTGTACATACCAAGAGATGCGTTAAAACAAGTTATAATTAAAGATATTGTACATACCATTTCTTCCTCAATGCGGGGATACCCTTTAACCCCTCCTCTGTAAGGGTATGGAGGATTTGGCGCTCTTTGCCGATTTTCATTGCTTATTCTCTACATAAAAACATAAGAATATATTAATGCATGGTTTAATGTCATATATAAAAGTTATAAATATTATTGTACATACTATATATTCTTCATCTTCTGTGCGTCTTCTTACAAAAGCGCTCCAATCATCCTGTTCTATGACCGATGCATATTTCTTTGGAGGCGATGTCGATGTTCCGTGTTGGTCTCTCAACCACTTGTTCGCTAACGTGATTCGGAAATTCGGTGTGATCTTCCAATAACCTAAGTGTAATATCCTTTCGGTCTCATCAACATCAAAATGCTTCAAGAACATTATAAACAAATTGGTAGACTATAACTATGTTTAGATAAATTAAAAAACAATACAACTAACCAATGTTAATTAATCCCATTTTTATATACATGTATCTCAGTCCATATCTCATCTTTTAGCTCCTTCAAATATGGATCCTTATCCTTCCAATTATCGCGGCTAATTGGGACCGTCTTCCATAACTGTGGCCCCAATGAATTGAATAAAGTCATTAACATTTTCACCAATTGGTTGACCCTTAGCATTCCATATAACCTATAAAAAAATAGTATTAGTGTACAAATTTAGATACTCAACTAAAAAAATAGTATTAGTGTACAAATTTAATCGACAAGTATCTTACCACACGTTTTGCAACTCCTTTACTCCTCTCACGGATGAGTTTCTTCTTAAAAGTCGGTCCACGGGACGCCGTCCCTTTGGGGGCCTCAGCACTATCATCACCTTCAGATGCCATTTACCTGAAAAAATTATACACATAAGTTATTAATAAAAATTAATAAAGAAATCAATGTATACACATTTAATTGATCAATAAATTAATAAAAATTAAATAGCATTCACTACATACATGGACATTTAAGCAACTCTTTTCCTTTTTCTCGTTTTATTCAGATTTGCGCATCCCTTATGAAATAATGGATTGATCCAAAGCCCTTCATTATGATCATTTCTAATATACACATCATCCTCTATAGGTGGACTTGCCCCAAACAATGATTGTGATGTCCCGAAGAAAGGGTCATCCTCAATGTCAGCATATTCATGTGCTTCATCATCAATCTCATTAACAATTTTTTTGTTATTCAATAGAACAATGGACCAATTCATATCAATTGGATCGGTGACATAGAACACTTGTTGAGCTTGCGATGCTAAAATAAAGGGCTCATCCTTATATCCCAACTTATTAAAATTCACCCGCATGAACCCCAACTCATCCATTTGTACACCGTTGTTATTATCAACCCACTTGCATTGGAACACAGGCACTCGAAACATCTTGTAATCCAACTCCCATATGTGTTCAATGACCCCGAAGTATGACATATTCACATATATGAGATTTCTATCTTTAGCACTTGATATATGCATAGCTTCAGCTACAAGAGTCACTCCACTATTTTGTATTCTCCTCCGATCATCATGTTCTTTTGTATAAAAAGTGTACCCATTAATCAGATAACCGGTGTAAGAACTAACATGTATATCTGGACCTTTAGCTAACCATCTCAATCTTTCTGAAACCGAGCTAGGATTTGCAGTAAACTCTGCAAAAATGTATTCTTTCAACCATTTTATAAAACACCGATTGTGTTATGTTGTTAACCAATTTTGACTCTTATTTGGGTACAAGCTCTTGAGTATGTCCTTGTGTTTTACAACATATGACTCAACTTCATCGGCGTTGCGTAAAACATATAAGTGTGCTTG
Organism: Calophaca sinica; assembly: GCA_037113605.1. Classification (NCBI taxonomy): domain Eukaryota; kingdom Viridiplantae; phylum Streptophyta; class Magnoliopsida; order Fabales; family Fabaceae; genus Calophaca; species Calophaca sinica. Next base: position 50,260,637 of record CM073733.1, read on the forward strand.
TTCCCATTCTTTCCTTGATATAGTCAATATTTCAAGTCCAAGAATCCCTCCTCACACTTCTTCCTGTGTGACGAGACGCGGCAGCCCTATAGAATGTTCAATATCGGATACATACTCGATGCAGAATTCAACAAACTTCTTCGACTATATACCGCTCAACAATACAACCCTACGGTCGTGATCGGTTTTCACATACCCTTTTAATATCTTCATGTAACGCTCAACGGGTACATCCATCTCATATAAGTGGCCCACACAATTGTGTCTCCCTAACCGGATGAACCGCCGATGAATCATTATGTCAAAGAATGAAGGCGGAAATACATCTCAAGCTCACACAAAGTCGAATAATTTCTTTTTGCAAGGTGGCAACTTTCCAGGGTCAATCACTTTACTACAAATTGCCTTAAAGAAGAAACAAAGTTTACTTAAGGTATTCCGCACTTTGTCAGGCAAAATAGATCGTATAGCTATGGGTAGCAAATTCTCCATGAGAACATGACAATCATCAGACTTTAGACCCTTTAACTTGAGATCTTTCATCGATCTGAGGTTCTTAATGTTTGAAGAGTACCCTCTGGAACCTTAACTCCATCAAGAAACTTACAAAAATCTCTTTTCTCTTTTTAGATAGAGTATGAGCGTAGGAGGTAGATATGTACGACGTTTCCCTTTCTTTACCTGTCCCAACTCTCGTCTCAATCCCATACTAACCAAGGCCAGCCTTGCATTGATGCCATCTTTAGTCTTCCCGGGCACATTAAGTAAGGTACCACTGAGACTATCAAAAATATTTTTTTCAACATGCATCACATCAACGAAATGTCTTACGTATAATGATTTCCAATATGGCAACTCAAAGAAAATCGACCTTTTCTTCCACCCTCGTGTGGCAAGGTCTCCTGCAAAAGGTTTACCGAATTTAATATTCAAATCTTTTACTTTTTCTAACAGTTGTGTACCCGTCAGAGGCAAAGGAGCTCTCCGTTCTTCTGTATTCCCATTGAATGCCTTTCTCCATTACCGATAATGATGATTTGGATGCAAAAATTTGCGATGCCCAAAAAAGACATTCTTCCTACCATGTTCCAACCGAATCCAATCTGTACTATCTTCACATATAGGGCATGCACACTGACCTTTGGTACTATATCCAGACAGATTACCATATGCTGGAAAATCATTAATTGTTCCGAAAATCATAGCCCTCAAGGTGAAACTTTCTTCTCTATACCTATCATACACCACCACACATGTCTCCCACATTTGCTTCAAATCTTCAATTAAAGGAGCCAAATATACATCGATATCATTTCCTGGTTGTTTATTGCCCAGAAATTAACAAAGACAACATCATATATTTTCGCTTCATGCATAGCCATGGAGGTAGGTTATAAATCACCAAAATCACAGGCCATGTCTTTGTGAGAGCTACTTTAAACACCATGTGGGTTAAATCCATCGATGAGACAATGCAAGTCGTAAGTTTCTTGGTTCATTCCCAAAATCGGGATAATCAATATCAATTTTTTCCATTGAGGAGAATCTGTGGTCAGTAGCTTGCCATCTTGAATCCTTTCATCCTCATGCCATGTCGGGTTTTTGCATCTTGAACTACGGTACATACGCCTGAATCTGGGAATTATGGGAAAATACCACAATACCCTCTCTGGGGCCAAATTTTCCTTGTTATACCTTGAGGCTTCACATTTTGGACCACGACTTTAACGATGCATATTCATTACGAAATAAAATGCAGTCATTACGACAAGCATGTATCTTCTCATAGCTCATGCCAATAGAGCGTAACATTTGTTTAGCCTCATATGTCCTACTAGGAAGCACATTATCATTAGGCAACATATCTTTCAACAGTGTGAGTAAGTCCGTAAAACTCTTATCAGTCCATCCATTGCCCGACTTCAAGTTAAACAACTTTAACATTGCCGACAATCTTGTGAATTTAGTACAACCCTCATATAACGGCTTCTCCGCATCACTCATCAACTTCTCAAACATTTGAGGACAATCACGAAGATCTTCTTCAACCGCATTTGCCATATCTTCAAAACGGTCACCATCATATGTATTTGTAGCGGTGTCCTCTGACGCATATCTCCCACTATTCCCCATATTAGAAGATTCACCTCTTGTCTCACCGTGCTTTGTCCAACAGGTATAAGTTTGATCAATCCCATTGCTCACTAAATGCCATTCCAATTTCCGAACACTAATTTTGTTTGTATAACAACAACTTAAACAAGGACATATGATTCTACTATGGTGCATTTGTATGCCCAACTACAAACCCAATAAAATCTTTCACTCCATCCTTATATTCCTTCGACAAACGATTGGCGGACATCCACTTTCGATCCATATTTTACCTATGGATTGAGAGGTAAAACAACAAAAACCCCATTTAAATAAAGCAAGACTAAAACTATCAACGCTCTTAAAATCAACACACAGACTAGATCAAAATTCTAACAAAATTTTGGCGAGTCTCCCTAAAATATGGACATTCCAAAATATATACAATACCATAACATTCCAAAATTCATTGTTTAAACCAAAAAACCAAAATCGGGTTCCACAACAAAATTCATTGGTCATTTTCCATTGATTCCCATCGATATGCATATATATTTACTAAGTACATTTTAACAAAGCGATTCCAAGCATCTTTAACACTTCTAATTTATCTCTGGACAACGATGAACAAAATCAAACAAAATCGAGCGAGACAAAAAACTAACGAACCACCAACAACGAAACCAATGTGGAATCGAGATACAAAATGGAGACAGTGGCCATACACGAAATGGGCGCTTAACGAGAGTTTGGAGATGGAGGCGGAGGGAGGATCGAGGCCGAGCGCCGCGGCTTTGCTCGGATGGAGGCACTGACGAGTTTTGGCGAGCTTCGGATTTCGAGTTTTGAGGGCAGCCAGACGAGCTTCGGATGGAGGGCAGCGGACGAGTTTTGGGCGAGCTTCGGGTGAGTTTTGAGGGCAGCCAGACGAGCTCGGTTTCTAGCTTTTGGGCGACCTCAGTTTGACTTTTGGAGGGCGGCAGCGAGCTCGGTTTCGGCTTTTGGGCGAGCTTCGGTTTGAGCTTTTACGAGCTCACGATCTCCGGCTTTGAAGCTACGATCTCGTTGAGGGCGGCAGCGGTAGAGATGGAGGCGACGACTGGAGTTTGCGAGAGAGTCGACAGAGAGAAACAAAGGCTTCCGCTAAAAATGAGAGGAGGAAATACATATATTTAATAAACCACCAAAAACAAATACTTAATAAGAAAGCGCTTATTATTTTGAAAAACAAAGACTTAAGTCTAAAAGCGCTTATTTTAACACCAAAAACAGCCGCCTACTATGAAGCTACGCTTATTGTTCTTATGATCAAAAACAACGCTCATGTTTGGAGTCACTGCTTAATGCGCTACGCTTTTTATTATTTAAAGATAAAACAGCGCTTAAAGGACTAAGCGCTGTTTATTATATGAACTAAACAGTAGCGCTTAATTAGTAAGCGATGTTTATTGTTTACGTATCACATAAAGTAGCGTTTTTTATTTTAAGCGCTGCTTAAAAGAGCGCCATCTTTTTTAGAATTTGTTGTAGTGAACCAATTCACCAAGATAACGATATCTCAACCGTATGATTGAACTTTTGCAAACTGAAATACAAACAGTGAAAGTGTCCAGATCCGACAGTGCTTGGACTGTTTTTCTTCAAATGATTAATGAATCAAAGAATTAGTTCAACAACAACAAAAAAAAAAAATCAAAATCAAAATTTTTCACGTGGATAAGGTGCCCTTTGGAGGTGGCGAAGAGCCACTTGATAATGACCGTTGATCACTCTGATTTTGCACGTCAAAAGGAGGAACGTGGCACGCAACAAGTGGTTCTGAAAGTGATCCCTATCTGTCATTACCATACTAATAGAATAGATGGGAGTTGTATTTTGTGAGGCAAGGCGTGAATGATCGAAGGCACGCATAATTTTTAAAATATAATTCTCTATATAAAAGTTTGTAATAAAAAAGATTAATAAAATACATATTTTTTTCAATGATGTTACGCTTTATCATTTCACAGTATGCTTCCTTTTATCTTTTTTTCCTCTACCAAAAAAAAAATATATGCTTCCTATTTCTCTATATTATCGAGAGATAGAGTTAACTTCAATGTATATTTTCAATAATTTATTTTATTAAAAGCTTGACATTCATAGTAAGATATAAAAATGCTTCTTATAACTTGATACTGCATAGTTAGAATATACATGACTACGTAACAAAAAAAAAAAAAGAATATTCCTAACTAAGTGTATCAGTTGGTTTCATGTTAGTTTAAAGAATAATGTTTGGTGTACAATATTTTGATAAAAATCACCTCGTGTCAGCATAACATCTTAGTACAAGAATGCACACACTCACAAAGAATAGAAAGAATAAACACATTGAGAGGAGAAAAATGTAACACTAAAAAATTAAACTGAATGAATCACACTTATGCACTATTTTACACTTTGCAACACTTCTATTTATACATCATATTATTAGGCTCATTTACAATGAGGCCCAACTCAGTAACTAACTCATTAGTAGTTACAACTAACTAACTAACATAACTGAATTAACTAATACTAATCTGAATTAATTCCAATACACTCTCTTAATTCAGATTACACAAACACTTTAATTTGGAACAACAAAAGTTATTTCAGGATCCCATTATTTGAAAATTAAGGACTAAATCATTTCCCTAGCTTTTGCTGCCACCAACTTGATTAACTTGTTATTGCACAGCACATAGCCCATTAAGCCCACATTGAACAAGAAGATCGTGTTGGACTTCAACACTTTCACAGTAATATAGGACTGGCTCCTTAGGCACACTATTTGGCCCATTAGATTAAGTCTCTGACCCACTTGGCCCAATGTCTTTGACCTAATCATCTGCTTCTTCTCACATTTGACACAAACAAGAAAATGTTTCCTTCCGCCGCGAGGAAATTCGAATACCTCTGATTCTCTGCCTCTCCACCGCAAAGTCGTGGCGCTTTTCCACTGCGACCCAAATAGCAGCGCGCTGCCGCTGTAGGCCCACTCCCTCGTCTTAGTCACCGTGTCAAGACCCACCGTGGTCTTCATCTTCGCGATCCCAATTCGCAGAACCCTAATTCCAGAAGATTCATCACCTTCCTTCTCTGCTTCGTTCGAAATCTTGCACTTTCCTTTTTCAGCTCCACCGTGAGCTTGTTTCAAGATTTCCCACGCATCTTTAGCACTGTTGGCACAAGAAATCCTCTCAAAATTCACCTTATCCACACACTGATGGATTATGAAAAGAGCCTTGTAATCTCTTTTCTTGGATTTCTTATAGGAGGTACTGTCCTCCTCTTCTTGGATACCTCTTTGCACCATTTCTAGCACTCCCTGGAAACCAAAGATCACTTGCATCCTCACCACCCACTGCTATCAATTCTTGCTATGAAGGATTGGTAATGACACTAGAAATAACTCTCTTGCAGAATCCATTATTGACACTCACATAAGTCCCTAATCAATAGCTCTTGATACCACTGTTAGTGCAAAAATGCACACACTCACAAAGAATAGAAAGAATAAACACACAGAGAGGAGGAAAATGTAACACTAAAAAAAATTAAATTGAATGAATCACACTTATGCACTATTTTACACTTTGCAACACTTCTATTTATACACCGTATTAATAGGCCCATTTACAATGAGGTCCAACTCACTAACTAACTCACTAGTAGTTACAGCTAACTAACTAACACAACTGAATTAATTAATACTAATCTGAATTAATTCCAACATAAGATGGCGTACGAAATAAAGTACGTAAAGAATGCTGCAAAACTAAAGTGTAACTAGATAATAAAAAAATTGTATGTATGAGATGATATATAAAATTTCTGTTAGCCATTTTTTTTTGTCACCCAACAACCGTTGGAGTCGAGCGGGCACCTCATGGTATCTCCACAAGTTTAGGCCTTTCGAGCCCGCTATGAGACTAATCCTCGAGTCGGTGATTGTAAGTGGCTATTAAATCTAATTTGCACCTCCCAACGGGAGAGACTCCTAGGATTCAAACTTGCATCGTCTGCCTAGGGTGGTGAGTCACTTACCATCTCAACCAACACCCGGTTGGTATTTCTATTAGTGGTATATGCCTAACAGTTTTTTTTACCAAAATAGAGACAATAAAGTATACCAAAATAATACCCAAAAAAATTGTGTACCTAACCTTTTTTTCCCTAAATAACCAACATGGTGAGGTACAATCGGTAATAACAGGATCTTTTAAATATATGGTTAAGAGTTCGATTTCAGGCTTATACGGAAGATGACAAAACATTTGTTAAGAGAGGTCAACCCTTAAATGAATTTTAGTATATCAGAGGGTTAGCCCAGAGAGATGCAATGGACTTGCCCAAAAAAAACTTTTTATCTGAATATAAGGAGATCTGTATATAAGTTATACAAAATCTTTGGGAAGGCTAATATATTTTATCTCTAACTTTCTGTGCTTCTTGTTCTATAAATAATTACCATATAAATCTATACCATTATATAAAGAGAAGAGGTGTTGGTAACTGCTTTTTTGGTGTACTATTTTTTTCCTATTTTACCCTTTTAACTACCAGTACACTATTACATGGTTAATTAAACGGTTATTACACGGTTAAGTGAAAGTTAACCCCCACTATTCACAAAAACCAAAAATTTCTTGTTTTGAAACCCAACCCACCCATTGCAATAATATTATGTCATTCATTAAAAGATGTAAACAAAATAAATAAAATGAGGAAGAAAATTAAATTTAAAACAACGTTATACAACAAATTATAACGTTAAACATTAAAACGCGATAAAATAGTATATACTGTAATGCAATAAAAATGTAGAAAGACGGGAGTGCCCGTCTAGCCGCTAGTAATTTATAATGTTACTTACATATATAGTTAGAGTTTTGCTTTTTCGAAGATATTTAGAGATTTCATTATTAACTAAGTGTGTTATAAAATTAGGTTGATGAGGAATTCCACATCTAATAATGTCTATATTTCAAAAATTACATTTGAAAAAAAAAAAGCACAACTGAGTCAAAAAAAAAAAGCACAACAAAAATAAAAAATATATATACTCTTTTGCAAGTTGCCACACTCTATCAAACTAAATCCTTTTTTTTTTTGAAAAAATTCAAACTACTTCATTTTATTGTAAATAATAGAAGCAAACATCCTCAAAGTTCTAGAGGTTAGACATATTAGGAGCCACTTTTATTAGGCAATGAACAGCTCTATTGACTTGTCTCCTAATAAAACTCACACTAAAGTTTATTGATATCAAAATAAATCCTATTCATTAAAAAAAAAAAGTATCATATTTTGCTTACCTATGATTAGACAATTAATTCGCAAAGCAAGACAATGACTCCCGGAATATTTGGTTAATTTTTTCTGTGAATTAGTCAAAAATGAAAAACAAGTCTTGTAAAAATGTAAAAAAAAAAAAAATAAGGCAAAATTATTTTGTATGTCTCTTAACTTTTTTTTGGTAACGAATTAGTCATTTATCTTTTTTTCCCGAATAGGTCTTTTATCTTTTTTTTTCCCGAACAGGTCTTTCAAGTTTTTAATATGTTTCAAAAAAGTCATTCAAGTTTTTAGTATATTTCGAAAAGATCCTTCAATGAATTGACACGTATGACTGTTTTTAGTATGTTTTTCAAACCTAAAGGACCTATTCGGGAAAAAAAAAGATAAATGGCTGATTCGAAAACATTTTAAAACATAAAGAATCTATTCAGAGAAAAAAAAGATAAATGACTTATTCGATACCAAAAAATAAGTTAAGAGACCTACAGAGCAATTTTGCCAAAAATTAAATACAAAAATGTATATCCTTAATTTGTTTTAATATGGAAGTTGGAGTGAATCCTTCGAAAAGGAACAAAAATTTATAGCTAAAATAGAAATTAAACATCGATGTAGCCATCAAATTCACACGTTAACGATTTGAGAGATGCAGGGGTGAGAGGGATACAGGAGAAAAAAAAAAGAAAATAAGGACATGATGGTGAAGAAATAGAGATAGAAATTAAGAGAAGATGTAAAAGAAAACATAAAAAAACTGAAAAAAAATAGAATCGAAATCACACATGTCTTGGCAGCTTGGAAGCACGCATTTGACGCATCTTGTGATCTAGTTTATTTATTATCGGTAATATATAATACTAATACATTAATCTGAAAATTTGAACAAAGGCAGATCATCCATATCCATTAATCGAATTTCACTATCTCTGGTCCCCATCATTATCACGAGCCAATAATCCCGGATTATTTTAGAGTAGCTTGATTAGAGGGTTTGTTTATTTTACACTTTATTTTAGTCAAAAATTCTAACTTAGTTTAGGAGCTATACTCTTCTTAATCAACTAGGAAAGACAAGTGTCTTTTTTCTATAAATCTCATCTCCAAAGTATATCATTATACCATAAATTTTCTATTCACCAAGTGGCTTGTCATTTTTCAATGCGAATGATGCCAAAAAGGGGATAGAACCATGTACACAAAAACAGTTGTCAGGTTTTCATTTGAATAAATAATTAGCAAGGTTAAAACAACATAAAAACATACAGATTTCAAAGATGAGGTGGCTCACTTTGTTCTAATCCAAAACAACAGAAAATTCACCAACTTGAGAGCCTTATAAATTATTATAACTTGTCTTTCTCAACAACTTCTTCTGTGTTGCTGTTCCAAAGGGAGAGAGTTCTACGAACCTTGGAGAAAGGACAACAACAAACAACAAAATGGAAGGAGAAGAAGTTGAAAGAGAAGAAGAACTAATAGACCCAGAAAGCAGAAACCCACTAAATGAGCGACTGATCAAGAGGAACAGGACACTATCTTCAAATCCACTTGCTCTTGTTGGAGAAAAAGTTTCCTACATAGAAAGCTTGGACTATGAGTAAGAACTCAAATAAGCTCATATTAATATTATCCTGGTTAATGCAATTTTTTATTTTATTTTATTTTTGGGTTTGCTATGCAGGATAAATGAGAATGATCTATTCAAACATGGGTGGAGGAGTAGATCAAGAATTGAAGTATTGCAATACATATTCTTGAAATGGGTACTAGCATTCCTTGTTGGATTTCTTACTGGTATTATTGCTACTCTCATTAATCTTGCTGTTGAGAACATTGCTGGGTACAAGCTTCTTGCTGTTCTTAAATACATCCACAAAGAAAGGTTAGATTCAGAAAAACCCTGCCTTTTTTTACCCCTTTTCTTTTGCATTTTATTTCTAATAATTCAACTTCAACAATTAATGTGAGAAGTTAGTGTGTGAGATGGGAATTTGGATTCTAAGAATAAATCCGAAAAATCAATTACTCACAAGCAGAGAATTCAAGTGATTAAATGAATTCTAGTGCAAAGTGGGTAAGCAATTGTATAAATAATATTGAGAGAAGAGAATAGAGAGAAGAGATATTTTGTGTATAGTGTTGATTGATACTTTTCATTAAATAGTCATGCCTTACATATAGTAGCACTAGCTGAGGGTACCAACAAACTTTCAACTCAGCATGTGAAGTAAAAGACTAAAGTGTCCCTACGTAACTTTAATAAGACTGAAAATAAAGGAATTTAAGAACTAGGATTAAAGCATAAACCAGTAACTATCTAAATGCATAAATCCTATGACAATACCCGCCCCTTCAAGACATCCTTGTCCTCAAGGATAAATATTTCCAAGTGCCATGCTTAAGAGATAAAGCTTTCCATATGAGCAGAATTTTGGCAGCTTGAACACTTCTCCTAGGAATCATTTTCCTATGCAAAACAGCCACATATTTTCCTCCTTCACGTGCTAGCTGAAATCTTTGGGCAGAAGCATAAACAGTTGCTGTGCATAACTGCAGCACAGGCACATGAAACGCTTTTGTGATCTCTAAGTTGGGATGGTAAGCAATAGATGAGATGAATGAAGCCCTTTGGAGCTTTAAGAATTTAATTCCCTCATACAAAGGACCCAAATCATTTTCAGGAGTAATTTGATGCCTCAATGGTTGTTGGACAAGAACTATGGCATAAACTATCACAAAAACAACAATAACAGCAACCAACTCAAATCTGAAAGCATTCACATAGACATTTAACAAAGTACTGTAAGTGAAAACACCATCCTCGCTAACCACCTTAAAACCTTTCTTGAATTTGTCATCCAGGAATAAAGAAATAAACTCATTTTTAAATGCCAAGTTGCTGCTCGAAAGTTTGGAACCCCTCAAAATAGCTATTTCTTCTTCCACATAGAAGTCCATTCGTAGCCTTGAAGAAACCCAATTTTCTAGATTTGTTGTGGATAACCCTTGTGATTCCAAAACCAAATCACAACATTTCAAAGGTAAGGTCATCAACTCAGAAATAAACTTGGGTTGTAATTGTAGTTGCCCAACAAACCTTCTACAATTAGATGGTGCACCTTTTAACATTCCACCAGCCACATTAACTGCCACCAGTGTATTGGCCTCCAATTTACAAATTAAATTCTTAGCTAGATCAAGGTCTAAGAATTTATTTATAATGCCACTGTCAATTAGTGTTGACAACTGTCCTTTGCTACAAGGGTCACTTTCCTTCCTGGTTTGAAAATTTGAAACTCCAATCAAAGCCTCCAAAGACCATTGTGAATTTTCAATTTGGGTACTATCCATATTCACTATGTCAGCAACCATATTTGCCTTAGATTTAGAATGTGAATATGCTTCCAGCTTAGTGTAAAAAGTCTGCTCATCCACTTAAGCCTCAGGTGCTTTTGTCAAGTGGGAAGTAAAATTTGGAAGTTTGATATGCTCAACAGTGGACCAAGACACAAACCCACAATATTCGTAGACCCAATCAGCAGCCAACAAATCCAAAGCAGAATGCATGTAAACTTTTACATACTAAGGATCATGAACATAAGCTTCTCGGAAGTAAACATCATTTCTAAAAAATAGACAACCCTTCTGTAAACTAGCACCAATGCAAAAGGTAGGTTCTGCTTCTTCAAATTTCTCATAAGCATCAAGAGCACAACTATAGTTATAACATATAGTGATGAGAGAATTTACCCCAAAATGGATGTGTCTTCCATCATTCACAAGCTCCAAAAAGCATAAACTCCACAGGCTGGAAAAAATGCAATTACCCGGCTCCACTTCCAGCTGCTGCAAGTCTTTAAACAATTCATAAACAACATCTTCATGCCTATTAAATGTGCACCCAGTAATGGTGGCATTCCAAGCCTCCAAGTTGCACTTCAACATTTGATCAAACACTTAGTGGGTATAAGCCACGAGCCTCAGTCTAGTAGAAGCAATTAGTAGCATTGTATAAGAATTAACATCAGCATTATCCACACAAGTGCTAACCGCATGGCTAACCTTCTCAAAACATAAGAGGTAATTAATTGCTGCTGAGCAAGGGGTGAAATCTCGCGGGTGGTCTTCAGCAAATTCTCCTCAATGGCGGCACGATGGATGTTTCTTGGTGACACCAATACAACAACTCTGTCTGGTGGCTTCGATGGCGGAATCCTTGTCGGTGTTAGCGCAATAGGAGTGACGAAAACCCCTTGTTCGGTCACCCATGTAAACCCATTCCGCTTTTGCTGTAACATTGAGTCAAAACCTGTAGGTGATGACTGTTAGTGGTTGCTATTGGTGGGAATGGAAACCAATAATGGCGGTGAGCTATGAACCTCAAAGCAAGCAGAGTTACGTTCCGAACGTTCTGGTAATGGCTGCGGCAGATTTAGAGCCTTGGAGACTTGAGGGATAACCTCCTTCAGTTGGTGAACGACCACTGAGTCTGAATCGGCAACGACATTCGCTATTGGAGTGAAGAACAAATGGTCTAACGCTGGATCTGCGACGTGGTTGTTTACCACCTGTGATTTCTCTGTGCCATCCTCACCAGTAATCGACAGTTCGAAGAATAAAGGAGCTGAATTGTTTGGAAAAGGGGTTTCGATTGGAACTGTGGTTGGGAGGCCACGATTCAGCAACTGATCTTCATCTTCGTGTTTTCCTACGTAAACCCTTGACCCATCAAATCTGCTGAAATCAGTTTTTGAAACCCTTGTTAGATTGTGACTCTGAGTTGAAGTTGGGGCTTGCTAGTTACAAACGGAAGTTTGCTGGAAACTCTCAACAACTAAGTGATCTTCCTCGCGTTTTTCTGGGAGATCGAAGGAAAATGGATCAAAGAAAGGAGGAGTTGAATCGCATGAGAGTGGGACTGCACTGGGAAGGTTGAGATGCTGACCTACTTCTTGGTGCTCGGTCTCGTCCTCATCGTTCTCAATCACAAACATCCGAATATTCTAATGTTCTGATGAGCCGATTGATGTTCCACAGTAAATGGTTTATCACATAAAATACATAAACCCATCTCCATCTTATTACCCACTTCTAAAGCGCTCAAAACCCTCTTTGCAAAAAGTAAATCAAGTTGGGACTCCATGGAAGCACCAGGTCGTTCATTTGATACCGATTGAGACGGAAATTTGGATTCTAGGGATAAATCCGAAAAATCTATTACTCACAAGCAGAGAATTCAAGTGATTGAATGAATTCTGGTGCAAAGTGGATAAGCAATTGCAGAAATATTATTGAGAGTAGAGAATAGAGAGAAGAGATATTTTGTGTAAAGTGTTGATTGATACTTTTCATTCAATAGTCATGCCTTACATATAGTAGCACTAGCTGAGAGTACCAACAAACTTCCAACTCAGCATGTGAAATAAAAGACTAAAGTGTCCCTACATAACTTTAATAAGACTGAAAATAAAGAAATTTAATAACTATGGATTAAAGCATAAACCAGTAACTATCTAAATGCATAAACCCTGTGACAGTGTGTAATTTTCATTGATGTGCATGGTACAGGTACTTGACGGGATTCCTATATTTCACTGGGATTAATTTCGTTTTAACATTTGTTGCTGCTGTTCTGTGTGTGTGTTTTGCACCCACAGCAGCTGGACCTGGAATACCTGAAATCAAAGCTTATCTTAATGGCGTTGACACGCCCGACATGTACGGTGCTACAACATTGATAGTCAAGGTAAGAATGTTCAGTTGTCTGCTACACTGCTTCAACCTTTTTCTTCTGATTAACAAAAAAAAAAAATTATTTGTAATACTTCGTTAAGGTTATGTTTAGGAGTTTTGGAAGGTGGGAACAGAGGTTCATGAAGGGGGAAAAAGGGTACTGGGTGGATAATTGGAAGCATTGGATCTGGATTAGCAAAAGGGTACCGGGTATCTTTCTTTTTTCTTCCAGATCTAGACAGCTCCAGTGCTTCCAACTACCTAGAAGGATAATGCTTCCGAAATTCATTTATTTCTTTGCAGTGATGGATCTTGATAGAAGTATTGATGGCTTCAATCATTTAACGGTTGCAAATTTTCTAATGAGTGGCAAACAATTATGAGGGTCAATAGTAGTATTATCTATGGCATAAAATATACAGAAGTTATACTCTTCCGCAAAATAGGACGCTACAAGTTTCAAATATGACTGATCAAGTTTAATAGTTATTGGTAAACGGCCACTGTACTCCGATGCAAATGGTGTTCACATTAGTGACATTTTGTTATATCTCTATTTGATCATTAATGTTTTTATCAGCAAATTACCATTTCATCTTCAGGTCATATCTGATGCATTTGTTCTTGTAGATAATAGGAAGCATTGGAGCTGTCTCTGCAGGCCTAGATCTGGGGAAAGAAGGACCATTGGTACATATAGGCAGCTGCATTGCTTCCTTACTAGGCCAGGGAGGCCCTGACAATTACAGGATCAAATGGCGCTGGCTTCGATACTTTAACAATGATCGCGACCATCGGGATCTTATTACCTGCGGTGCATCTTCAGGACTTTGTGCAGCTTTCCGAGCCCCTGTGGGTGGAGTTCTCTTTGCCCTTGAAGAAATGGCAACATGGTGGAGAAGTGCTCTCCTATGGAGAACTTTCTTTTGCACAGCTGTGGTGGTGGTAGTGCTCAGGGCCTTCATTGAAATCTGCAACTCTGGGAAATGTGGCCTTTTCGGTACAGGCGGGCTGATCATGTTTGATGTTAGCAATGTCACTGTTAGGTACCACGTGATGGATATCATCCCCATTGTAGTCATTGGAATCATAGGTGGGGTATTGGGAGGCCTTTATAACCATCTTCTGCACAAGGTCCTCAGACTCTACAATCTCATCAATCAGTAAGCAAACATATCCAACCTTAGTTTCAAAACATATTGCATATCATGAACTTTTAAGGTCACATAATTACTGAAAAAAAAAATCACATGACTTTATGTTCTATACTGACCCCACATGCATTACTTAATGAAAAATCTATTATTGTGTCAGCTGCTGTCAACGAGATTATGAACATATAAGTGCTCAACAGCTCAGGCCAAAAATAGAAAGAAAACAGCAAAGACAAACAATTATCACATCTAATGAACAAAACTTGTAGCATTGGACCGCAAACACAACCAAATTTGGTCATATCTGAATTATATGATTACTGAGGGTGTATCTACCTTTAATTATTGCAGGAAAGGAAGAATACATAAACTCCTCCTCAGTCTTGCAGTAGTACTCTTCACGTCAGCATGTCAATATGGTCTCCCATTCCTAGCAAAATGTACCCGTTGTGATTCATTGCTTCCAGAGTCAGAGTCTATCTGCCCCACCAATGGAAGGTCTGGAAACTTCAAACAATTCAATTGTCCACCTGGCCACTACAATGATCTTGCTACTCTGCTGCTTACCACTAATGATGATGCCGTTCGAAACATGTTCTCGACCAACACTCCTCATGAATATCAACCCTTCTCCCTCCTAATTTTCTTTGCACTATATTTTATATTAAGTCTATTTACTTTTGGAATTGCTGTGCCATCTGGGATCTTCCTCCCAATCATCCTTATGGGCTCAGCTTATGGCCGCCTTCTTGGCATCTTCATGGGACCTCATACAAAAATTGACCAAGGGTTGTTTGCAGTACTTGGTGCAGCCTCCCTCATGGCCGGTTCCATGAGGATGACTGTATCCCTTTGCGTGATCTTTCTTGAACTCACCAGCAATCTTCTCCTACTACCAATAACAATGATTGTTCTCCTGATAGCCAAAACTGTTGGAGACTGCTTCAACCCAAGCATCTATGAGATTATACTGCACTTGAAAGGCCTTCCTTTCATGGATGCAAATCCTGAGCCATGGATGAGAAATATCACTGTGGGTGAGCTTGTTGATGTAAAGCCAGCAGTGATTTCCCTCCACGGAGTAGAAAAGGTAGCCAATATAATAGATGTCTTGAAAAATACTACACATAATGGTTTCCCTGTGATGGATGATGGGGTAATACCACCAGGAGGACAGGCCAATGGGGCAATAGAACTGCATGGACTAATTCTAAGAGCACACCTCATCCAAGCATTAAAGAAGTGGTTCTTGAAAGAGAGAAGAAGAACAGAGGAATGGGAAGTGAGAGAGAAATTTACCTGGGTAGATCTGGCCGAGAGAGAAGGGAATATTGAAGAGGTGGCTATAACAAGGGAAGAAATGGAAATGTTTGTTGATCTACATCCTCTCACCAATACAACTCCCTTTACTGTGCTAGAGAGCATATCAGTTGCAAAAGCAATGATCCTCTTCAGACAAGTTGGACTTCGTCATCTGCTTGTAGTACCCAAATATCAGGCATCTGGGGTGAGTATACTGTACTTATTATTAAATATCAATACCATTCAAACATGAATTAATATGTTAAAAAAGTTTCTATTAGCATATCAGGAGCAATATAAAATTCATGACTGCAATTTAATTAAACATTACCATATATGACTAACCTAATGATGTGATCTCATAGGTATCTCCTGTAATTGGGATTTTGACCAGACAGGATCTACTGGCCCACAACATTCTGCAAGTCTTTCCTCACCTGGCAAAATCCAAGGGCAGACAGAAGATAAATTGAAGCATTCCTATTCATTGATGGCCAGCTGCTTTCTTGGGACAAGTTGGTCTTTTAATTCCATAGAAGTTTTTCCTCAGTTTTGTATTACTTGAATCAAAAGCATGGAGATGGATATGATACAAAAGCAATGAAAACTATATCCATTAAATTCTTTCTACACAATTTATCAAATGATGAAACAAATTCCTTTTTCCCACCGGTACATAACACATTGTGCCGCCCCCCCCCCCCCCCAAAAAAAGGGAAAAAGAAAAGAAAATGGCAATGATAAGCCGGCACTGAATCATGTGCTCATTAATGTCTAGAAGCTCCATGCAAATGCTTTTTCTTTTTCTTTCCAGGTTTCTTTTTCTGAGGGCCCCTCTTGAACACTGCCAGAACTTCAATGCTGCAAACAATTGGCAAAAGACAAATTAATATTCTTTTACTTTTGGGGGGAGGAAGGGAAGCTATGCTACTATACTCATAGAATTAACTACATAATGTGTCCAAAATTTACTTCTGAAGATAAAAAGGATATTATAAAATTTTAATTTGAAGAGGGGGAGGAAAGGGGGGGGGGGGGACTCCACAGGGTGTGGCATGGATTATATGTCTAGAATGCATTTTATGGAAACAGGAAAAAACACTCCATTTAGGAATCATTCTGTAATTATAAATATGAACTAACAAGAAGTGGTTAACTTCGCTAAATTGGTTCCATGTTTAGAGTACAGACATAAAGCCTGTGGGGCTTCAATCAAATAGCAAGTTAAATTTAGGTTGCACAAACATGCCTTTCAGGTTAGTCCATCACAATGTTGCACGGAACGAACATGATGAAAACATGGCTTGTTTGACAATTCCCAGGCATAATAGTATATAGTGGTGTTGTCTTAAGAGGGAGGGGACTGTAAAGGGTTGGGGGGTGCTCAGTAGTCAGTACTGTTAATAACAAGTCAAGTTCAAATATACATCTCCTCTCCAAATGCAATTTTATGTTTCCTGGGTGTTCCCATTATTCGCATTCCTGATTTGGTGATCATGTTTCATAGGCCTAACTCGATATCTGGACATACTCTTCACCCTCTACAGACTCTACACTTACTTAAAAGGTTAAGAAAGCTCCAATTGACCCCCTCCCCCCTTCCCACACACAAAAACACAAACTACAGCTTCATGAGTTGTTCATAAGCATGTGATCGTGAACCAAAGAATAAAGGATTAACTATGAGCATGATGACACAGTACAGTGTACTTACGTGGTCTTCAAAGTAACCAATAAGTACAAAACATTACAAATATAAGTGTTTGAAGTGTATAAAACTATATAAAGGTTCGGTCTACAAAGCTGAGATGCAAATAGAATGTAATTCAGAGAATAACGGAAAAGGAAGATTTATTAACTCCAGAGATTTTTTTTTTTTATGTTTTTGCAAGAATAAAGATTGTAAGAATTAATAAATTCTAAAAGTTATAAAATAAATTAACAAATAATAAGAAATTAAAGGAAAAAAGAAAAATACCTTTGGGTACCAGGAAAGAAATTAAAACCATGAGCTTTTTCCAAATACCATGCCTTACTAGACAGCAATGACTTGCAGTCCTGTCACGCAGCAGCTTTTAGAATTAACATAAAGAGAATTCAAGTTTGATAAAAATCAAAAGTCCAAAAATACCTCTTTAAAACTTTCCCATCCACAACTTATATAAATAAGGGTTTGTGGCACAGATTGAGGGATGTTCGCCTCAGGTGGTTTGATTCCAATCTGGACTGAAGCTTCTTGAGCACGTAAAACCCATGGTCTTTTCTCATCCTGGACTGAGTTTGGGCTGCAGTAAACTTGCATTTGATCAGACACTGACTGAGGGAAATATTTTCAAAATGACCAAACTTAATAAATTAACAAAAGAAACAACCGTTCAGATGATGACAAAGCTTTACGCTCCATTGATGATATATTCTTCAATGCATCAATAAGAGATGCATCTAGCCCTTTTCTAGGAGGATCAATGACAACAACATCTGAGCCCACAAGCCATAAAAATGGCTCCTGTTACTTGCAAACGATTCATACAATCAGTTTCAAATATCTCGTGCAAGGATAAAAGCTAAGAAACACTATGCTTTCTCTGTTGGACTTAAACAATTTATCCTTTCCATACACAATCTTCACATACATTGTTGAAAGAAATACACGTACCAAAATATAAGTAGTAGTAATAATATTTAAATGAATCAGAAAAAATATTTTCATAAATTAAAGCATGAAATATATGATGAGTCTACAGATATTCAGTACTAACTTTTGAAGCATCTGCATGATGCCAAGTGATGCTGCTGTCGACGGTGGAAGGCAAACGTTCAATCGTCTTCTCAAAAGATACCTTTGACTCTTTGTTAATCTCAATGCATTTAATGGATCTGTAAGACAACTAAAAACATAAATCCTTCAAATCAACTATGTAGAAGAAATTTAAAATTTAAAATATAAAATTTTAGAGGTTTAGAACCATCAAGGTCTTGCCTGCACTTTCTTGTGACAGCTAATGATAACCCAATGACCCCAGCTCCAGCATACAAATCAGCAACAGATGATTCATATGGAACATATTTCTGTAACTTCTGCAGCAAGGCGTCAAAAGCCTGAAAAGAGAAAGAAAGAAAGAAAGAAGATGTATCAATCCTTTCATGGCTAATGGTACAGCGACCCTCAATGGTACGAGATCACTCGTCACTTGATACACATGTGCATGAATGCATGTTTTCATGCATCTCACTCCTCCATCCCATTAATATGATCTCCCTTGTCGTTCAATAATTTCAAATCACAAGCAGCTAAAAACAGCCCAAATAAGGTGAATTATAAAGCCAATTTATCAATGGCCCAGACCAAAGGCTCAGGCCATGGAAGGTTTATACCAGAAGAAATAGAAGGGGGCAGAACGGAGAAGGCCAGAAATAACTTGCAGACTTAGCGAGATAGTTTAGCTGGAGTGGGTACTCGCATACAGGAGATGGTATCATTATGACTGTGGCTGGTTTCTCGGCTGTAAGCTTGGGAGAGAATTCTTATCTTAGAAGCCATACACTCCAGGTAATTGGAGGATTCCATTCAGTGCAATCTTATTCTTTTAAGCTACCAGTCAGTGATAATACAATTTATTCCTGTTCTGCTTTTGGTTTCTGTAGAAATTGAATGTACTGAATATTATTTCAATCGTATATTATTTACAAACACTAATACACTTAAATAGACTAAAAGAAACCTAATGGGCCTTATAGAAAAACACTACTAATTACAAAATATATGCTATGTTTACAACACTCCCCCTCAAGCTGGTGAATGGATATCTATCATTCCCAGCTTGCAAGTAAGTTAGCCGAATCGTTCTGTTGACAGACTCTTTGTTAACACATCTGCTAGCTGGTTCCCAGAGGGAATGTAGGCCATTGTTATCACACCATTATCTAACTTCTCCTTGATAAAGTGTCGGTCTATCTCAATATGTTTTGTCCTGTCATGCTGAACAGGATTATGAGCAATGCTGATGGATGATTTGTTGTCACAAAACAACTTCATAGGACCCTCATATTTTATCTTCAAGTCGTCAAGAACAATCTTCATCCATAGTAGCTCACAAATTCCATGTGTCATAGCTCTGAACTCTGTCTCAGCACTTGATCGAGCCACTACATTTTGCTTCTTACTTCTCCAAGTAACAAGGTTCCCACATAGGAATGTGCAATAACCTGTAGTAGACCTTCTATCACTCACTGAACTGGCATAGTCTGCATCGGTATAAGCCTCCAAAGTCAATCTTTTACCTCTTTTGAACAAGAGGCCTCTCCCTAGAGTGGCTTTGAGATATTGCAGAATACGGTCTACAGCCTGTAAGTGTCTCACCCTTGGATCATGCATAAATTGGCTAACCACACTGACTGCATATGCTAAGTCTAGTCTAGTGTGTGCCAAGTAAATCAACTTTCCCACTAGTCTCTGATATTGGACCTTGTCAACTTTAGCACTCTCCTCTTCAATGCCCATTTTGTGATTTTGCTCGAAGGGAACACCTACAGGTTTACATCCAATTTTGTCTGTTTCTTGTAAAAGATCAAACACATACTTCCTTTGAGAAATGAAAATGCCTTGCTTAGAGTGGTCACTTCAATTCCCAAGAAGTACTTGAGTTTTCCAAGGTCCTTCATCTCAAATTCAGCAGATAATTTCTCTGAGTAGTTGTTTCTCAACTAGATCATCTCCTGTAACAATAATATCATCAACATAAACAAGAAGTACTGTTAGCTTTCCTCCCTGTGAATATTTGAAGAATAGTGTGTGATCGCCTTGGCTTTGCTTGTAGCCTAGGCAAACCATAGCCTTTGTGAATCTTCCAAACCAGGCTCGGGAAGACTATTTCAGCCCATACAAAGCTTTTCTCAGTCTGCACACTTTGTTTGTTCCACTAGTGGGTCCAAATCCAGGAGGAATTTCCATATACACTTCCTCTTCTAAGTTTTCATGCAGGAATGCATTTTTGACATCAAATTGTTGTAGTTCCCACCAAGAGTGGGCGGCAAGAGAGAGTAAAATCCGGACAGTGTTCATCTTTGCCACAGAAGCAAATGTCTCCTCATAATCAATGCCATAAGTCTGAGTATATCCCTTGGCCACTAATCTTGCCTTGTACCAATCAAGAGTACCATCTGATTTGTGCTTGACTGTATAGATCCACCTGCAACCAACAGGCTTCTTGCCTCTTGGCCTCACAACAACCTCCCAAGTTCTATTCTTTTCAAGTGCATTCATCTCCTCAGCCATTGCTTTGACCCAATTTACATCCTTTAGTGCCTCTTGCACAGATGTTGGGATTCTCACAGAGTCAACAGCTGTAATAAAACCTTGATGCTGCAAAGAAATATGTTTAGAGGAAACAAATTGAGAAATAGGATATTTGGCACAAGATCTTTTCCCTTTTCTCAAAGCAATAGGTAAGTCATCTGGATTAGGGTCAAGAGTATCAGAAATCTGAGAATCAGAAGTGAAGGGATCATTTCCAGTACTTACCTCTGGTTCAGACGGTTGAAGTTGTTTCTGGACCAGGTCCGGTTTTCCTCTCCTTTGATAAATCAATGTAGGCTCACTAGCCTTATTCTTCACTGGTACCGAAGGTGCTGATTCCTGCAAAACAGAAGACAAAGGGGATACAGGAGGAACAGAAGTACCAGGAATAGGACCAGGAGGATCAGGACCTGGAGATAAAGGGTCTGAAACATGAGGATCAGGATCTGGAGACAAAGAGTCTGAAACAGAAGGTGAAATAGGAGGTGACTCACCCAGCCAAGGACCAAGGAAGAGAAACTCGAGCTCGGACTCTGATTCCAAATTAGAATTAGAATCACTACTCTCCCCCTGAAGCTGAGGACGATTGAAATAGGAGACATGCTCATGGAACGTGACATCCACAGAAACAAAAAACTTACGACTCGGTGGATGATAACACTTGTACCCCCTTTTGTTTGGGGCATAGCCTAGAAAGACACACCGGACGGCACGAGAATCCAACGTATTTCGATGTTGTGGATGAACATGGGCAAAAACCACACAACCAAATACCCCAGACTCAAGATTCTGCATGATAGGAACAGAAGGAAACTGTGAGACGATAATCTGAACAGGACTAACATTACCTAGAACACGTAATCAGATAGGCAGCAGCCAAAACTGCTTCTCCCCAGTATGATTTTGGAACATTCATTTGGAAGAGAAGGGCGCATGCAACTTCAAGAAGGTGACGATTTTTCCTTTCAGCAACCCCATTTTGTTGCGGAATGATGCCCTGTTTAATGAGAAAACTAGAAAGGTTATGATTGACATATTCTTTTCTATTGTCAGAATGAATTCTTTTAATGCCTCTTCCAAATTGAGTGTGTATCATATTATAAAATTGAACAAACAATTAAGATACCTCGGATTTATCTTTCATCAAGAGCAACCAAGTTACTCAAGTACAATCATCGATAAAAGAGACAAACCATCTTGCACCAGAAATATTAGAAATAGGGGCAGTCCCCCAAACATTAGAATGAATAAGATCAAATGGTTCGACACTTTTAGTAAAACTAGAAGGAAAAGTAATACGATGGTGCTTAGCAAACTGACAAATGTCACACTTAAATGACTTACTTAAATGACTTAACAGACTGTTACAAAAACAAGGATGGAAACATAGACTTCATTAATGAAAATGGGGGATGACCAAGACTTTTGTGTTGAAGCCAAACCTAAGAGGTAGGAGAGTTGGACTCGGACTGAAGACAGGAAGATAGTACCTGCGGACCAGGAGGTTCATCACTGCTTTTACCAACAAGATAGTACAACCCTCCCCGTTCCTTAGCAACTGCAATCGTCTTTCCCGTGGCAAGATCCTGAAAAGCACAATGAGAGTGAAAAAATGTTACTGAACACTTCAAGTCCCGTGTAAATTTGTGTATAGAAACAAGATTATTAGAGAGCCTGGAAATAT
The DNA here is from genome assembly GCA_037113605.1 of Calophaca sinica. Lineage (NCBI taxonomy): Eukaryota > Viridiplantae > Streptophyta > Magnoliopsida > Fabales > Fabaceae > Calophaca > Calophaca sinica. Next base: position 50,283,225 of record CM073733.1, read on the forward strand.
GAAGGACATTATTCAAGTGCAATGAAGGGCGCAGTTGAATATTGCCGCATCCAATAACAGGAGTACAAGATCCATTAGCAACGGTAACTTGTTGCTTTCTGGGTAGTGTGGAGTAGGATGAGAAATATGAGGAACACAGAGTCATATGATCAGTAGCACCGGAATCAAGTATCCAAATATTCTCAGGCATAACACCAATAACATTAAGAGAACTCAAAGATGAAATAGCCACAAATTTATCGTCCAACATTGTGGTAGAATGACAACAATAGCTCCTAACTTGAGACAACTTCAAACAATGCACAAATCAGTCAATATTGGGCGAGACAACCCCCAAGAGGACTCAGACAAGGATCGAACGTAGCAATGGCGATCCTCAAATGTGGGACCCACAAACTGTAAGCGTCCAAAAAACAAACCAAGACGTTCTGACGAACAACCAAGAGGGAACACAGCAATAACGAAGCCAAATGACTAGAAACCGAACCCAATGAACCTAGAAGTCAGTCACAGTTGCTGAAAAACGAAAAAAATGGAGCAAAAAACGTGGCTTTCAAATGACCCACGATAAAGGTGCTCGAATCGGAGAGTGGACCCCCAAAACAGAAAGAGGAGGTGTCGGGGAAGCTACTGTTGAAATATGGCGTCGAACGGAGGCCTGGAGGGCGGCGCGTGACCCACACGCGCCCGAGAGGTGACCGGATGGTGGCGGTGCGTTCTGAGTCGAATGGCGGCAAGGTTTGTGGGGTCTGGCTCGGAATTCCAATGCGAGGCTGATGGTGTGGGTGGTGAGACGAGATCGGCAATAAATGATGGTGTTTGGGTGCAAACAGTAACAATGGGCAGTGGTGGTGGTGCGTTTGGTTAACACACAGATGCTGAGACAAGCTGCAATGAAGGCAGCAGTTGCAATGAAGGCAGCAGGGGGGACCACGATGAAGGTGACAGCTAGGATTTATGCGGAAGCGAGGCCCTCAAGAACGAGAGCTCGTGATACCATGTAGAAATTGAATGTACTGAATATTATTTCAATCGTATATTATTTACAAACACTAATACACTTAAATAGACTAGAAGAAACCTAATGGGCCTTATAGAAACACACTACCAATTACAAAATATATGCTATATTTACAACAATTTCCATCACAGACAAATTCATGACACTCATGTCACGTTGACACTTGAGACCATTATATAATGCTCTTAGAAACAAAAGATGTATTTAAGTTATAAGTTAACACTAGTAAGACACCTTCTAAATATGTTTCTAATACATACTAAGAATATTTTAGACATCCTTTAATATACGCTGATGTAGCTATACTATATATGTGCATGTACGTGTGTATGTATGTACATATCAAAAATTATTTATTTGGATGAAATGTAGTGTGTGTTTGTGTGTATTCTGTGTCTTGTGTCCATGCTTTGATAGGATTAGGAACTAATTCCGAATATTTCTTAAATACATTCCTCGATCACCATGTAAAATATAAAGATTTGCTGAATTAGAATCTTTACCCTGGTGTTTGCCTGGCCAAAACTAGAAGGGGCCAACGACACATCAATTCCACCAACATGTTCCCAAAAATCTCTTTCTCCAAGAAGATGTCTCCATCTATTCCCAAAAATTATCTGAGCCATGAACTTAGCATTTCAAAGGCATGAATCTTTTGATAGAAACGGTTACTCAAGAATGATGAAGTAATCATAGATTGTCTAGGAAAGTTAAGAATATCTGCATACAAGAAATCTTAGATAAAAATAGCTTATTGTTACACAATAATTAAAATGGATATATAAAGTTTCTGGGTCTCATCACAGCATTCAAAGATTTCTCTTCAAAATGTATGTATTATTAACATCATTCCAATCAACCTTCGGTTCATAACACACATCATTTGCAAAGTCAATCCATGTTGCAAAGTCCAACTTGATACACAGTCAAACATTTAATACTTAATTAAGACTATATGCTCTCGAGTAACCAACCATAAAATGTTCCCCCAAAAACAGAAGAAATGACCACTACAAATCAACAATATCCAAGATTTAAATTTACAGCATCAATCAATATGATTTGTATTTAAAAGCTGTACATGAGCCAACAGCCCTTCCTCCTAACTGAAACTACAACATCTATCGTCCCTGTATGACATACAGCATATCATTTTCCATTTTAATCAAATACTAGCCATTCATTTGTTTCATTAGAACAATTTAAACTCACATTTTTAGTAGAAGTCTGGAAGTTGGCCCACACAGAGTGAATCAAATGATGACCGCTCCGTTGCCCACCATTTTTCCATAGAAACTGCAATCAGTCAAATGAACCATCACTTTTTGAATAAAAAGGGAAGTGGCAAGAGAATTTGTAACGGTTCAAACAAATATGATAGAAAGGAAGCAGCAAGCTTACATTTGCCAATGCATTCAGTTTATCTGAACCAGGTGTATTTTCCTTTCTTGAATTCCAAACCAATGTAACCTGAACCTTACCTGAAATTTAAGTCCATTAACAAAAAGAAAATGCCGAATACATTTTTTCCACATAATTTATGAGTAAGAACCAAGAACTAACCATTCTTATATCTCTGTGCCGCAGGAAGAGACGTGTTGTATGTTGTCACAGCCATCTGCAAATACCCATCCACCAACAGTTAATTTTTCCAAATTCAAAAATCAAATATTAACTGCATTCATCATCTACGGTATTCGATTTTGTTATCAACGGTTCAGCACCTGAACGTATCGCAAATCACCAGTGCCTTCATCTTCAAGATATGGCTGAACATCTAATTCAGTAATACCTGGATAATGTTGGGGAAAAGCTAAATACATGAATAACTCAAAAGAATTAAATTAAATTAAATTAAATACAATAAACATACAAGTAATAACAAAACAAGGAAATACCCTGTCTAAGCAGCTCCACAGCAGCATTAATATTAGGATGATGAGCTGCACAAAGAAGACATTGACACAGGCTTAATTAATATAATTTCATGTCAACCAAGGAGAACATTAACCAAAAAATACACACCCATAGAAAAAATCATAGTGTTTGGCACAAATGAAATAGGATAAAATGTAACGGAATCCCCCACCCCCATTTTAGTGGAAACTACGTATTTTTTTCAAGCCCATGTTTGTTCTGTTTTTAAAATGCAACAAATATATAGACCCGGTTAGAATTATTTTTCGGCAGAACTTCTCAATTAAAATAAATAGTTGCTTCTAACTTACGAAAAAGCTCTTATAAACATATAAATATTTATCAAGAAGATAGATGAGTGAGCTTCTAAATAAATTGAGACACTGGAGTTGATTTCAACTTATAACTGGAGCTATTATTTAAAATAAAAAATAAAAAAAATCAGTCATTACAATATCATTTCAGTATTTCTTTTTCCAAGCTCTTGTTGAAAAGTTAACAGAATTTCATATCTTACTATTTTGTGTTCAACCAAAGGGACTAAAAAAATAAAAAATAATCAAACCCTAGACCTTTGCACTGTGGAATGTCAATTACGTTATGAGTACCCTCCTCAAAAAGCCCAATGAGAGGGTTGGTTGAAGAGCCACGCACCGCCAATTTCGCACGGCACCTCCAACCCCACTGCCAAAAGAAACCAAACAAAAAAAAGTTAATTTATGTTTTTTAAAAAAAAAAGAACAAAAAAAAACAGAAAGCGAAATCAGCTCAGAGGAGGGTTGAACGAAGATACCAGTTTGCAACTATCAAATGTGAAGTCGGTGACGCCGTATTTCCGAAAGAAATCGGTAGCTTCGTCTAATATAACTGGACGGTGGAGATTGTGCTCGTGCGTGCACCCTGAACATCTGAAACCAATAATCATAATCATAATAATTTAAATAGATGAATGAATGAATGAAAATTCGCGAGCGGAAAAAGGATAATCTGTTTGGAAGATTTAAAAAGGAATAAAAATGACGGTGCGAGGGTTTTGGAGTGATGATAAGTAACGGAGTGGAGAGGGCGAAACGTACGATTGGAAGTGAGGGCAATGAAGTGCGCATGTTAGCGGCGGGGGCTGTGGAGTTGAAGAAGTAGGTGTCGCCAAAGAGATTTGAGAAGGCGGAGGGAGGGTGGTTGCGTGACAGGTGAAGCGGGGGAAGGACGGTGGAGCTGAGATGAGTCGGAGAGTCATTTTCCGGTCTGGAGCTTGTTGGAGGCGGGAACGGATAACAAATTACTGACAATGTCACGAAAATATCTACTATCGCGGTACGGCCGGTAAGGATGGGTACGGCTTGCGGAAAATTCGCGGCTTTTATTTCTCCACTTCCCCCACTTAATTTCCCCACCTCCTATATTTTTAAAAATTCAACTTTACCCTTCATATATAATTACATAATATCAGATGTTTCCTTTTTTTTTTTTCCTTCACTTCCGTCGCATACTCCCTCCACCTCCCTGACATACTCCCTCGCCATTTGCCCACCTCCTTAACCATTTGTTAGCAATCCACCGGCAGCTGCCGTAATAGCAGCAGCACCACCGCAGTAGCCGCATCGCATTCGTTGGCCATCTCCTCCACAGGTTCGTCGTCTTTTTTTTTTTTTTTCGAATCGCAGATCGTCCGGATTCTTATTCGGACATTACTCGGGATATAAGAAGCGGACGTATATTTTTTGATTACTCTATTTCCCAAGTCCGATTCTAATATCCGAGTACTCGTATTCTAAAGTCCTGAGGTATAAAATAGTCGGATTTAAGAATCCTAATATTCCTAATTAGAATCCGGACGCTTTGTCTGTTAAAGTTTTGACTTGTCTTTTTCAGTGCAGTTTCAATGGAAGAGAAGCATTCCGAAGACAACTTTCCTGACACCATAGTGCCCATTGTTCCTGATGTTCCAGAGGTCGTTTCCATGAATTGTACCAGTGCATTCCCTACTGCTCGGGTACTTATTTTATTGATCAATTTTGTTAAGATTTGTTAGATAAGTTGGTGAATGATACATGTTGTCGTTTCAGGTGTTTTCTACGCGGGATGACCTATTGGCATGGGCACGAGACGTTGGCAAATCTGTTGGGTGTGTGGTTATTATTTTAAGATCGACTATGGGCGATCAAGCAAAAAGACTTTTGTGATGTTGGGTTGCGAGAAAAGTGGCAAGTATAAGCCTTACAAGACTATGGGAGTGAAGGCTCCGCACTAGAAAATGTCAATGCCCATTCAGTTGAAAGGAAGGCCGTGAAAGGTGTCGGGGTGGATTTTGAAGGTAATGTGCGGTATGCACAACCACGGGTTAGTCGAAAACTTTGAGGGTCATCCATATGTCGGTCGTCTAACTTCTGAAGAGTTGTCTAATCTGAGCGACATGACATTGAACATGATTAAGCCGAGAAACGCCTTACTCTCATTACAGCATAAAAATCCAAACAAGCACCCCACAATTAAGCGGATCTACAACGCCACGACAAAAGATCGGTCTAGTCTAAGGCGGCGTAATCGAAGTTACAACATTTGATGAACTTGATGCACCGTGATCGTTATGTCCACTGGCATAGAAAAGCCGATAACTCTGATGTTATCACTGATATAGTTTGGGCACATCCTGAAGCTATCATGCTTGTAAATTGGTTCAACATTGTTTTGCTTATTGATTCGACATACAAGACTAGTAGGTACAGGATGCCACTAGTTGAGATTGTTGGTGTGACCTCAACTGAGATGACATTCGCTGTTGCATTTGCATTTGTGGAGTCGGAGAAAGCGGATAACTACACATGGGTGCTTGAGAAGTTGAAGGGTATGTTTGTGAGACAGGATTCATTACCACAGGTGATAGTGACCGACCGGGAACTTTCTTTGATGAATCAGGCGGCTAACGTTTTCCCCTGTTGCGTAACATGGTGGGCCAATTCCATATCCGCAAGAATGTGAGGGCGAAGTGCAAGACTTATGTGTATCCACAAGAAAAAATTGAATTGGTGATGACTGCGTTTGATTCAGTTGTTGATTCACCAACGATGGATGACTACCAGCAGCGACTGCAACATTTCGAGGATGTTTCAGCACCGTTCAATAACTTCATTGACTATGTCAAGAACACATGGCTAAATCAACACAGGGATAAATTTGTTTCTACATGGATAGACCGGCATATGCACATTGGAAACAAAACAACCAACAGGTATGCATCTGAATTGTCGGTGACATCTGACATTTATCACTATTTTTGTGGAGTTTTGAATTGTGTTTGTTTTCTGATGAACAGGGTTGAGTCTGCACATTGGCGGTTGAAGAAGTTGTTAGCTGATAGCAGATGAGATTTGTGTAACTGTTGGGATGCAATGAATAACATGATCAGGTTACAGCACACTGAGTTGAAGGCTTCATTCGAGCATAGCATTAGTAGACAACAACATTGCTTTAATATTGCAGTCTACAAGCCCTTAAATGGCCTTGTGTCTAAGAATGCGTTACAGTACATTGCCGACGAGCTTCTCCGATGTAGCACCGTTGGCATAGATAGTTCTGCGTGTGGTTGTGTGCTAAGATACACGCATGGACTACCTTGTGCATGTGAGCTTGCGAGATATACGATGCACTACATCCCAATCCCGTTGGAGGCAGTTCATACTCACTGGAGGAAATTGAGCTTCGAGAACCCATGTGACACCGACAGTAGCCATGGTGCAGAACTAAGTATACAGGTTGAGCTTGCAGCATTGGCACGTAGGTTTCAGGAGCTTGATATTGCAGGCAAAATGGTACTGAAGGCGAAACTACGTGAGTTGGCATTTCCTGACACCACTTCTATCTGCCCACCTTGTAAGGTGAACCCAAGGGGAGCACCAAAGAAAGGAAAGTGGTTGGCAGTAGATATTTCAACAAGACGCGATCCATCCTCATGGGAGCGTGTTGATGACTTCTTTGCCTCCCAACACGATAGTGCGTCAACTCCAACCTCGTCTAGACGTTCAGCTCCTCCTATGCCCAATAAGTCGGCTCACACTTTGTCTAGACATTCAGCTCCTCCTCCCATCAAGTCAGAACCACCTACAGCTCCTCCTCCTCCCATCAAGTCAGAACCACCTACAGCTCCTCCTCCTCCCATCAAGTCAGAACCACCTACAGGTGCTCCTCCACTGATGAAAGTCGGCTCCGCCTGCCATTCATACACCGCTTCTTATCAAATTCATCAATACATTGACAACATTATTGATGTAGAGCCCGATGGGAACTGTGGGTATCGTAGCATCGCTGCTTTACTTGGGATGGGGGAGAATGCATGGCCTTTATTCCGACAGGATTTGATTAGAGAGGTTGAGAGAAACCGGGACGACTATCTTGGTGTACTTTGTGGCGAAGATAACCTTGAGGCACTAAGGCGATCACTCTATGTTGACAGGGTTGATCATGTTGCCAAAAAAGACAAATGGATGACCATGCCAGATGCAGGATATGTGATTGCTAACAAATATAAGGTGGTTCTGATCTGTTTAGACCCAAGGGGAAGTACCACAATTTTCCCTCTCAGGCACGGACCACCGAAGGATTGGAAAAATCAGCGCGTCCTCTGCATTGGATTTCTGCATAGAATGGAACACTTTGTACAGGTACAATAGTTGTGTTAACTCTTTATTTTTTTTGTAACCTTTACATCATTTTTTACTTTGTTTAACTGGTTTCAAAATGACATGTTTTCAGGTCTATTTAAAGCATGACGCTCCAATACCTCAGCCGGATGTTCAATGGAAAAGGTTTAGAAGCGATTGTGCTAGAGATTGGGAGGCGCTATATCTTAGTCACATGCAACATCGGAAATCTATTTTTATTTCATCCGCAGAACATGTAGCTGTACATCATTGAATATTTATATATTGGATCTCTATATTTATGGTTCAATTTGTGTTTTAATTTGTGTTTAAATTGTATTTGCCTCTCAACGACATAATGGTACGACCAGGAGACGTAAAATTTATGAACAAATAAAATGCATATATCCCAAAATACAAATACATATATATGTCTGATAAAAATACATATGAAAACACTAAGAGGGTGCTTTACTCGTGTTTCACGCCGACCTGCCGCCGTATATATCTGCGGAAATGGGGCGTGCTAATCTCTGTAGCTCTCGCATCAGCTCCCAACCAACGGTGTCGGGCTGGATGTGCAGGCGTCCGTCCATCACTGCCTGTGCAATCTCAGACACCCTAGCCCAACTAGCAGCCTACGACAACAACAAAAAAAGATTTAATTTTCGTATTCACAGCTGTTTAAGACAAATAAATAAGACTTATATATATAACATACATCTGCTGATGGCGGTGGTGGTGCGGATGGTGGTGGTGGTGGTGGTGGCGGCGGAGGCGGTGGTGATCCTGGATCTGGAACTGGTACATGATCAGGATATATATATGGATGTGAGATACGTCGGAACCAATCCATGTATCCAGGCTCCACGTCCGGTAATCCAGGCGCCACCGGATCACCAAGAATAATGAGTTGCTGATCAAAATGAAGCCACCTCTCGTCCATCTCCTCGGAGCTAACCGACTGCCGTCTCAAGTCCCGGGGATCGTCGGGTATGCGCTGCACATGTCCAAACTAGCGCAATACCCTGTCCGGCAGGTATGGATAGACGAGAGTCCCGAATCGGATGAAGCCCCTGAAGTGAGATATAGCGTAGAACTCCCGCGCCTGCCTGTGACCGACATACGGGTCCCACGTAACATCGCCTACAGTCAGCCGATCCAGGGCCCGCCGATATGGCCTCACCAGTCCTGCGCCTCTGACCACATCCCAACGAGAGGCACGGGGTACTGCCTCGTCGTACTCCAGACATAAACTCCTGGATCCGAGGTCAGGTGTCTGGAAGTGCTCATGAATCCAGGCCTGCATGAAAATTAAAAACTCAAATAGGTATACAACAAAATAATGATTATTGAATACAAGAAAATTGCACTGTAATAGCGTCGCAAATCCCGCCATCTCGCCGTCTTAAACCTCGCCACATCCCTGGCCGGTCGTACAAATGTGCGAGGGCCATGGCACCCCACGCGTAGGTCTCGACACGGCTCAAGTCCGTAAACATGTGCAGCCATCCTATACGCGTCAAGGACCCACTCTTCTCGGTGAACAGAGTGGTGCCGACAAGGTGCAATAGGAAAGCCCTGGCTGCCATGTCCCACTCTCCATCCTCGCAGCATCGCCTGTATACCTCGGTGCGCAGCCACTCCAGTCGAACAGAAGTACATCTGTTCCTATTAATCTCAGCATCTGCTATAGCTCTAGGGACGCCTAACGCCAAGTCGGCATAGCGGCGGTATCTGCCTATCTGGCTGTCCCGTGGTGTACCACGTCCCCATCACTGGAATATGGAGCAGCTGTGAGACGTCATCCAGGGTGATCGTCATCTCACCGATCGACAGGTGGAAGTCGGAAGTGTTCAATGCCTCCGGCCCACAAAGGCACTGATCAGTCCCTTGCCGACCACCCCATAACAAAGCCGCCTGAGTGGATCAAGCTTCGACTCAACCAGAATAGCATGAATCTGCGGACAAGGGGCAAAAGCAGACACCGTGCCGTGGATCGATCACCCTAATCTCTCCTCGCAATCGACATCAAAGCAAGACAAAGATAAGTCAATTACATATAAATAAATGAAATTAATGTAAAAAACAAAAATAGTGTTTACTTACGTCGGGTTCAAGCCACAACCGTGCGGCCACATGTTCTTGTCCATAACTGATAAGAACTGTTATGTCGTATGGGCCCCCAGGGAATGACTCCGGCTGCTGTACCGGCTCCACCACCAGCTCTACTACCGGCTCCACTACCGGCTCTACTACCGGCTCCACCACCGGCCAGACGGCTCCACTACCGCCGCCGTCGGCTGACGTCACGCTTCCACGATCGGCTCATGCGCCGGCCGTACTAGCCGAAATGCACCGCTATGAGGTCGACGCAGCCATCCCGACGCTTGCGCCGACATAGTAGGTCTCGTCCGGCCATCGCAGGATCGATATCCGACCACCCCTAGCGGGTGCACGACCACCCCTAGCGGATCCACGACCCCTCGTACGTGCCATAATCCTGAAAAATAAATTCATAAATAAAATATAAATAAAAATCAAATTAAATAACTACTGCAGTCATTCTGAACGTCCGGACTCTAGAATCCGGATCACTCCGGATTCTTGAGTCCGGAAGTAGGAATTGGAGTTTTGTAATTCTGAACATCCGGACTCTTGAAGCCGGAGTGATCCGGATTCTAGAGCCCAGACGTTCAGAATGACAGAAACTCCAAATGCTACTTCCGGACTATAGAATCCGGATCACTCCGGCTTCAAGAGTCCGGAAGTTCAGAATTACAAAACTCCAATTCCTACTTCCGGACTCAAGAATCCGGAGTGATCCGGATTCTAGAGTCCGGATTTACAGAGAAAACAGAAAGAAAAAAAAGGTAACGACGCTCGTACCTTGCAGAAAGTAAGAGCGAGAGAGACGATGGAAGACGGTGGAAAACTGGGGAGTGTGAGGGGCGAGAGTGAGATTGGGAGAGGGAACGGTGGAAATGAGGGGAGGGGAGGTGAGGCGAGGCGAGGATACGCTCGGGAGAGGAGACGAGAGGGGAGGTGAGGAAATTTGGAGTGGGGGGAGGTGATGAAATGGGGAGGGAATTAGGGTTAAGTTGAGGGGTTTTTTTGTCTTTTTATTGTGTTGGGGAGGTGGGGAAATTAAGTGGGGGAGGTGGGGAAATAAACTGTCAAAATTCGGACCGAACCGATCAAACATGATAGATTGGTTTGGGTTGGATTGGCTTTTACAAATTTTGTTGATTCACTCCAACCAAACCAACTCAATCACACTCGGGTTCGTCTGGGATAGGTGATTGGATTTATCTAGGGATGGTAAAATGGGTTGAGCCCAACTGGCCGGTATGTCAGTCCGCCTAAAATAAGGCGGGTTGGGCTACAATATGTCAACCCACTAATCTATCTAGCCCAACCCGCTTAGCCCGTCAACCCGTCGGGCCATAAGCGGGTCGGGTCAGGTCAACCCATCGAATTAATATATATTATTTATTTATTTATTTAGTTTCTTATTTTCTACTCTCCCATCTCATTTTAATTGTCTTCTTTGGAATATTTTATTGTCTCAAAAAGTATTAATTACTTCTTTTCCAACAATGCTCTTTGTATTTCAACCAACTATATCAATGAATTTTTTCTACTTAACTACTTTATTACTCTAATTAATAAGGGATATTTTAGTCAAAAAGTGTCATTTTATCATTGAAATTTGTAAACTCAACTATTTTCTTAAGAGGTGTGCATAAACTAATAGGACAAGTAAAATGAGACGGGAGGAGTAATAAATTTCCTTTTTTTTCTTCCATATTTCGAGCAAACCAGCTCTCCATTTTGGTCTGTCTTAGGCGGGTTGGCCCGCCATTTTGGCCCCATTTTAGCCCAAATTTCAGTTTTTATATTTTTATATTTTTTTATTTTTTAACGGGTTGGCTCACCAGCCCAAGACAGGACCGGTTGGGTTAACATCTCAACCCACCACCCTTGATGGGCGGAGTTGAGCCAACCTGTTTTTGAGCGGGTTCATGGCAGGTTAGGCTGAGCTGGGCCGGGTTGGCTCGTTTCGTCATCCCTAGATTTATTGTTAAAAAAATCATAACTAGAGTGGGTCCAATTTACAGGCCTACTTCAAAGGTGGATTCTAGAATGGGAAATCTTCCCTTTGTCCTTCTCACCATAAGCAATTTGGTCCTGTAATTTTTTCAAATTCACTACAGTTGCCCTAACATTTTTCTTCCTGCAAACTCTGCCTAGCAAATCCTAATTCATGTTTGCCTCAATGGATAGAACTAGAGATGTAACGCCCTGCCTAGACTGGGCATTACTTTTATTTTCAAAAAATAGTAGAAGTCCACGTTTAAAACAACATATTTTATTTATTATCAAAGTACGCAAAGCATGGTATATACCCACAAGGGGTGACAAAAGGACACATTGGCTGTGGTACAACTGTCTGAACACTGCCTCTAGGCAGTTTTTCCCATAGCGGTCACCTCCGCTAGATCCCGTTCCCCAAGCACTGAGTACAGGATGTTCATGTCCATTTGTTATTCATCATGATATAACATAGAAATACAAGAAATGAAAGGGGTAAGATATCCATCAATCACCAATAAGCAAGAAAATAGCATAGCTGAGTACCTGTCACCATGCCCAACACAACTAACAACAGAGATAACAATCACCATCTTGACTGATATTACAATACCACATACTGACACACTGTCACATGCCACATCATACCCTGATACCATATACTGACACAGACCACATACTGACACAGATTATTGATACCATTTACTAACACCGACCAATGACATGGCGGGTGTTAACACACCAAATTGTCTACTTTTATAGGGCATTTTTAGTATCTAAATATACCATTTTGCACTAATTTAAGCACAAAGGTACTCATTTATGTCTTATTATGTAGAAATATCATGAAGACATTACTCGGAGCAAAAGATGCGAAAAAGGACAAAAAACTGGCTAGTTTTGGAGAGTTTTAGCACTACGAGACAAGCGGTACAGTCTGACCTACAAGCGGTACGGCCGTACCTACAATGTAACTTCGCAGTGGCGCATTCCCTCGCCCCACTTCGACGCCGATAAAATAATTGATCAAGATAGTGCCAAAGGTCAGACTGCGGCACAAGTGATGTCGTGGTCAAAGATGCATGGGTACGGTCCAGCGTCATCAATGAAGCTCGGTACAGCCGTGTATATATGCGGTACGACTGTACCCCGTCTCAAAATAGTATAGATTTAAAGCCAAATGATCTAATTCGCAGCCTAATCTATAAACAGGGGCTTTTAACCTTTTCTGAAGACCTTTTGACGAATTCTTAAGTCAAGAGCCCCAAATTGAGATTTCATATCAATTCCTTACCCTCTTCCATTGATTTTCCTGTATTCCTTGGAGCTTGGTGTCATGCCGAATCGCTACTGGAGCTTGTGAGGACACGTAGAACGTGCTTAAGGACCGTCGTCATACTGAAAGGGTGTCCCGGCTTAGATTTATTCTCTTGTTATGGATTGTTTTGATTTCGTATCTAAGTTTATGTTATTATCATCGATAATGAGTAGCTAAACCCATCACTAGGGATGATGGGGGATCCTTTACAATACTCTTGATGCTTTGTCTATTTAATTGTATGAGTTTCTATTAAATGTTTGAGTATTTTATTCCTATTGTGCTTAATCCCATAAAGCCAGATCAATATTTATCTAGTTGGCTTAATTGTGGTAACAGGATCATGATTAGTTAATGGAACATAGGATAAAAGAACTCGCTTTATACGCCAAATAGGTTAGAGCTTGTTTCTAATCAGTTATTAGATTAACAAACCCACATATGCTTAATGCTCTTTCCTTTAATTACCTTCTAGGACCAAACGGAGTAATTAGTTAGGAGGAAGGCTATTGCAAGCTAGGTAGCCCTTAGTATTTTAGAGTGGGTGGTTAATGCTTTTTCATTGTAGACAACTCATATCAATTGTTTAGTGAACTTAAGAGTAGAGTATTGGTGAACTCGGTTCCCCTAGGCTTCCCATAACATAATTAAACCATTCTCGCATTCAGTTTATTTATTGCTTTAATTCCGATGACTTTCATTACTTACATAATTACAACTTTTGCTCGCCTAATAGAATATAATTCTATTTAATCATTGGTACTCGCTCATTCTCTGTGAGTTCGACATTCGGAGTCCTAGTTATACTCCATTTTTATTACGAGTTACGATCAGGTGTACTTGCCTGAATCGCAACAAGTTTTTGGCGGCGTTGCAGGGGAATGATTGCGATATTAATTGAATTATAGATTTTATTCTCATTAGGCATAATTTTATTTAGTTATTTAATTTTCTGTTATTTTTATCTAGTTCTAAGACATTCTAATTTGGTTTCCTTTAGTGTATGCAGACAAGATCTCAACGTCCTGAATTGATTTTTGATCCTGAAATTGAAAGAATATTTAGCTTGTTGAGAAGACAACATTTACAAATGGCTGACGAATTAACGTTGAACGAGTACTTCACACCAACTACGGATATGGCAGACAATGTCAATTATCCGGTAATTGAGGCCACTAATTTCGAACTGAAGCCAGCAATGATCTCTATGGTATTTGTAGTGCAATTCTTTAGCTTATCTTCTGAAGACCTAAATGCTCATCTTAAGAGGTTTCAGAAAGTTGCTAATACTGTCAAGTGTCAAGGTGTGACACCAGAGGCCATCAAATTAAGACTATTTTCTTTCTCACTGCAAGGGAAAGCACAATTATGGTTGGATTCACTTCCACTTAATTCTATTACTACTTGGGAGGACATGAAAACTAAGTTTTTGAACAAGTACTTTCCTCCCGCAAAATCTACAAAGCTGAGAGCTGACATGTCTGGATTCACCCAGAATGAAGGAGAATCAATGCATGAGGCATGGGAAAGATTTCAAGATTTAATTAGAAGGTGCCATCATCATGGTTTCACAAAGTGGCAGCTGCTTCAGATTTTATACAATGGTTTTACTATGCAAACTAGAGGAGCTATTGACTTACTTGTGGAGGATTTTTCGGAAAAAAGACACCCACTGAGGCTTTTGAAATTATAACTGAAATGGCTCAGAACAATGCTCAGTGGTTAGCTAGTAATAGACAAACCGGAAGAAAGAACCAGCAGGCAGGGATTTACAAAGTGGAAGCTAACACAGCTTTAGAAGCAAAATTGGAGGCAATGACTAAAAAAATAGAGACTTTGATGGCAGCGCAAACCTAGTCCAATGCTAATAATGATTGAGGTTGCATGGCAATTGAAGGTCAATTGGAAGAAGTCAACGCTATAGGCCAAAAAGGTTTTGACCCAAAAAGGGGGATGCAAGAGGCTATGTTGAAATATATGCAAAGACACGGACATCCGTGTGTAGGAGTTCTAGCCAGTTTCTGTTGGAACCTAAACGATTGAGAAGTTTAGACCCTCATTGATTTTGATGATAACAAAATATTCACAAGAGAATAATTTATGTTCTAACAATTCTTGAAGTGTGCAGATACTAATATTACATACATTTCTAAGCCACTTAAACAAGAAGAAAGAAGCTCTCAAGAGAAGGATACACTCCATGTGTCAGCATCCGGCTCATCCTAGTATACTGTCTTCGTGAGCGTCTGGAATTAACCTTTTGTGACACAAACCTTATACATTTGCTATGAGCATCCGACCTTCCTATTCTGAGCGAGCGTCTGAACTTCATTTTATATCACGTGATGGTCACGTTGTTGCTCTTCTTCTCAGAAGCCTCTGGAACGGATTTTGAATTTGATCTTATGCGCTCAAATTGTTGTACGAGGAATCAAAGGTGACACCTTTAGCTACAAGACAAAAATCGTACAAGCAATTGTGAAAAGCAAGGTAGTACGAAAACGGTAATATGTACTACTGAGATATTCTCTAGAAAGGAAGAAAGAGACAGCTTTTTGAAATCACCTCACTCAATGGAAGGATCCATTTTTACTGTAACTGTAATATCCTTTAGAACTCCTATAAATACCCCAAGGTATCCATTGAAGAAACTGCCGAAACTCTACAAGAAAATATTGCTTCATTTACTGAGAACAAGCACTGTTGCTATACACTACAAAGAGTCATTACTCTGAAAGCACTGCTTCTGTGAGCAATCAAGTTTCGAGCCAAGTCTCTGGACTACAAGAACTGAACTCAACGTCCGACACTTTCTTTTAGAAAGCATTTCTATATTGAGCTTATTTTTTTTTATCCTCTCTGTGAGAGTTATTTATACTTATATTCAACTTATTTGTAAAAGTTGTTTTGGCCTAGTTAAGGCTGTTCCCTCAAAGGCTCGACTGTACTGAGTCGTTTTGAGAAGTTGAGAGTATTGTCAAGGTTGTGACAGAAAAATACTCTTGAGGAAATTATAATCAGATTGATTATAGTGGAAAATCCTTCAGGAACGAACGGACTAGACGTAGCTACCAGTTTGGTAGTGAACTAGTATAAATCTCTGTGTCTTTTGCTTTACTGCTTTCTATTTATCTTTATCCTGCTGTGTTAAAAACAAGTTTTCACAAACTGCTTTTCCAATATCCGGTTTATTTCCAAAGATCCGTTTAACAAACTGTTTTGAAAAACCTGTGTTCTAAGTGTTTTTAACTTAAAGTTTGCGAAAAGTTTTCAACACAATTCAACCCTCCCTTCTTGTGTTCACGTTCAGTTGGTACCAGAGCTCGGCCTCTTGGTTGAGCACTTAACAGTGTTAAGAGTAAAGATCCTACTGTGAACATGTCTGCTGAAGGTGGTCATATGAACCGTCCTCCTCTATTCAATGGAGAAAAATTTGATTACTAGAAAGATAAGATGAAAGCATTCCTTGAGGCACAAAATCTTGATTTGTGGGATATAGTTGAAAGTGGTTACATTTCTCCCGCAAATGCCCTTGGTGTTGCTATACCTAGGGAAAACTGGACTGATGATCAGAAAAAGAGATATCAAACCAATCAGAAGGCTAGATTTATTCTCATCTGTGCTATGACAGAAAGAGAATATGATAAATGTGGCAAGTTTGATACTGCCAAAGAAATCTGGGATTCTCTTGTTTTGTCTTATGAGGGTTCTGCCCAAGTAAGAGAAACAAAGGCTAGCATGATGGTTCGCCAGTATGAGCTATTCAAAATGGAAGATGGAGAAAACATTGAAACTATGTTTGGAAGGTTCCAAACACTTGTTCATGGGTTGTAGGCCCTTGGAAAAAGTTATACTACACCTGACCATGTGAGAAAGATCTTGAGAAGTTTGACTAAGCAGTGGAGACCCAAAGTCACTGCTATTCAAGAAGCAAAAGATCTAAATGTCCTTCGGCTTGAAGATCTTATGAGTTCTTTGAAAGCTCATGAACTTGAGCCAAATGAAGAAGAACTTACCAAGAAGAGTAAGTCTATTGCTTTAAGAGTTAATCAACATAAACCTAGTACTTCTAAAGCTTTTCAGGCTGAAGAAGAAGAATCAGATGATGAAGCCTCAGAAGGAGATTATGATAGATCAGATGATGAGCTAGCTTTTATATCTAAGAAGATCCAGAGAATGTGGAAGAAGAGAAACTTCAGAAGGAGGTTTCAGAAGAAAGATACAAAGGACAAGAAGGAAAGCAAAGACAAGGACAAAGCCCAAGTCATTTGCTATGAATGTAAGAAGCCTGGACATTTCAAGTCCGAGTGTCATAATCTTAAGGAAAAGTCCACAAGAAGCTCCTTCAAGAAAAAGAAGAAAGGTCTCATGGCAACATGGGAAGACCTTGACTTATCCTCCTCTGAGGAAGATAAAGAAGAAGAAGCTCACATTGCCCTCATGGCGCATAATCGATCTTGATTCGTAAGAAGAAGTTGAAGAGGTAATAATATATGACTCTTATTTTGAACTTCAACTTGCATTTGATGATCTGTTAAAGGATTCTGCCACTCTCTCTATTGAGTATAAGAATTTGAAAAAGAAATTTTCAAAACTATCACAAGATTTCCATTCTTTACACAATGAAAACTCTGTACTCAATGAAGAGAACCGTAGTTTAAAACCGAAAATCAAGATCTGGTGGATAACCAACGTCTGAAGCCAACAAGCAACCGTGGTGAGAGTTCTCAAGTTAAAAGCTTTGTAGTTACAGGCAATCCTAACTGCAAATCAAATGACTATGAACATGCATTTCAAAAGTTTCTTGCAGAGAGTGTAACTCGAAGCAAGCAAGCTTCTATGATTTGGGTCTTGGTTATATATCAGATGAACCTCTTTTGGAAAATGATTCTTCATCTGATAAATCCAATAATCATAGTAAATGCTTGCAGTGTACTTACTGCAATAAATCTGGTCACTTGAAAAGTGTGTGTACTGTGTTTACAACTAAGAAGGACAAGTATCCTTCAAGAACTAACAAGAAAGGACCCAAAAAGATATGGGTACCTAAAGATAAAATAGTCTATGTTGCAGACTTGCTTAGCAACAAAGTCAACACACCTATCTTGGTACTTAGACAGTGGATGCTCGCGTCACATGACGGGAGAAAAGCATATGTTCCAAGAACTAAGACCTAGAAAAGCTGGATTTGTTGGTTTCGGAGGAAACCAGAAAGGTAAAATAGTTGGAATTGGTCGCATCGGTAAAGGCTCTCTTCCTTCTATTGATAATGTTTTATATGTTAAAGGACTGAAACATAATCTACTGAGCATAAGTCAATTATGTGACAGTGGTTATAATGTTGTCTTTACAGAAAATGGATGTTTAGTAAAAAGCAAAAATGATGGATCTATATTCTTTACAGCAAAGAGGAAACAAAACATTTATAAAGTTGATCTTTCTGAACTTGCAAAACAAGATGTCAAGTGTCTTATGTCTGTTGAAGATGAGCAATGGATTTGGCACAAAAGATTGGGTCATGCCAATTTGAGGTTAATCTCAAAATTAAACAAGCACAATCTTGTTAGAGGCTTACCAAATCTTAAGTTCCAATCTGATGCCCTGTGTGAGGCTTGTCAAAGAGGAAAACAAGTTAAAACTTCCTTTCATTTAAAAAATGTTGTTTCAACCTCGAGACCACTTGAACTTTTACATCTTGATCTTTTTGGTCCCACAAGGACATCCTCTTTAACTAGAAAGAAATATGGATTAGTCATTGTTGATGATTTTACTAGATGGACATGGGTTAAATTCCTTGCCCACAAGGATGAGTCTTTTAAGGTATTTACTATTTTCTGCAAATCAGTTCAAAATGAAAAAGGCATCTGTATTTCTTCTATTAGAAGTGATCATGGGGGAGAATTTGAAAATGAAAACTTTCAAAAATTTTGTGAAGAAAATGGCATCTCCCACAATTTCTCCTCTCCTAGAACACCTCAACAAAACGGTGTTGTAGAAAGGAAAAATAGGTCCCTCTAGGAAATGGCCAGGACCATGATCAATGAAGCTGATATTGCGAAACATTTTTGGGCAGAAGCAGTAAACACAGCTTGTTATATTCAAAATACAATTTTTATAAGACCTATTTTGAATAAGACTCCTTATGAATTGTGGAAAGGTAGAAAACCAAACATTTCTTACTTTCATCCTTTTGGTTGTAGTTGTTATATCTTGAATACTAAAGATCAGCTTGGTAAGTTTGATTCCAAGGCTGACAAAAGAATATTTTTGGGATATTCTGAAAGATCTAAAGCTTTTAGAATATACAACAAAGAAACTTTGACAGTTGAAGAGTCCATTCATGTCAAGTTTGATGATAAGAAGCCTGACACTACTATGTCAGAGCTAGATGAGTTATTTTCAGAATTAAACCTCGGTGACAAGTCAGACGGTGAACTTGCATCTTCATCATCCGGTGGTGACAAGACGAAGAATTCTACTCAAGCAGAAGCTGAAGCAAGAAAAAGCTGGAAGTACAAAACCAATCATTCAAAAGATCAAATCATAGGAGAACCTGATGATAAAGTACGAACCAGATCCTCTTTCAAGGAGCATGCTGATTTTGCACTTCTCTCTGAAATAGAACCTAAGACGATTGATCAAGCTTTGGAAGATGAAGAGTGGATTCTAGCAGTGCAAGATGAGCTAAATCAGTTCCAAAGGAATGATGTATGGAAGCTAGTCACTCTACCAGAAGATAAGCAAACTATTGGTACTAAATGAGTATTTAGAAATAAGCTTGATGAAGATGGTAATGTTGTGAGAAATAAAGCAAGGTTAGTTGCTCAAGGTTATTCACAAGAAGAAGGTATTGATTTCACTGAAACTTTTGCACCTGTTGCAAGACTAGAAGCTATTCGCATTTTACTTTCATTTGCAGCACATCATGGGATAACACTATATCAAATGGATGTGAAAAGTGCTTTTCTAAATGGTTTTATAACTGAGGAAGTTTATGTTAAACAACCTCCTGGTTTTGAAGATATTGAATTTCCAGAACATGTTTTTAAACTTAAAAAGGCTCTATATGGTCTTAAGCAAGCTCCCAGAGCATGGTATAATAGACTAAGTTCCTTTTTAATAGAAAATGGATTTACAAGAGGTTTAGTTGACACTAATCTTTTCAGAAAATCCTCAAACAAGCATTTCATACTTGTTCAAATCTATGTTGATGATATCGTTTTTGGAGTCACTAATGAAAGCCTTTGCAAAGAATTTTCTAAGCTTATGCAGGCTGAATTTGAGATGAGCATGATGGGAGAATTAAAGTTTTTCCTTGGAATACAAATCAAGCAATGCAGTGATGGTATTTACATACATCAAAGCAAATATATCAAAGAATTATTAAAGAAATTCAAGATGCTGGATTGCAAGCCTATGTGTACACCTATGCATCCTACTTGCAATCTTAATAAAGATGAAATTGGTAAGAAGGTAGATCAGAAAATGTACAGAGGTATGATTGGATCTCTACTTTATCTTACGGCTTCAAGACCTGACATTATGTTCAGCGTCTGCCTATGTGCTAGATTTCAATCAGATCCTAGAGAATCACACCTAAGTGCTGTTAAAAGAATATTCAGATATTTGCAAGGAACTACTAATCTTGGTTTACTTTATAAGAAATCAAAAGATTACAAATAGTAGGTTTCTGTGATGCTGACTTTATTGAAGACCGAATTGAAAGAAAAAGCACAAGTGGTAGCTGCCAATTCCTTGGAGCAAATCTTGTATTCTGGTCAAGCAAAAGGCAAAGCACAATTGCACTCTCAACGACGTGTTTGAGTATATTTCAAAGAAGAAGTTGCAGTTCTCAACTTCTGTGGATGAAGTATCAACTTGAAGACTACCTGATAAAAGAGAGTAACATTCCTATCTTCTGTGATAATACATCTGCCATATGTCTTACTAAAAATCCTATATTCACTACAACAAATTCTAAAAAAGATGGCGCTCCTTTAAGCAGCGCTTAAAATAAAAAACGCTACTTTATGTCATACGTAAACAATAAACAGCGCTTACTAACTAAGCGCTACTGTTTAGTACATATAATAAACAGCGCTTAGTCCTTTAAGCGCTTTTATCTTTAAATAATAAAAACGAATCGGCACATTAAACAGCCGCTTCAAAACATGAAGCGCTGCTTTTGACCATAGGAACAATAAACAGCCGCTTCATAGTAGGAAGGCGCTGCTTTTGGTGTTAGAATAAACAACGCTTTTAGACTTAAGCGCTGTTTTTCTTAATAAGCGCCGCTTTCTTACTAAGCTACTGCTTTTGGTCGGGTTTATTAAATATATATTTCTCCTCTCTCATTTCGCATCCGGAAACCTTTGTTTCTCTCTCTGTCGTCAACTCTCTCTTCGCAAACTCCACCGTCGCTTCCATCTCTACCATCGCCGTCCCCTCAACGAGATCGTGTGCTTCAAAAGCCGGAGATCCCGAGCTCGCCCAAAGCTCAAACCGAAGCTCGCCCAAAAGCCGGAAACCGAGCTCGTCTGGCTGCCCTCCAAAAGCTGAAATCCGAGGTCGCCCAAAAGCCGAACCGAAGCTCGTCAGACGTCCTCAAAACTCAAATCTGAGCTCGTCTAAAACTCGTCCGCTGCCCTCCATCCGAAGCTCGTCTGGCCGCCCTCAAAACTCAAATCTGAGCTCGCCCAAAACTCGTCCACTGCCCTCCATCCGAGCAAAGGCCGCCGGGCGCTGCCCTCCGATCCCTCCCCGCCCATCTCCAAACTCCTATTTGCGCCCATTTCCAGTACGCCACCGCTCCATTTTGTATCTCGATTCCACGTTGGTTTCTGTTGGTGGTTCGTTAGTTTTTTGTCTCTGTTCGATTTTGTTCATCAATTGACCGCTTTGGAATCGGCGGGTTTGATTTTGTTTGATTTTGTTCATCGTTGTCCGTAGATAAATTAGAAGTGTTAAAGATACTTGGAATCAGTTTGTTAAAATGTACGCTTAGTAAATATATATGCATATCGATGGGAATCAATGGAAAAATGACCAATGAATTTTGTTGTGGAACCCGATTTTGGTTTTTTTGGTTTGAACAATGAATTTTGGAATGTTACGTGTATTGTATATATTTTGGAATGTCCATATTTTAGGGAGACTACGCCAAAATTTTGTTAGAATTTTGATCTAGTCTGTGTGTTGATTTTAAGAGCGTTGATAGTTTTAGTCTTGCTTTATTTAAATGGGGTTTTTCATTGTTTTACCTCTCAATCCATAGGTAAAATATGGATCGAAAGTGGATGTCCGCCAATCGTTTGTCGAAGGAATATAAGGATGGAGTGAAAGATTTTATTGGGTTTGTAGTTGGGCATACAAATGCACCATAGTAGAATCATATGTCCTTGTTTAAGTTGTTGTTATACAAACAAAATTAGTGTTCTGAATTGGAATGGCATTTAGTGAGCAATGGGATTGATCAAACTTATACCGCTGGACAAAGCACGGTGAGACAAGAGGTGAATCTTCTAATATGGGGAATAGTGGGAGATATGCGTCAGAGGACACCGCTACAAATACATATGATGGTGACCGCTTTGAAGATATGTTAAATGCGGTTGAAGAAGATCTTCGTGATTGTCCTCAAATGTTTGAGAAGTTGATGAGTTGATGCGAGAAGCCGTTATATGAGGGTCAGACTAAATTCACAAGATTGTCGGCAATGTTAAAGTTGTTTAACTTGAAGTCGGGCAATGGATGGACTGATAAGAGTTTTACTGGACTTACTCACACCGTTGAAAGATATGTTGCCTAATGATAATGTGCTTCCTAGTAGGACATATGAGGCTAAACAAATGTTACGCTCTATTGGCATGAGCTATGAGAAGATACATGCTTGTCGTGAACGACTGCATTTTATTTCGTAATGAATATGCATCGTTAAAGTCGTGGTCCAAAATATGAAGCCTCACGGTATAAGAAGGAAAATTCGGCCCAGAGAAGGTATTGTGGTATTTTCCCATAATTCCCAGATTCAAAGCGTATGTACCGTAGTTCAAGATGCAAAACCCGACATGGCATGAGGATGAAAGGATTCAAGATGGCAAGCTACTGCACCTACAGATTCTCCTCAATGGAAAAAATTGATATTGATTATCCCGATTTTGGGAATGAACCAAGAAACTTACGACTTGCATTGTCTCATCGATGGATTTAACCCACATGGTGTTCAAAGTAGCTCTCACAGTACATGGCCTGTGATTTTGGTGATTTATAACCTACCTCCATGGCTATGCATGAAGCGAAAATATATGATGATGTGTTTGTTAATTTCTGGGCCGAAACAACCAGGAAATGATATCGATGTATATTTGGCTCCTTTAATTGAAGATTTGAAGCAAATGTGGGAGACAGTGTGGTGGTGTATGATAGGTATAGAAGAAAGTTTCACCTTGAGGGCTATGATTTTCGGCACAATTAATGATTTTCCAGCATATGGTAATCTGTCGGGATATAGTACCAAAGGTCAGTGTGCACTAATACTATTAAGAAGAAACTCATCCGTGAGAGGAGTAAAGGAGTTGCAAAACGTGTGGTAAGATACTTGTCGATTAAATTTGTACACTAATACTATTTTTTTTAGTTGAGTATCTAAATTTGTACACTAATACTATTTTTTTTATAGGTTATATGGAATGCTAAGTGGTCAACCAATCGTGAAAATGTTAATGACTTTATTCAATTCATTGGGGCCACAAGGCGAAAGACTATCCCAATTAGCGCGATAATTGGAAGGATAAGGATCCATATTTGAAGGAGCTAAAAGATGAGATATGGACTGAGATACAGTATATAAAAATGGGATTAATTAACATTGGTTAGTTGTATTGTTTTTTAATTTATCTAAACATACTTATAGTCTACCATTTTGTTTATAATGTTCTTGCGAAGCATTTTGATGTTGATGAGACCCAAGGATATTACACTTAGGTTAGCCGGAAGATCACACCGAATTTCCGAATCAAGTTAGCGAACAAGTGGTTGAGAGACCAACACTGAACATCGCACATCGCCTCAAAGAAATATGCATCGCTCATAGAACAGATGATTGGAGCGCTTTGTAAGAAGACGCATTTAAGATGAAGAATATATAGTATGTACAATAATATTTATAACTTTTATATATGACATTAAACCATGCATTAATATATTCTTATGTTTTTATGTAGACAATAAGCAATGAAAATCTAAGAAAGAGCGCCAAATCCTCCATACCCTTACAGAGGAGGGGTTAAAGGGTATCCCCGCATTGAGGAAGAAATGGTATGTACAATATCTTTAATTATAACTTGTTTTAACGCATCTCTTGGTATGTACAATTTCTTTCTTACTTTCTCTCAATTTGTTTGTTCACATGTACAGCTGTTGGAGTCAGGAGAAGATGCAACTTCTCAATCCATTGATCGATCTTGTTTGTGGATAGAAGCCCGGCGAAACAAGAAGGGTGACATTGAACATCTACCCACTAGAGAAGTGGCTGATAAAATTGTAAGTATGATAACATTAATTAACGCTAAATTAATGATATTATTTAATAATATTTAATAATATTTGTGTCTCGCAGAATGAACTGTCAATGTCTATGTCAGATTTGTCTGGTCAAGACATCCTTTCCCAAGCCATACCCATCAAGGAGTATCCTGGTCGGGTAAGAGGCGTGGGATTTGGCGCCTCCTGCGCTATCTTTGGATCACGTAAGCGCGTAAGACGCCATGCTGATGCTAGTGAAACAGAAGAATTGAGGAGAATGGTAACTCAGCTATACCAAAAAGTTCAGAATTGGAAGATAGCAAGAAGGATAAAGATGAAGTGGAGAGGAACGAGCATCAGTCACCTATCCCTAACCCAAAGAGTGTTAGAGATAGTTGCACTATTGTGAGTCCCTAGGTAATAATCGTTACATTTCTTTTTATACTTTCTCACCTAAGTATTCAAAGATTTAACATATTAATATTTCGCTTATCATTGGTTTAGGGCATTTATGAGTGCAGTCTATATTTGACAAGTCCAACGCAACGAATGGTTGGTAAGGGAATGTTGTATAATGAACCAGTGTGTCACTACACAACCTTCCCTTACCTCCTAATCATGTAAAAGTTAGAGTTGACGTTGCACTTGAGGGAGATGCACTATTGCCTGCACTATTGGAGGCGGCAGATGTGATGACAAGTGGAACAGCAATAGGAACCTATGTGGCATGGGCCAAACCACCTCGTAGTTACAAGTGATATATGGCACGTATATGTTAAAGTATATGCTTCACTATCATATACTGCATATATTTATTAAATTAGGTGATCACTCACTAACTAGTCAATATGTTGGAATGCAAAATATGTAGGTATCTCCAACATCCAAAGCCAAGGACAAAGGCAAGGGCAAGCTGCCTATAGTTAGCAAGAGTGTTGGCAAGCACCAACAAATGGGTCATTCACATCTCCAAAGGAAGAAGGTCATGGTATCTCACCTCCTACACCCCGCTACATGATTTTACAATTTATCTTAGAGTCCATATGGCAACAAAGATGGAGGCAACAGATACCATTAAAGTACCAATGGATGAATCAATTTTGGGTTATGAGCACGACCTAAGAGCTGGTGTTGATGGTGCACTTCAAGAAATTCTTAATGACAACCTATGGTTAAGTGAAACTGTTATTAGTGTATATCTCAGGTACATTAAATTTTAAAGTATCCAATGATTTTTATTTTTTCACACTAAATATTTATGTTATTGTTAATGCATTAATTTGTATGCATGTTTTAATTTAAGGTACTTGTATCAAGAGATATTGATCCCACAAGAACAAACTCAAAGGTTTGTATTTTTGTGCCCACAACGGACACATATGGGATCATGGAATGCTGACATGTCCAGTATGTCATTCACCGCTGACATTAGCAAATCCTCGACTTTGAGACTTTGTTTTTGTCACTTTGCAACGTAGTGTAAGTCATTTAATTTAATCAATATTACTAAATTTATTGAAATGTGTTTACTTTCTTATATTTTTTTGTCCAACATTTTTGTAGGGATCATTGGTTATTGTTAGCGATTAACTTGAATCAAAACGTTGTGTACTATCTTGATCCATTGGGTGTACATATCAACATGCGCAAAACAATGAAAGAGAAGTACAATCAGTAAGTGTGTATAAATCATAGATATGTATATATATATATATATATGTATGCAATTTCTTAAACGTTTAAGTTACTTGTAATATTGAAGTGTTTATTTGTTTATGTTTGGCCTACGTGACATCTTGTGCTGGCTGGCTGGTATTTGTTTAAGTTACAGGTGTTTTATAAATTTTGGAATGTCCATATTTTAGGGGAGACTCTGCCAAAATTTTGTTAGAAATTTGATATATATAGCCATGTGTCCATATTAAATGATTTTGTTTGATTTTGCACTTAGGGCAATCCTACTTTATCGAAGAAACAAGTCTCGATTTTCTAAATTTACTCCACCTAAATGGATACCGATAAAGGTATTTATATCAAATATTTTATGCAATTATTCAAATTACCAAAATAAAAACAATTAATTTCATATTTTTGGTTTTATAGTGTCCTCGCCAACCGAACTCTGATGATTGTGGCCGATATGTTTTGAAGTTTCTCAAGGATATTGTCGTTCACAATCAAACAAATTCCAACAGAGGTATGTTTGTAACAATTTCAAAGTTTATATAATTTTTTTCTTTTACGCATACCATTTGAATGCTTATGTTCAATTCTAACTTCATTTAATTTTTATTTCAGCAGATTATCCTCGATTGTCAATTCGACACATACACGATCATACCGAACTCAAAGAAGAGTGGTGTCGATATTTTACTACAAATTTTATCATTTATAAGCGAGATAGAAGAAGATTAATATTAATGTTTACGTGAGTTTTTGTTAAATTTGGTTTTTTTAGTTTAGCATACTTGAATTGGAAAGGTTCACATGAAATTAGGAATAAAATTCTTTTTATGTTGGCTAATATTTTATATATTTTATGTTGGTCATTTGGTATGATATGTTATGTTTTACTGTATTTTTTATATTTTGGAATGTCCATATTTTAAGGAAAACTCGCCAAAATTTTGTTAGAATTTTGACTTTGTATGCATGTTTAGTTGCAAAGTGATGTAAGAAAAAGATATTACTATTTAGGTAGGATTTGTAGCATGACATGTGCAATATTTTAGTGATCTATTCTCAGATAATTGTAAATTTGACTATGAAATATATTGTACTTTATTTATGTTAATGTAAGGATATGTAGGAATTTATGAAAAAATTACATTATAATGTTAAATTTTGATGTTGGGAATGTTGATGACAATTTTGATTGCATTTTGTGTTATCACTATCATGCAATGTATATAATGTAAATGTGAGAGAACTAAATTTAATAAAAAAAAAAAAGAGAATAAATAGCGCTTCAATAATGAAGCGCTGCTTATTGTATAAAAAGACAGCGCTTCTAAAAGGAAGCGCTGCTAATTATACAAAATAAACAAATGGCTTCAATAATGAAGCTGCTTATTGTCTATACAATAAACAAATGCTTCATTATTGAAGCGTTTATTTGTCGAACAATAAACAGCTTCCTAATTGAGCTGCTTATTGTCCATTTTCAAAGTAGCTTCATAAACGCTGCTTTTTTGAAATACAATCGCTGAATGCTTAATTTTCAGCGCTTTTAAGCGCTGTTTTAAGCTAAAAATAAGCGCTGTTTATTGCCAATACTTGTTGTAGTGATTGCATTCTAGAGCAAAGCACATTGATATTAAACATCATTTTATAAGAGACTATGTTCAGAACGGTATTCTAGAAATAAAATTTGTAGACATTGATCATCAGTGGACTGGCATATTTACAAAACCCCTTGCTGAAGATAGATTCAATTTTATAAGAAGAAATTTAAACTTTCATCTTATAGAAGAATGATTAATCTCAGCGTCTGAAGATAAACAAAATCTCAGCATCTGATATGACATAAGCATATATGTATATAAGCATCTTATTTGTCATATGCATCATAACTCATCATCTGGTGAATCGGTTGCGTGCGTCCGAGCACACCCACACGTGTCACACGTGTTAAGGACTTAAGCGTCTCATCATATCTACTGAGTCATAATTGTTTATGTCTTTCGATAAAATCTTTTTCTTGATTTTACTTTTATTTTGGCGTCTGTATTTAATGAAAAGGCGAATCTTTATTTTCTTTTCTTTTTGATTTAATTTTTTATGTGGAAATACGAAGCGATATTTTGAAAAGTAACTGTACCAATTACAAAACCTTCCCACTACTCCTTCTTTTTCCCTCCACAATCACTCTCTCTGTTTTCAATCTGAAAAACAGTTTTCCTTCTCTTCTCTTTTCTTCGTGACTGTCCTAAAACCCTAAACCTCCATTTCTCTATCTCTCAACTGCAATCATGTCTGGTGTAACAACCTCTGAGTATACTGCCATTTACGACACCATGGCTAAAGGAAAAGTCTTGCTGGAAAATCGAGTTGATTTAGAAAACTTCAAACTCTATGGCTTCGACTTCTACAGTGGTTTCAAGGCAATGGGTTGGGAACACTACTTCTTTTGGAAACAGGTTGAGGTTCTAGTTACTGCTATCAAGGAATTTTGGGGTAACGCTCGTTTACACCAAGGTGGTATTTTTGAAGGAACTGTGAGAGGTTACAAGTTCATTTTTACCGTTACCAACATCTCTGAAGTCACTGGTTGTTCCTGTGAAGGTATCGTTTACTACACAGATTGGGCTGATGCATTTCATAGCCTTGAGAAGGTCAATGAGGATTTGTTTGAGAACTATAAACAGTTGAAAGAATCTGGTTGTAAACAAGCTGACTGCTTTGCCAGATCAAGAAAAGGTGAAGTATTTTGGCACTGAAAGTGTTGTGATTCCTGACACCTTCGGAGTTAACAGCTTGGTCAGAATGAAATTGATCACTAGTGAACAAATGAAGAAGGTGAAAAAGGAACAGGGAATAGAATCTGGTCCCTCTCTTAGCAAGAAGTCTACTTTTGACAAAACCACAAGAAGTTCAGTAACTGGTGTGAGAAGGACTTCTGATTCTCCAGAAGAGGAGACAAGAAGCAAGAAGCAGAAGGTGTCTTTTGCACCTAAAAGAAAGACTGAATCAGAAGATGAGGACCGCGTTCCCATCAGTCAGATTCTGATGAAAAGAAGCAAGCCAGAAGCTGAGAAACAAGTTTTAGCGTCCGGTGCACAAAAGAAGGCAATTCATCATCCGCCTCCAACTGCTGCCCCTAGACAGACGCTGAAGAGATTGGTCAGGCAGTCTGAGCTTGAACCAAAGGTACTGAATTCTACTGATGATTCTGTATCTGTTTTTGAAACTGATAATACCTTTCCTGCTCCACCCATATCTGTTGCACAACCATCAACCATTCAAACCCATGCACAGAAAACCAGAAACACAACCACTTCTATAGCCCTCAAACAACCTACCCAAACACAGACCAATACACTCACCATCTCCTCACCTTAAACTTCCACATATACCTCCCTCACTTCATACATTTCCAAACTTCAATCTCATCCCTTTAATCTATTGTTCAAAATACCTCCCATTAATCCCTTCAAACCTTACACACCTAAAACCTACAAAATCACCAAAACCACTCCTACCTTACTCACCATTACCCATAAACCTACAGACACTGGTGGAAGGAAGAATGTCTCATACAAACCACAGTTTGTTAAGTATGAGATATATCATAGCATCTACAATCGTCCCTCCACATGGCATTTGAAAACCTTCACCTCTGGAGCTGCCAGATTGGAGATTGCCTCTCCAATAAGTGCTACCTTCAAGGATGGAGAAGACCACTTCCAGATGTCATTTAAAGGAAGATTGAGACCAGCATCTGGAAGCAGAGCAATTCCCTTCTCTGTTGATCTTCCTAGATCCCTACCACAAACTGAACCACTCACGTTGGAAGAATGTGGAAGGTGGATTACAGATGAAGAAGCTGCCTTCATGGCACACTGTCTTGAGATGAAGAAGATTGAAGTAATCAGACAGTACAAGGATCATTCTTCTGTTTCAGTAAAGATCGTACCAGATAGACAAAGGTGGCTACCTTGGTCTATCCCTGGGAAAAGGAAAGAACCTGCTCCGGGCAAGCAGCCATTCAGCAAGATCGGGCTCAAGGAGTATGAGAAGGCTCCTAAAAGGTACAACCTTAAGGAGTTCTCTAAGCTTCAGATTGCCAAGATATCTGAGGATCATGCCAGAAGATTTTACCTGACTTCTCTGAAGGAAGATGAATGGAGAACTGACTCCTCAAACTACTGCAATGCCGAGAAGGCAACTATTCCAACTGTTGGCATAATCAGCAGAATTACTGACATCAATCTTAGAACAGTCTACTTCGATGATATGTTCAGATGCTCAGTAATCAGACCTTTTGACTGCATGAAGATATATGACCAATGGGCTGCTGTGACCAAGCACTTCGACATTGGATTTACTTGGAGTCAATGGTCTGAGTCTTGGAAAGACAAAGCCATATTACCGTGCCTCGTCCCCTTAGTGCTAGAAGAAGATGACAGGGAAAATCTGCGAAGAATTTACCTGGCGGAAAATGAAGCACTCTCTTTCACTTGTGAAGCCTTGAGTGTCTTTATCAGAAGTATATGGGGAGAAGAAGCTGGAAATAGGTTTGATGCTTTCACTGCTGATGTAGTTCTACACAGAGAAATCATCTTCATAGGTTTGCTGTATCCAGAAGATGTGAAATATCAAGGGGAAATTCAAACAGAATCTGAGCTCAGAAAACTTGGAAATTTCATCAAATGGTTTATACCAAATGATGCATTCTTTCTAAGAGCTCAACGGAAGAAGGAATTGAGACTTAAGCTATCCAACTGGGTGCTAGCAGAGCATCAGAAGATGAAACCTGCACTGCACGTAAGTTGGACCTTCTACTTCTACTCCTCGCAATGAGATGGTCACTATTCCCAAAGCGTAGCTCAAGAGATGAAGGCCACCAACATGAAAGTCACTCAGCTGGAGACTGCTCTGAAATTACTATATGAACGTCTCAACATCCCTCCACCACCTCTTCCAAACCCTTAAACTTTGTTTTGCTTTATTTTTTTTTGTACTAAGTGATATTTCTTATTTTTGTTAATACACTTATATATATACACTATTTTTGCTCTAATTATCTGACTTATATTCAAATTTTTCTAAGTCTTATTTTGACTATGATGTGTTTTTACACTCTTTTTGTCTAATGACAAAAGGGGGAGTAAAAGAAAGGTATGATGAACACGTAAAAATCTGACTAACTCACCGTCCGACGTGATGAATACGCTGGAACTGAAGTATCATGCATAGCATTTCATACATAGCATTTGTGTGGTTATTTATTAATGCACTAATATTCATTGATCTAATGCTCTTATAATGATAAATAAATTTGGTACTAGTGCTCTTATAATAATCAATAAATTTGATACAATTTGATTAAATCAATCTTTTTGATCAGCATCCGATCTTACTCTGATACATCTACGTATTTTTTTTTTGCGATCACTTAATTGAATTTGTTTATCAACTATCGCCTAAATACTAGAATTATCTTATATATCAAAATTGTTAAATTCAGGGGGAGACCCTTGATGTCATTTTGAAACTAAATTGTTCATCAACCTTAGATATTTGTCATCATCAAAAAGGGGGAGATTGTTGGAACCTAAACGATTGAGAAGTTTAGACCCTCATTGATTTTAATGATAACAAAATATTCACAAGAGAACAATTTATGTTCTAACAATTCTTGAAGTGTGCAAATACTAATATTACATACATTTCTAAGCCACTTAAACAAGAAGAAAGAAGCTCTCAAGAGAAGGATACACTCCATGTGTCAGCATCCGGCTCATCCTAGTATACTATCTTCGTGAGCGTCTGGAATTAACCTTTTGTGACACAAAGCTTATACATTTGCTATGAGCATCCGACCTTCCTATTCTGAGCGAGCGTCTGAACTTCATTTTATATCACGTGATGGTCACGTTGTTGCTCTTCTTCTCAGAAGCCTCTGGAACGGATTTCGAATTTGATCTTATGCGCTCAAATTGTTGTACGAGGAATCAAAGGTGACACCTTTAGCTACAAGACAAAAATCATACAAGCAATTGTGAAAAGCAAGGTAGTACGAAAACGGTAATATGTACTACTGAGATATTCTCTGGAAAGGAAGAAAGAGACAGCTTTTTGAAATCACCTCACTCAATGGAAGGAGCCATTTTTACTGTAACGGTAATATCCTTTAGAACTCCTATAAATACCCCAAGGTATCCATTGAAGAAACTGTCGAAACTCTACAAGAAAATATTGCTTCATTTACTGAGAACAAGCACTGTTGCTATACACTACAAAGAGTCAATACTCTGAAAGCACTGCTTCTGTGAGCAATCAAGTTTCGAGCCAAGTCTCTGGACTACAAGAACTGAACTCAACGTCCGACACTTTCTTTTAGAAAGCATTTCTATATTGAGTTTATTTTTTTTTATCCTCTCTGTGAGAGTTATTTATACTTGTATTCAACTTATTTGTAAAAGTTGTTTTGGCCTAGTTAAAATTTGTTCCTCAAAGGCTCGACCGCATCGAGTCGTTTGAGAAGTTGAGAGTATTGTCAAGGTTGTGACAGAAGAATACTCTTGAGGAAATTGTAATCAGATTGATTATAGTGGAAAATCCTTCAGGAACGAACGGACTAAACGTAGCTACCAGTTTGGTAGTGAACTAGTATAAATCTCTGTGTCTTTTGCATTACTGCTTTCTATTTATCTTTATCCTGCTGTGTTAAAAACAAGTATTCACAAACTGCTTTTCCAGCGTCCGGTTTATTTTCAACATCCGTTTAACAAACTGTTTTGAAAAACCTGTGTTCTAAGTGTTTTTAACTTAAAGTTTGCGAAAAGTTTTCAACACAATTCAACCCCCCCTTCTTGTGTTCACGTTCAGTTTCATGGATAAAACTGAAGAATGACTAAAGGCTATAGAAACCATGACAGTTAAGGCATCTTGCAATTTCTGTGGAGTAGCAACTCATGACTCAAAGGACTGCACTAAGGAGGTGAATTTTGTTGGGAATAAGCAACAGAATGACCCATACTCAAGCACTTACAACCCCAGATGGAGGAACCACCCAAATTTCTCATGCGGAGGTCAACAGAGATCCCATTGCCAAAATCAGAATACTTATAAGCCCCTCACATTTGCAAAATCATGCTCAGAATGATAGAAGTCCCAGAAAAAGCGAGATCAACAACTTAGTGGGATAAATGAATGAAAGGTGTAACAACTTGGAAAAGTTAGTCACTGCAAACGCAGAAGGACAAAAAATATTGAGAGAACAAATGGCAACTGTGTTGAATGCGGTGACTCAAAGAGAAAAATGAACACTTCCAAGTCAAGTGGAGCCAAATCCCAATAAAAAGTGCGATGAAATCTTCATGGAAAAGAAGGAACCAAAAGAAGAGAAGGCTCAAACTGAGTCTCAACAAGTAAGTAACTCTCTCTAAGATTCTAAATTTTTTTTGTAAAGATAGGCAAGCTAAGAGGTTATTAGAAAAACTTAAAAAGTTGCATGTCAATATTCCTTTTGCTGATATTGTCTCTGAAGTGCCTAAATATGTTAAGTTTTTGAAAGAAACTAGCACAGTACCTGTGCATACGCACAGGTCAATCCGTCGGGGCTAAAGAGAAAAATAATCACTTATAAATAATAAAATATTTGTAAAATTTGTAACATGCAAAAAAGATGTAACTATATCTAGAACATGTAATATTTTCTTGTTGGGAGGCAAAAGAAAAGTAATCATTTATACTGACATATAATGTATTCCCATCAAGAATCAAAATTAAGATGATGAAATTATATCGAGAACAGGTAAAATTTTCCTCCTAGGATTTAAAAAAATAATCATTTATCATCTATAAATAAAAAAAATTATAAATATTGAATATAAAAAAATATCAAAAACTAAAGGAAAAAATCGTTAAGACGACACGAATAGTTATATAAACCCATGCGACAACATCTAATGTTTTCCCATTTGGACTTAAATGTAAAAGTAATCATTTATGAAATTATACTAAGAACATGTAATGTTACCCCGTTAGGACTTAAAAACAAAACAATCATTTATAAATAATAATGACATTTGTAAAATAATCATTTATGAAACTATACCGACATGTAATATTTTTTCGTGGAAAATCAAAAGTAAAATAATCATTTATAGATAATAAAGACATTTATAGATTTTGATATATAATCAAAGATGATGAAATTATACCGACAACATTTAATATTTCTCGTAGGGACGCAAAAGAAAAATAATCATTTATACCGACATGTAATGTATTCCCATCAAGAATCAAAATTAAGATGATGAAATTATACCGAGAACATCTAAAATTTTTCTCCTAGGATTTAAAAAAATAATCATTTATCATCTATAAATAAAAAATCATAAATATTGAATATCAAAAAAATATCAAAAAACTAAAGAAAAAATTGTTAAGAGGACACGAACAATTATATAGACCCGTGCAACAACATCTAATGTTTTCTCATTGGGACTTAAACATAAAAGTATCATTTATAAAATTATACCAAGAACATGTAATGTTACCCCGTTAGGACTTAAAAACAAAACAATCATTTATAAATAATAATGACATTTGTAAAATAATCATTTATGAAACTATACCGACATGTAATATTTTCTCGTGGAAAATAAAAAATAAAATAATCATTTATAGATAATAAAGACATTTATAGATTTTGATATATGATCAAAGATGATGAAATTATACCGACAACATTTAATGTTTCCCGTAGGGACACAAAAGAAAAATAATCATTTATACCGACATGTAATGTTATCCCGTGGAAAATCAAAAGTAAAATAATTATTTATAGACAATAAAGACATTTATAGATTTTGATATATGATCAAAGATGATGAAATTAAGAAGTAAAAACATTAAGTAAAAACCAGAAAAAATAAGAAAAAAAATCAAGAAGTAAAAAAAATATTATAGAGACTCAAAAGTCAAATAAATATTTAGAAATTCTAAAAAACTAAGACGAAGAAGATTTCACTAAAGGTGTTGTCTTGTGGTTTAATGAAGAAAGAAAAGAAAAAAGTGGGTAGAAAGAAGAAGAGAGCAAAAAGAGAGAGAATGGCTGGAGAATCGAGTTTAAAAGAGAGGAAAAGATAAGGGAATAAAGACTTGAAAACCTAAAAACTTAAATGATTTATTTGGCCCTACTTAAAATCTTAAAGGACTTATTTGGCCGAAAATGACTTATTTGGCCCAACGTAAAAACTTAAAGGACTTGTTTGAAAAGAAAAAGAAAAGAAAAATAGTGTGAGTTGCCGCACTAGAGAGCAGAAATTTGAAGGGGAAAAAAAAAGAAAAGTGGGAGCATGTGGCCCAACTTAAAGGATTTATTTGTCCAAAAATCACTTATTTAGCCTAACTTAAAAACTTAAAGGGTTTATTTGGCCCAACTTAAAAATTTATAGGACCTATTTGGCCAAACTTAAAAATATTATAGGACCTATTTGGCCCAAATAAAAAACTTAAAAGATTTATTTCGCCCAATTTAAAAACTTAAAGATTTTTTTTGACCGAAAAGGCGGAGAAGTGAGCAAAAAGTGAGAATTAAAAAGTCGAAAATTATGTATCAAAAACTTTTTTTTGAGGCAATATGTATCGAAAACTTAAAAGCTGGAGATTGAAGTTCAAAAGAGAGGAAAAGATAAAAAATAAAAAAAAGGTGCAGCCGCATGAAAAGAAGAAAAGAAAGTAAAAAAAAAAAAGTAAAAGGGGGGAGCTGTTGCTGCAGGACGGAGCGGGATTTTTTGTTTGTCAAATGTTGACACGTGCCCTATTAAGGGGTTTGTTAAAGCTGGAGATTGAAGTTCAAAAGAGAGGAAAAGATAAAAAAATAAAAATAAAAATAAAAAAAAAAGGTGCAGCCGCATAAAAAGACGAAAAGAAAGTTAAAAAAAGAAAAAGTAAAAGGGGGGAGCTGTTGATGCGGGACGGAGCGGGATTTTTTGTTTGTCAAATGTTGACACGTGCCCTATTAAGGGGTTTGTTTTCTTAAATTTAGATAGATAATTTTTAACAAAAAACAAAATAGAAGATGAAACTATTAAATTGAATGAGGATTGCTCTACTATGTTATTGAAAAAATTGCCAACTAAGCTTAAAGATCCAGACACTTTTGTTGTTTCCTGTTCAATTGGTAAAAATACATTTAAGGCACTATG
Source organism: Calophaca sinica (assembly GCA_037113605.1). Taxonomy (NCBI): domain Eukaryota; kingdom Viridiplantae; phylum Streptophyta; class Magnoliopsida; order Fabales; family Fabaceae; genus Calophaca; species Calophaca sinica. Next base: position 50,319,618 of record CM073733.1, read on the forward strand.
TGATCTAGGCTCAAGTATCAATTTAATGCATCTGTCTGTTTGGAGAAAATTGAATTTGTAGGAACCACAACCGATTAAAATGTCATTGTAGTTAGCTGACAGAACTCTTGTTTACCCAAAAGGAATAATAGAGGATATGCTAGTCAAGGTAAGAAAATTTATTTTCCCAGTAGATTTTGTAGTTCTAGATATGGAGGAAGACAAGTATGTTCCTATTATTTTAGGAAGACCATTCTTGGCAACAGGAGATGCTACCATTCAAGTGAAGAAATGAACCATGACTCTGAGAATTGAGGATGAGGAAGAAGTATTTAATATATATAATTCTAACAAAAATTCTCCTTTTAGTGGTTCTTGGTATTTCTTGCAGGATGTAAAAGCTAAAAAGAAAAAAGAAAAAGAATAGCAAGTTGAAGAACAAGATAGCAATTCTTTGGAGCAGGATAAGGACATAACCTCTTCCTTGATTTTGGAGGCACTTTGTTTGCCTAATTTCAAAGGATTTTGTGGAGAGGATCATATTCCTCATATTTTAAATTTTTATGACTTGGTCAAGACTGACAATTTTGCCGGAACCACCACATGAAGGATAAGACTCAAATTATTTCCTCTTTCCCTAGGAAGAATGGCTAAGCAATGGTTCTCAATTTATCTCAAGTTTCACTTTTCCAGTTAGGAGGAATTGGTGGAGGAATTTGTAAGAAATTTTCAGATTACACAAGAAGAAAAAGTGGACCAATTCCAAGGTTTTCAAGGGCTAAAGGAAGACACTCCAGAGGGATTTACAAGTTTTGAACTAAATCCATCAATCATCTCAGAGGTGTCAAAATTACAATTCAAGGGAATCACAAGACAAGATCCTATTGAGCACATGAGACAGTTTCGTAAAAAGATGAGAAAGGCAAAGTTTGAAGGCTTGTCTCCGGAGGAAGCAAAACTAATGATTTTCCCATTCTCATTAGATGAGGAAGTCAAAGTACGGTTTTATCTCCTACCAGTTGAAAAAGTAAAACATATGGAATAACTTAGTAAAGAAATTCATTGGGACTTTTGCACCTAACTTTGAGAAGCCAATCTGTATCTGTGAAGACTGTGGGTATACAATGAACCCACCAAAAAAGTGCTCAGGTCCTGCTTGGATGGACCACTCAGAAAAAGGTGATTACTTTGCTGTGTTTTCTAATGGGAGAAGACAAAAGGTAATGTCAAGGACGGGCCATTGCCCACTGAGGACTAATTCTTAAGTCCTCCGAACTGTCAGGCTCAGGACATTAAACAAGCGCTTATCAGGAGGCAACCTATGGGCACTAACATTTTTATCTCTTATTTGTTTGTTTTATTTTTATTTTTATTTTTACTCATTTTTATGATTATTTAAAAATACAAAAAAATTACAAATTTGAAAAATCATAAATTTTTCTGGAAAACCAGAAGGTACGGGCGCACCTTGCACCAAGTACGGCTGTACCACACAGCTTCATCTTCAAAGAAACGTGGAGAACAGACAGGTACAGCCGGACATAAAACCAGGTACAGCCGTACCCCGTGTCCAGAGACAGAATATAAGGTAAATAGTGAGAGATAATGGCGTATCTCAACCTCGTACGCCCAAAACCTCTCCATTCAAGCACCCTCTTATCTCAGAATCTTCGCAGTCCAACTTTGTGGAGCATAGGATCCATGTGGATCATCAGCTGACACTCATTTTGGAGCACTTACAGCACATCCAGCCTTTCCCTCCTGCAGAGTGAAGCGAGACTGCATCTTATTTTTCTCTTTTAGTACTTAGGCTTTGCTTTTGTATTAAAAAAAGACGTACATATTTTTGGACACACTCACAGGATACATTTGCTTTTACATTTCTATTTTGTTATTTTATTATATTGTTATTTCTTTTTATTTTTGTTTCTAAACTTTTGAGTTTTGTGTTGCATAGTTCTTCTGCTGCTTACCAGCTCCGTCGGTATTGCGACAAGGAAACAACATATTTTGCCAATATTCCCATCCAATTTGTTCGTGATATTTTTCAAAGGGGAGTCTCTTTCCACATTCTTTTACACCACTTATTTTCTTTTGTTTTATCTTTTGTGCTTGCTTTAACTTAGTCGTAGTGGGGACACTGCTAGAAATATGTGTGGGGAGGGAATTTTAAATTATGCTTATTACTTGGCTGTGCTTATAACTGCTTATAATTATAGAAGAACTTTAATTTTTTGCTGATTTAGGGGCTATATAAAATTTTTTTATTATGACAACTAATGATTGAATCAATTCGTTGTTAATAATTGGATTCTGCTGAAAATTAGCATTGAAGTTCTGTGATGCAGATTGTCATATCATGCTTTTGGGACTTTTGCACCCAACTTTAAAACATCATGCTTTTTTACTGCTTTAATTCCGATAACTTTCACTACTTACATAATTACAACTTTTGCTCGCTAATAGAATAGAATTCTATTTAGTCATTAGTACTCGTTCATTCTCTATGGGTTTGACATTCGGAGTCCTAATTATACTCCACTTTTATTGCGAGTTACGATCAGCTGCACTTGCCTGAGTCACAACAGCGGGCCTATACCGGCCCTACTCCCTAGACCGATCACCAGTCTCATTGCACAAGAGGAATGAAACACAAGTTGGGTGTCCCAAGAACACATCCTGATACGCTACCATCTCTGATCATTGGATAAGGCATCCTCCCCATTCACAGAATTACCATCTCCGATCACCGGAGTAAGGTACCGTCCCGTGCACAAGGACGATATTCCCCATACCTAGGAATGGCCAAGATTGTCCCCACGTCAGACGTGGAGTCCTGGAGCCTCGTCGGATAACCACTCCACCCTTAGGTCCCACAGGTCAGCGACTATCTCCAAACCACTCCATACCGTCGGTCCTGGAGCTCGGTTCCATTCACCTACTCCAAACTACCTCAGGTACACCAACCTCGGGTAAACCGACCCGGCTATCACCACTGATAAACAGAGTATCGACAGTAATATTTGCTATTACCGTCTAGGGATTTACAATCCTTTAATTAGAGGGCATCACCTTTGACTCTAAGACCACACATTAGTCACACTCACAGATATTATATCAAATCAACCAGTACATAGATATCAGCACATTAATCATAATGTCAATAGATCACAATTAAGCAGCATATAAATCATTCCTAGCATTGCAAAGGCAACTGTCAACTAATCACACTATCACATAAGTCAAACAAGCACATAAACCATACCAAGCATAAACCTATATTGGTCGATAGGTCTACGACGACTATCCTTAGCCACCGCATATTGCAACCCCTCTCCTAAAGTGTTGCTGATATCAACCCCTAGTAGGGTTTGAGGTCCCTTACGCATGCTAACAGTACTACTCTACTATCTATTTTCCCTAGTGATTATGGTATCTTTCCCCTCACCTGGCACTCCTAGCTAAGCTCCTAAGCTTTGACCCTCGACCACTATCTGTGCTCCTACCTTGGTTACCCTTCTCTCAGACTTAAGGATTTCCAACTAAGAGTCCTCTGATGCACATGATCCTAACTTGAAGCAAATGCAGAGCATACTTACTCCTTAGAGGAAGTTATAAGAGAGAGAAGAGAGTTTGGTGCGAAGAATGAAGGGAGGGCGAAAGCCTATTTATAGGCAACCTTTGGTCCATCGCGTCGCGATCAAGCCACGTGTCAGTAATCAAACGGTTGTGATAACCGATATGCCTCGTGTCGCAACTGCCCTTTCTCTAAGGTCCCTCGCGTCGCGATGGTCACGTTCCGAAAAATATCTAGTTTTCGTCCTTCTAGAAGATTCTAGGGAATTCCACGTCTTTTTAGGGTATTCTAAGCCTTTTCTAAGGATTCTATATCTTTCCTAGGGTTTATGGGTTCCACTTAAGCCTATTTTATTCATAATTAAGGTTTTTAACACTCATTTCTTACCTAATTACCTATCTAATTATACTTTTAATATTATTCAGGATTATTTGAAAATTTAGGATGTCACAAGAGAATCCAGAAGATCATCCATGGCCCCTTCCACCAATGGATGTCCTACACGCAGATATTGAACCATTGAATCGTGTTTCCAAAAACTTTTCGTTATACTTTTTGTAAACCCACACTACGAGAGCAAACACAAACTTGAAAAGTTTCGTACGTGTGTTTCTTAAGTGCATTCGCACTTCCAGACGCAACTTAGACTCAAAATCTTATAGATTAAGCCATTTTCTATAAACCTGTAAAACCTTTTGGTGGTAAGCTATAAAAAAATGCATGAAACTAAAGACAAAGGGATAAGAGAATCACATAACATATTTATCCTGGTTCACTTTCCAACTGAAAGTTACGTCCAGTCTTTCGCCTGAAGGATTATTCCACTAACCAAACTAAGTACACTCTACAAGTATCTACTAGCCCACCTGACTATACTAGTAGCAAACTTAAGGCAAAACAATAACTATGTGCCCCTTAAATACAAAGTCATAACTTGGCTTTACAAAGGATACAAACATAAATAAATAGTTTGAAATACAATACAATACAGTATCTCTTAACAAGATAGGATGAATTTAAAGCTCAATGATTTGAAATAACTCACAAAAGAGAGGAAATAAAAAGAACACTTTAAATGAAAGAATCAAAGGAACAACAAAACAAAGAATGTGAAATAAATTTTGCAGAGCTTTAGCACTTTGAATGTCTGTTGTTCTTCTTGATTATTCAATCACCCTTATATTTATAGCCAATGATGAATAGTTCTGTTAAGACTAGTCTATTTCCAGTTGTGAAATTTTTTCTTTCTTTTCTAAGAGGCATTAATGTTATGTTTTTTGGCTTGTCTTTCTCTTTGGTAGTGGTAGTCTTTCTCCATATTAGGTGGCTACTTTTAAGAAAATGTGTACTATCCTATGGAAGATGTACTTTCACTACAATGTCTGCTTCCAAGCTTTCCTTTTCATTCTTAGACAAGAATAATCCACTGCGCCGAATTTCGATTCTAACAATGCTTAAAATTGATTATGATAATGCGTAAAAGTGTTATTGATAAGTGCATCATTTGATGAAACTAGATGAACTAAAAACCCACGCGCGATAACTCCTATAACGCTTTTTCGAGAAGCGTTATCTAGAAATGACACTCTAATATCACTTTCCTGGGAAAGTGCTATCTGGATGTGACACTTTGGATAATGCTTATTTAAACAAGTGTTATCCAAATTTTTATTCATTTTTTGATGTGACACTTTGGATTGTTTTTTTTTTAAATTATTCGTTTTTGTGACTTCCTCATAAATTAAAATATAAAAATAGCACACAGAAAAATTATACAACAAAGTAGAATGCATCATAAGAATAATTATACAACATCATTGATCGTTATCCCTTTGTTAGATTTTGAACTTTCTTTGTCAGCTTTTAAACTGTCTGTTTATTATAATTGACAACGAATGGCAGATTGATCGCTATCCCTTCATCATGATCCTTTCGCATATACATAACATCATCTATGGTTGGATCATTAAGGGCTTGTGTTGTCCCAAAGTAAAGATCATCCTCAGTACTTGTATCCTCGTGTTCACTATCATTTCTGTGTTGATCAATTACTTTATTGGTCTGAAGCACAATAGACCAATTTTCATCGGTAGGATCAGTGACATAAAACACTTGTTGAACCTGTGATACTATGATAAAGAGCTTGTCTTTGTATCCCACCATATTAAGGTCCACCGACATGAACCCCAACTCATCCACCTAAACGTCATTATTGTTGTCAACCCACTTGCAACCAAACACAGATAGTTGGAACATTGTGTAATCTTATCTCTCATATGTGTTTAATTACTCCAAAATATGACATGTTCTCATATTGAAGGGTTCTGTCTTTCACACTTGGGATATGCATAGATTCAGCTACCAGGTGACACCACTGTTTTGCATCGTGCTCTGACCATCTTTTTTTTTTTGTATAAAATGAGTACCTATTAATTATGTAACCAATGTAAGAAAAAACATGTAACCTTGGACATCTTGCCAACCATATCAATCTATAAGAAATTGGCGTGTAGTCTTAGACCCTTTAAAAGAAAATCTTCAATAATGTTCTCTCAACCACCAGATAAGACTTTGATTGTGATATTTGCTTATCCAATTTTCACTCCTATATGGGTTCGATCTCTTAAGTATGTCCTTGTGTTTTCCAACATACGGCTCAACCTCATCGTCATTGTGAAGAACATACAAGTGTACTTACTCCCATTCCGTCCTCGTTATTGTCACTTTTTGATTATCATTAGTCCCTTCCCCTTATATCCTTCCCAATTGTCAAGACTCTCGAAGTCCAATTGAATTGGTATTAGAAAGGTATTCGGTACAAAAATCAATAACTTCCTTGATTGTATACATTTCAATGATACAACCCTATAGTTGGCTTTGATTCATCACATATCCCTTATAAATCTTCTTGCAATGCTCAACCGAGTGCATCCATCTCATATAGGTCGGACCACATAATTGTATCTCTCTAACTAGATGAATGTTTAAATGAATCATTATATCAAAGAATAAAGGTGGGAAGTCCATGGGGTGTCAGCTCAATGGTAAGAGCTTGGTCTTATAACCCCAAGGGACATGGTTCAAATCCCCTTGGGGACAGTTGTAACATGGCCATTAGCGCCACTGAAATAATAATATATCATCTTCTCACACCCTTTTTGAATTAAAAAAAAGAAGAATGAAGGTGGGAAATACTTATGAACCTCACACAGAGTGACAACAATTTCTCTTTGCAATGCTGGCAATTTTCCTTTCCTGTACGCATCGTATGCCTCAACACCTAACTCCCACATATGTTGCAAGTCTTCAATAAAAGGAGCCAAGTATATGCCTATATCATTGTCTGGTTGTTTTGGACCCGATATTAACATAAACAACATCATGAACTTCTGCTCCATGCATAGCCATGGAGCTAGATTATAAATTATTAGAATCACTGACCATGTACTGTGGGAGCTACTTTGCATACCATGCAGGTTCATTCCGTCAGTAGACAATATGCAAGACATCTTGCTTCTACTCCAAAATCAGTGTATTCATGATCAACTTTCTTCCACTAAGGAGAATCTGCAGGGTGTCAAAGCATTCAATATGTAACCCTTTCATTTGCATGCCACGTCAAGTGTTTTGCAACTTCCACACTACTATACATGCACCTAAATCTTGAGATTATGGGGAAATACCATAAAACCTTCATGGTATACTCTTTCTTCTTATACCATGAGGCTTTACACTTAGGACACATGTTTAACAATACATATTCATTTCAAAACAAGGTGCAATTGTTAACCCATCCCGAATTGATTGAAACCGCACAACTAAGAGTTCTTACTTATCAATTCTAGATGCTATTGCAATAGACGGTCACAATAATTCAAACAGTGCAGGGTCATAGGTTCTAAGGCAACTACGTCAAGCTACCACAAGATTTAAGCTCACTATATCCAAAGTGACCTTCGCATTTCCTTTATGTTCAATTTGGATGTGTTGGTTTTATAACCGCGTGGGAGAATTTGATTTTTCTTGAAGTTTCAACCTTCTTGTTGCATGAGGGGAAATTGATTGCTTGTTAAGTATTGCATTAACCTAATTGTGCTTTTTGATTGGCTAGCTCCCATTGTGGAGGACGCCCTTACCTTCAACATTTTAATTCTAAGTCAATACAACAGGTCATTGGTGACTCCTTCTACATCATTATACCTTAATTTGATTTAATGATGGATATTCAACAAGTTATTATTGTTCTACTACTTCTTCTCAATACATTTGCAGAGTTCTTCAACCTATGAGATGATCTTTGTTGCTATGTTTAAGATCTCCAATTGGTTTTTCCAGTATTAACATTTCATGCTTTTGCTTTCACCTTTAGGATATTTTCTTCTCAAACCTTCCATCCTTGAGGTATGTTCACTTAAAAAAGGCTCACCATACAATCTATATTAAATAATTTTTTTTTATTATGGTATCAAAGCATAATGTAACACCCTAACTCTAATTAGGGGATTACTTACTAATTAAAGATTGAAAACTTCACCTGGAAAATTTTCTCAAATATAACAACCTTAAGATATAAATAAAACCTTGTTTAAAAGACCTGTTTGACTTGGCAAGAAATATTTCAAAGACCCAAACATGACACATATATCTATCAGAGTTTCAAAAGCGGAATAACTCTATCATTTACATCTCTTTTTACAAAAAGACCACAAGATGAAACAAATATAACCTATACATTATTTTCTAATTGCAAAGGACTCAACCTAGAGATAAGGACTCTGACTCGTGATCCGGTGACTCAATGTCTTGCCGAGGGCAAGACCGAACACACTTTGTGCTCTGAACCTCCTCCATCAAGTGTACCTGAAAACAACGCCCCAACGGTGAGTTTATAAAACTCAGTAATATAGACTTAGAAGAAAAAAATGCTTTTACCGTTGTTTCCAGCCATACACGTGTACTACGTATGGAAAATCCTCCCTGACAACATATACTTAACATATAATAATACTATGGCCTAATCTTAACATCAACTTCAGTCATTCAGTCAACCTCAACATAACTTGCTTCAAGAGCATTCATTTGCAAGGTAACATAATTCATACACATAACATACAAACACATAATTCATATAAGTTTCTGATTTTTAATGTACCCCCTTGGACCTAAACTCATTTGCAACTGAGCAATGATCCGATTTATGATGATCGACCAAGGGAGTCCCCGTCGAAATACGCTTGTAAGGATTCACAACCGACAGACCGGTCGCCTAGGTGCACCTTCGGACAACCAACATTCCATAGACAATCAAATCAAACATAATGGGCCTCTTTGTAAGTCTTTTATCGCAACACCCGGGTTATTGGACTTTACTGTCTAGCCCAGTGGCTTACCCCACTGGTGACCCCGCAATGCCACATCACGTAATTGTGTTCTTTATCGCACCCGGGTTATTAAACTTTATTGTCCAGCCCAGTGGCTTACTGGTGAGCCCGCAATGCCACATCACGTAATTGTGTTCTTTATCGCACTCGGGTTACTGAACTTTATTGTCCAGCCCAGTGGCTTACCCCACTGGTGAGCCCGCAATGCCACATCACCCATCAGTGCCTATGCAAATCAGACAATTCCAAACATGTAATTCGTAATACATGACATCAAACCTTATTCGTCATTTCCCTTATTTTTTTTTGAATACAAGTCTATTAATATAGCCCTGACCTCAATTTTAGTATTAAGCCTCTTTCTTTTTAAGCCATTGCATAAGCAATACATCATAAAAGCATAAAGAAAAAAGAAAATAAAATAAAATCTGTCCAGGGGAGCACGGCCGTGCTCCTCCAATTCCCTATTTCCCTTCACAAACAGAACAAAACACGGCCGTGGTGGCCTGTCAGTCCAAAAATCCTGCATTTCTAACTTTGTTCCTCATTCTAAATCTTTTCCAAACCAATCCTAACACCAATGGAATAGTTTCAAGACAAAATTAAGTCAAGTTTCAAACATAGGAAAATGGATGAACTCGCATATAACTCACGAACAACAGCAGATCCTACCACATTTAACTCCATTACATATACATATCCATATGTATTTAAACAAACATTCTAAATTTCCTTTTAACCATTATCTTATCTTAATATTCAAGTGTGAGCATCAATCCATGTAAAGGCATACATATACATATACGCATATACACATTTATCATGCTTAGAAACACAATGCATGCTTGGTTCTCGAATTGATGAGCATAAAAGGTCTATGCAAGTTGAACATTAAGGAAGCATACATTCTAACTCAAGCATCATGACAAATATCGGTGGATGCTTCTAAAACCTCCATCTTTCATGTAAGTATGTAATCTATTCATGGATGGAATTGAAATCAATCACATGAAAAACCAAGCGAGAGAAATTAGTTCACGGCTACTAAATCATAAATCTCAAACTTATCCAAAAATTACAAAATTTAATGTGGAAGATCCTAACACACATATAAATCATCTCCAAGTGGTCCCATGTGAAAATCGCAATTCGATAATTCTCAATAATTCCAAACAGAAACAGACTTTTCATTGAAGATATCTAATCACCCAATCCTTCATCTTCAAATAACAAGTATTTCATGCACAATAGGCTACGAAACTTCAAGCAAAAACAACATAATTACTATCAACAAACTATTCAAGCTTCCATGCATGTCCCATAAGTATATGATAGGTTCTAACTCAAATTTTTAAGCCAATCAACTACATAAACATTCAATTTCATGCATCACACATTAGAATCGTCAAAACGCTTGTCACCATCCCATCCCAAAACAAAAACTGACTGATTTTATTCATTATGAGAACACAATATTAACCACCTAATAACAAAAAATCACTTGTCATACAGTTCATTGCTCCTGCTATTATTGTGCTTTAACTCTAAACAGATTGATACAGGACTTTCAAGGCTATGCAACAACTATATTTAACATGCATGCACGTACGTATCAATTACACGACATAAATAAATCATCCAGTTTAATTCCATGAAAGATTTTGATAACAGCATCAACACAACAAGTGAGTGAAAAATACAATATGTAATCTACTACAAACCAAATATACTTTAGTACAAGCACATGATAATTATGTTTATATTTATTAGAGCAGATTATAGACACTTTGTTCAATCTTTTTTTTTCCTTCCTAAACCATAATTAATCATTGATAAGTTTTTCTTGGGAAATAAGAAAAAACAGTACAACAAATCTAAAATTTACTTAAGCTTCCCCATGAATGGCTTCCATGTGAAACTAGAACTAGTATACAAATCCTAACCAAGAAGAAAATAAGGAATAAAACTATCCCAGACAGAGTAATTTCCCATCTCAAGGACCAAGCTGTTACCAACATCATCTGTCATTATTTTCTCATGTGACTTTAGGACTAGCATATATAGAATAGAAATTAAAGAGTCTCTAATAAATGGATTGATGGCTCCAAGCACAACTACATCAAATAGAAGTTTCAATCATTATGGTTAGAGACAAGGAGAATGCAGTTTCAAAGGGCATAAAACCCAAGTAACTTTGCATATATGGGTAAAAACTAGATACTCGAAAGTGAAGGTGATCTAGGTCCAATATTTACTCATTCATCAACAACCGGCACAACAGTTGGTTGGTAGCAGCAGTAACATAGTGAAAATAGAAGAATCTCTTTCTTTTTAAGAAAAATAATTATGGATTAGATAATACATTACAAATAGTATACAAAAGCTATATGCATTGCATGTTAAGAGCAACATCAAATTCTAGTCTATTGCAAGGGATGCATTCTATAGCGATGCAAGACCCTACCATCAGGAATGAATAACATGAACAAAATAACCTGAAACAGAATCAGAAAATGAATGCAACCAAGAACTAAAAATTAGATCAAAGCTTTCAATACTAACACTTTTATATTATAAGAAAAGACTTTCCAATTCTTGAATCATTATTGTTTATCAAATACCAAAATATCTAATATATGACAAAGGTTGCGGTTTCTCCAAGAATATCCCATAATACTCTCGTAGTCCTGTAACTACTTTGATCATCAAATTCGTTCTTCCAGAACTTTCGTAATGAGCTTCCAGCTGTAGCAGAGTTTAACGTGGCCACTATACTTAACTGCATCTAGGTATGCACTCCGTGGACCTAGGCAGGCTAGAGTGGCTTCGGAGGCGACCAAATCCCCTCACTATGGCCAAGTGTATGTATATATGTATATATATATATATATATATATATATATATATATATATATATATATATATACATACTGTGGACTTAGGCAGAGGGAGTGGCTCCCAATCTCACGACCTGAACTATCACTGGACTATCAGTACGGAATCTGGCAATGTACTTAGGAATAGATACGTATATGAGGATGTCTCGCAAAAAGAGTACATGCCTCTAATATTTCCTGCAATTCTTCATCCTTCTCGTTCCTTAGATGAATCCTTGAGGTGGCCTACCTCAATAATTCACCAAAAGAACTTAGAAAACTTAGACTTACAGACATAACTGACTCTTTCCTAAACCGGATCACCTCTAGACTCAACTGATTCACAGTCCGAGAGGGTCGAACTGCTCTGATACCATAATGATTGAAACTTCTATTTGATGTAGTTGTGCTTGGAGCCATCAATCCATTTATTAGAGACTCTTTAATTTCTATTCTATATATGCTAGTCCTAAAGTCACATGAGAAAATAATGACAGATGATGTTGGTAACAGCTTGGTCCTTGAGATGGGAAATTACTGCATGCAGGATAGTTTTATTCCTTATTTTCTTCTTGGTTAGGATTTGTATACTAGTTCTAGTTTCACATGGAAGCCATTCATGGGGAAGCTTAAGTAAATTTTAGATTTGTTGTACTGTTTTTTCTTATTTCCCAAGAAAAACTTATCAATGATTAATTATGGTTTAGGAAGGAAAAAAAAAGATTGAACAAAGTGTCTATAATCTGCTCTAATAAATATAAACATAATTATCATGTGCTTGTACTAAAGTATATTTGGTTTGTAGTAAATTACATATTGTATTTTTCACTCACCTGTTGTGTTGATGCTGTTATCAAAATCTTTCATGGAATTAAACTGGATGATTTTATTTATGTCGTGTAATAGATACGTACGTGTATGCATGTTAAATATAGTTGTTGCATAGCCTTGAAAGTCCTGTATCAATCTGTTTAGAGTTAAAGCACAATAATAGCAGGAGCAATGAACTGTATGACAAGTGATTTTTTGTTATTAGGTGGTTAATATTGTGTTCTCATAATGAATAAAATCAGTCAGTTTTTGTTATGGGATGGGATGGTGACAAGCGTTTTGACGATTCTAATGTGTGATGCATGAAATTGAATGTTATGTAGTTGATTGGCTTAAAAATTTGAGTTAGAACCTATCATATACTTATGGGATATGCATGGAAGCTTGAATAGTTTGCTGATAGTAATTATGTTGTTTTTGCTTGAAGTTTCGTAGCCTATTGTGCATGAAATACTTGTTATTTGAAGATGAAGGATTGGGTGATTAGATATCTTCAATGAAAAGTATGTTTCTGTTATGGTATCAAAGTTTGTTTCTCTCTGATTCTCAGCAGCCACAAAAGGTAAGGAGAAGCAAAATCAGAAAAGGAATTGAAAAACAGAAATAGAAAGGAAGAAGAGGAAGAGAGAAAGAGAGAGGGTGGTGCGATCATGAATGAGAAGGAGGAAGAAGAAGGGGCCGTGCCAGCCCAAGAGAGGAGGCTGCCTTGGCGTTGCGGAGGAAGGAAGGCCGCGAGTTAGAGAGAGAGAGGGAGTCGCGAACGAAGGGAAGAAGAAGAAGAAACAGGGCGCGGCAGCCCTGGAGGTGAGACGTGGTGGCGCGCCGGCGAGAGGAAGGAGGGTCGAACAAGATGAGACCGAGAATCAGAAAGAGAAGTCGAGAGAGAGAGAGATTGAGAGAGAGGACCGAGAGAGGGATTCAAAGAAAGGATAGCTCGAAAATGATGGTGAGGAAGGATTCAGACTTGTTTGGGTTTTGATTGAAGAAGTTGGAAGCTTGGGTCAAGCTTTAATGGAGGTTAGGGTTTTTAGACAAGAAGAAAGGAGCTTGCATGTGCCAAATTCGTGATGAGGATGAGAAATCTAAACTCAAAGGATGGAAGGAAGAAGAATGGGGATTTTTGGAGCTCAAATCCCTAACTTGGGATTATTCAGTAACATAGACTTCCCCAAAACCTCCCTTAGAGTGTGCTAGGTTTTATTATTAATTTTATTAGTTCAATAATTAGCTTATTAGTCATCTTGAATGGTCTTGTATGGGGTTTGGTGAAATAGGGTTGGACGATCGCTTTGACCCCCCCTTAAACCAATGTTTGATGTTTGTTCTGTCGTGAGCTCCATCGAGCCTCATTCGGATTATTTATGTGATTGCTATGTTTGCTAAAATGTATGAATTAGATTCTGAAATGGCTCGACACCCGAGCTAGCCTATTTGTATGAGTTTGGGCTCCAAGACACTTATTTTAGGTGCAATGAATGACATATGATGAATTTAATCTTATGAGTATTGTCCTAGGTGTGAGGATTATTGTTGATGTTGCTGTTGAACCTAGAAGAGTTTGATTCCTAAATTTGTGAAATAACATGTTAAAAGTTCTATTAGTTTGGTCCCTTGTTGTGCCCTTGATTCATGATGCATTTATATGTAATTTTGTCTTGAAACTATTTCATTGGTGTTAGGATTGGTTTGGAAAGGATTTAGAATGAGGAACAAAGTTAGAAATGCAGGATTTTTGGACTGACAGGCCACCACGGCCGTGCCAGGAAGCACGGTCTGGCCGTGTTTTGTTCTGTTTGTGAAGGAAAATAGGGAATTGGAGGAGCACAGCCGTGCTCCCCTGGACAGATTTTATTTTATTTTCTTTCTTCTTTACGCTTTTATGATGTATTGCTTATGCAATGGCTTAGAAAGAAAGAGGCTTAATACTAAAATTGAGGTCAGGGCTATATTAATAGACTTGTATTCAAAAAAAAAATAAGGGAAATGACGAATAAGGTTTGATGTCATGTATTACGAATTACGTGTTTGGAATTGTCTGATTTGCATAGGCACTGATGGGTGATGTGGCATTGCGGGCTCACCAGTGGGGTAAGCCACTGGGCTGAACAATAAAGTTCAGTAACCCGGGTGCGATAAAGAACACAATTACGTGATGTGGCATTGCGGGCTCACCAGTGGGGTAAGCCACTGGGCTGGACAATAAAGTTTAGTAACCCGGGTGTGATAAAGAACACAATTACGTGATGTGGCATTGCGGGCTCACCAGTGGGGTAAGCCACTAGGCTGGATCAAAGTCCAAGAACCCGGTGTTGCGATAAAGACTTACAAAGAGGCCCATTATGTTTGATTTGATTGTCTATGGAATGTTGGTTGTCAGAAGGTGCACCTAAGCGGCGATGCATCGGTTGTGAATCCTTACAAGCGTATTCCGACGGGGACTCCCTTGGTCGATCATCATAAATCGGATCATTGCTCAGTTGCAAATGAGTTTAGGTCCAAGGGGGTACATTAAAAATCAGAAACTTGTATGAATTATGTGATTGTATGTTATGTGTATGAATTATGTTACCTTACAAATGAATGCTCTTGAAGCAAGTTATGTTGAGGTTGACTGAATGACTGAAGTTGATGTTAAGATTAGGCCATAGTATTATTATATGTTAAGTATATGTTGTCAGGGAGGATTTTCCATACGTAGTACACGTGTATGGTGAAACAACGGTAAAAGCATTTTTTCTTCTAAGTCTATATTCAGTTTTATAAACTCACCAGTTGAAGCGTTGTTTTCAGTACACTTGATGGAGGAGGTTGAGCCTGGCGTGTTCGGTCTTGCCCTCGGCAAGACATTGAGTCACCGAATCACGAGTCAGAGTCCTTATCTCTAGGTTGAGTCCTTTGCAATTAGAAAATAATTTATAGGTTATATTTGTTCCATCTTGTGGTCTTTTTGTAAAAAGAGATGTAAATGATAGAGTTATTCCGCTTTTGAAACTCTGATAGATATATGTGTCATGTTTGGGTCTTTGAAATATTTCTTGCCAAGTCAAACAGGTCTTCAAAAGCGGAATAACTCTATCATTTACATCTCTTTTTACAAAAAGACCACAAGATGAAACAAATATAACCTATACATTATTTTCTAATTGCAAAGGACTCAACCTAGAGATAAGGACTCTGACTCGTGATCCGGTGACTCAATGTCTTCTTGAGGGCAAGACCGAACATGCTTTGTGCTCAACCTCCTCCATCAAGTGTACCTGAAACAACGCCTAACGGTGAGTTTATAAAACTCGATAATATAGACTTAGAAGAAAACATGCTTTACGTTGTTTCCGACCATGCTGGCGTGTGCTACATATGGAAAATCCTCCCTGACAACATATACTTAACATATAGTAATACTATGGCCTAATCTTAACATCAACTTCAGTCATTCAGTCAACCTCAAACATAACTTGCTTCAAGAGCATTCATTTGCAAGGTAACATAATTCATACACATAACATACAATCACATAATTCATACTAGTTTCTGATTTTGAATGTACCCCCTTGGACCTAAACTCATTTGCAACTGAGCAATGATCCGATTTATGATGATCGACCAAGGGAGTCCCCGTCGGAATACGCTGGTAAGGATTCACAACCGACAGACCGGCCGCCTAGGTGCACCTTCGGACAACCAACATTCCATAGACAATCAAATCAAATATAATGGGCCTCTTTGTAAGTCTTTTATCGCAACACCGGTTCTTGGACTTATCGTCTGTCAGCCCAAAGGGCTTACCCCCACCGGGTGAGCCCGCAATGCCACATCACGTAATTGTGTTCTTTATCGCACCTGGGTTACTGAACTTTATTGTCCAGCCCAATTGTGTTCTTTATCGCACCCGGGTTACTGAACTTTATTGTCCAGCCCAGTGGCTTACCCCACTGGTGTGCCCGCAATGCCACATCACCCATCAGTGCCTATGCAAATCATACAATTCCAAACATGTAATTCGTAATACATGACATCAAACCTTTTTCGTCATTTCCCTTATTTTTTTTCTTTGAATACAAGTCTATTAATATAGCCCAGACCTCAATTTTAGTATTAAACCTCTTTCTTTTTAAGCCATTGCATAAGCAATACATCATAAAAGCGTAAAGAAGAAAGAAAATAAAATAAAATCTGTACAGGGGAGCACGGCCGTGCTCCTCCAATTCCCTATTTTCCTTCACAAACAGAACAAAACACGGCCAGGCCGTGCTTCCTGGCACGGTCGTGGTGGCATGTCAGTCCAAAAATCCTGCATTTCTAATTTTGTTCCTCATTCTAAATCCTTTCCAAACCAATCCTAACACCAATGGAATAGTTTCAAGACAAAATTACATATAAATGCATCATGAATCAAAGGCACAACAAGGGACCAAACTAATAGAACTTTTAACATGTTATTTCATAAATTTAGGAATCAAACTCTTCTAGGTTCAACAGCAACATCAACAATAATCCTCACACCTAGGACAACACTCACAAGATTAAATTCATCATATGTCATTCATTGCACCTAAAATAAGTGTCTTGGAGCCCAAACTCATACAAATAGGCTAGCTCGGGTGTCGAGCCATTTCAGAATCTAATTCATACATTTTAGCAAACATAGCAATCACATAAATAATCTGAATGAGGCTCGATGGAGCTCACAACAGAACAAACATCAAACATTGGTTTAAGGGGGGTTGGGGGCAGCCGTCCAACCCTATTTCAGTCAAACTCCATACAAGACCATTCAGTGTGACTAATAAGCTAATTATTGAACTAATAAAATTAATAATAAAACCTAGCACACTCTAAGGGAAGTTTTGGGGGAAGTCTATGTTACCTGAGCAACCCCAAGTTAGGGATTTGAGCTCCAGAAATCCACTTCCATGATTCTGAGCTCTAGTTCACCTTCTCCATCAATCAAAACCCACATGTAAAGCTGTCATCTTCTTCTTCTTCCATTCGATTTTTGTCTCCCTCAGTCTCTCAGCCACGTTCGGTTCTTCTTATTCTTCTCTCTCTCCCTCGTGTGATCTCCTCCTTCCTCAGCCTCGGTCTTCTCTCTCTCTCTTAGCAGCCGCTTCTGCTTCTCCTGATGGCTGTCAGTCAGACGCCCAGGCCATGGTGGCCTCTCCTCCTTCCTTCCCTTCTTTCTCCTCTTTCTCGGTCTCTCACTCTATCTCTCTCAGTCGCTGTCCAACTCTCTCTCTCCAGCACCTCTCCTCTCTCGGCCCTGAACAGGGCGCTCGGTGGTGCGCCGTCGCGGCCACCACCCCTTTTCCCTCTCACGATCGCACACCCTCACCTCTTCTCTCTTCGTTCTTTTCTTTCTTTCCCTTTCTTCTTCTTTCCCTTTTTTCTGATTCTGTTCCCTTCTTTCTGCGTAGAAGTCACACATGGGAGGGGTAAGTGAGGGGTGAGGGGGTACTAGGGTGGAGACATAAGAAAAGTGGTGTATGGTGGGTCATTGTCATAATTTATTAGAAATTATCCAATGAACCCCTATTTAATTATCATAATTTACTTTTAGGTCCTTAAATTAACCTTAGGTAAATTAATCAATTAAAACCACTCATAATTAAGTAGTCTCACATTTCCTAAATCATTGGGAAAGTTACTATTTTACCCCTTAGTTCCTAATTGGTTTTAAATTACTAAATTAAGGCAATGAACCATATTTAATCCTTAGGGATTAAATCTCGTTTTCACTTCGGATTTCCTAATAATTAGGCTTAGAGAATTTGAGATGTTACATTACTCTCCACCTTTTAGGAATTTTGCCCCCAAAATTCTCCTTACTATCTAACATGATCCTCACGCAGGTTCTATTTCCTGTGCTTCCGCTGCGAACTCTAATCCTACTCTACTTCAAATAAGCAGTTTCGTTTCCTAATTATTCTAAATAGTCGAAATCTCGAAAAGAAATTAATGGCTACTGTAGGTCGAATATACGGATAATTCGGTGATTTAGTTAACCGATCACAAATTAAGCCTTATTCCTAATAAGAGGTTTATTAAGTCAAGACAGAGTTTTTGATTGGCCAACAGGATCACTTCACACACCGACTATTGAATCTAGCGTAGACATTAACATCCCCGAATTTCCGGTGATTTAGCTGTGACTAATACCTTTCCTTAGGCTAGGTATCCCGCTAAGGTCACTATGCCTAGGCGGCTTAAAGTTTCTTAACAAACTAGGGCTTTCCCAGCTTCAAGGTTCCCTAATTATAACTGAGGTATTTACAAGTCTGGTTTTACGTCATCCCTTTATTGCTTCGGAAGTTACTAAGGTGTTCTGACACGAAAGTGTTATAGGTTCTCTAGAGGCTTCGAGGTTCCCAATCAACCTAGGATCCATCCATAATGGTTAGATCCAACAATCTTGATTAATTAACAAGTGTTGGAACCTAAACGATTACGAACACCCATCCCGAATTGATTGAAACCGCACAGCTAAGAGTTCTTACTTATCAATTCTAGATGCTATTGTAATAGACGGTCACAATAATTCAAACAGTGCAGGGTCATAGGTTCTAAGGCAACTACGTCAAGCTACCACAAGATTTAAGCTCACTATATCCAAAGTGACCTTCGCATTTCCTGCTTTAGAATCGTCTCTCTTCTCAGGTTCATAACATTCTAGGTAACTCTAGCAACTTCCTAACATAAGCCCTGGTCGTTAACACAATATGGAGGGTTAAGACTCTCAGTACATCTGCGGGATATAGGTGAACTAAAATCAATTACACAAATGATAGGCAGTACCCAATTCAAAATCATGCAATAAGAATTTCAAAGAACACTTTTTAACTTAGATCCAAATCGAATGGTGATTTGAAACCACTTGAACATATTTAAATGGAATTCAAGACACAATCAAGTCAAGTTTCAAACATAGGAAAATGGATGAACTCGCATATAACTCATGAACAACAGCAGATCCTACCACATTTAACTCCATTACATACACATATCCATATGTATTTAAACAAACATTCTAAATTTCCTTTTAACCATTCTCTTATCTTAATATTCAAGTGTGAGCATCAATCCATGTAAAGGCATACATATACATATACACATATACACATTTATCATGCTTAGAAACACAATGCATGCTTGGTTCTCAAATTGATGAGCATAAAAGGTCTATACAAGTTGAACATTAAGGAAGCATGCATTCTAACTCAAGCATCATGACAAATATCGGTGGATGCTTCTAAAACCTCCATCTTTCATGTAAGTATGTAATCTATTCATGGATGGAGTTGAAATCAATCACATGAAAAACCAAGCGAGAGAAATTAGTTCACGGCTACTAAATCATAAATCTCAAACTTATCCAAAAATTACAAAATTTAATATGGAAGATCCTAACACACATATAAATCATCTCCAAAGGACACAAGTATAAAATGAAAAACTAAACAAAATATTGGAGAATACGAAAACAAATAGATAAAATTACCAATTATATAACCATGTTAAATAAAAGCCAGTAATAAATTGCAAATTGAAACAGACACTTTGCATAAAAAATGAACAATCGAATTCACCACTAATTGCCTCGCTAAGTTGATGCATTCACATAAAATAGCTGAAACAGCATCCCTGAAAACAGATTGCATCCCAGAAACCAACACATCAGAAGCAAAACTATGAAATTCAACAAGTAGATAACCAAGACAGTCAAGGACAAACTTTGACAGAATCGATGCTACCTTATTCACTTTATGTTAGTGTTTGCTAAACTCATTTCTCATACTGGTAGTTGAAATTTCAGTAAAAAGTTTTGTTAATGTTTGAAAGTTAGTGAGATTCTCCCTTGTTAATGTTTCAAGGAGTACCTTAAGACATGGCCTCTGTAGAGTTTGTGCTATCCCTTGTGGCTCATGCTACGTAATAAAAAAAATATATTTATTTAATATAGATTGTATGGTGAGCCTTTTTTAAGTGAACATACCTCAAGGATGGAAGGTTTGAGAAGAAAATATCCTAAAGGTGAAAGCAAAAGCATGAAATGTTAATACTGGAAAAACCAATTCGAGATCTTAAACATAGCAACAAAGATCATCTCATAGGTTGAAGAACTCTGCATATGTATTGAGAAGAAGTAGTAAAACAATAATAACTTGTTGAATATCCATCATTAAATCAAATTAAGGTATAATGATGTAGAAGGAGTCACCAATGACCTGTTGTATTGACTTAGAATTAAAATGTTGAAGGTAAGGGCATCCTCCACAATGGGAGCAAGCCAATCAAAAATTTGTACGCACAATTAGGTTAATGCAATACTTAACAAGCAATCAATTCCCCTCATGCAACAAGAAGGTTGAAACTTCAAGAAAAGTCAAATTCTCCCACGCGGTTATAAAACCAACACATCCAAATTGAACATAAAGGAAATGCGAATCTTAACTCAAGCCATCAATACCTCAAGTTTTAAATCTAACCAATATTCATGCTTGGACTCAAAACACAAACACAACACATAAGTCCCTCAGTCACGCAAGTAGAAGGCACTTACCAACACTTTACTGACCAAGGTATATGGATCATACCGATCAGTCTCAAACACATCGAAGCTTACTTCGTCCCTATAACAATTAATTATCATAAGTAGTAAGTGATGAGAAACTTACAACCTCACATGAAACTTATCATTTAAATTACTCACCACCAAAATTAAGTATCATATTAAACATTTGGCGGTTGCTTCTAAATTTTCCAGGTGAAGTTTTCAATCTTTAATTAGTAAGTAATCCCCTAATTAGAGTTAGGGTGTTACATTATGGTATCAGAACAGTTCGACCCTCTCAGACTGTGAGTCAAGTGTGTTTAGAGGTGATCCGGTTTAGAAAAGAGTCAGTTATGTCTGTAAGTCTAAGTTTTCTAAGTTCTTTTGGTGAATTATTGAGGTAGGCCACCTCAAGGATTCATTAAAGGAATGAGGAGGATGAAGATTTGCTGGGAATACTAGAGGCATGTACTCTTTCGTGAGACATTCTCATATATGTAATTACTCCTAAATACAGTTTCAGATTCCGTAATGATCGTCTAGTAGTAGTTCAGGTCGTGAAGGATTTCAGCCACTCTGGCCTGCCTAAGTCCACGAAATGCATGCCTGTCTGCAGTTGAGCTTCGTGGCCACGTTAAACTCTGCTACCACTGGAAGATCATTACAAAAGTTTTGGTATGACGAGGTTGATGATCAAAGTAGTTACGGGACTACGAGAGTATTACAGGATATTCTTGGAGAAACCGCAACTTTTGTGATAGATTAGAAATTTTGGTATTTGATAAACAATAATGATTCAAGAATTGGAAAGTCTTTTCTTATAATATAAAAGTGTTGGTTTTGAAAACCCAAAGTTTGAAAGCTAGAAAACTATTGCGGAAGTTATAAATTAGTAATTGTGAATTAATTTCTTTCGCATTGATTTTCACTTTGCTATTTTCACTCCCACAGGTCCTAGGATCGAAACCTGGCTCTGATACCATTAATGTAACACTTGGGTGATTCATCTAGAATAACCACTCAGACATTAACCATTATGATAAAAGAACATGATAATTAATACATTACAGTAATCCCTGGGACGCAGCCCAATGAAGTATACAAATTTATTACTGGAAAGTCGGAACTGAAGTCTGAAAATCGGACATACTTAACATAAGTTTGCCACACAGGGCTACATAAAAATCCGACATAACAATATAAACCTAATACTACATCAGAGCAAGAAAGCGGAAACATAGAACTGAAGCTGAACCAACCATAGGCACCTCTACTTAGCTTTATCTGAAAAACACATAAAGCAAACAGTGAGATGACGAATCATCTCAATAAGCACCTGCACACAAGTTGGTTAGTTTTACATGAATAATACATTTCCTGAAATCTGATTAAACCAGTAATATTCATCTTGAATTCTGTGAAAACAATGGACCAGGGTAATGGGCATGCTATGGCCCTGGTATAATCCTAAGAACCTGTCTCATAAGGTCCTTATAGGGAATCTGACATAAAAAAATGGACTCAAGCCCATGCCAGGCTGATGAGTCACGCTAGCTCTTCCGCAGGACGTTACACGGAGAAAGCCCTCTGATTGGGTTATACGGAGATTAGCTAAGTCTCCCCCAACCTTCATGATTTTTTTTTTGAAGAATATTACCGTTTTAACCTTAAAACAAGTTGATGTACTAACCAGTCAGTAATGGTCCGCCCTAATTCTGTACTCTGTGGTGGGCTGTAAAATCAATTAAAAATCATTTTCAATAACTAGAGTCTCTTAGCTTTCTAACGCGTGGTCACACGCCTAATTCCGACTTCGTTTGCTATCTCAACGACATTCATAAGAAAAATGTGTTGCTGCAGAAATAACAGGATTCTGCACTAACTAATCAGAAATGTTTCACCCTAATTCTGCACTCTTTGGTGGACTGAAAAATCAATTAAAAATCATTTTCAATAACTAGAGTCTCTTATCTTTCTAACACATGGTCACACGCCTAATTCCGACTTCGTTTGCTATCTCAACGACATTCATAAGAAAAATGTGTTGCTGCAGAAATGACAGGATTCTGCACTAACTAATCAGAAATCTTCCACCCTAATTCTGCACTCTTTGGTGGACTGAAAAATCAATTAAAAATCATTTTCAATAACTAGAGTCTCTTAGATTTCTAACGCATGGTCACACGCCTAATTCCGACTTCGTTTGCTATCTCAACGACATTCATAAGAAAAATGTGATGCTGCAGAAATAACAGGATTCTGCACTAACTAATCAGAAATGTTCCACCCTAATTCTGCACTCTTTGGTGAACTGAAAAATTAATTAAAAATCATTTTCAATAACTAGAGTCTCTTAGCTTTCTAACACATGGTCACACGCCTAATTCCGACTTCGTTTGCTATCTCAACGACATTCATAAGAAAAATGTGTTGCTGCAGAAATAACAGGATTCTGCACTAACTAATCAGAAATGTTCCACCCTAATTCTGCACTCTTTGGTGGACCGAAAAATCAATTAAAAATCATTTTCAATAACTAGAGTCTCTTAGATTTCTAACGCATGGTCACACGCCTAATTCCGACTTCGTTTGCTATCTCAACGACATTCATAAGAAAAATGTGTTGCTGCAGAAATGACAGGATTCTGCACTAACTAATCAGAAATGTTCCACCCTAATTATGCACTCTTTTGTGGACTGAAAAATCAATTAAAAATCATTTTCAATAACTAGAGTCTCTTAGCTTTCTAACGCATGGTC
Source organism: Calophaca sinica (assembly GCA_037113605.1). Lineage (NCBI taxonomy): Eukaryota > Viridiplantae > Streptophyta > Magnoliopsida > Fabales > Fabaceae > Calophaca > Calophaca sinica. The sequence goes on from CM073733.1 coordinate 50,343,570, forward strand.
ACACGCCTAATTCCGACTTCGTTTGCTATCTCAACGACATTCATAAGGAAAATGTGTTACTGTAGAAATAACAACTGGGGAATCTATAGGTATATTCAGTATTTTGAGCATATCTAGAGCTAGGGAGCTCCTATTGAGGTGAAACCAAGCCTTTAGTTCCCTAACATCCAGGGCTACAACTTTCATTAAGGCACTTAAGTCTAATTCGGTCAGGAAAACCTAGTGGCATCTCTCTTAAGTATTCTAACAAACACTTAGCATGCATAGAGCCCTGTTTTTTCTGCAATGCAGTAAGAGCTACGAATTTATGCCAAAAATACCAATCCAGCCAATTTCAATCAACGACAGCAGCCACAAAACATCATATAATCATAGCAATGAAGTGCAAATCAAGTAAAACAAATAGCATGCTTCAAACACATCATCAAATCATCATAATCATCAAAATTCCACCAAAAACCCATTTCCCCTCATGTCAACAATCCATTCCCAAACTTGATTTGCATGTCAACTAACCAGTTCAATTAGTGCATAATAAACTTAATTCCACTTATAGGAGGGACTCAAGGTTGCCCCATTAACAAACAAAGGTGCTTACCTCCTTTCCTAGCTCTTGAGACACTAAAAAATGGTGGTTTTGTGCCTATGAACTTGAGCAGCGAAAATCCCTTGTTTCCTAATGATGTGAGCTCGGGTTCACACAAAATTGTATCTTTTCGTAGCTAATGCGAATAGAGAAAAACATTTTTTAGCTCCGTATGCCCGATTAGGAAGCACATTTTCATCTGGCAACATATCTTTCAAAAGCATTAGTAATTTTGTGAAGCTTTTGTCAGATCATCCATTGCCCACTTTCAAATTATATAACTTCAACACTGTAGATAGTCTTGTGAATTTAGTATAGCCATCATACCATGTTTTCTCTACATCACTGACTAATTTCTCAGACATCTCAGAACAAACTCAAAGATCATCTTCGACGACATTTGGAATCTCTTCGGCTTGGTCGTTCTTATATGTGTTTATGTCAGGTTCACTTGCAATTGTTCCATAACTCACACTACCTTGCCGATTTGCAAAACTGCTTCTTCTCACACTGTGTTTAGTCCAACATGTATAGGCTTGATCAATTCCATTACAAATTAAATGGCCTATCAACTCATCTGCATAAACTCCTGTTGAATAACAACATTGCAAGCAAGGACATGTGATTCTTTTAGGGTTTTCTGCACGGTCAACTACAAACCTAATAAACTATTTCACTTCATCTCCATATTCCTTTAATATTCATTCAACAAACATCCATTTTCGGTCTATAGTTCTTGAAATAAATGATTTATTAGTAACAACACACACCTTCATCAATTCAGATAAGTTATTGTCAACAGTTTTTGTAGTGACTAGATATGTGCTTCATGTCTACACCATCCTAGACAAGGTGAGGGTCATATAGTATCCTGGATTGTAATTTTGCATTATTTTATGACTCCTATTCATAATCTAATAAAATTTTGACAGCATTTCCATTTGGTTCTCCAAGCACACAACTTAATTTAAGTGATATCATCACTCAATTAAAATATGTAATCAAAGAACAACTGACATAATTATTAAATCATAAATAAAGAGATAGACAATAACACCCTAAATGTGAATTCACAATCCTAGACTTGTATATTATGTCGCGAACACAATATACAAGCAATTCTTGAATAGAAAAAGTAAGGTAAATGCATGCCTATTATAAACTCACTTGAGCAATGGCATAACATATACAACAGTTGTAAAAAAAATTAGAACTCGTCATTTGCACAATGGTTCATCAAAACATATTATATTAGTAGCTGATTGGTAGGTCGTACCTAGGGTTGAGAGTGGTTATGATTTCTTGTTCCACGAAGCCAGAAAGTTCGACAATGGAGAGTTCCATTGAAGTTTAGGCATTCGAGGACAACATTAGGGCTAAGAGAGAACACAAAAGGGTAGAGAAAATAGAAAATAGAATGGGTGAGAGAAAAAACAAAATCACATAGAATGGAACAGAGGTTGAGAGGGAAGACAATAATGACAATTGGAAGGGCTGAGAATGACAACTTGAAAGGAGGGAAGACGACGAAGATGATATGATGTAGTGTTTACTTGGGAGTAAAAATATAGAGGGAATGAGCATTCTTTATTTTTGTTCAGCTAATAATAAACATTCATATGGCGTTTCCTAAGAAAAATGTTATTTGATGTAAACACTCAGATAGTGTTTGCTAATGGAGACGTTATTTAAGTGCACTTTATTTTTATTTTATTTCATAATAAAAATTAGTGTGTGTTCTGATGACGTTTCCAATAGAAAACGTATATGTATATTTACATCAGATAATATTTCCTCAGGGAAACTTCATCTGAATGTTCTATGTTTTTATAGAAGGCATTTCCAGTTGGAAACGTATCTGAACCCTGACACCCGAACACGATTTTGATGTAGTGATACTTCTAAAAGTCCTTTTGTCTGTCTCAATACTAGGTAGGTTGCTTTTATTAGAGTTGACTTAGTTTAAATATAGTCTTTGTCATCTAGATAAAGATTTGAATCCCCGTACTCTTTGGTAGTAGAACCACTAGACGCAAGAATCTTCTTTTGTACACTTCATGAGCGTTATCAAGTTACTTTAAGCAAACACATACTTAGAGCATGTCCAACAATAGAACCATAGTTGGGCTCTTATCTCATAATTTGTGGGCCCTTTAATACCACATGAGATTTAAGAACCCAACCTCTTTTTCACTCCAATACAATAACTCATTTTTTGTTCTTTAGTGAATCCCACAATTGACCCTCACTTATCATTTGTACTTCTATTTATTTTTATTGATTTTTCAACTTATAAAATTTTAATTTATATATAATTTAATTATGAAATAATAAATACTAAAAAAATAAAATATTAAAAACTATTGCAAATTTTCTTTATATATTATTTATCACAAAAAACTTAAAATAATTAGAAATAAATAGACATGACGAGAAATACATAAAAAAGAGAAATACATAAATATGATGAGAAATACATAATATTATTAAAAATTAGTTTTCGTTGTTCTCATGTCTGAAACGTTCCCAAATGTGTTTCACCAAGTCTGCTTGAAGCTGCCGATGGTTTTGTTTTTCGTGAAGATGTGCTCTCTGTTGCATATATGTTGTAAAGTCGGGATGAGGACTATTAGATACTTCAGCTGCTAAGGTGTCATTATCTACTTGATCGTAATCAAAATTACCACTATATGTGTATTGTTCGTCTTCAACGACCATGTTATGCAGTATGATGCATGCCATTATTATATGTTTAACTATATCCATGTGCCAAGCACGTGCCGAACCACGTACAATCGCGAATCGAGATTGGAGGACTCCAAACGCTCGTTCGACGTCCTTTCTTGCTGATTCTTGTCGTTGGGCACATAGTTTTCTTTTTCCTCCTTGTGGCATTGGGATGATCTTGACAAATGTAGCCCACTCGGGATAAATACCATATGCTAGATAGTACCCATATTATATGGAGTTCTCACTGTGTATTGCATTGAGGGAGCTTCTCCATTGAAGACATCACTAAACACATTGGATTTGTTTAACACGTTAATTTCATTGTTTGAACCTGCAATGCCAAAAAATACATGTCAAATTCACAAATCTTGTGATGCCACTGCTTTAAATATGATTGTGGCCTTTCCATGATCACCTCGACAATAGAGGCCTTTCCACGCGACTGGACAATTTTTCCATTCCCAATGCATACAATCAATAGAACCCAACATACCTGGAAAGCCATGTGCCATCCCCATTTGTAATAGGCGTGCAATGTCTTCATTGTTAGGTCTTCTTTGGTAGACATCCCCAAACACCACATAAACACCCTTTACAAAATCTCTCTAAGCATTCCACCGCAGTGCTTTCACCAATTCAAAAATAGTCATCCACACTATCAGCATATAATCCATATGCCAAGATACGAATAGTGGCCGTGTACTTCTATAACAGTGAAAGACCCATTATACTGGCTGCATCAAACTTCATCCAAAAGTACTCATCACGATTTCCAATGGCTTCTACAATTCAGAGAAAAACATGTCTTTGCATTTGGAACCTTCGTCAGAATTCAGCATTTGTGTATACAAGATTTTGAGAAAAGTAGTCACATACCAATCGATTATTTCCTTCTTCACGACTCTGATTTATCAGTGTTCTTCTTCGTCTATGCCCACTGGTGTTGTCAGCTTGTTGTTGTATTAACCCCATGATTTCTTCTTCGGTGTTGTCCTTGAGTTGTTCATCTACAATTCGGCTCCAGAGTGTATCAAAGTCTTCAAAATTGTTTGGATCGATTATATGGGTGATTGAAGCGTGAAAGAATGGGAGAATATTACATAAGTTAATGAGAATATGAGAGAAGATTGCACAATTGATTGGCATGAATATTTTCTCTTATGTTGTGAGTATATATAGGCTAGTTTTTCACAATGGCTAGTTTTTAATGGCTACTTTTTCATAACAGCTACTAAAATAAAATTAACAACATTATTGCTAATTAAAATAAAATTACAACATAATTGCTAGTTAAAATCAAATTACAACATGCGACTAATTAAAATAAAATTACAACATAACCTAAACCCTAATTAAAATAAAATTACAACATAGAGACTAATAAAAATAAAATTACAACATAATTTCTAATTAAAATAAAATTACAGTATAGCTACTAATTAAAATAAAAACAAACCGACTAATTATTTCCTAGCTTGTTCCTAATAACGACACAACACCCTTCATGATCCTGACGTTGTCTCTCAGAGATCGTAGATGTGTCCTTGAAGAGGATTTCATATAACTTCCAAATGTTCTCCAACTCCTTAGCCTTAACTAATTTTATCATGGAAGTGTTTTTGTCCTTCACAACTTCTTCTATGTATGTCAAATCGATGATGTTAGAAGATGCTTCAGCTACTTTTTCTTTGCCCTTCCTTTTTGCTGCCTTTTGTCCCATTGGGCGGCCCAATGGCGATGGTGGCTCTTGTTCGAAACTTATTGGCGTCGGTAGATTTGAAGAATTATAAATGGATTGATTCGTTGTACATTTTGATTCATCTTTCAATAGTCTCCGTACATGCCCAAATTTAAAGTTGTTCTTCTCATCTTGACAATAAATAGCGTGTGCCTGGGCCATGATGTCCATCTCCGACCTCCCACTTTGGTGTCTCTCAGCAGCATGCTTCTAACACCCGACAAACTTTTGAAATGCATTATTCAACTTATGCCATTGAGATTTTATTTGAGTTACCTCCCTTGGCCCTAAGTGCTGGCGATACTCGTTATAACCTTCTTTGACTCTTAACTAAAAACTATTTGCTTTTTGGTCAACGCCCACAATTGGATCCTTCGATATACTGAGCCATGATTGAATAAGTAGAATATCCTCTTCCATTCTGAATTCGACTCGCGGTTTTTCCCGACTCGAATTTCCTCCTCCTTCATCGAGCATAATATCTTCTAGGCCCACTTGTGTTGAAAATTATGGAGCTTGACTCTTAGACATTGACCTAACCTGTGTTCGAGGAATTTCGGCGGTGTACTCCATCGCACGGTTCATTGGTGGCCTATAAAACATGGTGGGATTCATTGATGGCAGTGGAAATATGGCGGGGTTCATTGGTGGTGGTGGAAACATGGCATGGTTCATTGGTTGTGATGGGTACGTGGGATAAAATGAAGGATTTTGAGAATTTTCACTAGTAGGAGGAGGTTGACAATTTTGCATAAACTTGTAGAAATCAAACTGATTGGGACCATTTTAGAAAAACAAATTAAATCCCCATTTGAGAAGTTGTGTGAAAAAATTGTGAGTTCAGAAGTTGTGTGAGAAAAATTAGTGAACATGAAACACAATTCATTGAAGAAAAAAAAAGTAACTTGTTGCCTCGTGGACAATTGAAAAAGGTAACATTAGATTTATTGGACAATCCAATTACCCAATTTTACTTTCTCAAACGGCTCTCAATTACTTAAAAGTCATACCAGTTTCACCTTCTCACTCTCAAACAGCTCTCTCACCAACTTTTAATTTTTCCCTTTCACCCACATGGCCTCTCAGGCCGTCTTTCCCTTTCTCCTCCCAAATATTTCCCTTTCCCAAACTTCATCTCTCATTTCCTATCTCTCATTTCCACTGCTGCCCTACTCCCTCCTCACCGCCTCCCGCCTGCCCCAATCCCCTCTTAGCCCTACATGGCTCCACTCCCTCCTCCCCCGTCTCGAGCCTCCTCCCCCACTCCCTCTCAGGCCTCCTTCCCCTACTCCATCTCTCGACTTCCGTCATCCCTCTCCCCCTTCCTCTCCTCCTCCTTACTCGACCCTCTATCCTCATTTCCCATGGATTTAGTTCACCTCCTGTCCTTCTCCTTACTCGACCCCCATTCTTTATCTCACTACGCCAGAAAATACATTAAACGATGCCTCTTTCAATAGCATTTCCCACTGAAAATGTGGCAGAAGGTGTAACACCCTAATCCACTAATGCTATTCTTATTATAAAGTAGTATGATTTTCGAATTATTTCGTAAAAATAATCGGGTTTCTTTTTCTAAAACTACTTGTTTTGGAAGTAAAAATTAAAAACTTTCTTTCAATAGAATAACTAAGTTCATAAACCATTTCATAAATGACGTGACATGTGCGAGAATCATTTTTGCGATAAAATCCAAAATTACTAAACTGCATTTATTTATACGGGTCAAAACCTTAAACGTTAAAACCATTATCAATTAGGGAATCGAGCTTCATAAAACATTTTCTAGAACGTATATGTTGAAAATCATTTCTCGTTGATACAAAACCTTACATAATTATTATACAAATGTCACAACTTGATCTAAAATACACTTACAAAACTTAATACAATACATTTATACTTTATTTACAATTACACTTCTAACTCTCAATACAATTAATCATCTTCACACTCCTAGCCAGTTAACTAAAAAAAATGGACAAGAATGAGATAAAAATCTCAGCGAGTGTTCCCGACACACATGCACCTGGTAATTAACAAGCAAAGGAGGCAAGTGTTCATGCATCAGGCATTATGAAGCTATAAAACAACTTGAGTCATGTAGCACATAAGACAAACCACGTTAAATTCAATAGCAATGGATTTCCATTCATACAGGCACAAGATCTAGTACAAGGTAAGCAAGCACAAGGTCAAGTGCAACGTCTACCCATTTCAAGAACACATAACTCAAACATAAAGCAATTATGCCTTCATCATCAGAATCTAAAGTCTTATAATGACTATTCATTTTTTTTAACATCATGCACAGGAGTCAATTTCAAAGCAATTTGCCACTCGTCAGTGGACTTGTCATGGCCACATGCGAGTGGACTTGTCAAACAGTATTTGCCACTTACAGTGTGGACTTGTCATAGAGTAGTTACCACTTACAGTGGACTTTTCAACCTCACTGCCACGTAAAAGTGGACTTTGTCAAAACACGATTCATTATCACAACACAATTCTCTAAGTTACAACACATTTCATTTAACATAACTTACTAAGTCTAATTTGATATGAGATACAAGTTTGTTAAGCAATCACCTAAACTCATTCCATCATATTTAGGGCAGGGATTGTAACATCCCAATTTTTAAGAAAAGTGATTTTAGTAATAAAATCCTGAATACTCGAAAAATAAGTCATAGAGATTGATCACCTCGATGATTTACTGAGAGTACGAAAAATTATTTTGAGTTATTTTGAATAATTTAATTATTATAAATAATTATTATTCATGATGTCAATTCAAATTAATAGACAGCGTAGACGTATGCTGCTTTAATATGAATTCATCAATTTAAACTTTATATAAGTTTTCTGTTTGACGCGGTAATGCGTATTTTTGTTGACTAAGAAAGTGATTGAATTAAATCAAGATAAAATTAAACTTAAGAATTAATATTTCATATTAATTCATGGTTCAAAAATCGTCAAAAAACTCTAACGAAGTTTCGTCGTATTTTGAATTGCCGGGTAGTTTTTATCCACAATAAAATTTTAAAACGAATTCCGATTTCGATTAAAATCGAAACGTAACTTGTCGTGATTATGATCAAGTGTTTTCAATTGTTTTTATTATATATGATAAATTATTATCACGCGGCGAATTAATTTCTAAGTAAATTAATTTTCGCGATTTAATCGGTAAAAGAAGTAATCGATAACGCGATTACTCGACGCTGTATTTTTTTAGGACACTCTAGACTCTAGAATTAGTAGGTAATCATGAGAAGAGCGATATTAGATGTTTAGACTTGGTGATTAGATTATAATCTTACTTTATAGTGCCTATGTGTCAAGCTTACCTTGGTTAATTAGGAGATATATTTCTTAAATTATTCCTAACCAAGTAAATTCCTTTTATTAAATTTTATTTTTCCTCCCCTATTTTTTGGGACAACGTGATCCCCTCCCCTTTCTTACCCACTCATTCATTTTTTTTATTATTGATTTCCTCCTAATTTGTCTAAAAGTGTATAAAAGGAGAACCACATAATTTTTCCCTCTTTTTTAACTCCCAGCCGTGTCCCCTCCTCAACTCCATTTTTTTTCTCCTTCCCTTCTCATTTCGAAGATAAGGTCGTAGCCCCCCTCCCTCATTCTATCCATTTATTATTTCTCTTTTCTTCTAAATCCTAGTGTTGGTGAAGAGAAAAGGAAGCAACAAAACCCTTCCTCCACCTTTGCTTCCCCCTAATCATGGCCTCTCTCTCTCAATTCCATTTTATTTTCATTCTTCATTCTCATGTGAACAGGCCAAAGCACCCCATTTTCTCCACCCTTTCATTGTGCTTGTTATCTTATTTCCATATGGTGAAAAGGTGAAATTCCAAGACAAAGTTCTTTCTCCTTCCTTGCTTCTTCAAAACCGTGGCTTCTTCCCCTTTTTACACCACCAAATTTTCTGTTTTCCTCTTCCAATTACCACCTCCATGTTATCCTAGAAAGTGAGCACAAAAATCGAGCTTTTCCCTTTGTTTTTTTTTAGGGCCAAACCGTGGCCTATATGCAGATTTTTGGGGGGTAAGTTCTTGATTTTCCTTGCTTGTTTCTTTCATTTTATTTTGATTATGATCATGTAGTGAAAGGACAAACCTTCCCCGTGTTCTTGAAAGTCCTGGCCGAATGCTTCAAGAGAAAAAAAAGGGTATGATCACTCATGTGAATCCTAAATTTTGTTGGGGTTAATCTTGTTTAGCACTTGAATTTTGTTGTGGTTGTTGTTAATTTGTGTTTAATCAAAGGAATTGTGAATTTTTTGAAACCCTTGAGAGTTTGAAAACCATGATAGGGTGATAGAGTTGAGTATTGGTTTTGTTTTGGAAAAATTTAATGTTTTGGGAAAAGGGATTAAGTACTGGAAAAATGTTTAGAATAGAATTGTGAAATTTGGAAACCCTTGATTTCTTGAAAAGAGTCATGATTGGGTGTTGGCCGAGAGCTCTCGAGAGCTTGGGAGGGATGATTTTAGTACTCGAGTTATATTAGCTATAATTGATGTGGTTAAGAATTGTTGTATAAGTTTTGGATTGTAGTTTGATTGAATTAGGAGTTATTTGATTCTCAAAGATGATGAAGCACTTAAGGCATAGGGGTTCCTTGTGATCCAATATCCAAATGGAGTCTTATTTCAAGTTATGATGAGAAGTATAAAATTTAGTATTGATTTATGCCTCCAGTTTTGGAGGAAGGCAAGCTTTGGATTTGAAAACTTTGTTTCTTTCCAACTTAGCGTATTCTTTCAAAAAGAGTCTTATGTTTTAAAACTTTGTTTTTTTTCATTATTGCTAATTTTCAAGTATATGTGATGCTTTTAATATATATATATATGTATTTCAAAATTTGGCATTTTAAGTGAAAGTGATTTGATTAGTTAAGAGGTTTTTGGGGTTGAGAGCCTAAGGTATTAGAACTGAGTTCCTAAAATTTTGCTAAGGTTGTTCTGTGTTTTGGGACTTGAGACTCCAAGTTCGTGCGGCTGAGTTCGGGACGGGCTTTGACACGTGACTTGGAGTTTGGTAAGGGCGCTTCACATTCTAAGTGTTATTGTTATGTATTTATGCGTAAGGGCAACTTTTAGATACGATAGGAATTTAATTTCCAGTATTTAGGCGAAGAAGTCTGAGAACCTCAGGGTTCGAAGTGAGGATCTTGTACCCCTTCGTTTTACTGTTTTTTGATATATTGATTATTTAGTGGGCTTGTCTGCAAGTGGTTGGAAGTTGTCCCCAACTCCCACACTTGTTTGATTGCCTCTCAGCTAACTCCATTGAGTTACAAAGGGATGAACTGAGTTGTTTGACTGTCGTTGTTTGCTGAGTTATGATTGTTGAGATGAATTGCTTATACTGCTAAATTGTCCGCTCTGTTTTGAGCTTGGCGTGAATATTATTTGATATGCGGTCTAATAATTATTCAATTGTTTCCTGAATTATCGTATGCGGCAATTTATTCATTAGAGTGCAAGATTTTAGTCGAGTCGTGGAGTGTCGTGACGTTTTTGAGCTTTGATCCGATTAACCTAGGGTGTCAGGATCCCCTAAATGGCTCCGGCTGGTTTTTCGGCAGATTAGATAGGCGTCGTAGTGTCAAGGAACCTGAGCTGAATGTCCTAGGGTGAGCAGAGAGTCCAAGGTTACGGCTGGTATTCAGTGGATGGATCAATGTTACTTTCCAGAAATTGTCAAGTGTCGTGAGAATATGAGTCTTGAGTTGAGTCTTGTGAGACTATTGAATTGCGTCTTGAGAACTGTGCATATTGTTGTGTTGCCTCTAGTTTATGATTTGCTATTTCCTGTATTTATGTTGTGATGTTATATGCCTTGTTGTTGAATATGCTGTCGTATGTGCATCTGTCTCTTTATTTTAAGAAGTTGACCCTTGCCAGTGGTTCTTTCAATTGATGAATGTAACCCAGATGGCGGAGTAAGCGGAGGACTCGGGACTGCGGAGAAGAGTAGCTGATGATAGACGTTCGGCTTCTTACTTGAACTTCTGGGGTAACTTACTAGAAGTTTAGTAAGGGGTGTAGCATGTCGACCAGCTATAGAATATTTGTAGTTCATTGCAGTGTTGTAATAAAATGCTTATTATGGTTCTAGACATGTATTGTCGTATATAAATAAATGGAATACATGAGTATGGTCAATGTGGTTTATTTGGTGTCTTAAATTATTCACCGCCATGTTTCTAAAATCGATGTAATACTCTGACTGCCCCTTTTAAGAAGTTTAAAAAAAATAGAACCATATTCTCGAAAAACGTGTAATATAGAGTATTTCGCCTTTCAGAAATATGTTCACTTTTGTCAGAATACTAGTTTAGTAGCGCTTCGAAAACGAGGTGTTACAATAGTGGTATCTGAGCGGTTTGGTTCTAACCGAACTGTGAGTTGGGAAAACTATAGCTGGTCAAGTGTTGGGTTTTGTAAAGAGCAATTGTTACAGGTCAAACTTTGTCTTGTTGTGAGTCAAACCATGCTTGTGTGCTTGATCCTCAAGTAGAGCAACTCTACTTGTAATTGTTTGAAATTGTTTCTTAATTGAAAACAATGTGTGCTGAGACACACAAAAGTGTTGTGGGGTTCTGACTCGGTTGTGAAACCTGGTGGGAATCCAATACTTCTGGGACGAATGATTCTTCTTACCGAAGCTAATGGTTCGAGAAATGGAGTACAAAGTTCAGATAGCCCAAGCTAAGGCGGGGATAATAGTTACTGTAGCTCAACGGACTACTACGACGAGTCAAGGTGACCTTTTAGGATAGCAAGGAGAGGAGCAAACTGCAGAGACCAAAGGATTGGTTGACATTTGCCACCATAGAACTCTTAAGTCCCTCGGGGATTAAGGGATGAGATTACAGGATTGTTTGTAAGAGACGTTGTTGTTATTATTATTATTATTATTGTTAATATGATCCTTAACGTATTAGTGATCCTAGATATAAATCACGTAAATGATTGATGTTTGAAGTATTTTGGTATGTATTATATTAAAAAAATTATGCTTTTGTGAATGTGACATATTTGCCACTAACATCTGCGTTTTCATAGTGGTCTATTTTTGATACTACTGTGAATATAACTTATTGATTGTGTGTTTGCTTATTATTATGAGCGTATTCATATTTTCCAAGGAAAATATTATACGGGATTATTTCTAGCAGGCGTTAATTAAATGTTCTGCGACAATTTAATTTACGTGAAACCCGTTTGACCTAGTTGAATGGAATCTAGGGGTTTAGTGGGAGTCGCGGGTAATAGTTTTAGTATGTGGCAAGTTATGTAGCTAGCATTGGGTAGTACCCAAAATTCTTTTTCCAAACTTGTCTTGATTTTTCATACCTTAGGAGATTTCCTTTAGGTAACAACTAAGTATAGTGGGATGACTCATTTTCCACCCTTCCTCCCTTAATTGACTGGTTGCTTGTTCACGATAACAATAGGTGGAGGAGAGAATATTGCAACAATAGGTGGGGAAAAGAATATTGCATTAATTTTAGTGTGGTTTAGTGGGAGACGAGTTGTCTAACTATTATGGGGTAGTACCTAAGATTTCACTAAGTCTTATCTTCACCTTATCTTAAGGAATAACCTTTTTCCTTGAATTGAAACTAGCCAGATAAAACTTGGAGGAATCGATGCCCTCCTTTCCTTCTCTTTAGCCGATCGCCTCAAAAAGAAAGTGTGAGAGAATAGTTAGTTGCATTATTAGCTTTAGTGGTGGGGTGAGAGTGTGCGCCATTCTTACTCAAGGGATTCTCATTCTTGTCCAATCCTTCCCCTAGATAAGTCGTGTAGTGGTGAGAAGTGGGGAGATCTTACAAAATTTAGAGAGAAAGTGACAACCCTGGATTCTTTCCTTCTTTTCCTCATATGCGCTTTGGACAAATTCTGTTAAGAGACCCCCCATGTTATCCAACCATTCCCTCAAGTATTACTAGACCGTGTGGCGTTTGAAGTGTGTGAGAAATTTGGAATTTGTTTCCTTTCATTCCTTTGGTTAAGCTGAAACTTTGAGAGATGTCGAGTGAAGACTGTTCTTTATATCCTCTATACCCTTAGGTGATGCTGTGGGCGATTTTATGGTTGGTTATCATAGCAATCCTTCTGTCTCTTCCTGGTTTCAGACCGCAGGTCCCTGGAAGATTTTAGGCGAATGTCCTAGTTCTTTTGTTTTCAATGCTTGTATCCTTGTTAACGATCTTATTGACGATGGTTTTAAGCTTTTAAAATTATTTTTGTTAAATTATTATTTTATTTTTATCTTGTATTGGTTGTTATTGTTTTTGTTGAAAAAGTTCCAAGTTTTAGATGATTCTGTTAAATCATAATTTAGTAGTAAAAGCATGAAAATGGTTTTGTTTTCTCTTGTGTAAAAGATAAAAGTTTTGGTGTGTTCAAAAGTCCATGTATGTGTAAGAATGGTTTTGAGAACGATTTTTGGAGAAGAGTTTAGAAAAAAAAAATTGTGATTTCCAACTTGCTTCTTTCATAGTTTAGTTAGTGTCACAGTTTACGAGTTTGAAAAATTTGATTGAGTTAGAATTTTGTAAATTATTATCTTAGTATTTCAAGACAATGAAACACTAAGGTTGAAGAGAATCTTTGTATTCCTAACCTAAAGTGGAGCCTCGACCATTTAGTATCAAAGAGTATTTGATGTAGTATTGTTATCTCATGTTTGATTTAGGAAAGAGTTGATCTCGTAATCCTTGAACTTGAATCAGGTTATGATGGGAAGATAATTTTAAGACTTAAAATTTAGGCTAGTGATTTAAAGGTTTTAATATATTGTTGCTTAGTTGATTTGTGTTTAAAGGCAATAAAACACCCAATGTTTAAAGGAATCCTTGCGGTTCTTGGACAAGGTGGAGCCCTGAAAAAGATTTTTGGGCGGGTGTTGTTGCTAAGAAAAGATTTGAAAAATTTGGATGTAAAACCTTTAATTGTGTACTAGCTTTATTAAACCCGTGAGGGTGATTAGTAATTTGAATTGTTGATCTAAGTTTTGCTTGCTTGATGTGTTAGAGCTTATTAATTAGCTATTTTAAAAGTTTCATAAATGTTTGATTGGAAAAGAGAACTTTAATCTTTTCAAAGTTTTAAGTGATTTTTGTAATTCTGACATAAGTAACAGTGGTTGCGTGCGAATATGTTAGTATTATTTTTGTAGTAATGGTGCATAGCAGCAGTCGCGTCGTGTTCGTGTTCGGATTCGTGATCGTGGATAAGCACCGGTCGTAACTCCGGAAGGAAGCATCGGTCAAACTTAAGGATTTTTTTTCGTCCACTAACTACGTTTACGTTACGGTGTACTGTAGGTATATGCTTTGTGATTATTATTATTATATACTATGTTATGTAGCTATAACTATTATAATACTACATATATTAATATGTACTAGAGTGTCCTTGTGTGCAAATTATTTTATGGATTTGAGTAAAGTAATTTTTTCATATTTTACTATCCGTATAGTTTCGAAGACGAAACTATTTTAAGGGGGTGGTAGTGTAACAACCCAATTTTTAAGAAAAGTGATTTTAGTAATAAAATCCTGAATACTCGAAAAATAATTCATAGAGATTGATCACCTCGATGATTTACTGAGAGTACGAAAAATTATTTTGAGTTATTTGGAATAATTTAATTATTATAAATAATTATTATTCATGATGTCAATTCAAATTAATAGACAGCGTAGACGTATGCTGCTTTAATATGAATTCATCAATTTAAACTTTATATAAGTTTTCTATTTGACGCGGTAACGCATATTTTTGTTGACTAAGAAAGTGATTGAATTAAATCAAGATAAAATTAAACTTAAGAATTAATATTTCATATTAATTCATGGTTCAAAAATCGTCAAAAAACTCTAACGAAGTTTCGCCGTATTTTTAATCGTCGGGTAGTTTTTATCCGCAATAAAATTTTAAAACGAATTCCGATTTCGATGAAAATCGAAACGTAACTTGTGGTGATTATGATTGAGTGTTTTCAATTGTTTTTATTATTTATGATAAATTATTATCATGCGGCGAATTAATTTCTAAATAAATTAATTTTTGCGATTTAATAGGCAAAAGAAGTAATCGGTAACGCGATTACTCGACGCCGTATTTTTTTAGGACACTCTAGACTCTAGGATTAGTAGGTAATCATGAGAAGAGAGAGATTAGATGTTTAAACTTGGTGATTAAATTAGAATCTTACTTTATAGTATCTATGTGTCAAGCTTACCTTGGTTAATTAGGAGATACATTTCTAAAATTATTCCTAACCAAGTAAATTCCTTTTATTAAATTTTATTTTTCCTCCCCTATTTTTGGACATCGTGATCCCCTCCCCTTTCTTACCCACTCATTCATTTTTTTTATTATTGATTTCCTCCTAGTTTGTCTAAAAGTGTATAAAAGGAGAACCACATAATTTTACCCTCATTTTCAACTCCCAGCCGTGTCCCCTCCACAACTCCATTTTTTTTTTTCTCCTTCCCTTCTCATTTAGAAGATCAGGCCATAGCCCCCCTCCCTCATTCTATCCATTTATTATTTCTCTTTTCTTCTAAATCCTAGTGTAGGTAAAGAGAAAAGGAAGTAACAAAACCCTTCCTCCACCTTTGCTTCCCCCTGATCATGGCCTCTCTCTCTCAATTCCATTTTATTTTCATTCTTCATTCTCATGTGAACAGGCCAAAGCACCCCATTTTCTCCACCCTTTCATTGTGCTTGTTATCTTATTTCCATATGGTGAAAAGGTGAAATTCCAAGACAAAGTTCTTTCTCCTTCCTTGCTTCTTCAAAACCTTGGCTTCTTCCCCTTTTTACACCACCAAATTTTCTGTTTTCCTCTTCCAATTACCACCTCCATGTTATCCCAGAAAGTGAGCACAAAAATCAAGCTTTTCCCTTTGTTTGTTTTTAGGGCCAAACCGTGGCCTATATGTAGATTTTTGGATGGTAAGTTCTTGATTTTCCTTGCTTGTTTCTTTCATTTTATTTTGATTATGATCATGTAGTGAAAGGACAAACCTTCCCCTTGCTCTTGAAAGTCCTGGCTGAATGCTTCAAGAGAAAAAAAAGGGTATGATCACTCATGTGAATCCTAAATTTTGTTGGGGTTAATCTTGTTTAGCACTTGAATTTTGTTGTGGTTGTTGTTAATTTGTGTTTAATCAAAGGAATTGTGAATTTTTTGAAACCCTTGAGTGCTTGAAAACCATGATAGGG
This sequence comes from Calophaca sinica, assembly GCA_037113605.1. NCBI lineage: Eukaryota > Viridiplantae > Streptophyta > Magnoliopsida > Fabales > Fabaceae > Calophaca > Calophaca sinica. The sequence goes on from CM073733.1 coordinate 50,359,902, forward strand.
TGATAGAGTTGAGTATTGGTTTTGTTTTAGAAAAATTAAATGTTTTGGGAAAAGGGATTAAGTACTGGAAAAATGTTTAGAATAGAATTGTGAATTTTGGAAACCCTTGATTTCTTGAAAAGAGTCATGATTGGGTGTTGGCCGAGAGCTCAAGAGAGCTTGGAAGGGATGATTTTAGTACTCTTGAGTTATATTAGCTATAATTGATGTGGTTAAGAATTATTGTATATAAGTTTTGGATTGTAGTTTGATTGAATTAGGAGTTATTTGATTCTCAAAGACGATGAAGCACTTAAGGCATAGGGGTTCCTTGTGATCCAATAGCCAAATGAAGTCTTATTTCAAGTTTTGATGAGAAGTATTAAATTTACTATTGATTTATGCCTCAAGTTTTGGAGGAAGGCAAGCTTAGGATTTGAAAACTTTGTTTTTTTCAAACTTAGCGTATTCTTTCAAAAAGAGTCTTATGTTTTAAAACTTTGTTTTTTTCATTATTGCTAATTTTCAAGTATATGTGATGGTTTTAAAATATATATATATATATATATATATATATATATATATATATATATATGTATGTATTTCAAAATTTGGCATTTTAAGTGAAAGTGATTTGATTAGTTAAGAGGTTTTTGGGGTTGAGAGCCTAAGGTATTAGAACTGAGTCCCTAGAATTCTGCTAAGGTTGTTATGTGTTTTAGGACTTGAGAGTCCGAGTTCGTGCGGCTTGAGTTCGGGACGTGCTTTGACACGTGACTTGGAGTTCGGTAAGGGCGCTTCACATTCTAAGTGTTATTGTTATGTATTTATGCGTAAGGGCAACTTTTAGATACGATAGGAATTTAATTTCCGGTATTTATACGAAGAAGTTTGAGAACCTCAGGGTTCGAAGTGAGGGTCTTGTACCCCTTCGTTTTACTGCTTTTTGATATATTGATTATTTAGTGGGCTTGTTTGCAAGTGGTTGGCAGCTGTCCCCAACCCCCCACAATTGTTTGATTGCCTCTCTACTAACTTCATTGAGGTGCAGAGGGATGAACTGAGTTGCTTGACTGTCGTTGTTTGCTGAGTTATGATTGTTGAGATGAATTGCTTATACTACTGAACTGTTCCCACTGTTTTGAGCTTGGCGTGAATATTATTTGATATGCGGTCTAATAATTATTCAATTGTTTCCTGAATTATCGTATGCGGCGATTTATTCATTGGAGTGCGAGAGTTTAGTCGAGTCGTGGAGTGTCGTGACGTTTTTGAGCTTTGATCCGATTAACGTAGGGTGTCAGGATCCCCTAAACAGGTCCGGCTGGTTTTTCGGCAGATTAGCTAGTTGTCGTAGTGTCAAGGAACCTGAGCTGAATGTCTTAGGGTGAGCGGAGAGTCCAAGGCTACGGCTAGTATTCAGTGGATGGATCAGTGTTACTTTCCGGAAATTGTCAAGTGTCGTGAGAATATGAGTCTTAAGTTGAGTCTTGTGAGAGTCTTGAGAACTGTGCATATTGGTGTGTTGCCTCTAGTTTTTGTTTTGCTATTTCTTGTATTTATGTTGTGTTGTTATTTGCCTTGTTGTTGAATATGTTGTTGTATGTGCATCTGTCTCTTTATTTTAAGAAGTTGACCCTTGCCAGTGGTTCTTTCAATTGATGAATGTAACCCAGATGGCGGAGTAAGCGGAGGACTCAGGACTGCGGAGAAGAGTAGCTGAGGATAGATGTCCGGCTTCTTACTTGAACTTCTGGGGTAACTTACTAGAAGCTTAGTAAGGGGTGTAGCATGTCGACCAGCTATAGAATATTTGTAGTTCATTGCAGTGTTGTAATAAAATGCCTATTATGGTTCCAGACATGTATTGTCGTATATGAATTAATGGAATAAATGAGTATGGTCAATGTGGTTTATTTGGTGTCTTAAATTATTCACCGTCATGTTTCTAAAATCGCTATAATACTCCGACTGCCCCTTTTAAGAAGTTTTTAAAAAATATAGAACCATATTCTCGGAAAACGTGCAATACAGAGTATTTCGCCTTTCAGAAATATGTTCACTTTTGTCAGAATACTAGTTTAGTAGCACTCCGGAAACGGGGTGTTACAGGGATCATTCCACAATAAAATTCAATATATTAACTAAGTTAGATGCTCACCCTAGCACATTTAATTCCACAATCCAATTAGACATTTAACCACCACATATTATTTGCCAAAGTAACCATCCATCAAGAACCACGTCAAAGCATCATCACAATCAATATTACGTCATAAATTATACATATTTGGATATTAAGCATTTTCAAAATCATCAATTATATTCGCATGCGATTTTAGTCAAATATTATCAAAATACACTCATACACAATTGATTCAATTTGATTCATTACTCCTATAATGAACACACACCAAGACTCACATCACCATATAAAAACACACCATTGCTCATACAATGGTACACACAAAGCACATAGAGACACGTTTGGGATCACGGGGTATCCCAAACTAGGAAACACTCACCTCAACCGATTCAGCAATTGTTAGCGTAGCTTCTTTCTCTGATCGTACCCACGACTCAACGCAGCAACAAGCTTACAACTCTCGTACAACAATCCTTATTCCCTCTTTTCATCAGCAGCCGTGGTTCACGACCCATCAAGGCCATTCTCACACAGGCAGCAACAACTAGTACAACATGAATAAGTTATTAACCAAAATTACAGCTTAAATACTTAAACAATTTATCAACGTCTTAAAAATATTAATCGAATTTATAAAAGGAAGGAGGGCGACATACTCACCCAAACAGAGGTGACAATGATGATGCTCATGACTTGGCAGTCTGAAGTCATTTCTCCAACAGAAGGCGATAGGCCAAACTACTTCCTTCATTCCCTCCTGGTACAACCTCGCGAGCAATATCCTTTAAGCAGTCCCATGGAGAGCTCAATCCCAATCGCAAGAATAGGTGATATTTCACAACAATTCCAGATCAGAAATCAAGTAAATAGGGAGTTCTTTTAAGAATACAGAATTGGTTTCAACTTCAAAAGCTTAGGGTCCCAAGAAATTTAGGAACAAATTGTAAAGAGGAGGAAGAAGATGAGAAATCGACTCACCCTAAAAAGAAGAAGACAGAGTGGCCACGGTGAGGTTCTCTGGCACGGTGGCGTCGATTTCAGACACGGCGGAGCTCTGGCGAGATGCTCCTATCGTGGTTCTGAGCACATGGTTCTCGCGTGGACGACGAGGGGAACACATTTCTCCAAATCAGTTTCCTCAAAGGAGGTTTACGGTGAACGAAAAATAGGAGGGAAGGCGGTGGTCTTGGATTTTCGGATCTATCCATTTCGGTCCCTTTGTTGCGAAACCACTATGGTTCTTGTAGAAGACGATGAGAGCATCGTAGTGGTGGTTGTAGCTTGTTGAAAAACGGCCGAAATTGGCCGGAAAACTCAACCTTAGAGGAGACCCATTTTTCGATTTGGTCTTTTCCAGAAACCATTCGGTTAGAATGAAAGAGGAGATTGAGGGGAACAAGAATATGTAATTTGTTAGGCCAAACATGGCCGGATCTGGCTACAAGTGGCCACAAAAGTGGCGGCGGCAGTACTCTGACAACTTCCTCAACGCCTCCTCCAATCCCCTTCAGGTTCAGCTTTTTGCATTTCGCATTCTCTCTAATTTTCTACCTCTAGCGAACTGATTATCCACTAACAATCTTGTCTTAGATTGTTTATGTGTGACCATTTTGATTTGATCTAATGAGTTTCTCTTCATGTTCAAAATCCACTGCGTGTTTATGTTCAGTTAAATACCAAGTTTATATTTTTCTCTGGTGATTCCTAATATTATATAGATTGTGTCCTTTGTTTGGTTTTCTTCTTCTCCTATTTGCCAGTTGATCGTCAAATCTGAGTTTTTTTAATAAAGGATGTGCGTTTTTCAGAATTGTTCATTAAAAAAAAGGCGAATAGCTAGAGCTTTTTCAATGAAGCGCTATCTATTCTCAACAATAGATATCTCTTCGTCAAAGAAGCGCTAGCTATTCCCAATTTTGCAAATGCTTCCCAAGCGTTGTCTTTTCGAAACAGAATCACTAGCTGGTGAATATTTTAAGCGCTAGTGAAGGCAAAAAATAAGTACTAGCAAATCCCAAATCTGTTGTAGTGTCTCCTATGGATCTGGACAGAACAGGGAACATAGAGACGGGGTCAGAGGCGACGATGGAAATAGCGGAGGTCTTGGGTCAGTGGATGAAATGCAAAAGCGAGATATGGAACTTCAAGAGTGAGATCCAGGGTTTTATTTTTGTGATTTAGGGGAGTTTTATTTTCCTGATTTCTGGGTTTGATTTGTATTTGATTTATGTTCTTCTGGAATGAGTGATGATCTTCTTCTTCACTGATTTGTTGGGCACCTTTCCTGCCATTGTCTGTGTTCTTCAGGGTTCTCCAAAGGGAACCGTTCTCCACCCTGGCCTCCACATCAGCCCCTTCCAATGGTGTGAAAAAGAAAAACATGTTCTTATTTCCAAGAACAACCTAAGAACACTTCGTTAGAGACGCTCTTACACAATTGAACCATGCTCATCATACGCTGCTTCGTAAGTACTTCTATAGCAATCAGACACATATAGGAAACACATTTCATTACAAGCCATAGTCAGATACATTTTTATCATAGGAGTTTGTAACAAATTTCATAACAATAATAATTTTCAATTATATTTTTGATTTATTTATTTATTTATATCCCGATTACTCCAGTATATTCATATAAGATAGCAGCGAGTTGATTATATATTAGAAGCAAAATAAGATAAAATAAAATAGGCCCAATTTGATGGTTAAAAATTACATTGAGATTGTTTCCGAACTAAACCATGATATTGATTTGTTTCTTAGGTATTCTTAGTGTGAACCATAATTTATTTTACTAGCAATGCCAAATATTACGAAACAATTTTTGTAAGAAATGAACGAAAACACACGTGTTTATTTCTAAACAAACAAGAAGCAGTTCGGTTAGTGTTTTGACAGAATTCACGTGTTGAGTAGCCAATCATATGCCTTCGTATTCATTCTTGCAATGACTATTCGTAAGTTTAAACATTTTCCTTATTTTACATAGTTTACCATATATTTCAGTAATTAGTAGTAATTAATTAGTTACGATTTGCTAATAATTAGCTATATACTCTATCCGGTCTGAAATATAAGTAAAAAAATCTAAAAAAATAAGCAAAAAAGTCTATGTGTTTGGTCTAAAGGACCAAAGACATAGACTTTTTTGCTTATATTTTGGACTAAATACATCGACTTTTTTGCTTATATTTTTTACTAAACACATAGACTTTTTTACTTATATTTTTTTAGATTTTTTTGCTTATATTTCACACCGGAATGAGTATATTTAGTTACCCATTAGTTACGAATTTACTATGTATTAACTAGTGATTATCGTGATGATAAATCACATATTAATTTTGTGATAGATAAACTCTTATTTCTTTCGCTTTTAAATGTTAAAAAACAGGAATACGGGGTTTCCTTGGTTTTAGTTTCCACATACGAAGACCTTTCCGGTTTTCATGGTTTTTAATCAAACAAAGCAATTTCTTTCAAAAGCAAATGCAACTCAATCTTGTGATAACAGAATAACTCATGCACTAATTGTTTAACAAAAAACACACTTTTATTAATTGATTGCTTTTTTTTTATTAATTGATTGCTTTAAGTAAATGATTTCTTGCCCCAAAGAGGGGAAAAAAAAAAGTAAATGATTTCATTCCCACTTTGATGAATGCATTCATACCGAATGGAACCTATCATCTCAAGAACTATTATTGTAAGCAATTCTAATGAAATTCTTTTGTTCTTTTCAGATGCAGCACCAAAATAAAATTTCTTGTGTTCACACTCGAAAGCAAGCTTTTTACGAGTGAAGGCGTTTATTTCAGCTTTTTTCCGGTCAAAATCACTTTTTTTAACTCAAAAATCATTTTAAAGGTTTTTAAGAGTGTTTGTTTAAACTTTTTGAAAAAATCATTTTCTTAAAAAAATCATTTTTTAGTCAAAATGGAAAAGCTATTCTGACGAGTTTTAAAAAAATGTCATGCGATAGATGAGAGAGAAATGGTGTAAAAACACGGAACTACAATTTCTTTATAAAAAATAACCTTACAATTTTTTAGAAAAGATAAGTTTTGTCCTTTCAGTTTTACGCTTCTTCTTCTCCTTTGCGTCTTCTACCTTCTTTCAACCTCCACTGCATCACAACAACTGTTCAGTCCTCCTTCACTACATCGATATTTGTTGTTGTTCTGATTCTTTATGGTGGGTGTGGTTTTTATTCTAGATGAAACAATTATGAAAAGTTTTCATGCTGAATATTCTGGGTATGTGATGAAAAAATTTGGAATGGTGGGTATTGAGGATTACGGCCTGAACCTGGTAATCTCGCTCATGTTCACCCATCGGTGTTCACAAATTTAGAACCTTTGTATAATTAGTTTTTTTTTTCTTTTAATCTTTTTAAGTAGCATATGTATTAATTTTAAAAATTAATATTACGTGACATAAAATTATGTATAAATTACATGACACAAGTATATAAAATATTAGGTATTAATTTTATAAATGACCACAAAAACTTGTATTCAAAGACATATAAAAAGTGTATTTAAAAATATTATATATTTAAAAAGTATTTTTCAAACAGACATGTTTTCTTGAAAATGAATTTTTATGTCCTTTATAGTAATTTTGTAGTCAAAAAACTCCCTTCTACATAATTGGATACTAACAAGTTTAAAATCATTTTTAAAAAAAAATGATTTTTATGATAGTAAACAAACACAAATTAGCTTCTGATTTTCTTTAAAATCTCTAAAAAAATAATCTATAAATTATTTTATAACAAAATCATCTTTTTTCAATCTTGTGATAACAGAATAACTCATGCACAAATTGTTTAACAAAACACACTTTTATTAATTGATTGCTTTTTTTTTATTAATTGATTGCTTTAAGTAAATGATTTCTTGCCCCAAAGAGGGGGGAAAAAAAGTAAATGATTTCATTCCCACTTTGATGAATGCATTCATACCGAATGGAATCTATCATCTCAAGAACTATTATTGTAAGCAATTCTAATGAAATTCTTTTGTTCTTTTCAGATGCAGCACCAAAATAAATTTTCTTGTGTTCACACTCGAAAGCAAGCTTTTTACGAGTGAAGGAACCTATAATGTCTTCATCACCCACTGACCACTGACCCTTTCCTTTATCTTTTTTTTATTTTTTGGGTACAAAATCCTTTTCTTTATCTCAAATTCATACAATCCCCTTTTTACTTTTTTTGTGCTTTGTCATTCATAAATTTATAGCATTGCAGAATAGATGTAAGAACCATAAAACATAGAGAAAAACCCATACCCAATATAATGCACACAACATTGACGCAAGTGAACAGATCAGGCTTCAGAGTTCATAGTGTCTGTGTGTTTAATTGATTGAATGTTTGAAACCCAATTCCATTCCCATTTTGCTTGCCCTTAAGGAAGAAGATACAAATAATAGTGGACCCCACACAACGTGAAAAAACCTTCTACTTTTAGGTCAAGAAATAATTGATTAATCTATAATCTATTTAACAAAACTAGTTAGACATATTTGGATTCATTTTTGGAAAAACCAATAATTGATTGATTTTGACATGGCTGAGTTTTTAGGGTTTAGGGTTTATTTAGTATAATTGATTTTATTTATAGAATAGATTTTAGCTTAAAATTGGGATTTGGAGTTTTTGCCTCCAAGCGTAAATTTTACTCTAAAATTTAATGTCAACTCACTTTTACGTGAACGTAGACAAACATAAATCACTTTACATTTAACTCACTTATAACTTCGCTACCATAGAACCAAACACGCGCGTTGTGCCACGTGACATAATCTCCATCTTCTATATTTTTTTATTCTATAATCTATTTATAAAATTTATCTACACTAAGGACACGTAGCAAAAACCCATTCATCTATTTCCCGCCAAAAACTATTTTCCCATAAAAAACTTAACTATATTAGGTTCCATTTTTTTCGCCACTTATATTGAGCACGAATTCTCTCAGCTAGTTTATTTAAGAAAACTAATTACACTTAGTTTGTTTATCCAATTCTTCTATTCTATAATCTATTTATAAAACTTATCAACACTAAAGACACGTGGCAAAAACTCATTCATCTATTTCTCGCCAAAAACTATTTTTCCATAAAAAACTTAACTATACCAAGTTCCATTTTTTTGGCCACTTGTGTTCCGCATGAGTTCTCTCTACTAGTTTATTTAAGAAAACTAATTACACTTAGTTTGTTTATCCACGTTACCCTCACGTGACAACGCCTTTATCTTTTATTTATATTGAAAAATTATTTACCACTGATTTTTTCACACGGCCGGGTCCTATGAGAGGAGGAAAATAATAAGGAACCAAGAAAAAACCCAACTCGTTTTCCCATCCTGTGTGTCCCTCTTTTTTATCCTTTTCGTATCACTTTCTCCACCTTTGTTTCCCTGTATAATGTAGACACACACACACATATATATAAAAGGAGAATCCTCCTCTTCAATCCCAAACAGACGTTAATTCAAAACTAGCTCTCATAGAAATTAAGACCAACATGGCTCTTCTGGGGTGGATGTATTTTTCTGCCTTGACACTCTGTTTCTCAGTCTTCACAACTCTGCTTTATGAAGCAGAAGCTAATTCAAGGCGTGGCTCCTTTGGAATAAAACAAGCTCCAGTTGATAATGGCATATGCGCCTCTTCTGTCATTGTTCATGGATACAAGTGCCAGGAACTTGAGGTAATTAAGACTAATTAATTAAGAGCTCTAAACATGTGTTGAACTTGTGAAGGATTTAATCAAATGTTTGTTATAATTTTTTGTATTTTTTTTTTTATAATCTCAGGTTACAACAAAAGATGGGTACATTCTGAGCCTGCAAAGGATCCCAGAAGGTAGAGGTGAAGTTAGAAGCAGTGGGACAAGGAAACAACCAGTGATAATACAGCATGGAGTACTAGTGGTAAGTGGGTAACACAATGCATTGCAATTGCATGCACCCATTCCCCTGTTTTCAGTTACCGTTTCATTGCCCAGATAATAGGATAAAGTGTCGTCCATTAGCTTCTAGCATTAGAAGAGGGAAAATACCTACCCACGATGAAATGCCCTAAATTTTTGAGGGATAACGTTATTTCTACACACAAATTTCTACTTACCCTTTATAGTTAACGACATATATTTAGTATGAAAATTTTGCTAGAAAAATCTGACAAAAGTGAATAATTAATTAATTGAAAGTTACTTCTAATCATAATACATGGCATTTGGATTGTCCGTAGTGCTTAGTACAACTGACAAAGTATTTGCCGCTTGGACGCCTGGGCGCAGATTCGAACCTGCTATGCCTCTTTTAGCGCTTTTTGGAATGCGTAGTACAACATTTAGTCTAACTTAAAAAGACCCTGGGAATGATTAATAATAAACAAAGGTATTGTGGAAACAACTTTTAAAGCATTAAGATGCATTAAAATAGTAATAATAAAAAAATAACATTAAAATACATATTGAAATTGTTTTAATATTATTTTAAATTTTTGACTGATTATTAAACGTAATAAAAACATGTTTCTATAGTAGTAATAATTTTCAATTTCAGTTTTTTTTTTTACTCTTTCTTGTCTAAAAATATAAAAAAAAAGAAATGTATAAATTTTAGGTAAAGATACGTCGCTATTTGTGAGTGTGAACTGGACTCCATATTTGAACAGGGTGACAAAAAATTATGGGAGTTCCGCGTCTGTCACATTATGACACTAGAGTGGCTTGCTTTATCTTCTAGTCAATAAAAAAAAAAAGATTTTCTCTTACCTGTAAGAAGTACTAAAAATTAAAGAAAATAGAGAAAAGGTACAAAAGTGATGGATAATATAATAGAAAAAGATAAAAAAAAATTAAATATATATTTAGTTATAGGTTGACAACTTAAGTGATGCCCATGCGCATAGTTGCTTCGGACATAATATTTGTTAGGCCAATAACTTTTTATAATTATGTTAGCGAATGGTGCTTGAAAACAAGCAGTGCAAGAGATTTTTTTTTGGAAGCTACAATCAGTATTCTCTGGCGTTAATTATAAGGAAAAAAAAATTATATATATTTAGTCTACATGTACCTTTTTTTTTTCTGCTTATAATCAAGAACGGGAGAGCAAAGTACAAGAGATAATTCATAGAAAAGGGTGTTTTGTAGGATCTTCCTGCATCAATCTTCTTTTGATCAATATATCTAAGTCTAATCTTACTGGCTAAGGTCAACTGAATTCTTAAAAAAATGATATTAAAATGTTAATACTTTACCAAAAGCATTCAGATGTAAATTATGTTGATTGTAACTCTGTTATTGCACAAATTAAAATTTTATCTTAGGAGTGGTTCATAAATAGGAAAGGTAGAAATTCAGCTATTTCTTTCTCTAATTGGTGTAACTAATTAATTAAATCATCATCAATAATCTTTGAGCGTTGTCAATAAGTGTAGTCTGTCCAGTCCAGCAGTTAAGTCCGCACTATGCGCAACAACTGTGATATGTTTTTCAAATTAACTAGTAACATACCCGTGCATACGCACGGGTAGGGCGTCGTTATGGTAATTAGTTTGCGTTGACAAACAAACTATCTCGACAAGCGCCGAGCTGATTCGACAGCGCGAGTTGATTTGATACGTCTTGGCTGAAGACAACTATCTATTGGGCATCAAGACCCATCTGATCAATTTATCGAAATAAATCATGTGAATAGCCGAGATCAACTGGTCGGTGATCTAGCTCAAGCGAAATCAAGCTCAACCCGTCGAGATGAAACTGCTCGCTTGGTCCTCGTACAGCCGAAGTCAATCCCGAGGCGAGGTTGAGCTTGATCTCGGTTGAGCCTTTGATCTGGCAACTATTCACATGATTTATTTCGATTGAGCTTGATCTCTACCAGGTTGAGCAGATCTCGGTTGAGCTTGATCTCGGTACGTTGATCTCGTGATTATTCACATGATTTATTTCGGCTTGATTGTGATGGGTCTTGATGTCTAATGGATAGTTGTCTTCAGGAGATCAAGCTCAACTCGTCGAGATCAAAGCTCGCCTTGAGCTTGATCTCGGCGTGTTGATCTCGGCGACTATTCACATGATGTTCGGCGACCCAGATCAAGCTCAACCTGCCGAGATAAAACTCAAACCTGATCCTCAAGCCGTCAATCGATCCCGACTCGGCTGAGCTTGATCTCGATTTGATTGTGATGGGTCTTGATGCTCCAATAGATAGATAGTTGTCTTCAAGTTGCCGAGATCAAGCTTCAAACGAGGACCAACAGGTTGAGTTTGATCTCGACAGCATTGAGTCAGTTCTCGACGGTGATCTAGGCAATATTCACATGATTTATTTCAGACGGCTTAGAAGCTTAACTTTGTCGAGATAAAACTCATTTGGTCCTCAATTTGTCGCCGAAGGCAATCACGATCTCGGCATGTTGAGCTTGATCTCGGCGACTTGAAGACAACTATAGCTATTGGAGCATCAAGACCCATCACAAGAATGCCGAGATCAAGCTCAACTGTCGAGATCAAACTTCAGCTGTTGGGCCTCAATTTGGTCAAAGTCAATCCACGATCTCGGACAGGTTGAGCTTGATCTAAGTCAGTCCGAAATAAATCATGTGAATAGTTGTCGAGAAATCAAGGTCAACCGTCGAGATCAAACTCAGTGGTCCTCAAGTCGGTGAGCTTGATCTCGGCGAGTTGAGCTTGATCCCATACTGACAGACTCTATTGGAGCATCAAGACCGCATCACAATCAAGTTTATCGCAGATCAAGCTCAACCTGTCGAGATCGAGATCGACCTCGGCATACTGAGGACCAACGGCTGAGTTTGATCTCGGCAGTTGAGCTTGATCTAAGTTGTCGAAATAAATCATGTGAATAGGCAGCCGAGATCAACTCCGTCGAGATCAAACTCCCGAGATCAAACTCATTTGTTGGTCCTCAAAGTCGTTTGTTGAGCTTGATCTCGGCAGCCTGAAGACATTTAACTATCTATTGGAGCATCAACACTCAACCTGTCGTCGAGATCAATGGCGCTACGGATGTTGAGTATCGCTTGCTCCGGCGCCAAGGCCCTCGAGAAAGCCTTCTCTCGACGGCTTGAAGTCGTTCTCCATTTTGCCTAAATTTTGCTTGAAAGGGGAAGAGGAAGAAGAAGATGTGAAAATGGGGAGATGAAATAGGAGGGGATGAGAAAGAGAGCAAACAGATGAAGAGAATGAAGCGAATTTCAAAAAAAAAAAACAAAAATTGAAAGATGAAGAGAGAGAAGAAGAGGAAGCAGGATGAGAGGTGAAGGAGGGAACACATTTTTTTCCGTGAATCTTCTCAAGGCCTTGAGCTCTGTCTTCTCTCCCTGTCACCAAAGATCGGAGGGAGTGAGAGATGAGTGAGTTAGAGAGTTAGAGTGAGTTAGAGAGTAAGGGTGAAGGAGAAGAGAAAGATGGGGAGAAAGCGAGAGTGAAAGAGCTGAGGGAGTTAGAGAATCAGAGAAAGAGAGCGAGAGATTAGGTTTAAAATGACTTTTGTACCCTTAAAAAAGGACAGATGGCATAAATATAAGAGATCTAATTTAATAATTATAACAGCCTATTGTTCTCCTATGTTGAAATTGATGTTTCCTATGCTATTCACGCTTCTTTAATTATGGATTTTGAAGCAACTTTCATTTTTTTGTGTTACTTTTTCGGTAGACACAATCATGTTTCAAATTGATGATAGCAGTTATGGGCTGACAGTCAACTATGTGCATATAAACGTGATTTTAGATACTTTTACTTGGGTTTTTCTGACGTGTGTGTGCATGGTAAGAATTATTAATTGAACACTTTTTTTTTATTAATTATTTATTTTTATTTTATTTTATATATTCGTATTTATGTAATTTCTCTTTATCCATAAAATAAAAAACTAGATAATTAATAAAAAAAATATAAGCAAGTAATGATTCTCACGTTAGAAAAATCGTTTTCCTCACGAGGTAAATTTCTTTAGGGATGTGATTTAGTCAAGAGATTCCTACATTAACGGACGGACAGAGTGTGACTTTATATGATACTACCATTAATTTTTCCTGGAATTTTGCCCCATATAAAGCAGCAACATGTTCAATACTACCAAAAAAGAAAAAAGTGTGAATGAGTGACCAAGTCCGGAACAGCTTGGGAAAAAAAACAAAAAAAATGCGTGCACCGCCTCAAGCATCGATGGGATCCCCCAATGATGGTCTTAATTATTACGTGGTCGAGCATTGAGAAGTCGTAGTGTCATATACAGACCTAGGTTATGCAGCTCTGCCATAGAGCTGGGCAAGTTTTGTTGTTTAGTTTGTTCCTAAAACAGAGGAATTTGGGTCCCCTATTGGCTATTGCTGATATATATGTATTTTATGTATGTATTTGCTGAATATTTTATGGGTGCAGGATGGTATGACATGGCTATTGAACCCTCCAGAGCAGGACCTGCCTCTCATTCTAGCCGATAATGGCTTCGATGTTTGGATTGCTAACACCAGAGGAACCAGATATAGCCGCCGACATATCTCATTGGACCCCTCTAACCCGGTCTGTTACCTTGTGTTTTGTTTTGTTTTAGCTTCAATAGTGTTATGGTTATTTTTAATTATGACATTGGTTACAAAATAGGGTCACTTTAAAATAGGGTTAATTGCAGTTTTAATCCTTTAGTTATCGTAATCGTGCGATTGAGTCTTCTAGATATTGTTATAGCGTGATTTTAGTCTTTCCATCCAATTGTCCTTCAATTATTTTAAAAAAAGTTGTGGTGATCAACTAAGAAGACAATTAGACAGCATAACATGTGGTTCCAACCAAGTTATATGATATGTCATATACAGAGACGTGACACTTCAATATTTTTTGTTAGAAATGGAACGGCTATTGAAATTTGGAGACCAAAATCGCACAATTACCGATATCTGGAGGACTTTATTCGCGCAATTGACACTTGATAATTAAAATTGCATAATTGCAATACTTGAAAGACCCAAATCACGCAATTAGAACCTGATAGTACCTTTTGTAGATTAAAAGTGCAATTAAACCTAAAAAATATTTAGTCAATAGACAAGTATTTATTATATTGAAAATTTAGAAATATTTAAAAATTATTATTTTTAAGTAAAAATAGCTAATTCTTCCTTATCCCCTACAAGATTTAAAAACAGTTAATACTTTCTTTGTAAATGTGACAGGCCTTTTGGAACTGGTCTTGGGACGAACTGGTTTCTTATGATCTACCTGCTGTGTTTGATTATGTGTTCAGCCAAACAGGACAGAAGATTAATTACGTTGGCCATTCTCTGGTACTTTACATTTGTTCCTTTTAAAGTGAAAGTTCTCAGCCGAAACAAAAGACTAAACTTGACTTATTTTGACTTCAAAGCACATGTATATACGATATACCAACAGTGATATCTGGGAAATTTAAATAAAATTTTGCTTACTATTCTATTTTGTCTGAAACTGAAAAGACCATGTTTGGCAGGGGACTTTGATAGCTTTAGCTTCCTTCTCAGAAGGGAAATTGGTTAACCAGCTGAAATCAGCAGCCTTGTTGAGTCCAATAGCCTATTTGAGCCACATGAACACTGCACTTGGTGTTGTTGCAGCCAAGTCCTTTGTTGGTGAGGTACAGAACACTTCACTACTACTTGTTACTCATAATTCATATATTGTCATACACAGAGAAGTAGAGGCCTTTGCTGTTGCTGATTCATTGAAAAACTTTTATTTGCCAAACAGATCACTACACTATTTGGTCTAGCAGAATTTAACCCCAAAGGGTAAGAACATGGTAACTTATTATTACTATTATTATTATTATTTTAAAATCAAATCCATTGAATGCTCTTTCAACATTTCCTTGAATAGGTTACGTGTGGAAGCTTTTCTCAAGTCTCTCTGCGCTAACCCTGGGATAGACTGCTACGATTTGTTGACTTCGTTAACTGGTCTAACTCTTTGCCCAAACTCTATGACTTATCAACAATTTCATTTTAACCACTGGACACACTTTTCACTACTAAAATAATGATTTAAATTAGTGACAAAAAATGTGAAATTCGACTCTAATTCTGTCACTAAATTTTGTGAGGACGGAATTAGTGACAGATTTTATTTTTTCCAACTCTAATTTTGGTCACTAATTTAATTTTTTTTCTTTTCTAAGTAGTGTATTTAGAAATATATTATTCAATTTTTCTGACCATATCTGCAATTGAATTTGAAATGTCCAATTCAGGTAAAAATTGCTGCCTCAATTCTTCAACCGTTGATCTATTCTTGATGAATGAACCTCAGTCAACATCAACAAAGAACATGGTACACTTGGCTCAGAGTAAGATTTTTTTTTTTTCCCGTCTAGCTCCTTAACTCATTAATTATTTATTGGTACAATTAATTCATTCAGTTACTTTGATATTATTTGCACTTTGCAGTTGTGAGACGTGGGGTTCTAGCAAAATTCAATTATGTGAGACCAGATTATAATATTATGCATTATGGAGAAGTGTTTCCTCCAATATATAACCTTTCAAATATTCCACATGACCTTCCTCTCTTCATTAGCTATGGGGGCCAAGATGCACTCTCTGATGTTCGTGACGTTCAGAATTTACTTGATGGACTTAAGTTTCATGATATGGATAAGCGAAGTATCCAATTCGTTAAAGACTATGCTCATGCTGATTACATTATGGGGTTCAATGCTAAAGACATTGTGTATAACGCTGTTCTTTCATTTTTCAATCATCAAGTCAACACTTGATATTTCCAGAACTACATGCATCTTACAAAAGTAGTGTTGTAAGAAACAAAATTAATGCCATGTATTATGCTATCACTGAGATCAATATAAGTTATCTAGTGAAGATTAATTAACTAATAGCCCATTAAACAAGATGAACTATATATATTAGGAGATTTATTTTGATGTTGCAAATGGGTTTGCATCTAGAGGTGAGGTCACATGCTATTTGCCTTGGCGACCAAACATGGAAACACGTGGATGTAATTTGTCCATAGAATCTGATATCCATGACGTAACAATATCTTCAACTTTTATTATTTTCTATTTATGAAAATTAATTATACTTAGTTTGGTTATCTAAGTTATGCTACGTGGTAACATTTTGATCTTTTATATAAAAAAATATTTCCTGGTAATTTTCTCATACTCGTGCTGAGCACGGGTCCCGTGTGCTATATATAAACCAAATTACCAAACTATACGTTTCCAAATTTTGAAGAAGCATATATATATACAAAGTATTAACCACTGTTTAACCAGATTTTTATCTCCAAAGCACATTTAGTAATTACCACCGACGCAAATATAACCAAATTCATGCATATTGTAATCCATGATGGAAAGCTTACATCGATAAAATACTTGAGATGAGATAGACATCTCACTCACTTTTTGTAATGGAAGCTCATAAACCAATGAGTGTCAAATGTCAGTTTATCATGAATCTAAGGATTAGCTATTTCATAGTCATATTTACAAATATTTACTTGATCGAATTTATCTGGTTGATAACAGAAGGCGTTTTTTGAATCTGGTCAGCTGGGATAAGAAACATAAGATCATGATAGGACACGTGGTCCTTATGATGAGAGAAAGAGTGATATGGGTTGGATTGAAGGGAATATTCTAGAAGAAGGAAGAGAGGTGCAGCTGTGGGGAATGGAAGTTAGTTACATGATGTGCCAGAGAGAGACTCATAATTTCTGTTATGAGAGGAGTATTAAGAGAGGGGTAGGAGGGCGTGAGTCATTGATTCGAGTATTAGCCAATTTGGTTGTTAGGAGAGTTTCATCTCTCTGGTCTTGGAGCATTTGCTCTGGTAGGAGCCATAGGCTCTGGTTTATCTTTCAGTCTTCCATTGTAAGAGCTCTTGAGCTCAATCATTTTCAGTAAATAATACATTCACATACCTTGTTTTTGTTTCATTCTGTGTTCTTTGTACTTTGTGAATTTTGGTTTCTATCATTGGTCCGACCTGCCGGATATTCGAGTGAGAGCTAGCAAAGAACGCAATCGTCCATGCCACCCAAGATGACTGACAGAGTCGACGCGTTGGAAGCAAGGATGACGTCGCTGGAGAATTCATTCCGACAAACCATGGTGGAGTTCCGGCAATCCATAATGGCGGAATTCGCTAAGATTTCCACGGTGCGCAACGAAGAGGAGGAGTTTTCACCATCGCACAGCGTAGACTCTGTATCAGAGTTCAAAATGGCGGTGAAGAAGGTGGAGTTGCTGCCGTTTGACGGGGAAGATCCTGTGGGATGGATCACCCGTGTTGAGACCTACTTTGAGGTGCAGGGATCGTCGGAGGAGGTGAAAGTGAGGTTGGCGAAGCTGAGCATGGAAGGCGTTACCATTCACTGGTTCAATCTTTTGCGCGAAACGGAGAACGATTTGATATGGCTGAAGCTGAAGCGTGCCTTGATTGAGAGGTATGGAGGGAGGAAGAGTGATAATCCATTTGAGGAATTGAAGGATCTGCAACAAGGAGGAGGTGTCGACGATTACATCGCAGATTTCGAATATGTGTCTTCTCAGGTGAGTCGTCTTCCTGAGGATCAGTATTTAGGGTATTTCATGGGTGGACTCAAGCCTGAGATTCGATTGAGAGTGAGAACCTTCAATCCTCGAACTCGAGTTTAGGCGATGAAGCTGGTGCGAGATGTGGAATCGGAGCTTCGTGGATCTCTGATTTCTCGCAACAATGGCGGAACAAAGCAGTGGAAGGGAATAAAGGAGGCAGATCATGGATCGGGTGGAAAGAGTGGAATTGGGTCAGCGAATTACTCGGGTGATAGGAGTGGGTTTGGGTCTTATTCTAACTCAGGCCCAAATAAGGAGAATTTTGGCCCAAGTTCGCCCAGCGGAACCCAGACCCAATCCAGCGCCATTTCTAACCCTAATTTCACGAAAACAAATGGAGAAGATACGAGAAAGGCGAATAGCGATCGCAACAGAGGCACCAAACACTTGCCGTATTCGGAATTGATGGACCAAAAGGCTCGTGGATTGTGTTTTCGTTGCGGAGAACGCTTCCATCCCTTACATCAATGCGCTGAGAAGCAACTGCGACTGATAATCCTCGGTGACGATGTGACAGTGAATGACGAAGGGAAGGTGATAGCGACGGAAGTGATGGACGGCGAAAAGGCTCTGGAATTCAAGTCTATGAGTCTCTTTGGGTGTGGAACCGGGAACCAGGGGACAACCAACTTGAAATTGGAAGGAAAATTGATGGGAGCACCCGTCTCAGTGATGATTGACACCGGTGCGAGCCACAATTTCATCTCGCCACACGTGGCAGCGACTCTAGGTTTAACGGTGCTCCGGGACAGAGCCATGGTGAGTCTGGGGAATGGCCATCAAGTGTCCACAATGGGCAATGTTCGAATTTGCAAGTGTCTTTGGGAGACTTCTCCTCTCTGATTGATGCTCATGTGTTGGAGCTAGGAGATCTTGACATAGTTCTGGGCGTGGCATGGCTGAGAACAATTAGGAAGGTGACAATGGATTGGAAAGAAATGAAAATGAATTTCCAATGGCAGGATAACATGATTGAGTTACAAGGGCAGCCTGCAATAGCAATGAGTAGGGCTGATGGACATGAAGATTTGTTGACTACCCAAGAAGCTCATGAGAAGGGGAACACTATTAAGCAGTGGCTGGTTAAGTGGAAGGGCAAACCCAAGAAGGATACAGCTGGAGAAGATGAAGTGGAATTCAAGAGTCAATGTCCTTACCCCAGCCTTGGGGACAAGGCTGTTGTTCCAGGGGGGAGTAGTGATAGGACACGTGGTCCTTATGCTGAGAGAAAGAGTGATGTGGGTTGGATTGAAGGGAGTATTCTAGAAGAAGGAAGAGAGGTGCAGCTGTGGGGAAGGGAAGTTAGTCACATGATGTGGCAGAGAGAGACTCATAATTCTATTATGAGAGGAGTATTAAGAGAGGGGTAGGAGGGCGTGAGTCATTGATTTGAGTATTAGCCAATTTGGTTGTTAGGAGAGTTTCATCTCTCTGGTCTAGGAGCATTTGCTCTGGTAGGAGCCATAGGCTCTGGTTTATCTTTCAGTCTTCCATTGTAAGAGCTCTTGAGCTCAATCATTCTCAGTAAATAATACATTCACATACATTGTTTTTGTTTCATTCTGTGTTCTTTGTGTTCTGTGAATTTTGGTTTCTATCAGATCACGTCCCCTAACAGAACAAGCAGGCTTGGTTTACGAGACTTGCAACTTTCAAATAGAGATAAACACTTGCAGGGTCCGAGATGGGCTTCCTGGGATCACACCTTCTCTCTGCCTGGGACCACGGTTGCTGAACGTTGGACTGATGGGGTGTACCTGCGATGACACTTCAACGCTCGGGTCAGTATTTGGTGAAAAAGGAGAGATGATGAATAGTGTGCATACCTAATGGGTGGTTGTTTGGGCGTATTTATATCGAGAGTTTGGTACTTGGAGATCGCCTGACACCGTATTCGTTGGGTTCAATCGGGGTATGGTAGAGTTGACTTCTCTTCCCTGTGCCCTCTGTCGACGGTGCTAGGTGTCAGGGTTTGTCCCATGTGCAGGGTCCCGCGGTTCCCATCGTAGGGTCTCTACTGTACTTACGAGGGAGCGACTGTGGTGAGGCAATAGGTCGCTATCGCTGGATGTGTGTGCGCTAGGAATCGTATCCTTCGACGGTGGCAGACAGTGGGTCTAATGGGGTGGCTCGATTATGGACTTTGTCGTTAGTTAGCCCGGCCCAGTAGGGACCGACTTGCACGAGCTTTGCCGAGTTCGGGGGTTAACCCCATATCAGTTTCCCCCTAGCCCAGTGTATAGCATCTATGTATTGATTAGGTTCTTAGTGGTTAGACGGTGGGCACAAATTCCACAACGACCTCTTATCTTGCTCGATTGGGTCACATGTTAAACACTCTTAAATGCGCGCATTTAATGCCTTAAATGGGGTGGCTCGATTATGGGCTTTGTCGTAAGTTAGCCTAGCCCACTAAGAGCCGACTTGCACGAGCTCCGCCGAGTTCAGGGGTTAACCCTCGGATCAGTACTGGTCAGATTAGTTTGGTTTAGGGGAGAAAAGGAACCAAATCACTTAAAAATATTATTTGGTTCGGTTTGGTTTGATTAGTAAAACCCAAATTAAGCCAATCCAATAAAAAATGTGTTGGTCTAATTAGGGTTTGTAATTCTTTTCATCTAATATATGATGCAAAAACAAGTAATTAAGTATAATAAAAATAGAAAAATATATTTATTGATTTGGGTCTCTGACATTGGGTTCATAAGTCATAAATTAGAAACCCGAACCAATATAGCTTGAGTTTGTGTTGTTCCATTAAGTTCAAACTTGAACACATTGGGAATCATAAATAAAAACCAACGGAAGTGGAAATTCTCACCAAGGATCCAAGCGAATGAGCATGGCCCTGTGTTTTGAAAAATTAACTCTTGTAGCGCATACTCTTTTATCAACATTACAAATCACTTGAGCAACACGCAAACGACGATGCCTCTACTCAGTCCATGCGGATATAATCTTGTTGGAAAACGACTAGAGTTTTTCATTAGTGTGTTGTATTACCTTTGGCGCTCTTATATAAAGACTCCCTCTCCCTTTTTGTTTGTTTACCTTACATGGTTATAAAATACATGTCACTTACTCAATGGGTGTGGCCCAGTTAACAATACACGCTGAACTTGTGGGTGAGAAGACCAATGTTCGATCCTTACAAAATACGCTCTTGGATAGGGTTGAGGAGTTTTAAATGTGACTAAGCCCCGAACCGGTCGAGGATTAGTTTAAGTAAATCCAAAGGGTCGAAACTGTGGGGATATTTCGGAGTGCCACAAAGAGATAAAGGCTCTAATTAATTACTGTGATTTACTGAAAAACACACCTGCCACTGAACACAAACATTTTCGGTTCTAGATGCATATCATCTGATATTCTGATTTCTTTTTTTTTTTTTCTCTTTTTTGGCCACAATATCATCTGAATTTAAATTTGAGCTTCCAAGACTAGTCATCTCCTCTAGATGATTCATGCTTTGTTTGAACGCAAAGCTTTGACAACCTTTACCCACCCGAGTTTACTTGGCGGCTAATCCAAACACTGACTGTAAATAAGAGAGACACTACACAAAAGTGCACTATTTGTTTTGTCCCGTAGACCATGATATGATCAGCCAATTAGGTGGAAGCATTCTTTATATTTTCCAACACGTTATTGTGTAACAACTCAGTCTCACTGAACGCAGATTATTTTCAATATATTTGAGATAATGAAACAACCTAGCTATTATTATATATGTTAACAGTTAGTAGTGGCCCATAGGATGCTTAATGATTTTGTATAAATAGTAGTGAATCATAGCATTTCTCACAAAAAAGTAGAAAGCAGAGGCAGAGACCAAAGAAAGAGAGATGGGGCGCAAGAACACATTTTTATTGGCACTGGCTTTTGCGTTGATCACGAAGGAGGCTTTGGCAGAACAACATGCAGTTGGTGGAAGTCAAGGTTGGGATGAATCCACAGACTTTAACTCCTGGGTTTCAGGCCAAACATTTAAGGTTGGCGATCAACTTGGTACGTGTTTCTTACCCATAGTTTATAATCTCATATAATCTCATCACCAATAATAATAATAATAACAATTAGGGAAATGTTGCACATTTCAGCATTAGCCGATCTAGACCGTCTAATTAAGATCAGTCGATCCACATTTTGACTTGAATTTTGGACTCAATTTACCAAAGTTAAAACGAGTATCTGACGGCCTAGACTAAGTAATTATGTGCTTTGATTACTGCAAGGAATCCGAGATCCAAGGTAGATGACGAACACAACAATTATTATTTTATTAGTGTTATTGTTCTAAGGTTTTAAATTGTGGTTGTAAAGTCAAGGTTTTGAGGTCTTATTACGGTGGTATCAACTACATTCATTCACAATTTTCTACGATAACAAGGATTTTAATGTAATTGCTAGAGAGGGATCACAATTTAAAACTTTATTATTATTATTATTATTATTATTATTATCCCTTAATGAATTGGAATCATTTTGTCTTCAAATTTGTTTCGATTACAAACATTTTTTTTTTGTTTTTGTTTTGGCAGTTTTCAAATACTCTTCTTTGCATAGTGTGGTTGAACTAGGGAGCGAAAGTGACTACAAGAATTGTGATCTTGGAAGTGCAGTGAACTCCATGAGCAGTGGCAATGATGTTGTGAAACTGAACAAGCCTGGCAGCCGCTACTTTGCCTGTGGTACACTGGGACACTGCAGTCAAGGCATGAAGGTGAAGATTACAACAGTGGCTGGGAGTGCATCCTCTTCCCCTTCATCATCTTCTTCTTCTTCTTCACCTACTTCTACATCTTCAGCCTCACAAGTCTTCATCTCTCTTGTGGTGATTGTTGCGTTGTTGATTGCCTCTCTGCTTCCCCAATTTTAATCAGTAATGCCATCATTTAAAGTTCATTGATTTTGTGAATGTTAATTTGAGCATGGACTTGTTAGCCATGCATAGATGCATTGATATCAGATATTTTACTATCAAAAGAGTTATAGATCTTTTTGTTACCTTGTGTATGATCGAAATAATAGTTGAATAACAGTGTTCATGGCCTCATGGGGAATTTCTTTTGATCAATCTGGAATTTTGTAGAATTTCATTTGCTTCACAATAAGATTGGCCTTTTGTCATTTTTTTTTTATTTGTGGTTTTCACACATGTTTCTTCCACCGAAGGTAATCCTATTTGAGGCACTGTCATGCACTAAATATGGACACCTCTCTCAGTGGGGATTCAAACATTGATTCGCCACATTATTGAAGACTAGCCTCTTCCGCTAGATTCAATCTCCGTTGGTTTTGTTATCTTGTTTTTATTGACGAAAAATTGAAAACTTTTTATCATATAAAATGTCAGATAAAGTTTCATGTTCCATACAAATGGTTTTATTTTAATGTATGACAATTTATGATGGATTAGTGATTTAATCAATGTGTGCCTTAAGTTTAGTCCTTTTGATTCACCACATTGTTAATGTGTAATTTTATAAAACATAGTTACATTACGATTCCATTATTAAGCAGCCATGGAATCAGACCCTGTTTGGATAAACAGCTTATTTAAGCTCTTATGATATAAGAGCTTGTTGTATGAGAGCTTATATTAATTTCCAAAGAAGAAAATAAACTTAAGGCCAACTAAAGAAGAAAATAAAACTAGTGAACAATAATAGTTGACGAATGCTTAAAAAGTGTCAAAAAAATGAACTAAAACAGTGGAAGGATATCAATTTGGGAATCAGGGGTTGAGGCTCTCTCATCTCCAATACGCAGAAGACACACTATTTATAGAGGAAATGACCTGGGCAAATGTGAGGGCAATCAAGGCTATATTGCAACTGTTTGAAGTGGTGTCCGGCTTAAAGGTTAACTTCTATAAGAGCCAGTTGATCGGGGTGAATGTCCCTCATAGGTGGCTAAATGGAGCGGCTCATACACTGAATTGCAAAATTGGTGGTGTTCCCTTTAATATTTGGGACTACCCATTGGGGCTAACCAAAAGAGAAGATCCACTTGGATGCCAGTTGTAAATATTGTGAGGAATAGGCTATCTTCTTGGTCTAGTCGAAAGTTATCAATGGGCGGACGTGTTATTCTACTCAAGTTAGTCTTGTACGCTCTCCCAGTATATTTCCTTTCCTTCTTCAAGGCTCCTACAAGTATCATTTCTCAACCTGAATCTATATTCAAACAGTTCTTTTGGGGTGTGGTTGAGGACTCTAGGAGGGTAAAGTGGGTTAAGTGGGATAAGGTGTGTAGGGAACGTGAGGAGGGGGTCTAGGTATAAAAAATTTGAAGGCTTTCAACTTAGCTTTATTGGGGAAATGGCTATGGAGGTTGAAAATAGAAAAGCAAGGGTTGTGGTATAGGGTTTTGGTGGAGAAATATGGTGAGAATGGGGTATTAGAGGGGAGGGGCAGGTGTGGATCATCGTGGTGGAAGGATGTTTCTTATGTGGATATTGAATGTGTCTCAAAATCTACATTCAGTTACAAGTGCAAATAACATCAGATACTGCATCAGATGCATTAGGACCTGTTGTTGAAGTCTCAGGTGCCACAACACCTAGTCATGCAGCACCTGTTAATGAATTCTGTTATTTAGTTATTGGCCA
Source organism: Calophaca sinica (assembly GCA_037113605.1). Taxonomy (NCBI): domain Eukaryota; kingdom Viridiplantae; phylum Streptophyta; class Magnoliopsida; order Fabales; family Fabaceae; genus Calophaca; species Calophaca sinica. Next base: position 50,384,292 of record CM073733.1, read on the forward strand.
TAACTAAATTTATTATTCTGTTATTTCTGTTACAGGTTGTTATTGGCTGAGGCTTGTATTTTTCACTTGTATAAATAGGAATAGAGGTGTCTCTATGGTATATACATTTTTTGGTTTCTCTTAGATGAGATCAGGGTGTGTGATTGTGAGGTTTTCATGTAAACTCTCTATTGAGAAAAGAAGATTAGAGAGATTTGAGAGATCAGAGGGAAAGTGTGAAAATAGAGTGTCGTAAGGGCTTGGGGATCTTGTAGCTGTTTCTCAATAGTGGTGAACAAGGGAAAAGTGGAACTCTATGCACTTGTTGATCTTGTAAACTCACGGTTCATAGTGGATTGGTTTGATTGCTCCCTCCCTCGCAGACGTAGGCCACATTGGCTAAACTGCGTTACCAATTCTTGGTGTCATATTCTTCTTCTTTATCTCTTTAATTTCATGCTATTTTAATTCTACATTAGTTGTTTGTTTGCGTGTTTAATCCCCAACAATTGGCGCCGTCTGTGGGAAGAACTCAACCATGGGATCAACCAAATTCGAAATTGAAAAGTTCTCTGGTTCGAACGATTTTGGCTTGTGGAAAATCAAGATGGAGACAATCTTAGTTCAACAATGTTGTGCAGAGGCATTGAAAGGGGCTGAGAAAATGTCCAACACTCTCACCCAAAAAGAGAAGGAAGAGATGATCGAGAAGGCCAGAAGTGCGATCATTTTGTGCCTGGGATACAAAGCACTATGGGAAGTTGCACGGGAGAGGACTGCTGCAGCACTATGGTTGAAACTCGAATCTCTGTACATGACAAAATCTGTTGCAAACATATTTTTATTGAAGCAACAATTGTTTTCATTCAAGAAGACAGAGGAAAGATCACTCATTGATTAAATGGCAGACTATAACAAGGTTCTTGATGATCTTGAGAATCTTGAGGTGAAATTAGAAGATGAGGATAAGGCTCTAATATTTTTAAGTGGGCTGCCAAATTCGTATGAGCATTTTAAAGATGCTATTCTCTTTGGAAGGGATCACACGACTACACTTACATTTGAGGAAGTGCATACCTCAATTCGAACAAAGGATCTTCAGAAGAAGCAAGAACAGAAAACTGAAGGGAATTCAGAAAGCTTGAATGTAATGAGGGGAAGATCTGAGAAGAGAGGTTCTAAGGGAGGTAAACATAGATCAAAGTCCAAGAATCAATCACAAAGCAAGTTTAAATGTTTCCAGTGTCACAAAAAGGGGCATTTTAAGAAAGATTGCCCACAAAGAAAGAGCCAAGGTGCCAATCATCAAGGGAATTCTGGTGGGGCAGCAATAGCAGATGCAGGATATGATTCTGCAGAGGCTTTGGTGCTGTCAAATTCTGAAATTGAGAAAGATTGGGTGATGGATTCTAGATGCACCTTTCACATGTGTCCAAGAAAGGAATATTTTGAGTCAATAGACCTTAAAGAAGGTGGAGTGGTGCTACTGGGAAATAACAAACCATGTAAAGTCCAAGGTCAAGGTCAATTCGATTGAAGATGTTCAATGGCCAAGAAACCCTGCTGAATGGTGTAAGGTATGTGCCTGAACTTAAAAGAAATTTGATTTCCATTAGCATGTTTGATAGTTCAGGATATTCCACTCATATTGAACATGGCATAATGAAAAGCATTAATGGCAATAACTTGGTAATTGCTAAAGGAATTAAAATGAATGGTTTGTATATTTTGGGTGGCTGCACTATTATTGCTCGAGGTGCCATGTTATCTGTTAATCAGCATGATAAAACTAGGTTGCGGTATATGAGACTAGGACATGTTAGTGAAAATGGGTTAATTGAATTGGCTAAACAGAATCTGTTGAATGGTGATAAAATAGAGAAGTTAGAGTTATGTGATCATTGCATATTGCGAAAGGCTAAGAGGGTTAGCTTTGGAATAGGCTTTCATACCACTAGTAGACCTTTTGAATAGGTGCATTATGATCTGTGGGTCCAGCTAGGACCAAGACACATGCTGGTTGTTCTTATTTTCTCACTATTATTGATGATTATTTTAGGAGAGTATGGTTGTATGTTCTTAAAAATAAAAGTGATACTTTTGAGAAATCTAAGGATTGGCATACTCAAATAGAAACCCAATTGGGAACTAAACTGAAATGTTTAACGACTGACAATGGCCTGAAGTTTGTTTCAGAGCAATTTAATAAGTTTTGCAGGAACTTAGGTATTCAGAGGCACAGGACAGTGGCAGGAATTCCACAGCAGAATGGCCTAACAGAAAGAATGAACAGAACAATTTTGGAAAGGGTCAGGTGCATGCTGTTAGGTGTCGGGGCACCTAAATCTTTTTGGGGTGAAGCTGCTACAACTGTTGTGTACTTAATTAGTAGGTGTCCCTCTACTGCAATTGGGTTTAAAACACCTATGGAACTCTAGAATGGCAAACCAGCTGATTACTCACATCTAAGAGTATTTGGAGCATTGGCTTTTGCACATGTTAAACAAGATAAACTTGGAGCACTGCAATCAGGTGTGCATTCATAGGATACCCTGCTGGAATTAAAGGGTACATGCTATGGAGGATGGAACCTAGTGAACCAAAGGTCATTATCAGCAGGGATATAACTTTTGATGAAAACAGAATGACAATGTTATGTAAGGAACAGCAGCAAGTCAGAATTCAGGAAAAGGCTACAAAGAAAGTAGAGGTTGAGGTGGAGCTGCCTTCACAGCAGTAGAAACATCCCACACCAGAAATAGGAACACAATAGGAATAGGAACATGAGGAACAAGAGGGTGAAACAAACCTCAGAGACTACAACTTGACAAGGGATAAGACCAGGAGGACCATAACAAAGCCTAACAGATATGGTCAAGCTGATCTTATATACTGTGCATTGACTGTTACAGAAGAGATTCAAGGGGATGAACCAAACAGTTTCAAAGAGGCAATAGAAAGCAAACAGGGGGGAAAATAGTTAGAAGCAATGATTAATCTCTTGAGATGAACAAGACTTGGGTTCTGGTTAGTCTACCTAAAAATCAAAAGTTGATTGGTTCCAAATGGATATTCAAGAAAAAGGAAGGTGTCCAAGGTGGAGAGCAGCCTAGATTTAAAGCTAGATTAGTGGCCAAGGGATTTTCTTAACTTGAAGGCATTGATTGCAATGAGATAGTCTCACCAGTGGTCAAGTATTGGTCAATCAGAATTCTACTTGCAATTGTTAGTCAATTTGACCTTGAATTGGAGCAACTAGATGTCAAAACAGCCTTTCTTCATGGAGATCTTGAGGAAACCATTTATATGCAGCAACCAGAAGGATTTGCTAAGGATAAAGACACGGTGTGCTTGCTGTAAAAATCCCTATATGGTTTAAAGCAAAGTCCTAGGCAATGGTATAAAAGGTTTGATGATTTCATGATGAGAATGAGATTCCAAAGGTGTAGCTATGACAGTTGTGTGTACATTCTAAAGGAAGGAGGTGAGGTACTCATCTACCAACTGCTATATATTGATGATATACTTCTAGCAAGCTCAAGCAAGGAGGAGATTCAAAGGCTCAAGTCAGATTTGAGGAATGAATTTGAAATGAAGGAACTTGGGGAAACTAAAAGAATATTGGGAATGGACATAAGCAGGGACATAATCAAGGGAGAGTTATTCTTATCACAATAAGGTTACATGAAGAAAGTGGTTAAAAGGTTTAGGATGCATGAGGCTAAACCAGTTATAACTTCATTGGGGCAACATGACAAACTGTCATTGAAACAAGCTCTTGGAACAGATGAGGAAAAGGAGAAAATGGTATCAGTGCCATATGTAAGTGTTGTTGGCAGCATTATGTATGGAAAAGTGTGCAGCAGGCCAGATTTGGCATATGCTGTGAATATGTTTAGCAAGTTCATGACAGAACCAGGACTAGCTTATTGGGCAGCATTGAAGTGGATCCTGAGGTACTTAAATGGTACTTTATCATCTGGTTTGAAGTTCAAAAGGAAGGACATAAGAGAAGAGACAATTTTTGGATATGTGGATTCAGATTATGCTGGGAACATAGACACAAGGAAGTCTTTACCAGGTTATGTCTTTACTTTATTTGGTACTGCTGTATCATGGAGGTCAGTACTGCAGTCTATGATGGCTCTGTCAACCACTCAGGCTGAGTTTATAGCTCTCACAGAAGGTTTCAAGGAAGCAATGTGGATTAAAGACTTGGTTGGAGAACTTGGAATCGTACAAGACAGTGTTACTGTGTTTTGTGATAGCCAAAATGCTATTCACTTGTCCAAGCATCAAGTTTACCGTGACAAGTCAAAGCACATTGATGTCAGGTTACATTTCATTCGAGATGTAATTGAGAGCAAGGAGGTATTAGTGGAAAAGGTTGCAAATGAGGACAATCCTATATATGCACTTACTAAGTCCTTGCCTCAGCACAAGTTCAAGCACTGCTTGGACTTGGTAGGTGTAACACCTGTATTTTCGCGACGTGTTATTTATCGCTATTATAGTATGTTTTGTTATATTTATGCTATAATAAGCAATTTCTTGTTCGCTAAGTAAGTGAATTAATTAAATCAAGATCAAATTATAATTGAGAATTAATATTTTGTATTAATTCATGGTTCGAATATCGTCGAAAAATTCTAACGAAGTTTCGTCGCGTTTCGAATCACCAGGCAGTTTTGCCGCAGATAAAATTTTAAATGAACCCCGATTTCGATGAAAATTGAATCGCAACTTATCGTGATTATTTTTGAATGTTTGATAGTGTTTTAATTATTTATAATAAAATAATGTCACGCGGTGAATTAATTTCTCGCCAAATTAATTTTCGCGATTTTATCGGCGGAGAATTAATCGGTAACGCGATTATTCGATACCGTGTTTTAGCAACCCTAAGACTCTAAGATTAGAGGGTAATCATGAGAGATTAGATGGATTAGTCTAATTGATGTGATTAGCATCTTTGCTTTATGAGAGGTGTCACTTAATGTGTGACTAGTTTTAATTACTTTACTTGAACCATTTTTTAGCCAAGTATTCACTTAAGTTATTTTTTTTTATTCCTCCTCTCCTCCCTTAAACAGCCCCACGCAGCCCCCTCCCACTCTCCACCCTTATTTTACTTCATCTTCAACATTTCTTGAGAGAGAAAGCTTGGAGCTTCCATGGCAACATTCCTCCATCTCATTTCTTGAGTTTGTTCACTTCTAATCCTCCAAACTTCTTGCAATAACTTCTACTTCTCTTCACTACCATCTTCTTCATCATCCAAGCAAGTTGAGAGCACAAATTTTCTCCCCCAAAACAGCCCCTTGGCCGTGAGTCCCATAGGAGGAGGAGGTAGTGGTTTTTCTTGCTTTGTCTTGTTTTTATGCTTCATTAAATGCTTGATCATGATCAATGATGGAAGTGAGCACCAAAATCCCCAAAATCCTTGGAACCCTAGGCGCAACCTAAGGGGAAAAAGAGGGATGGTGTGATCCTTGAGTGAATCAATTAAATTGGTTGTTGATTCTAGCTTATTTGGTGTTGTTGTTGTTGTTTTAGCTTTTGATTTTGAACTAGAACTTTGATTGAGTTGTTTTTTGTTGAAAACCTATTCTTGAAAGAAGTTTAAATTATGATTGGTGGTGTTTAGGCTTTGGTTTTGTGAAATTGGTTGTTGATTTGTGAAAGAATTGGCATAGGAAATGATGTTGTTAAATTAAATTGGAAGTTGCAAATTTTTTTTTGAAGAAGGAAGGATAAGGCCGCGAGCTCCTTAGGAGTTTTGGGAGAGAAATTGTTTTGCATTCTAGTTTATAATGGTTGTGTTGATGTATGATTAAGTTTTGGAAAATTTTGGAAAAGGTTTGATTGAATTTGGACTTGTTTTGGAATTTTGAGGCTATGAAGCACATAAGGAAAATTGGGTTCCTTGAGACCAAAGAACCCAAGTGGAGCCTTGCTTAAGTGTTAGAAAAGAAGTGGTTAATTGATAATGTTCTTTGCCTTAAGTTTCAAGAAAATGATTCTTAGTTTTGAAAGGTTATTTTGTTTATTAGTAGTGAATTATTTCAAATGTAAGTGATTCTTTAAAACGAGTATTTCAAGTATGAATTTAGTATTTCAAATTAAATTCTAAGTGAAAATGCTTGGTTAGAAAAGGGTTAGGTTTTGAGAGCCTAAGTTTCTAGTTTAGCATATAGAATTGTGCTAAGTTTACTCGTGGTGATAGGAGTTGCGAATCCGGAGATCGTGCGACGTGGACACGAGGCTTGCGGTACCACGCTAGCAACCAACTGTGGTAAGAGTGCTTCACATTTAATACTTTCATAGTATGTTAGTGTAATGGAAACTTTAAATATTGTATAGGATTTAATTTTAAGTCTTAAAGCGAAGAGGTCTGAGAACCTCAGGGTTCGAAGTGAGGGTCTCGTACCCATTCATTTTTTTATTGTCTTATATCTATACTAATTATTTAGCGGGCTTGTCTGCAAGTGGTTGGCAGCTGCCCCCAAACCCCCACACTTTTATGATTGCCTCTCTGCCAACTCCACTGAGTTGCAGAGGGATGAACTGAGTTGTTGGTGTCGATGCTTGATATGATGTGAATGCTTATACTGCTTACACGGTTGATCTGAGTGCATGGTGTTAAGCTTGGCATGAATATTATTTGACACGCGATTGAATAATTATTCGAGTTACTTCTTGAATTATCGTATGTGGCGATTTATTCATTATTGTGAGATGTGTCGTGTTGTGATGTTTTTGAGCTTCGATCCGGATAACTTAGGGTGCTAGGACCCCTTCATTTTTCGGTAGCCTAGCTAGACGTTGTAGCATTAAGGAACCAGTGCTGAATGTCCTAGGGTGGTCGTGGAGCCCAAAGCTACGACTGGTATTCAGTGGATGAATCGGCGTTACTTTCCAGAATTGTCGAAAGTGTTTCGTGAGAGAGTTTGAGTCGCGCTCTGAAACCTGTGCTTTTGATTGTTCCTTGCTTTATGCTTCACTATTGCTATGTTTATTGAGAAGTTGGCCCTTTTCCCGTGGTGCCTTCAACCAATGATGGTTACATGGGTGATGACGAAGAGAGTGCTGATACCGACGATGAGGACATCGCCAGAGATCATCTTTGATTTTCAAGACATAGAGATGCCCGCGGCGATCGAGTTCAACCCCATCTCCTGTCGCGTTGTTTATACTTGTGATGTTGTACAGAGCTTCTGAGAGGGTGGTATAGTAGTGAGACAGGAGACTTCGCAGCGCACAGTGAGCTTCCTGATTCGGACGATGCAGGTGGTGGACGCTTGGAGAGCTATTCAGAGAGAGAGGACTATGCTAGCATCATCTTCCTCACCAGAAGAACCTCTCGAGATCCCGAGGCGCACTGCTTCTCGACTTGTTTCCCGAGGACGGGGATCGAGGGTTCGATGGACCGCTCGTAAGAGCGTGATCAGACGAGGGACTGCAGGAGTTTCTACCTCCAGGGCGACTGCTACTCCGAGTCTTTTGGCAGAGCCTGAGCCAGAGGCAGAACCGACCTCCCCTATGCTTGATAGGACCCCTACTCTGTCGATGGACCCTCCTCATGTGTGTAGCATGTGCGGAGAGGTGGGATGTAGCGGCGCAGGTGTTGTGGAGGATGTACTAGTAGGAGAGGACATGCTTGCGACGACACGTTTTATCGATTTGACTGGAGAGGACCCGATGGACGATGATGAGGAGAAGGATCCATCTGAGGATCCGGATAGTTATCTGTAGTCGTCGTGTTGTCTGACTGTCTGTTTATATTATTTTGGATGACTGTAGTACTTTGTTTATAGTGTACAGTTGTTTTGGTCACCAGTCGGGCTTGGTAATTTGTCTTTTGTATAATGCAGGGTAGACTGGTGGTATACTTTTGGAGCAGCCTCCTGCGTGGGTGTCTGTCGGGAGTACCCCAGGGTATGATTGCTCTCATGAGGGTCTTCATACCATAGGTGTATTCTTTTGGGACATCTTTATGCATTGTCTTTATTTTGTACGTACTGTTTACGCTAAGGTGTTTATATATTTATATATATATATATATATATATATATATATGTATGTATGTATGTATTTCCAGTGCATGTATCTTGTGTCTTAGATTACACCATGTTTCTAAATGTTGTGGCAACTCTGTGTGTACTATGAGTACTATGCGAATATGATTGTTTTAAAAAAAAAAGACCGCATTTTCCAAAGGACACAAGAGTACCGTTTTAAAAACGCGTCGCATATCGGTTTATTTTTAGTTTAGTAACGGTCCGGAAATGGGTCGTTACAGTAGGCTTCTGTGAAGAGTGATGATTTAGGTGGGGGAGCAAGGGAGAACTATGAAGGGACTGATCTGATTTAGAGACAAGTGGAGAATTGTTGAATGTGTCTCAAAATCTACATTCAGGTACAAGTGCCAATAGCATCAGATATTGCATCAGATGCATCAGGACCTATTGCTAAAGTCTCAGGTGCCACAACATCTAGTCATGCAGCACCTATTAATGAATTCTGTTATTCAGTTACTGACCATAATTGAATTTGTTATTCTATTATTTCTGTTACAGGTTGTTATTGGCTGAAGCTTGTATTTTCCACTTGTATAAATAGGCATAGAGATATCTCTATGGTATATACGTTTTTTGGTAATTCTCTTAGATGAGATCGGGGTGTGTAATTGTCAGGTTTTCATGTAAACTCTCTATTGAAAAAAGAAGATTAGAGAGGTTTGAGAGATCAAGGGGAAAGTGTGAAAATAGATTGTTATAAGGGGTTGGGGATCTTGTAGCTGTTTCTCAACAGTGGTGAACAAGGGCCAAGTGGAACTCTATGCGCTTGTTGATCTTGTAAACTCATGGTTCATAGTGGATTGGTTTGATTTTTCAGACGTAGGCCACATTGGCTGAACTGCGTTACCAATTCTTGGTGTCATATTCTTCTTTTTTATCTCTTTAATTTCGTGCTGTTTTAATTCTGCGTTGGTTGTTTGTTTGCGTGTTTAATCCAGTGGAGGAGGGAGTGTGGGGGTTCGAGAGGAAGTGGTTTTCAAACTCTTTGGGGTAAAAGGTAGAGGATGGATTAGACACACTGTTTTAGAGCGAACCTTGGTGTGAGAGACAACTATTAAAGGATCGCTTTAATAGATTATTCATGCTCTCATGCGACAAAGATGCAATGGTGGCCGATTTGAGACATTGGGAACAAAATAGGTGGAATTGGAAGTGGAGGTGGAAGAGAAATCTATTCCTATGGGAAGAAGAGTTAGCAGAGCAGCTCAAGGAGGCAGTGGAGGCGGTAGAATTTAAGGAGAACATGCAGAATAGTTGGGTTTGGCGGGAAGAGAAGACCGGACGTTACACAGTAAAATCCGCATATAGAACTCCCATGAAAAACTTTGCTCTTGGGACGGAGGAGGTACAGAAGAAAACACGGCACAAAATGGTTCCTTTGAAGGTACGGATATTTGTTTCGAGATTATTACAAAGTAGGATTCCTACAAAAGACAACTTAGTTAAGAGAGGGATCATCGGAAGCGATGTTATAGAATGTTGTGGTGGTTGCCGGGAGCCGAAATCTGTTTCTCATTTTTTCTTTGGGTGCTCAAAGTTTGCTAAAGTCTGGATGGCACTGCTTAGGTGGTTGGGCTATGCTTCAGCCATGCATATAGCGGGGCAAAAACACTTGACACAATTTGAAGGACTATTTCAAGGGGGTAGAGTTTACAAGGACAAGTTCATGACTATTTGGTTCGCAAGCATTTGGTCGATTTGGAGAGCACGCAATAAGGCCATGTTTGAATCTAAAGTAATTGACGTGGAGGATATAGTGGGGGAAGCTCAACTGCATGCTTGGAAATGGATATCTTCATCAATCAGATGCCACAACTATTCGGTCTCCCAATGGATCCAGGACCCTGCAGCTTGCTTAGGAAGAATGTAAAGGAGCTGTTGCAGTAGAATGGTGTAATAACTGATAACACTGAATGGGAGAAAGCATGCAAGAACATATAGGAATGGTGTCTGACTATTTCTGGTTGTTGTACTAGGAGCAGCTGCTTTGCTTACTGTCACAATACATGTTTTAATGGCCATGTAATTCCATCGGGCCTGAGTTGGTGCTGGTGACAGTGTTTGATAATTTATATGCCCAGAACAGCTTGAATCCGTGGGTTTGTATGGGCATAAGTGGAGCTACGGACTTGGTGGGAGAAATAACAGGTTTTATGGATTGCTGTCAAGTGGTATAGATTAAGTGCATTCCCTTGTTTTGTCTTTGACCGATACAAACAAGGTTGATTGTGCCGCGGGTAATTTGCATCGCAATAGTAACTGGTGCTTCAATTGGTATGAGGTCCAATCATTGGATTATTAAAGCAAAGGCGGGTGCTTTGATGTAATTCATAGTTATATGTAAACTAACAATTATGTGGGAGTGGGAGAAACAATAGAAAGTGTCAAGTAAGGAGAGGACTAGTTGCAAAAGTAATGGATTTTGACTATTGAGTGATCTGTGTAATATGTTAGCTGTAAAATTGATATTTGGTCTTCACTTATCTTAAGCCTTGTCCTTCGTGATTAATAAAAATTCTTTTGCTTTTTCAAAAAAGAAAAAAAAAACTAAAACAGGTTCAAACACAGGTTCCATATATGCTCTGCATTAAGGACACAACTACACATAAGAGTGTCCAGTCATTTTGTTTATGGGAAAATTTGGTTTATGGTATGATTCTACCAGTTTTGATGATCTTGAATGATCTACCAAATTCATCAAACAAACAAATAAATTTTGATGATCAAACGATTATGAATTCGAACAAGTTACGTGGTAATCTCGTTTTGAAAACAACGGTTTCTTTTGAATATAACGGTCAAAGACTCGACACGTTAATTGTTCTTTAACATTCTTGGCTTTTAAGCCATTAATTGTCAAATCTTATGCCAAATTTGGTTATGATGATTCCAATTAACAACAATTGAATCGTTGTCGAAATGGCACTATAGACTTAAATAAACAAGATTTGGCTGTCGAAAGCCAATAACTTTGTTTACAAGTAACTTAGAACAAAATTTAAAACAAGAATACACTACTGCGATATCATAGGGCATACATCACTAAAGCCCAACATGCGCTTGAAGTTAACGCAGAAATGTGAGGGAAAACAAGTAATAGACAAAGTTTAAAAACACTGCTAAAGGACATGAATTTAAGTGAAAACATATAAATGCAGAATTCAAATAATGTATGTAAAGAACATGAGTTTGAAATAGAAAAGCATGTAAATGACTTTAAAAGTAAGAATGCAGAAAATAGCAAATGACAGGGAAATAAAGGATGTAAATTCAAAGCAAGAAAACATAAATTGATTGGAAGATAAATGACATAAATTGGAAGTGCAAAGAATTAAAAATAGATTGAAAATTGATTAAAATGCAGAAAGATAAGGTGTGGAAGGCATACGATGATCGTTTTCCGTTAATCTTCTTTAGCCGTCGAGATATTAGGAACTAGATCATGTATCCAACCCTGATTACATTGTATGAACTACTATTTATAGGCAAAAAATATAAAAACTACCTATCATCCGACCTGACACGTGTACGGATACAGGGTCGGTAGTTAATTTATCTAAACTACTAAAACTTCGACAGTATCCCTTCCTGTCGAGTTATCTACATTTTGCTTAAAGCCTCAGTCTAATTTGACCGTTTCCATGTTGGCATCTTCGACGCTTCATACACCTCGTCGAACAACCGCCAAGTCATCCGGTCCTTTTAAACTTAGCTTATTTTCTATTCTATTATTCTGTTTTCTTGTACCTTCACTTGTCGATTTCAGATCCTGTCGAAATTTCCAAATTTGTAATTTGCCTCCCAACAGATGCCCCCGAAATTCTGAGTTTTCGACATAAAACATGAAGAGAACCAGATTTTTTTTTTATATATATGAGTGACGGTTACTTTTTCCAAATAGTCCCATCACCAGTCTAAACTGCCACGTCCCCTACAATAGGACCATCCTTACACTCAAAGCAGCGGTTTCTCCCCACTCAGCGTTTCGCTTCAAAGGCGGGGCTTTAAATAATATTCAAAGCCTCATTTAGAACCTTTCTTCTACCCTCTGAACTTCCGCGAAAGCATCATACTGAGAAAGCATCATCTTCTTCCAATGGCGTCTTCATCAACTCCTGCTCAAGCCACCGTTTTCCCTCGAAGGAAAACATGGTGCAATCCTGACATCGATGCATCAATCCCCTGGAGGAAATCTAAGGTAATGATTCCTTATGTACATGATCCTTCATATCTCTTGGACCCTCCTGTAGCTTACTTAGGGCCAGTTATCCCTTTATCCTGCTTTCCAGAGAGTTTTGAAGACTCTTTCCAAACAAAGAAGGTCACACTGACCTTCTAGCTTCTGCCCCTAAATTGCACATTCACTATTTCTTCAAAAGCTCAAGGCTTTTTAGAACGTCGCCGTTGAACGTAAATGGCTATTCTGCCTGGCTTGCTAGGGTAGAAGCCAAAAAGGCTGAGACTTGGAAAGATTTAGGCATTTACCACCTGATTCAGCTATCAAAACATCAATTTAGGTTGGACTCATCTATGTTGGGAGCTGCTATTTTCTTTTGGAACAAAACTACAAACAACTTCCACTTTCCTTGCGGAATGATGGGTCCAAATTTGTTCGACGTTTCTGCTCTCACTGGCCTCCCACCAGATGGCCAAATGATTCACCCTAAACGCTCCGAACGTCATTGATGTTTTCAGTGAGGAACCCCTTGCATTCTCAAAGTATGTTGCTAGCCAAATGAGGGATACTGATGACGTTTCTGATGAGGAACACGTAGCTTTCCTGTTCCATTGGCTCTCAGCATTCGTCCTTTGCAATAAAAATGTTCAAATGTCGAAAACCCTCCTCGACTTAGCAAACCTCCTTCATTAGGGTAAGAAGTGGGCTTTCGCTTCTTTCCTCTTGTCGAACCTTTACTCAAGCATGTCGAGCCTTTATGCTATGGTGAAAGGAGGAGGAAAGAAAGTTGGAGTAGGAGGCCCAATTTGGCTACTTCAACTGTGGCTAAACCTCACTCTCCCGGGCCACACTGTTGACAAGGCTCCGTCAGATCTCGAAATTTGTACATATGGCACTCTGGCCATGTATCGCTTTCCCAAACCTTTCGACAGTGAACTTGAAAGTTTCAAGTATTATTTCAACCTTTTTCACTCCCTTGCTCCCACAACTCCAGGCATTCGCTTTCAACCCTTTGTTAGAAGAAGATATGGACCCAAGTGGTTCACAGCCCCTTTTGATCCAAAATCTAATGAGTGCCAAGTCATTTGGACTCACTTCCTTTCTCGACAAGTGTTCCCTGCAGGACTTCCTGGTTCGACAGATGGTTCTGCATTTTCTTTCCTTCCTAATGCTTCTGCCAACAATATTGGTTTCCTGCAATCTATTCCTGGTCCCTTCCCTTACAAGAAAGAAGACATTCTTTTGGACTACATTGATATTAAAGAAGAAACCTTTGATGGCATGAAGAAAAAGAACGAATCCCGCAAAGCTGCTGTCAATCTTGTTCCTTTCTCTACCACTCTTGGCATATCTCAGGACTTCGAGACGTGGTGGGCTAACTATTATAAGAAGTTTCACCCATCTTTTGAAGAGTGTGTAAGACGATTTGTTGATCCCTCTGTGCAGGAACAAGATCCTTCAACTAAAACCAAAGGTGAGCACTTGAAGGCTATACTCGACTTTGAAAAATTTTATAAATTCAAATGGGATCCTCGACGTCCCCATTATATTGTTGAACAGGCAAATGAAATGGTCGCCAAATCAAAAGAGGCACACGATAACAAATGGGGCTTAAAGGCTCTAAAGCACTATCATGAAACAGGGCAATCACTTGTGAAACCCCCTTATCCTGAGCCTGTGCCTTTCCTCAGGCGAATTTTGGTTTGGCTGACCCATTTCCTGGCAAACCGACAAGGGCTGGTAACTTCATTGAACTGGAAAGATACTATTCTTGTTCCATTGTCGATAGCTTTAGCAACAAGGAAGTTACTTTCACTGGTCGGTTTGCTTCACCTTTCGAACAGCATAATGAAGCCGTCAAACTCATTTCCCATTTTCCGCAAGGTATTTCAGTTTCTTTTGCCTTTTTGTTTGAACACCCACTTGTTTTATGCTTACTTTCTTCACTTTGTTTTAGCTTTGGCTCTAATAGAGCCTTTAAAATACAAGCAAACAAGTGGTAAGGCCATCAAGTCGAGTTCAAGAAGAAGATGAAGATGATGAACCTCCCTCCACCCAAATCATCAAAGAAGAAATCCTCCAAATCTGGATTTACAAAGACCTGTCTTTGGCAAGAGACCACAGACCAAAAGAAGCCAGCAAAGTCTAAGCACTCGACCAGCTCTTCACAGCAAGAGACCACCAAGAGGAAAGCTCAAACCACTGGTGCTGAAACCAAGCCCTCCAAACGCAGAATAATTCTGCTCGAGTCTCCTTCTCGTTCCACACCTCAAACGGTATTCCTCTCTTCACTTGCATAGGAATCCATTACTTATTTATGATTTCATCACTTAGACATCATGGTTACCCTTACACAATCTTCAGGAATCGCACGCAGAGAGATCCGTTTCTGAAAACTCTGAAGCAACTCCAACAGCTAAGTTTACAAAGGTAAACTTTCCTCCACTACTGTCTAAATTGATGGTCTTCCTGTTTCTTACAAGATCTTCATTTTTTCTTTTCGACATTTGCAGGAGCCAAGAGTTAAATCTGCAAAGACAGGGGTGTCTGAAGAATGTACTTCTAAAGACCCTATCTCTGTCGAGGGAGCTGACTCGTCGAGCATTGATAAGGTATGCCTTTCTACTAATTCTGTGTTTTTTTTTTTTGAACATTGCCTCATCATACCTGTTTGTCAGGACTCCCCTGAACAAGCAAATGTCGATACTTCGCTCCCTTTGCGAACAATCTTCCCAAGCACTACTCCCCTTGCTACTAAGGTATAAAATTTTCTTGCCATTCCACTGCCATCAGAGTAATGATTTGGGATTTTCATTGATTTTTCTTTTTTTCTTTCACAGGAAGTCCCAGAGACTCAGCCTGAGCATGAAATTGAAGAGCCTTCAGCCATGGACGTCGATGTGGCTCAAACTACCATCTCGACAGCGAGTCCAGACTCCACACCCACTCATCAGGACGATCACACCGTCCAAGCCGAACACCTCACTGAAATCACTACCGCCCTGCCATCGAAAAGCAAAGTCCCATAGTAATCAGGGCAGATAGTATTGATATGGATCAGTTGCTTGACGATCCTGCCAATCCACCCTCTCACATCGATCCCCATCCATCAGCTGCAGATTTTGGGAAGGCCAACGTGGGGATTGATGAATGGATCAACTTGTTGTCAAGTTCTAGCAGCAAAACTTCACCAATGTCAGCCCGATCCTCCACACTTCCTGGAGACAATTTTACTGACACTACAAGAAACTTGACTTTTAGTGACGGCCAACTACCGTAGGTGAAAGTCATTTTACCGTAGGTATAGCACCAAATACCTATACCGACGGCAGATTTTTTCGTAGTCTTTAAGTTGCTATACCTACGGATATTTTCCCGTCACTATAGGCTATAGTGACGGAATTTGACCCGTCGGACCAACATTTGGTTTTACCTACGGATATTGACCGTAGGTAAAGAGCTTAGTCAGAACTTACTAAACTTTTTACCTACGGCTCTGTCCATCACTACACAACATATAATCCGTAGGTATAGATTCTGTAATTTTTTTTTTCGATAAGCCTATATAGATGCTATATTATATTTATTTTAAAAATTTAATCAAATTAACAATGAAGCAATTAAATAAATATATTTAAAAATACAAAATATAACAAAAGTTCCACATTATATATATATATATATATCAAAAATTAACATGAAGTCTTACAATCATGAAATTAACATAAAGTCTTACAAACTTAAAATTAAAAATAGCCAAACTATGTCAATCTAGAGTACTTTAGAGTATTATACTAATAACAAAAAAGATAGTCTTCTAATCATATAATAGGCATACAAATCTTCAAGCTTCCATCTTTAAGTTTCCATCTTCAAGTCTCCATATTAGCTTCTAATCTTCACCTACAAAAAATAAAAAAGGAACAGATGAATAATAACGCAATTCAACATATAATATCACACCTAAAAACAAAGAAAATATTAAAACTTTAGTGAGAATTAATTAATACCATTTTCATTATCTTCATTATCGCCTGGACTAGGAGAATTCAAATGGTTAGGAGCACTAAAAGCATCTGTAACCTATCACAAAAATAGAAATTACACATAAAGATTAGTGTTGAATCAATGAAGGAACTTGTATTTTTATATGAAGATTAGTAAATTATAATATACCTGTCTAGCAGCATGTATGATGTCATTCACATCTTCTCCAGGAAACCGATTTTGAATCAAGGTCATGACATTTGCTAACATACCCTCCATAAGCTTGACTCTATCACGTAACTCTTCATTTTCAGACACATAAACCTTTGATTTTTTAGATTTAGGGAACTTGCCCATACATCGTACGCGTCCCTTCTTTGCAGGTCCTTGTACTTTAAAAAATATGTCATCCTTCCAAGACATAGAATCTTGCGTGTTTTGGGCTGATTGAGATGTTCCAGCCTCATTGCTGTATTTTTTTATTTCTTCCTGAAACGTAAAAAATATTTGTAAATTAATTGGCATAAAACCAGTCCCCACAGAAAAGAAAGAAAGAACAATACAAACAATTTGGTTTGGTTAATTTGTTTTTGCAAGCAATTTGATAGGGAAACTCAATGAGTGGGACAGAGTTTATGACTACGCATACTACAATGATTTGGGAACTCCAGACGATGGTCCTGAATATGCACGCCCTGTTATTGGAGGATCACAAAAGTTTCCATACCCACGTAGAGGAAGAACTAGTCGTCCACATACCAATACAAGTTTTGAACAATAACTATACATCAGAGATTGGACTGTTTATTAATTTGTATATATTTTTAATCTGATTGTGTCATGGTTGCAGATCCTAAAACTGAGTCAAGATTGCATCTCTTGAATTTAAACATTTATGTTCCAAGAGATGAACAGTTTGGCAACGTCAAGTTTTCAGATTTTCTAGCTTATGCACTGAAATCCGTTGCTCAGGTTTTGCTTCCAGAGTTTAGCGAGCTTGGAATTAGAAGCTTAGTTAAAGCAACTGTATCATTATTCTTCGCCAGCCTCTGTTTGGCTTAATCAGATCTTTTCTTTCGATTTCAGGGATACAAAATGATAGGATCCTTTCTTACCTGGGCGCTTGTGTATGTTTCGTTCGGTCCTAAAATTCAATCTATCTGATGTTATTCGTTTGCATTGTGATGTTTGAAATTTAATAGTTATATTTGTCTTTTTATGTATTGGCAGGATGGTTTTTGGCTATGCTTATCCAGCCTATGAATGCTATAAAGCAGTTGAAAAGAATAAGCCGGAAATTGCACAAC
Source organism: Calophaca sinica (assembly GCA_037113605.1). Taxonomy (NCBI): domain Eukaryota; kingdom Viridiplantae; phylum Streptophyta; class Magnoliopsida; order Fabales; family Fabaceae; genus Calophaca; species Calophaca sinica. The sequence goes on from CM073733.1 coordinate 50,401,823, forward strand.
TTCGCTTTTGGTGCCAATATTGGTATGCAATATAGATGGATCATCTATGAGAAACTTTGCTTGATAATAACCTCTAGTAGATTATGACACTGACACTGGACTTTCTTTTTCCATGTTGCAGGATTTTGGTGGCTGTTTTGACAATGTGTGAGAGAATTGGTGATACTTTTATATCATGGTAGGAGACTCTATCTTGGAAGTGTTCTCTTTTTCTAATTTTGAAAAAAAGTTTATCATGCCTTCTTATTTTTTAATTGACTTCTTCATGAAGGGTCCCAATGTATAGTGAAGCTAAGTTGGCATTTTTCATATTTCTGTGGTACCCCAAGACAAAGGTATAAAATGTTTTACAGTGGTAGAATCTGATATCACTTTATAATTTCCTTCTCTTCAATTTGATGGTAAATATTGATGTTTATTTTAGGGAACAACATATGTGTATGATTCCTTCTTTAGACCATATGTTGCAAAACATGAGACAGAAATTGATCGCAGCTTATTGGAACTAAGGACGAGGGCGGGAGATATTGTAGTTTTGTATTGGCAAAGAGTCGCTAGTTACAAATGACTAGAATATATGACATTTTGAAGTTTATTGCAAGCACAATCAACGCCATCACCTCGCCGCCGTAGTTGGTTACAATTTTATGCCTTGGTTTTGTCTACTACTCCATTATGTTTGAGTTTGACTTAACCATGCTATAATTTCAATTATGAACTTTCTTATGTATGTAATTAGATTGTGCCTCTTATCCTTCTTTCTTGTGTTGTTTAATGCCGGCATATGTTTTTAAATCATGTACAAGTACATTTGGATGCGCATGTCAGAACACAATTAAAGTCATATACAACTTATAAATACATATATGTTAAAATTTTAATCTAGGAAGGTATATTTGCAGAAGAAACTAAACTAATGCCTGGAATGTTAATAATATACGATTTATACCTCTCAATAGGATACATCCATCGATATTGTACCGGTCCAGCAACCTTTGCTTCATATGCCAAATGAATTACCAAATGCATCATAACAGTGAAAAATGAAGGAGGGAAAATTGTTTCCAGCTGACAAAGTGTTACGGTTATTTAGTATCCAACAACCAGTACCAAAGCAAGCAAAAAAGGAAGCAGTGTTCATGTTTAATCATTTCAAACCATTGCTTAAATTTTTTCAACTTTTCTCTGTTTCTATGCTTGATTTATCAACTATAATCATTTTTTTAATGCTCTTCTTTGCTAATAGAATTTGAGATCCAGATTTAGTATTGAAATTACAACTGTGGAAGAGTCTCCTAGTGGCTGTGTTTTCTGCTAAGGCAAGGAATATTGTACAACTCTAGAGCTTACTATATTACTGCTAGACATTTGAACACTCCCATTTACATGTGCAATTCAAAAAATCCAACTCCAAGACAACACTAACACAGTCATTCAACTTAATTTTATGCATATTGACCTTCACGTTACACATAATCAGCATCCCAAAATCAATATAACAGCACAACAAGATGCAAAACGTCAATGTAAACAACCAAATTTTCCAAAACACAAGAATAAAACTGGTCACTAACACTAACACTAACAACACAACAAATCACTAACATGAATTCTTGCATGAAAAGAACATTTACCAAAGAGAGAGCTCTTTGAACAAATTGAGGAGCACTGCCCTATGTCTTTCTTCCAGCACCAAACCCTTCAATCTCTACAATAAGCTCTATCTCTAGGCTCTGTGAATTAAAAAAAATAGACCAGGAAAGACTGAAAATAAGATTAAAAACAAATACGAAAGATAGAATAAGAAAAAAACCAAAGGCTCAGATTGAACCCTAACCCCCCTCCCATCAGGGGTGCTTGCATCACCGCCCATCACACCCATAAAAGGAGGAGGTTACACCAGCCCAAACCGCGCACTTCGCTTCCACAGCATGCAGCGGACTTCGCCGCCACGTTTGCAGAGCGGAAGCAGAGCGCGTGAGTGTCGCTCGGTAACCATGGATGTGGCGCCGGAAGATGGTGACCGAGGACCACACGGTAGGGACGGTCCACGAGCGCTGGTGCGACATGTGAAAAGAGAGAAAAGAGAGAGAATCGATCCACACGGTAGGTACCTCTCGGCGCTGCTGCCCTAGAGAGAGAGATATGACTGTGAGTGAGAGAAGAATGAGTAAGGAAATTAAAAAAGAGTGAATTTAAAAAAAAAAGAAATTAAAAGTGAGTGCAAACGAGGGAAGAGGGGGAAAAACCGGGAACTCAATTTTTTTAAGAGGGCCACTCTATTGTTTATGTTGTCATGGAAATATACATTTTGTCTACACCTACAGTGTTTTACCCCGTCAGTAAAACCTATAGCTACGGATCAAAAACTCTAAAGCTATATGACACCTATACCCACAGTTTACTAAACATTCGTAGGTATAAGACACCTATACCCACGGTTGTAATAACTGTCACTAAAACTGTCTGTTGGTATATGTCAAATTTCTTGTAGTGTGAAAAACTCAATGGATTGCTTGCAAAGCTAAAGGGTTTCTTTAAGTATTCTTTCGATGACCTTTACTCAAATCAGGAAGTAAGGAATAAATTAATTCACGTCGTCAAAGAGCTTCAACATTCCCGCAAAAGGCTTCCGCTAATCCATCGAGGGCATATCAGTACCCTGCACGAATTTGTCGAAGAATTGATCCCTAAACTGCTTGAGCTCGACGACAGTATCCTTCCATACTAGCAAGCCATCACTGCCAAGCATGAGCTTCGTGACAAACTGGTGCATCTCCGACAGAGGCAATCTGCATTGGTCGCGAAAGGTGCTCCCTACCAAGCTAAAGTTCCTGAGTTAGAGCAGAACGTTGCTCGCCTGAGGCGAGAACTTGCCGCGGCTGAAACCCAATTACAAGAGGCAATTAAGGCTTCTTGCTCTGAGGAAATAGCCTCTCTCGACCAGGAAATGACTAGTAGTGCCGCAGAGGCGCAAACCATTTTGTCGAAGGTTGAAGCTCTTGAAGTTCGTTATATAAATGCTGCAGGCACAAAAATGGAATTGGCTGCGACTTGGGAAGACATTAGAAAAATTCCTTTGTAATTTCCTTTTTGTCTTATTTGCACATTAGCCATTTTTTAATTCCTTGTATGTCGAACGCTTTTGTTTCGACCAATTCTTGTACTGCCCTGCAACATCTGCAATATGATTTAGCTTGCTTTCGATCAATCGCTTCACCGTCCAGCTAGCAAGTTCTTTTAACTGCTTTAATTTCAGCCAGTTAATAAATTACATTCAAAGCTATTGACCACCAATCGACCGTCAAAACTTGAAAACTAACGCCATTTTGTGCTATAAATAGGCACTTGCCATATTTCTTCTCTCGCCAAACACAAACGCTTCAACTTCTTGAAGTTTCTTTTCACGTAATCCTTAATAAATTCTTGCTAGCATTACAAACAACATCCCCAAATCCAACTTGTTCTTATCCCCAAACTAGCTATTTCGAGTATAACAAGTCGCTATGGAAACCTTTTTATACACTTCAAGCCTTCATTCCATGGCTCGCTTATTTCATTTGGAAGCCAGGGCTCCTCCTCCCATAGTCTTTTCCAAAGTCTTTGTCTCAACGGTGAAAGACTCTGCTGGTTTTGGTAATTTGCCTAATATCAACAATGAGTTTTGGTAAGTTGCCTAATGCAACTGCCAACCTCGTTGAAACATGTGAGAAAGGGAAAGTCGAGCCACTTCTTTCTCCTCTTGTCTTGCACTCCTTCACACCTTGTGCTCGAAATTCAACGTGTGGGCAAGCAATTAGGAAAAGTTTTGGCAGATTCGGTTAATTGTGAGGCATACACCTAAATCGACAACTGCCTCTCAAACTGCCTGCTTTACCTTTACTCGCATGGCATTTGACACTTTTCATCGACGTGCCCATGCTTTTAGCTTCACTGTTCCGTCGATTTGGGTGTCTACCATCTGAAGCAGCTCTTGCAGACTTGATTGACCAGATGGTATGCCACGGGAGTCTTTCTTACTTCCCATGTTCCTCTTCCTAAATTCTTCCTCGGCATGATCAGAATCCGGGACACGACGAAGCTTCCACAAGTGGATTTATTCCTTAATAGCCTAGACTTATTGACTTTCTAGTACTTGTATTACTAGGCAGTAAGCCTATTCGGCAATGTATATTGTATACTGCCAAATGGCTCTTGAATAGAACAATCCAGTTTACTTTTCAAGGTTGTATTCTTACTTCGCACATTGTTGGTCTATATAACTTCAAATATTTGCCATTAATAAACTTAATCCTGAAACCAGAATTAACTTCAACAAGTGCATAAGCATTTCCTGAGAATGTTTGGACAACCTCAAATGGCCCTTCCCACTTTGGGGACCATTTCCCAAATTCTCGACATTTCTTATCCATTGGTAAAATGACTTTCCAAACTAAGTCACTAACTTTGAAACGATTGTACTTAACTCGACTGTCATAGAATTTAGCTATTCTTTCTTTTTGTCGAACTAAATGTTCTAAGGCCACAACTCTCTCATCATGAACATCATTCAATTCGTCAAACATCGAGTCCCAGTATTGGTCTACTGGCATCTCATTTTGTTTCTGAATTCTTAATGAACCAAGATTTATCTCAACAGGAAACACATCATCAGGGCCATAAACCAATTTATAAGGAGTAGTACCTGTCGATTCTTTTGGAGAGTTTCTGCATGCCCAGAGAACTTGTTCCAGAGTCGAATGCCAACTTTTTGGATATCTACCAATGTGCTTCTTTATCAACCCAATGATAATCTTATTCATGGCTTCGACCTGACCATTTGCTTGCGCATAGTAGGGCGTCGAAGTCACCATCTTTATTCGCCTCGACTCAGCGTATTCGGCAACCTTCTTCCCAACAAACACAGACCCTTGGTCAGTTGTGATTGTTTGAGGTATTCCGAATCTACAAACAATGTGATTTTCAATAAAATCCACAATGTCTTGTTGAGTCACTTCTTTCAAGGCCACTGCCTCTACCCATTTGGTAAAGTAGTCCACCCCTACTAAAATGTACTTATGCCCCTTTGAAGATGTAGGAAAGATTTGGCCTATGAGGTCCAGTGCCCAACCTCTAAAAGGCCAAGGTTTAATGATAGAATGTAACTCACTAGCAGGCACATTTTGTATGTGGCCATGTTTTTGGCATTCTTCACAAGACTTTGCAAACATAATGCAATCTTTAACCAAATTGGGCCAATACATTCTTTGTCTTCTTAGTACCCATTTTATTTTTTCACACCTTGATGAGCTCCACAATTTCCTTCATGAACTTCTGCCAATGCCAAGTAGGCATCCTCCTCACTAAGGCATGTTTCCAAGTTACCATCGACAGACTTTCTATACAAAACTCCAGCGAGCACAACAAACTTAGTCGCTTTGTATTTAACTTTCCTGTCGACATCAAGCATTTCTGGATTTTCCAAGTACTCAATTATTGGCTTACGCCAATCGCATTTAACTTGATGTATTGAAACCAAGATATCCCTTTCGTCAAAGCGGTACAAAGAACTCACGAAGTTTTATGAGTTCTGTCAACACCTTTGAAGATAACTTATACCCCGAGGCCAACTGGGCTAACTCATTAGCCTCTTGATTCAGTTCTCTAGGGATATGTTCCAATTCGACACTGTCAAATTGCCTCATCAACTTGCTAGCAACTTGACAATATTTGACAAGATTATGGCTAACACATTTGTATTCTTGAGTTAACTGTCTTATAACCAGTTGTGAATCTCCAAAAACTTTGACAGTGCGTGCTCGTATTTCTATCAAAATTTCTAAACCCACAATTAAGGCTTCATATTCAGCCTCATTATTGGAACAAACATATTTTAACTCAAACATTAATTTAGTTGGCACACCTAAAGGTGAAATTATCAGAATGCCAACACCAACACCATTTTTGTGTCTCGAGCCATCAAAATACAAATGCCAAGGCTTTAACTCGACTAGCCCTGTCAGCTCTTTTATTTCTAAACATGGATGGTCCATTAAGAAGTCAGCAATTGCTTGACCTTTAACAGCCTTCAATCTACATATTGCAAAGAAAATTCAGACAAAACAAGTGTCCATTTTCCAATTCGACCATTCAGAATTGGCTGGGACAACATGTACTTAATCACATTTGTCTTTGACATAACTAAAACATTACAAGGCATCAAGTAGTACTTGAGTTTTGTACAAGAGAAATATAATGCTAAACATAGTTTTTCTATAGCACTATATCTAGTTTCGCATCGTTGAGCACTCGGTGAGGTAGTAAACGACTCTCTCGACATTGTTTCCATCTTCTTGAGCCAATAAACAACCAATGGTCTCTTCGATGTCGATATGTACAATCTCACCGGGTCGATGTGGCTCTGCAGCATCATGACCGGTGGATTTGTCAACATCGCTGATTTGGTCAAAAGCTTCTTGGTGTTGTTGAGTCCACACAAAAGCTTCTTCTGCCTTGAGTTTCACCAATGGAGCAAAAACTCTTGTTCTTCCTGAAAGATTTGATATGAACCTTTTGAGAAAATTGACTTTTCCCAGAAAGGACTGAAGTTCTTTTTTGTTAGTTGGAGGTCTCGCTTCCAGCACAGCTTTAGCTTTATTCTTATCTACTTCAATGCCCTTTTTGTGCACCAAAAAGCCTAAGAACTTAGCAGCAGAAACCCCAAAACCACATTTCTCAGGGTTCATTTTCAAACTATGCCTTCTCATTTCCTGGAAGGCTCTTCTCAAATGGTTCAAATGCTCCTCTTGACCGCCGACTTAACAATGACATCGCCGATGTATACTTCCATGAACTTGCCTATCATTTCATGAAAGATAGTATTCATTGCCCTCGATATGTTGCACCAAAGATTCTTCAAACCAAAGGGCATCACTATCCATTCATAAGTTCCAATTGAACCTGGACACCGAAAGCGGTTTTAGGTACATCCTCTTCACTATGAAAATCTGATTATAACCAAAGATGCCCATCCATAAAACTCAAGCTCATGACCAGATGTCGATCCACTAGCATATCTGCTATGGGCATAGGGTATTCATCTTTAGGAGTGGCTGCATTAAGGTTCCTAAAATCAACACACACCCTCATCTTGCCATTCTTCTTTATGACAGCACTACATTAGACAACCATTCCACATACCTAGTTGTGCGAATGAATTTAGCCTTCAAAGAACGCTCAACTTCCTCCTTGATTTTCAACACAACTTCAGGAGCGAACCTCCTGTTGGCTTGTTTGATGACTTGCAATCCAGCTTCAAAGGCAATTTATGTTCCACAAGTTTTCTATTCAGTCCTGGCATCTCGTGGTAATCCCAAGCAAAGCAATCCTTATACTCAGAAACTAGCTCCACAATCTGCCTTTTAAATTGGTCTGACAACATTGCACTCACATATATTGGCCTTTTTCTATCTGCATCGCCCAAGTCTATCTCTTCTAAAGGGTCTTCCAACTCAAAGTCACTTCTATCTTCAAGCCCCTTTTCAAAACCCAAAGGGCCATCATCAAATATACAATCGGCCAACACACTTTCTTCTGAGTTTGGCCGTCAGTCAGCCTCACAGGCCGACAATTGTATTTGAGGATGTTCACAAGTCATTGCTGTCGATTGGCCGATTTTCGTTGGCCTCATCCAGCAACTTAACCCCAAACTGCTCCATTAAGCATGCATTCAGAGCTTCTTTATCAATAACACCACCTTGCACGGAGATGGGTTTCACCTTTGGATCCTATACTTTGAAGTCTACATGCATTTGTTGTAAATAACATGGACTATCATCAGCTTCAATAATCTCAACTTCATCACGGGCATTCCAAAGAATCATTTTTTGGTGTACTGTCGAAGGAACTGCTCCAACAGAATGGATCCAATCCCGACCTAACAAGACATTATAACTAGACCTCGAAGGAATCACAACAAACAGAGTAGATCTTTCTACTGATCCTACTTGCACATCAAGCATTACTACACCATCTGTTGGTGTAGTTCTTCCTCCGAAGTCAGTAACCACTATATTAGTTGGCAACAAGTCAGACTCATCCTTTCCCAATTTCTTGAACATGGCTCTTGGAATCAAATTCACTGATGCACCACCATCAACCAAGACTGTTATGGGCTTCCCTTCAATCATTGCTCTAATGTGCAATGGTCGAAGGTGGCTTCTCTCCTCATGAGTTGGTTTGTCGAGCCTAGCGAAGTTATCAAATATAGTGACCATGTCTTGCTCAACAAATCGCCAACAAATGGGAAAGTTCTCTAAGTCTTCCTCGTCAGGCACTTCAACTACAAACTCGTAAGGAGCCTCATATTCTGCTGGCAACACCGAAACCAAGTTTACATTCAATTTAGTAAACTCCTCTTCAGTAGCAGTATCTTCATTCTCCAAATGACTTCCCAACCTCATGCCTAGTTCGTCGAATAAACAATCTTCCGATCCCAGGTCTGACAAGGTAGTACCCATTGTCATCACCAACTCGTCCAAATCTTTGTCTAAACTGGTGTCAGGATCAAACTGTTCTTCGTCTTCAAAACCTATTGGGTCATCTGGATCATCTAATGCAGCAATCACCTCTTCCATGGACAAATCTGTTTTGACAATGTTCTGTTCCATGGACTCCAAAGGTTTATCTAATAAATCAGAATCATTAGCTATGATCCTTAGTTCCTCCATTGATACATCACTGCCTGTGCCCTCCTCCGGGGCCGGTTGAACACCAACTTCGACGCGTTCCAAAGCTAACTTTTCAGCTTCAATTAGACCTATCGGCCAAGGCGTCAACTTTTCCTTAGCCACATGAATTTTAGCATTCTTGGAACTTTGCTTGAAAGAGGCCTGCTGTGAATGGACTCGCATCTTCGAAGTCTGGCCCTTGTTGTAATTGCTGCCTCTAACATCAACCACTACACTCTTCAACTTTGGACCAGTCTCCTTGGGCAACGGCACTTTATGTATCCCAACCATGAAACAATCTTCATGTTGAGGTCGTTCCAAGTCACTAGCCTTCGTTTTCTGCCTCTGAGCTTGCCTTATCCTTTGTCGACGACGCTTTTGGCTTTTCGACAGTGGGGTCTTCTTCACTTGATCACCCCCAGGGTAAGGTATTCTGCCATGCTGGTACTCTTCATCCCAAAACGGTGTTTGTCGAGGGTTACTCTTTGTCGCTCTCACCCTGTTTCTCAGTTCAGGACAGCGAGCTTTGGGAGAATTCTCGACCCATTTGTTTACCGTAACATTAGTATCAGGTTTCCTAGTCCTGTTCACCTTTCGACCAAGAGATTCTCCATAATTACTCCCTGTGGATTCCCTTGGAGACTCGACCAACCATCCACCGATTGCTCGATTAGGCCTATTAACCACAGGCCTTTGCACCCGGTTTGCCGGTGCATGTCTCACGTACCTATCCCCATAAAGAGTACGAACTTGTTGGTGGACGTTTGCACCATCAACTTTCTTTGCTCTCTGGGCTGCTTTCTCATCAAAGTACTTGTCACAATGCATAATTTCAACAAATTTCTATTGTTTTTCCTTCTCGTAAAAGCTTCAACAGCCTCTACGAGGCTTTGGATAGATGTCGAAAGGATCCTCGACATTCACCACATACTTACGCTTGGCGCTAATGTTCACCATGTCGCAGCCTTCTCACATTTTGACCTTCGACATTGGCAATGCCTTGACCAAATGGATCAAGATCCACCTTCATGCTAGGCTTCTGTTTGTCAGCAAACTTGAGCCTACCTTCTTTGAGAGCCTTTTGAATCAAATCCATGAAACGAAAACATTCATTAGTAGGGTGGCCTAAAGCTCCATGGTACTTGCAATAATTCTGACCATTAGAGTCCTCAGGCCCTTTCACTCTATGATCATCTGATAACTTAAGCTGTTTATCTTTTAAAAGAATATCAAATATTTTATCAGCTTTGGTTATATCAAATGTATAGGTTCTCTTATTCACATAGCTCATCTTTTCCTTCCCCTTGGAAGGTACTAACGCTTGACAAGCATAAGGTGGTCCTTCTTTTAATTCAGCAAGGTTTATTTCTTGCTCTGTCATAGCCTCATCCTCACTGTCTGTTAGATCTTGTTCGACACAATTGACTTTCTCACGCCTAATAAACTTTTTATTGTTCTTCTGATTCTTCTCAGAGCGGAGTTGTTCAACTTGTCGAACCTTCTCCCCTAATTGGGCGAGGTCGACTATGTGTTGGTTTACCAATTTCTTTCTAATATGGTAATCCAAACCACTAGCGGCCATCTTCACAATTTCCGCTTCGGGAACAGGCGTAAAACACCTGCTTTTCATTTGCTTGAACCTAGAGATGTAATCATCTATAGATTCATTATAGATGCGTTTGACGTTGAATAAATCACCGATTAACCCTCAATCGCCTCAAGAATTGATCATGAAACAATCCTTCCAGCTTGTGTCCACGAATGGATCAATTAGCTCTCAACGCCGAGAACCAAGAAAATGCGTTCTTTGTCAAAGAACTTGGAAAGAACCTCATTTTCAAACCTTCCACAAGGGCCAACTCTCCCATTTCTATCGTGTATCTAGCCACATGCTCGACAATGATTCACCATTGTCACCGTAAAATTTGGACAATTTGGGGATTTTCATCCCTCTTGGAACTTCGCTTGTTGAACCCACTCAGGAAATGCAGATATGAAATATGGTCCGTGCCTTTACCAATATTAAAACCAAGCCTATTCAAAGATTTGCTCGACACCGATTCACGCTTTGTTCTATCCGATTTCCCATGATATTGTGCTTGAGGTTTGCTAAACCTTGATGCACCGGGTGGCCCTGGTCTTGATTCCTTTGTAGAATCTGCACCGCCATAGGCCAAGTTATTCAAATTCGACCAAGGTTCCGTTTGGTGAACTACTTCGTTCTGCACCACCATAGGGTTATTCGCATTATGCGGAATGCCCCCCATGCCCTGACCATGAGGTATAACCCCCGGGCCTTGTTGAACATTCTCGTTCACTGGTGCCGCCAATCCCAATGCTTGATTTAGCCTTTCCATTTGTAAAGCTAGTGTATTACATGCTTGATTAGTAGTCTCCATAAGAGGCGTAATCACTGCACCCATCTGCTGAGTGAACATGTTCACCATCTCATGGTTACTATCATCCACTTGTTGTCGAATACTCGCCAACGAGTTCTGTGTTAATCCCCCATTATTCTGAGGCATTTGTCTCGACATGTCCCCTAGTCCTAACCCTTGTTGATTGGCTGTCGTAGTGGTAGCCATTCCTGCCATTCCTGCCATTCCTTGAGTATTGGAAGAATTTCCGAATGGCATAAAAGGCTGGTTAGTATATTGGTTGAACATAGTTGAACCAATAGCAGGGACTGTCGAGTTCTGCAAATAACCATACGGCATCCCAAACGGAGGTTGCATTACTTGCGGTACAGGCCTAATACTTGAGTTCCTCGCACTTCCAGGCGATGCCTGAATTTCTGGAGCACTTTGAACCACCGGTTCAAGCACTGCAGCGCTTGGAATAACTTCTCCTTGTGTATTGGCCATTGACATTCCAGTACCCGCTCCAGCGGTAGTATTACTCATCCGCGGGATCATAACTACCCCGGCGGTCGTACTGGTGGTCGAAACATTTGTATTGCTTGCCAATGCATTCGCACTAGCAACGCTTGGTGTTGTGGCACTGCTATTCGCACTGCCACTCATGTTTCTATATTGCGTTGCGTTAGAAGCAGTGATCTTTCCACTTCTTAGACGCATAAAACCATCGTTTAAATGAGTTACTCTAAACTTGTCCCACCGGGCGTGCCAATTTGTTTATGGGGAAATTTGGTTTATGGTATGATTCTACCAGCTTTGATGATCTTGAATGATCTATCAAATTCATCAAACAAACAAATAAATTTTGATGATCAAACGATTATGAATTCGAACAAGTTACGTGGTAATCTCGTTTTGAAAACAACGGTTTCTTTTGAATATAACGGTCAAAGACTCGACACGTTAATTGTTCTTTAACATTCTTGGCTTTTAAGCCATTAATTGTCAAATCTTATGCCAAATTTGGTTATGATGATTCCAATTAACAACAATTGAATCGTTGTCGAAATGGCACTATAGACTTAAATAAACAAGATTTGGTCGTCAAAGCCAATAACTTTGTTTACAAGTAACTTAGAACAAAATTTAAAACAAGAATACACTATCACGATATCATAGGGCATACATCACTAAAGCCCAACATGCAATGAAGTTAACGCAGAATGTGAGGGAAAACAAGTAATAGACAAAGTTTAAGAAACACTGCTAAAGGACATGAATTTAAGTGAAAACATATAAATGCAGGAATTCAAATAATGTAAGTGTAAAGAACATGAGTTTGAAATAGAAAAGCATGTAAATGACTTTAAAAGTAAGAATGCGTAAAATAGCAAATGACAGGGAAATAAAGGATGTAAATTCAAAGCAAGAAAACGTAAATTGATTGGAAGATAAATGACATGAATTGGAAGTGCAAAGAATTAAAAATAGATTGAAAATTGATTAAAATGCAGAAAGATAAAGTGTGGAAGGCATACGATGATCGTTTTCCGTTAATCTTCTTTAGCCGTCGAGATATTAGGAACTAGATCATGTATCCAACCCTGATTACATTGTATGAACTACTATTTATAGGCAAAAAATATAAAAACTACCTATCATCCGACCTGACACGTGTACGGATACAGGGTCGGTAGTTAATTTATCTAAACTACTAAAACTTCGACAGTATCCCTTCCTGTTGAGTTATCTACATTTTGCTTAAAGCCTCAGTCTAATTTGACCGTTTCCATGTTGGCATCTTCGACGCTTCATACACCTCGTCGAACAACTGCCAAGTCATCCGGTCCTTTTAAACTTAGCTTATTTTCTGTTCTATTATTCTGTTTTCTTGTACCTTCACTTGTCGATTTCAGATCCTGTCGAAATTTCCAAATTTGTAATTTGCCTCCCAACACATTTGCACCCACTAAAATCTCAAAAACATTTCTAAATAATTTATTTTTTCTACTTTTTCTTTTATACAAAAAAATCTGTTTCAGAAATGTAAGGTCGAGAGTAGACCAGGCAACCAAAGTAGAAAATAAAACGAGTGAACAATAATAGTTGACAAACGCTTAAAAAATATCAGAAAAAAATAAAATAAAATGAACTAAAAGAGGCTGAAACACAGGTTCCATATACGCTCCGCATCAAGGACACAACTACACATAAGAATGTATACGAACCCACTAAAATCTCAAAAACATTTTTAAATAATTTATATTAATTTATATTTATATATTATACTCAAACAAATTAATGAATGTTGCATGTAACAGCCCACGTAGTTTTCTTGTTCACCTCTTTAATGACAAATTTTTACTTTCTCTGTCTCATATTAAGTGTCTTTTTTGAATATTTATACGTCTCAAATTATTTGTCACTTTAGTATATCGAGAGTGTGTTAATTATTTTTTTCCAATAATACATTGATTTATTTGTATCTCAACCACATCATATTAATTAGTCCTTCTACCTAACTCTTATTACACTAAGAACATTTTAGCCCCGTAATATTATTTTACCTTGAAAATTGTTGTAATTAATAATTTTCTTAAGATGTGTGAATTACCTTAAATAACACTTAATATGAGACAGATGAAGTATATCTTTAATGACCCATGTTGCGGAATTTATTGGGGTTTGATCAAAACTCCAATTAAATAATGACATCAAAGGAATTTTCGGCCTATTATGTTGTATGATATGCGACCCATTAAACATACAATACCTTTTATAATATATTTATAAGAACTTAATTTATATGCACTGTCAGTATATACATATTTTACACATGTATCCAATGACGTGTTGCCACATCATTTAATGAGTATGACAAATCATGTGTTTTTAAACTCATTAAATGACATCATTTGATGCATCTGTAAAATATTTTTATGCGTGGAAATTAAACTCATTTATAATATATTTTTATATATTCAAATACAAATGCTACTATATCCAAGAGCCAAGAGGTGCCTTTTATAAATCCAAGCACCTATTATATAGAGAGAACTTTACGAGAACGTTGCAAATGACAAAATTGTTCAATGTTTCTAGAATATAAAAACTCATAGAAAACAATTATGATGTATATTTATACTTTAAAAAGATGTTTTATTTTTAATCTTACAAATTCATGGAATAGGTTTTCCCCCACAACAAAAAAAAAATTTATGAGCCCGTCCCTGCTCTGCATCCTTTGTCAATATGTTTTGTATAAGCTGATATATAAGTTGTTCAAAGAAGCTTATGGAAATAAGCTCAAATCGGTTTATGGGATAGTCATAAGTTCTTATGATAAGCTCACCTAAACACCTTTATAAGAGCTTATATCAGTAGATAAGCTCAAATAAGTTAGAAATAAGCCAATCCAAATTGGCCCTGAATGAAAATCAACTAGTTTTACATTTCAAATTACATGAAAAGCATAAAAAAGTTTAACCGCATTCAAGTTTAACTTTTAGAGGGGGTGACGAGCAGGTAATCTAGAAGAGAATCATACAGAAGAGAATTCTACGATACAAACTATAGGTGAATCTCATTAAAGATGCTGCAGTAGACCATTCGTGTGTCATTAAGTGCGACTTTGAATCTTATTTTGATTGATTAGGGGTGTACACGAGCCGGGTTGGGTCGATTTTGACCAAATCCGATATCCAAGTCAATCAACTTTTCTCAGTTTAGATTGGGTCAAAAACTTGTAGTTTTTTTTTTTTTTGTAAAATCCGAATCAAAATTTCTTAGAGAAGACAGGCCCTTTCGAGTGTTATCCAGAACCTACACTAGCTCTACCAAGCCAAAATTTCTTGAGCCCAAGCCTAAGCCTGTAAGGGAAGAGGTTTTTGAGTCCATTTATGACCTTCTTTGTAAGACTTTTTTTGCACCTTACTTCAAAATTTTCACCTTTGGGGCCTCAAGAATTGAGAGTGCCGAGCCAATCTATGATGACAGACTTAAACAACACTTCAGAGGAAGAATTAGGCTTACTGGACATGGTGTAAACTTTCCCATTTGCCTCCCTCTCTCACTTCTTCAGCATGAGCCTCTCACTCTTGAGCAGTGTGGAAGATGGATCTCTGATGAAGAGAAGGCATTTATGCTCCACGCCCTGGAGATGAAACAGTGGGAACTTGTTGTGCTGCACAAGGATCGCTCCTCGACATCTGTCTTGATAGTACCTAATAGACAAAGGTACTTACCCAGGTCTATCCCTCATAAGGGAAAGGAAGATGTCAGCCAAAGGCTCCCTATCATGCTTACTCCAGAGTATTGGAAGAAAGCAATAGGACAATATCATCTGAAATCTCTGCTGGATAAACCTGTTTCCAAGAGAGATGAGTCTTATGCTCAAAACTTTCTCTACCACAAGATGGTTGTTGACATGAAGCCTGCTGGTTCCTCTACTTTATCCCTTGAAGAAAAGGAGAACATACCCACTGTTGGCACAATGAGAAGAAACTGGGATACAAATCTCCAATGGCAGTATTTCGATGACATGTTGGCTGGTGCAGTATATAGGCCAATTACTGCTGAAGAAGAAAGAAGAAGAGCTGCTGAACAGGAAGCCATTGCGTTTGATAATGAGTTGGAGTTGCAGAAACCAGTGTATGTTTGGAGAGACTATGAAGATAAAGAATTTGAATGGTTCACTAGCTCTCTCAGAGAAGAAAAAGACAGAAGGGACTTCCAAAAATGCTTTGCACTAGAGGAATAAGTTCTTAGCACCTACCTCTTAGAAGCAGAAGCTGAACTCAAAGCGAAAGCCTCCACTGAGACTCTCATCCTATTTGATCAAAGGGTTGATGAGCTATTTTTGAAGAGGAAAGCAGAATGGCTTGGAAGTGCTGATGAGATCAAGTTAGCCCGCATTCAAGAACAAGAAGCCGCTGCTGCTCACTTTGGGCAAACTAAGCTTGGCAGGCTCATCAAATGGTGCTTACCAGGAGATGATGTTGTACAAGCTAGAGAGCAAAGGAAGCAACAGAAGCTGAAGCTTGCATAAGATATTCTTCTAGTACACATTAAGTTACCTGTTAAGAGGTAGAGAAGAGCTATAACTTGGCCTCAACCAGTTCCTGCAACCCCTATTGCTGAATGGGTTAGAGAAGAAGCTCATGTCAAAGGATAAACTCCGGTTAGAGAAGAAGGACCGACTCAATCTTCTGCATCAATAGAGGATGATGAAGTGGTTATCTTGACAAGAGCTGTCTATAACATATTTATGGAGAATAGCAACACGATTGACCATCTTACCACTGTTGTTGAGCGTGTTGAAAGTCTTTTCATTAACTTCCATAATAGCCAAAACCGCCCACTTGCTTGACCCAAACTTTTCCTTTTTTTTTTTTGACAATACTTTATCAATGTTTTAATTTTGTGCCAATGAAATTACAATGTTTTGGTTGGTACTTTTTCGTATTGATTTTTTTTTTTGCAATGACATTTATCTATCTTTTTTTGTCTGGTGACAAAAGGAGAAGTATAAGTAACAAATTGATGAATTTGATATGTTCAATTTGAAGTGAAAGTGTGTCACGAGAAAGGGGGGTTTGAATTGTGACCTATTAAAAATCCTGCACTAAAACAGCTTTAAACTTGCTCTCAAGTCAGTTCTTGGAGTTGAGTAAGTTAGTGATACTGCAGTTGAACTTACTCAAGTTGTAGTGTTTACATATGCTATGTGTTTGATCAATAATAATGTAAGACTAAATCTTGCGTGATATGAGAGCAAAATCATATGAATTGAATTGGCAGTAAGTAAAGCATGATTATGCAAAATGGTTGAAGAACACTGTTTCTGAGTTTTAAGTGAAGTGTGTGAAGTGTCACAGGTGAGATTAGAAAAACATAAATATAAATCACACAAGATGTATAGTGGTTCACCCCAAACCTTGGGCTACATCCACTCCTCACTCCCAGTGAGTGTTTCCACTATTTCCCAAATAGTATAAGTGTTTTTTCACTCAGCCTCTTCAAGCTGATTACAAGTGTTCTTTCACTCAGCCTCTTCAAGCTGATTACAACCAGGAACTTACTCCTGTTCCTGAACTATCTTCCTTAGCAGAACTCCTCACCAATACTCACCTACCCTAGAAAGTTTGATAGGATCCCACTAAGACAAAAACAGATACAAGGGTAAGTTGTATTTGGGGTTTAAGGCTTGGTTACACACAGATAATTACAATTTAAACTTTGTGTTTGCAAGCAGATAGGTGCACAGAAAGATCCCCTAACAATTTCTTCAGAGTGCACTTTTGAGTGAGTTGAGAGGCAGTTGATTTGCAATTTGAATTTGATGCAGCAACTGAATTTGGCTCTCTCAATCTTGTTCAGTGTTCTAATGTTGTGATATATAGCCCTGATTGGTGATCTAGCCGTTGCAGAGCCGTTTGAAATCCTTGGGACAGATTTGCACAGTTTGATGAGTGGTTCTGCACATAGCAGTCTTGCTTTTCACCAACTATCAGTTCTGTCTCCCTGTCACATCACCTTTTGGAAGCTTTACTTGCTGAACTTCCTCACTTACAGCAGTAGCACCAACAAGCTCTTAATTTCAGCTTTTGTTCTTCATTTAATAGCATGGTGTGCTCATAAATGTGATTACTTGATGCATTTAATTTGTTCTTTTTGCTGTTGAATCTGTTTTTGCAGTATTCGAGGGTAAGTTGGAACTTACTCACTCCTAAGTGAGTTTGTTGGAATTTGATTGTGGCTACTGCAGTTTTGTCTTTTGAGAAAGTTATCCATTGTCATGTCATATTTATCTATTGTCCACTTTGTTTAACAGCTTCCTTCTCAAGAATGATGTCCAATGTCAATTCACCATATTTCACAGAATCTTATGCTTAATTCCATTGTCTTCTTGCTGGACATGTTTCTTTTGCTTTTCTTTCTTTGCTGGAACTTACTCACAGAAAATGTTAGAGACATATATGAGTCAATAAACTTAAGTATCTATCTCAGAGTTTGTTGATAATCAAAACTGGAATTTCAGAGTTTGTTTCAACACAATTTACATTACTAGCATCATCATCATCATCTAAATGCATGCATCCGATGTGTACATTCATTTGTTTGATAAATTTTGTTAGACTCTGATACTTAGAATATATTTGTTTATATGAGTATTTTACTCAGAGGAAGGCCCTTAATATTTGTTTACTCCAATTGAACCCAACAGGGGAATTAATCAAACAAGTTGAAGAGAGTAAGTAGAAAATTTCAACGAAGAGTGTAAGATTATGGGCATGGTTTAATCGATGAAAACCTAAGGTTACTAATTATTACGAGTAATTTGTTGAGTGCTGTTTGATGTGATTTCATCTAGCCATTTACAAACTGTGTTTCCAACCGAATGAGACTCATCACTCGGTTGAGGCCAAGTTTGTAACTGATTAGGGTGAATCAGATCAGTCTAACCAACAGATACCTTGCAAGAGTTAATTAACCTTAGAATTTCTAATTGCTTAGACCAGGTCAATAATAAGATCAAGAATAGTGTGATAAGAGATAAGTATCGATTCCATAAGGTTAAAGGAAAGGTACTTAGGCAAGAGATTTCTATGCATAACACAAGAGCCATGTTATGAATGAATGTTTTCAATTGTATGTGATAGTTTACTTCAAGTGACAATCCTATAAGAGCGTTACACCTTTAGGTGAAGTAAGTCTTATGAGTAATACACTTGGGAATTGCAACCCAGCATGTTACAATAAAAGGCATCCTATGAGTGATGTGACAGTGGGAGGTCTCTAATCGAAGGAACCCTATCCGTTACAATGGTGTTCCACCTTTGTGGTAAAATGAATGTGTTTCATTCTAGTTAATTGTAGTTAGGAATGGGCATACTATCCTCAGCAAGAATAGAAGTAACCTGAGATAGACCTAAATTAAGGAAAGGAGTTTACCTATTTGAAAAGGCGTAGGATCGGAGTTCGCAGCGGAAGCGCCGAAGACTAATCCTACAGAAGGATACGGTAAAAAGGTAAGGCGAATTTTGGGGACAAAATTAAAAAAGGTGGGGAGTAATGTAACACTCCAACTTTCTAGAGTTTAGTAATTAGAGACACCAAGTGAGAAATGGGATTTAATCCCTGAGGATTAAAAGAGGTCAATAACCTTTAATGTAGTGTTTTAATGCAAAGTTAAGTCTAAGGGGTAAAAATAGCAATTTTTCCCAAAGGATTAAGCTTAGAATGGGGAAATGGTGCCTAAAGATCAAGTTGGAAGTCATTTGAGAGCTTAGGAGTGATGTTTCAAGTAGTTGAATCGATTCATGCAGTCAATGAATCGATTCACGCAGTATTCTGAGCATCGGAACCTTGAAAATGTCTATGTGAATTGAAGTGAGTGGTGGTGAATCGATTCACCAAATCGATTCACAAAAGGCGGACTGTGCAGTTTAGTGAGTGAATCGATTCACTCTTAGCTATGAATCGATTCACCGATCACAGAATGTGCATTAAATAGTGTAAATTGTACAGAGCAAGAAGGAAAAGTGGGACTAATTATTTATGAGTAGTTTAATTTATTAATTTATCTAAGGTTGAATTAAGAACCAAAAGATAATTTAAGAAATTAGAGGAGGATTTGATAGCTAAATCTTTTTATCAGATCATACCCTATTCCCCACCATGCTCCACACATTCCTTGTTCCCACTTTAGCACCGTCCCTTCCCTGATTTATAAACACACACACGCACACTTGCAGAAAGAAAGAAAAAAAAAAGAAGGAAAAGAAAAAGGAGAAGAGAAGAAGGAGAGGAAGGGCGCGGCGGAAGGGAATAAGGAAGGAGAAGGGGGCCACGGCGGTGGCCTGGACGCGGTGGAGCACCGGAAGGAAAGGGAGAGACGCGATCGAGAGAGAAACAAAGATGGCGAGAGAGAGAGATAAACAGCTAGAGGGAGAGAAACCGAGAGTGACAGAGGAAAACAGAGAGAGAAAGAGAGACAACGAGAGAGACAGAGAGGAAGAGAGTGAGAGCTCGAATGGAAGAGGAAAAGGAAGATGAAGGAGCAAGGATCCAAGCTTCAATGGTGGAAAGGAGCAAGCTTAAAGGAGAAAACTCCAAGCCCTAGAAATTAGGGATTTAATCTCCAATTTCACTAAGCCCTAAGGTAACATAGAATTCCCTAATTTAAAACCTCTCTTAGGGTGTGTTAGGGTTAATTATTTTAATTCCTGACTTTTAATATCTAATGAGTAGAAGTTAATATAATTGAGTGGGTTTGGTTAAGGGGTGGATGGCTGCCCTCAGCCCCCCACAAACATTTGTGTGGTGTTTGCCCATTGTGAACTCCATAGAGCTCCAATCGGAATGAAGTGTTAATGATTATGTGAGTTTCTTAAATCTCAAGTTAGGGAAAACTATAAGTCCCCAAATAGGAATGACAATGAGGTCATTTTCCTAAATAATACATGCTTGTTGTGAATTGAGTTATGGATTCTGGTTTCTGATAAAATTGGAGTTAGGGATTTGAAGTTGTCTTTTAGTGTTTCTTTCAAATTCTTGAATAATGGTTTCCTTATGTGTTTTCATTTGAATTCATGAAAGTTGTGAAATGAGTTTAATGATGTTTAAGTTTATGATTGTGATTATTGTACATGAGTTTGTATTGTCTTGATCATATGATTTCTCAAAGATGCATGATTTGGATTTTTGTTGTTCAAATACATGTTAAGCTTGTCTCCTTGACTTTGCTGTAATTTCTTGGAGTTAGTTTAGATAGTTAATGATGATGAGGATTGAAAATCCCTGTTTGCTAGATTACATTATTGTAAGCATGCATTGAAGTATAAGAGTTGTGATAGAAATCACTTAAAAGACACACAGGATTCCTCATAAGAGGAGAGATCGATATGTTTAGCCTTGTGGGATGCCACTTGGGGGTGTTATGACGCCTAACCACCATATCATAAGTTATATTGATTAGGGTCTAGGGATCAAAGCCTATGACAAAACCCAATAACATAGATTCTCGGTTAAAAATCAAGTTAACCATCAAGAGAATAGCTAAGATGTGCTAAGCACAAAGTAAAGAAGAACTATATGTTCTTAGTTAAAGTTGCATTACATTTTATTTATGTCGTGCTAAGCATAGAGTAAAGAAGAACTATATGTTCTTAATTAAATTGTATTGCATCTATGTTTCATTCATTTTGTTAGATGTAGCAAGTTATAAGAAGTTGAACTATATGTTCTTTTGCTAAATAGTCTGTCAAATTATGTTTATGTTTGTATGAGAAAAGTGTTATGGCTTAAATGCCCCCATTATGTTTATCATAATAGTATGATTTGATGAAAGGAGTTTTTCATACGTAGCACACCACGTATGGCTGAAAACAATGGTAATGTTTTAAGTTCAATTCTATGTTACTGAGTTTTATAAACTTGCACATTTGGGGCAATGTTTTCAGATACAAGCATATCGAAGGAGTTAGAACATGAAGATGTGCTCGATCTTGCCTTCGCGGTGAGACCTTTTTGAGTTAATATCGGATCATGAGTCGTCCTTAATGTATTAAGTTTTATATTGAGTCAAGTGGTTTATTATGTAATTAATTGAAAAGTGCATGCAATTTCTATAAGAGTCTTTGTATTTGTTAATTTGTTTTTAAGGCCTCTATGCCATAGTGTATCCAAATAATTTTATTTAGCCAGAGTATTGCCTTTCAAAATGATTCACGTATTATTGTAATATGTGTAGCGGAAAATTTATTACATTTAATATCAGATTTTTGTTAAGTTAGTAAGTAATGCTCTAATTAGAGTCAGGGCGTTACACTCAGCTTCTGCTGAAGTACCAGTCGAGCGTCTGATCTCCTAAGATACAACCCAAGTGACAAGCTGTTGGCACGTGGCAAGCGTTTCTGGCATCCATAGTCACTCTCTTAGCTCAGCGCCTTATCAAGCGTGAAATTTATTATTTTTTCTAGAATATTCTCTTGGCGCTGAATTTAATGTATGGGGTATCAAAGGTGATGTTATGGACAAGAGAAACGTACACTTATCAAATTGTGCCAGGCTGCCCTTTATCAAATGATTGTAAAAGAATGTGGTACATTCTACTATTGTACGAAGATTCTCTAGAAAAGGAATAACAAATGTTTTTCCAAAAATATCTCGTCCAAAAGGATTAGAAATAATTCTCAACGATCAGAAGAAATCTTCAATACATATCCTACCTCTTAGATTGAAAAAGGATAGACCAGTGAGAAACCAAGCAATTCAAGTGCCAAAGTTTTCTGAGAATCAATTTTGAATGAGCTTTCAGTGTAACACCCCAACTTTCTTATGTTTAGTAATTAAAAACACTAAGTGAGAAAGATAATTTAATCCCTAAGGATTAATGAGGTTAATAACCTTCAATCTAGTGTTTTAACTCAAAGTTAAGCCTAAGGGGTAAAAATAGCAATTTTTCCCAAAGAATTAAGCTTAGAATGGGGAAATGGTGCCTAAAGATCAAGTTGGAAGTCATTTGAGAGCTTAGGCGTGATGTTTCAAACAGTTGAATCGATTCATATATTCAATGAATCGATTCATGCAATATTCTGAGCATTGGAACTTTAAAAATGTCTCTGTGAATCGAAGTAAGTAGTGGTGAATCGATTCACCAAATCGATTCACAAAAGGCAGAATGTACAGTTTCAGTGAGTGAATTGATTCACTCTTAGCTGTGAATCGATTCACAGATCGCAGAATGTGCAGTAAATAGCATAAATTGTACATAAAAGTGGGACTAATTATTTATGGGTAGTTTAATTCATTAATTTATCTAAGGTTGAATTAAGGACTAAAGGATAAATTAAGGAATTAACTGAGGGTTTGTTAGCAAAATTTTCATTAAACTATGCCCTATTCCCTACCGTACACCTCGCTTCCCTAAGACCCACACTAGCACCCTCTTTTCTCCCAAAACACACACACGCGCGATCTGAGGGAGAGAAAGAAAAAGGGAAAAATAGAGAAAAGAAGAAAAAGAAAAGAGAAAGAAGAAAGGGAAGAAGAGAGGAAGAAGGGCATGTGACGAGGAAGGAAGGAGGAAGAATGGCGAGGCTGTGCCGGCCTTGGAGGTGGCGGCGCGCCGGAGGGAAGGAAGGAAACGAGGCAGAGAGAGGGAGAGAAAACAGAGAGAGAAAGAGAGACAGCGAGAGAGATAGAGAGAGAGCTCAAAATAGAGAGAGAAAGGGAAGAAGAAGAAAAAGAAGAAGAAGAAGAAGAAGAAGAAGAAGAAGAAGAAGAAGAAGAAGAAGAAGGTTCTACCTCCATTGAAGCTTAAGGAAAAGGAAAATGAGAGAAGGAATAAGGAGGAGTAAAGATTGAAGCTTGAAATCAAAGAGGGAAATTGAGCTCAAGCACTAGAAATTAGGGATTTATCTCCAATTTCATGGAGCACCAAGGTCCCCTAAAAACCTCTCATTTTAGGGTGTGCTAGATTTAATATTTGTCACTTGCTTCATTGAAGTATGTGCTCTTGATGAGTTATGTGTCAGTGGATTATGTAGGCAAGGTGTTTGAGATATGTCCCATAAAATAAGATGTTAAAAATCTCTCTTTAATTTAGATGTTGTTCTTGAAATATGTTACAAAGGTGATTAAGATGTTTAAGATATGATAAATTGGTGTAGGTTTGATTTTATGATTGATGATGATTTCAAAAGAACTTGTGTTGTCTTGGTCATAAGATTGGTTAAAGATGCATGTTTTGGATATGTAGTGTTCAATTACTTGTAAAGTTAGATTCCTTGATTTTGTCATAAATTTTATTGGAGTTAGTCTGAATAGTTAAATGATGATGTGGATTAAGAATCCTTAGTTGCTAATTTACTTTACTGTAAACATGCATTGATGATATAAGAGTTGTGATAAAAATCACTTAAAAGACAAGCAAGATTCCTAATAAGAGAAGAGAACGATATGGTTAGTCGTTGTAGTATAGTGGTAAGTATTCCCACCTGTCACGCGGGTGACCCGGGTTCAATCCCCGGCAACGGCGCCAAAAACTTGTTGTGTGAAATATGGTAGTTGTGCAAGTATACACAATTGCAACAAGTAGTAAAGAGTAAATCAAGATCGTTCCCACGAGAATTGATTAATTGCTAACACAAATTTTTGCAATAGCAAGTGTGTTAGTGAGTAAATAATAAAAACAGAAAATAAACATCAAGTTTTTGTGATTTTAATAACTGAACAAACATAATTAAGTAAGTGATTTGAGTAAAATTTGGATAAAGACAACTAGGAATGAGTTCATTTATATTTCCACCAAGTTGGTTTCAGTGCCAAAGTCAGTGCCATTTGGTACCTGGGCGCAGGGCACTAATGTGTGTGCCTTTCAGCACTTTCACTAGGGTTAAGTAAATGGTACCTTATGTCTAAGCCCCCATTATGTTCCCCCTTGTCTAGTTAATGTGGCCAAGAACACACTACAAGACAGATTTCCTATGTCTAGTTTAATCAAAATCAATTAAAGTGTCCTTTAAATTGATACCCCTTATATTGCCTCATGAAATCAGCATGTTATCACCTTTCAGCATCTAACATACAAGTACCTAACTAAAGTTGATCAGGCTCAAGTTAAATATGTAAGCAATAAAATCGCATGAGACAAAGGTACAAAGGCAAAGACAAATAGACATTCACCAACCAGGTTTCAATATAAAATCACTTCATCCTAGCTTAGGAAAGTTAGCTCATAATGAGCCTAAAATTAAAACAACAGAAATTGGTGCCAAAAACAGAATCCATGGCACGAGAGTAAGCATTCAGAAACTATTACAGATATGGAATAAAATAGTAAACAAAATTTCTCCCAGCTTTGTGAGCTCGGGAACCACTCCTTAAACAGCAATGTCTTGTTGAATCTACTTCACTCTGTACTGAACAAGTTCCTTCTCTCCATGGACAAAGCTAAGAGCTTAAGTTAATGGTGTTTGAAGGGAGGGAGAGAGAATGCAGCTGCTTCTCTCAATGCTCAGAACCAGCCTGATTAGGTTATTGTCTTTGTATAGCCTCTCCTTAAATGGACTAGCCAATGTTGATCCCAAGAAAGATGTTGTCTTTTGGCCTAAAAATAAAGGCTTTCATCCTATAGCTAGCTGAGAGAAAATGCTTTGTAGAGGGGACCACCAAGTGCACGCTGCAGTCTTTAAAATAAAGGACAGAGTCCTTTCCTTCAGCTTAAATCACTAGGACACGCTGCTACACTAAGGTCAGGACTGATCGTGAACACAAGAAGGGGGGTTGAATTGTGCTTAGTCAAGCTTCTTAAGATCTTTCTCACATGATCAGGTGTAGTATAACTTTTTCCAAGGGCCTGCAACCCATGAACAAGTGTTTGGAACCTTCCAAACATAGTTTCAATGTTCTCTCCATCTTCCATTCTGAATAGCTCATACTGGCGTACCATCATGCTAGCTTTTGTTTCTCTTACTTGGGCAGAACCCTCATAAGACAACACAAGAGAATCCCAGATTTCTTTGGCAGTATCAAACTTACCACATTTATCGTATTCTCTTTCTATCATAGCACAGATGAGAATAAATCTAGCCTTCTGATTGGTTTGATATCTCTTTTTCTGATCATCAGACCAATTTTCCCTAGGTATTGCAACGCCAAGGGCATTAGCGAGAAAAATGTATCCGCTTTCAACTATATCCCACAAATCAAGATTTTGTGCCTCAAGGAATGCTTTCATCTTATCTTTCCAGTAATCAAATTTTTCTCCATTGAATAGAGGAGGACGGTTCACATGACCACCTTCGAGACATGTTCACAAAATAGGATCTTTTCTCTTGACATCATTAAGTGCTCAACCAAGAGGCCGAGCTCGTACCAACCGAACGTGAACACAAGAAGGGGTTGAATTGTGTTTAAAACTTTTCGCAAACTTTAAGTTAAAAACACTTAGAACAAAAGTTTTTCAAAAGCTGTTTATATATCGGATCTTTGGAAATAATCGGACGCCAGCGGTTTGTGAAAACTTATTTTTAACACACCAAGATAAAGAGAAATAGAAAGCTATAAAGCAAAAGACACAGAGATTTATACTAGTTCACTACCAAACTAGTAGCTACGCTCTAGTCCCTTCTGCTCCTGAAGGATTTTCCACTATAATCAACCTGATTACAATTTTCTCAAGAGTATTCTTCTGTCACAACTTGACAATACTCTCAACTTCTCAAAACGACTCAGTACAGTCGAGCTTTTGAGGATACAGCCTTAACTAGGCCAAAACAACTTTTACAAGTGAGTTGAAATACAGTCAAAAATAACTCTCACAGAGAGGATAAAAGATTAAGCTCAACTATAGAATAACTTTCTAAAGGAAAGGGTCGGACGCTGAGTTCAGTTCTTGTAGCCCAGAGACTTAGCACGAGACTTGATTGCTCACAGAAGCAGTGCTTCAGATGTTGACTCTGTGTAATGTATGGCAACAATGCTTGTTCTCAGTAAATGAGGTAATATTTCAGCAGTATTTCAGCAAGCTTTTCACAGTATCTCGGCCCCCTCTTCAATGGATACCATGAGGTATATATAGGAGTTCCAAGGATATTACCGTTATGGTAAAAATGGCTCCTTTCCATTGAGTGAGGTAAATTCAAAAAGCTGTCTCTTTCTTCCTTTCCAGAGAATATCCCAGTAATACATATTACCGTTTTCGTACTACCTTGCTTTTCACAATTGCTTGTACGATTTTTGTCTTTTAGCCAAAGGTGTCACCTTTGATACCTCGTACAACAATTTTAGCGCTCAGAATCAATTTCAAATTGCCCGAAACTTCTGAGAGGAAGAGTAGCAACGTGACTAACACGTGATTTGAAATGAAGTTCAGACGCTCGCTCAGAATCGGAAGTTCAGACGCTTGTAGCAATTGGATAAGCCTAGTGTCATAAAGAGAAAATTCCAGACGCTCACAAGGATGAGCCGGATGCTGACACATGGAATGTATCCTTCTCTTGAGAAATACTTTCTTCTTGCTTGAGTGGCTTAGAATATATGTATTATTAATATCTGCACACTTCAAGAAATGTTAGAACATAAATTGTTCTCTTGTGAATACTTTGTTATCATCAAAATTAATGAGGGTCTAAACTTCTCAATCGTTTAGGTTCCAACAATCTCCCCTTTTTTGATGATGACAAACATCTAAGGTAGATGAACAATTTAGTTTAAAAGACATCATGGTCTCCCTCAATTTAATGATTTAGATATATATGAACAATTCAGGTATTAAGGCAATTGTTAGTAAACAAATTCATTTAAGTGATTGCAAAAAATCCGTAGATGTATCAGAGCATATATTTAATAAAGTGAGATCGGATGCTGATTATATACCAAATAGATTGATTTAATCAAATTTATTTCATTGTACCAAAAATTTATTAAACATTATAAGAGCACTAGATCAATGAATATTAGTGCACACAAATGCTATGTATGAAATGCTATGCATGATACTTTAGTTCCAGTGTATCCATCGGACAGTGAACATCGGATGGTGAATTACCAGATTTTCACATGTTCAATATACCTTTCTTTCGTGTTCATCATACCTTTCTTTTACTCCCCCTTTTGTCATCAGACAAAAAGAGTGTAAAAACACATCATAGTCAAAATAAAACTTAGAAAAATTTGAATAGAAATTAGATCAAAAATAATTATATATATAAGTTTATCAACCAAATAGAACAGATTTTATATAACACACAAGTAAAAAAAAATTAAGGGTTTGGAAGAGGTGGAGGTGGGATATTGAGACGTTCATAGAGTAACTTCAGTGCAGTCTCCAGCTGAGTGACCTTCAAGTTTGTAGCCTTCATTTCTTCAAATTCTGCTTTGGGAATGGTGACCATCTCAACTGCAGAAGTAGAAGTAGAAGGTCCAAACGTACAAGTGCAGACTTCATCTTCTGATGCTCTGCTAGCACCCAGTTGGATATCTTCAGTCTCAAATCCTTCTTCCTTTGAGCTCTTAAAAAGAATGCATCATTTGGTATAAACCATTTGATGAAATTTCCAAGTCTTCTGAGCTCCGATTCTGTTTGAATCTTCCATTGATGCTTCACATCTTCTGGATACAGTAAATTCATGAAGATGGTTTCTCTGTGTAGAACAACATCAGCAGTGTAAGAGTCAAACCTATTCCCAGCGACTTCTCCCCATAAATTTCTGATAAAGACACTCAATGCTTCACAGGTGAAGGAGAGAGCTTCATTTTCTGCCAGGTAAATTCTTCTCAGATTTTCCCTGTCATCTTCTTCTAGCACTAGGGGGTCGATGCATGGTAATATGGCTTTGTCTTTCCAAGACTCAGACCATTGACTCCAAGTAAATCCAATGTCGAAGTGCTTGGTCACAGCAGTCCATTGGTCATATATCTTCATGCACCAAAAGGTCCGACATCGAGCATCCGAACATATCATCAAGTACATTGTTCTAAGATTGATGTCGTGAACTCTCGATTGTCCCAACAGCTTGGAATAGTAGCCTTCTCAAAGCATTGCGGCAGCTGAGGAGCCGCTTCTCCATTCATCTTTCTTCGCAGAAGTCGTAATACCTTCCTGGCATGATCCTCGAGATCTTAGCAATCGAAGTCGAGAATTCCTTAAGATTGTACTTTGTAGGTGCCTTCTCATATTCCTTTAGCCCGATCTTCTTTGAATGGCCGCTGTCTTGAGCGAGTTCCTTCCTTTTCCCAGGGATAGACCAAGGTAACCACCTTTGTCTATCCGTACTATCTTAATAGAAATGTATGATGGGTCTCGATATTGTCCTATGACTTCAAGCCTTTTCTCGCCAAGACAAGCAGCCATGAAGGCGACTTCTTCATCAGTGATCCACCTTCCACATTCTTCCAACGTGAGCGGTTCAGATCGTGGTAGGGATCTAGGAAGATCAACAAAGAAGTGGAATTGCTCGCTTCCGGATGTCGGGTCTCAAGCTTCCTTGAAATGACATTTGGAAGTGGTCTTCTCCATCCTTGAAGGTTGCACTTATTGGAGCGGCAATTTCCAATCTGGCAGCTCCAGAGGTGAAGGTTTTTAAATGCCATGTGGATGGACGATCGTAGATGCTATGATATATCTCATACTTAACAAACTGTGGTTTGTATGAGATATTCTTCTTTTTACCAGCGTCTGTAGGTCTAAGGGTAAGGGTAAGTAAGGTGAGAGTGGCTTTGGTGATTTTGTAGGCTTTTGGTGAGTAGGGTTTGAAGGGATTAATGGGAGGTATTTTGAAAAGGAGGTTAAAAGGATGAGAATGAAGCTTGGAAATGTATGAAGTGAGGGAGTTATATGTGGAGGTTTGAGGTGATGAGATGGTGAGTGTATTGGTCTGTGTTTGGGTAAGGTGTTTGGGAGTTATGGAGGTTTTCTGTACACGGGTTTGAGTGTTTGGTGGTCATGCAACAGATATTGGTGGAGCAGGAATGGTATCATCAGATGCAAAAACAGACACAGGCTCATCAGAAGAAATCAGTACCTTTGGTTCAGGTTCAGATTGCCTGACCAATCTTTTGAGCTTCTGTCTGGGAGCAGTTGCTGGAGGCGGACGCTGAATTTTCTTCTGTAAACCGGATGCTGAGACTTGCTTCTCAGCTTCTGGTTTGCTCCTTTTTCTCAGAACCTGACTGATGGGAACTCGGTCCTCATCTTCTGGTTCTTCAACAGTAGGTGCAGGATCCACCTTCTGTTTTTTTCTTCTGGTCTCTCGTGAAGGAGACTCAACAGTTCTTTTCACACCCGTCATCGAGCTTCTGGTGGTTTTCTTTTCAGCTTCCTCTTCCTGTTGCTCTGTTTTCACCTTCTTGATCATGGACCCAGTGATCGGGCCATTCGACTGCATCGCTGACTCCAAAGGTGTCCGGAATCACAATACTATCAGCACCAAAATACTTCACCTTTTCTTGATCTGGTAAAGCAGTCAACTTGTTTATAACCAGACCCTTGACCATCATTCTAGTGAGCAGAACACCATAAGGAATGCACTTGTAGGTGTTCTTCTTGTCAGCAACACCTTTTCTCGAGTTAACCAGTGCATTAAGCAGATTTTTGTAGATCAACCTTGGCAGGTTTACCTTGTTACCAGCCATGAAGTGTCTCATGATGAACTTCTGTTCATAGTTGACTATGTCACTAGAGCCAGCCTTCAACAAGACGCTCTTGGTGATTATCTTGTGAAGAACTCAAATGACTCTTCAGATTCTTTGCGAGAGGAGTTTCACCGCATTCTTTCAACCGCTTGTAGTTCTCAAACAGATCATCATTGACCTTCTCAATGCCATGAAATGCGCCAATTTCAATCAGATAGAAGACGAGACCTTCACATGGACAACCAGTGACTTCAGAGATATTGTTGACGGTAAAAACAAACTTGTAGCCTCTCACGGTTCCTTCAAAAATACCACCTTTGTGTAAACGAGCATTGCCCCAAAATTCTTTGATCGCAGTCACTAGAACCTCAACCTTGTTCCAGAAGAAATAGTGTTCCCAGCCCATTGCCTTGAAACCACTGTAGAAGTCGAAGCCGTAGAGTTTGAAGTTTTCCAAATCAACTCGATTTTCCAACAAGACTTTTCCTTCAGCCATGGTGTCGTAGATAGCCGTATACTCAGAGGTTGTTACACCAGCCATGATTGCAGTTGAGATGAAGGTGATGGAGGTTTTAGGGTTTAAACACACACACAGAGAGATAGAGAGAAAGAGAAAACGAGTACGGTTTTGCAGAAAACACAGAGTGGAGCGAAAAATGTGGAGTAGTGGGAAAGTTAATAGAGAATGGTACAGTTCTTTTTCAAAATATCGCTTCGTATTTTCTTAAAAAAAATAAATCAAAAAGAAAAGAAAATAAAGATTCGCCTTTTCATTAAATGCAGACGCCAAAATAAAAGTAAAAGATTTTATTGAAAACGTAAATAATCATGACTCAGTAGATATGATGAGACGCTTGAATCCTTAACACGTGTGACACGTGTGGGTGTGCTCGGACACACGCAACCGATGCATATGACAAATAAGATGCTTATGCACATACATGCTTATGTCATGTCAGATGCTGAGATTTAGTTTATTATCAGACGCTGAGATTAATCATTCTTTTATAAGATGAAAGTTTAAATTTCTTCTTATAAAATTGAATCTATCTTCAGCAAGGGGTTTTGTAAATATGTCACCACCGATGATCGTTGTCTACAAATTTTATTTCTAAAATATCATTCAACATAGTCTCTTATAAAATGATGCTTAATCTCAATGTGCTTTGCTCTAGAATGCAATATAGGATTTTTAGTAAGACATATGGCGGATGTATTATCACGTAAGATAGGAATGTTACTCTCTTTTATCGTAGTCTTCAAGTTGATACTTTATCCACGTAAGTTGAGAATCGCAACTTGTCACGAGATGTATTCAACCTGCTGTTGAGAGTGCAATTGTGCTTTGCCTTTGCTTGACCAAGACACAAGATTAGCTCCAAGGAACCGGCACCTCCACTTGTGCTTTTTCTTTCAATTCGATCTCCAAAGAAAGTCAAGATCACGTAAACCTACTAATTTGTAGTCTTTTGATTTCTTATAAAGCAAACCAAGATTAGTAGTTCCTTGCAAATATCTAAATATTCTTTTAACAGCACTTTGGTGTGATTCTCTAGGATCTGATTGAAACCTAGCACACAGGCAGACGTTGAACATAATATCAGGTCTTGAAGCCGTAAGATAAAGTAGAGATCCAATCATACCTCTGTACAGTTTCTGATCTACCTTCTTACCAATTTCATCTTTACTAAGAGTGCAGGTAGGATGCATAGGTGTACACATAGGCTTACAATCCATCATCTTGAATTTCTTCAATAATTCTTTAATATATTTGCTTTGATGAATATAAATACCATCACTGCATTGCTTGATTTGTATTCCAAGGAAGAACTTTAATTCTCCCATCATGCTCATCTCAAATTCAGCCTGCATAAGCTTAGAAAATTCTTTGCAAAGGCTTTCATTAGTGGCTCCAAAAATGATATCATCAACATAGATTTGAACAAGTATGAAATGCTTGTTTGAGGTTTTTCTGAAAAGAGTAGTGTCAACTAAACCTCTTGTAAATCCATTTTCCATTAAAAAAGAACTTAGTCTATCATACCATGCTCTGGGAGCTTGTTTAAGACCATATAGTGCCTTTTTAAGTTTAAAAACATGTTCTGGAAATTCAATATCTTCAAAACCAGGAGGTTGTTTAACATAAACTTCCTCAGTTATAAAACCATTTAGAAAAGCACTTTTCATATCCATTTGATATAGTGTTATCTCATGATGTGCTGCAAATGAAAGTAAAATGCGAATAGCTTCTAGTCTTGCAACAGGTGCAAAAGTTTCAGTGAAATCAATACCTTCTTCTTGTGAGTAGCCTTGAGCAACTAACCTTGCTTTATTTCTCACAACTTTACCATCTTCATCAAGCTTATTTCTAAAAACCCATTTAGTACCAATAGCTTGCTTATCTTCTGGTAGAGTGACTAGCTTCCATACATCATTCCTTTGAAACTGATTTAGCTCATCTTGCATTGCTAGAATCCACCTTTCATCTTCCAAAGCTTGATCAATCGTCTTAGGTTCCATCTCGCAGAAGTGCAAAATCGGCATGCTCCTTGAAAGAGGATCTGGTTCGAACTTTGTCACCAGGTTCTCCTATGATTTGATCTTTTGTATGATTGGTTTTGTACTTCCAGCCTTTTTCTTGCTTCACTTCCGCTGAGTAGAATTCTTCGTCTTGTCAGCAACAGATGATGAAGATGTATGTTCACCGTCTGACTTGTCGCCGAGGTTTAATTCTGAAAATAACTCATCTAGCTCTGACATAGCAGTTTCAGGCTTCTTATCATCAAACTTGACATGAATAGACTCTTCAATCACAAAGTTTCTTTGTTGTATATTCTAAAAGCTTTAGATCTTTCAGAATATCCCAAAAAGATTCCTTTGTCAGCCTTGGAATCAAACTTACCAAGCTGATCTTTAGTATTCAAGATATAACAAATACAACCAAAAGGATGAAAGTAAGAAATGGTTGGTTTTCTACCTTTCCACAATTCAAAAGGAGGCTTATTCAAAAGAGGTCTTATATAAATTCTATTTTGAATATAACAAGTCGTGTTTATCGCTTCGCCCAAAAATGTTTCGCAATATCAGCTTCATTGATCATGGTCCTGGCCATTTCCTGGAGGGACCTATTTTTCCTTTCTACAACACCATTTTGTTGAGGTGTTCTAGGAGAGGAGAAATTGTGGGAGATGCCATTTTCTTCACAAAATTTTTGAAAGTTCTCATTTTCAAATTCTCCCCCATGATCACTTCTAATAGAAGAAATACAGATGTCTTTTTCATTTTGAACTGATTTGCAGAAAACAGTAAATACCTTAAAAGACTCATCCTTGTGGGCAAGGAATTTAACCCATGTCCATCTAGTAAAATCATCAACAATGACTAATCCATATTTCTTTCCAGTCAAAGAGGCTATCCTTGTGGGACCAAAAAGATTAAGATGTAAAAGTTCAAGTGGTCTAGAAGTTGAAACAACATTTTTTAAATGAAAGGAAGTTTTAACTTGTTTTCCTTTTTGACAAGCCTCACAAAGGGCATCAGATTGGTACTTAAGATTTGGTAAGCCTTTAACAAGATTGTGCTTGTTTAATTTTGAGATTAACCTCAAGTTGGCATGACCTAATCTTTTGTGCCAAATCCATTGCTCATCTTCAACAGACATGAGACACTTGACATCTTGTTTTTCAAGTTCAGAAAAATCAACTTTATAAACATTTTATTTCCTCTTTGCTGTAAAGAATATAGATCCATCGTTTTTGCTTTTTACTAAACATCCAGTTTCTGTAAAGATGACTTCATAACCATTGTCACATAATTGACTTATGCTCAATAGATTATGTTTCAATCCTTCAACATATAAAACATTATCAATAGAAGGAAGAGTACCTTTACCTATGCGACCAATTCCAACTATTTTACCTTTCTGGTTTCCTCCGAAACCAACGAATCCAGCTTCTCTAGGTCTTAGTTCTTGGAACATATGCCTTTCTCCCGTCATGTGACGCGAGCATCCACTGTCTAAGTACCAAGATTGGTGTGTTGACTTTGTTGCTAAGCATGTCTGCAACATACACTATTTTATCTTTAGGTACCCATATCTTTTTGGGTCCTTTCTTGTTAGTTCTTGAAGGAGGCTTATCCTTCGCAGTTTTAAAAACATTACATGCACTTTTCAAATGACCAGATTTATTGCAGTAAGTACAATGTAAGCATTTACTATGACTATGGGATTTATCAGATGCTGAATCATTTTCCAAAAGGGGTTCATCTGATATATAACCAAGACCATGAGTTGTCGTTTTACTGACACCCCAGATCATTGAAGCTTGCTTGCTACGAGTTACACTCTCTGCAAGAAACTTTTGAAATGCTTGTTCATAGTCATTTGATTTGCAGTTAGGATTGCCTGCAACTACATAACTCTTGGCTTGAGAGCTCTCAGCTTCTGGTTGCTTGTTAGCTTCCAGACACTGGTTATCAACCAGACGCTGATTTTCAATTTTCAGCTTCTGGTTCTCTTCATTGAGTACAGAGTTTTCATTACGTAAAGAATGAAAATCTTGTGATAGTTTTAAAATTTTCTTTTTCAAATTCTTATACTCAGTAGAGAGAGTGGCAGAGTCCTTAAGAAGATCATCAAAAGCAAGTTGAAGTTCAGAGTAGGAATCATATACTATTACCTCTTCAACTTCTTCTTCTGACCCAATGTCAGTGTCTGCCATGAGGGCAATGTGAGCTTCTTCTTCTTTATCTTCCTCAGAGGAGGATAAGTCAAGATCTTCCAATGTTGCCATGAGACCTTTCTTCTTTTTCTTGAAGGAGCTTCTTGTGGGCTTTTCTTTAAGATTAGGACACTCGGATTTGAAATGGCCAGGCTTCTTACATTCATAGCAAATGACTTGGGCTTTGTCCTTGTCTTTGCTCTCCTTCTTGTCCTTTGAATCTTTCTTCTGAAACTTCCTTCTGAAGTTTCTTTTCTTCCACATTCTCTGGATCTTCTTAGATATGAATGCTAGCTCATCGTCTGATCCATCAGAATCTCCTTCTGAAGCTTCATCATCTGATTCTTCTTCTTCAGCCTGAAAAGCTTTAGAAGTACTAGGTTTATGTTGATCAACTTTTAAAGCAATAGACTTACTCTTCTTGGTAGGTTCTTCTTCATTTAGCTCAAGTTCATGAGCTTTCAAAGAACTCATAAGATCTTCAAGCCGAAGAACATTTAGATCTTTTACTTCTTGAATAGCAGTGACTTTGGGTCTCCACTGCTTAGTCAAGCTTCTTAAGATCTTTCTCACTTGATCAGGTGTAGTATAACTTTTTCCAAGGGCCTGCAACCCATGAACACGTGTTTGGAACCTTCCAAACATAGTTTCAATGTTCTCTCCATCTTCCATTCTGAATAGCTCATATTGGCGTACCATCATGCTAGCTTTTGTTTCTCTTACTTAGGCAGAACCCTCATAAGACAACACAAGAGAATCCCAGATTTCTTTGGCAGTATCAAATTTACCACATTTATCGTATTCTCTTTCTATCATAGCACAGATGAGAATAAATCTAGCCTTCTGATTGGTTTGATATCTCTTTTTCTGATCATCAGACCAGTTTTCCCTAAGTATTGCAACGCCAAGGGCATTAGCGGGAAAAATGTATCCGCTTTCAACTATATCCCACAAATCAAGATTTTGTGCCTCAAGGAATGCTTTCATCTTATCTTTCCAGTAATCAAATTTTTCTCCATTGAATAGAGGAGGACGGTTCATATGACCACCTTCAGTAGACATGTTCACAAAATAGGATCTTTTCTCTTGACACTGTTAAGTGCTCAACCAAGAGGCCGAGCTCTGGTACCAACTGAACGTGAACACAAGAAGGGGGGTTGAATTGTGTTTAAAACTTTTCGCAAACTTTAAGTTAAAAACACTTAGAACAAAAGTTTTTCAAAACTGTTTATATATCGGATCTTTGGAAATAATCGACGCCTTTCAGCGATTTGTGAAAACTTATTTTTAACACACCAAGATAAAGAGAAATAGAAAGCTATAAAGCAAAAGACACAGAGATTTATACTAGTTCACTACCAAACTGGTATCTACGTCTAGTCCCTTCGTTCCTGAAGGATTTTCCACTATAATCAACCTGATTACAATTTCCTCAAGAGTATTCTTCTGTCACAACTTGACAATACTCTCAACTTCTCAAAACGACTCAGTACAGTCGAGCCTTTGAGGATACAGCCTTAACTAGGCCAAAACAACTTTTACAAGTGAGTTGAAATACAGTCAAAAATAACTCTCACAGAGAGGATAAAAGATTAAGCTCAACTATAGAAAAACTTTCTAAAGGAAAGGGTCGGACGCTGAGTTCAGTTCTTGTAATCCAGAGACTTAGCACAAGACTTGATTGCTCACAGAAGCAGTGCTTCAGATGTTGACTCTTTGTAATGTATGGCAACAGTGCTTGTTCTCAGTAAATGAGGTAATATTTCAGCAGTATTTCAGCAAGCTTTTCACAGTATCTCGGCCCCCTCTTCAATGGATACCATGAGGTATATATAGGAGTTCCAAGGATATTACCGTTATGGTAAAAATGGCTCCTTTCCATTGAGTGAGGTAAATTCAAAAAGCTGTCTCTTTCTTCCTTTCCAGAGAATATCCCAGTAATACATATTACCGTTTTCGTACTACCTTGCTTTTCACAATTGCTTGTACGATTTTTGTCTTTTAGCCAAAGGTGTCACCTTTGATACCTCGTACAACAATTTTAGCGCTCAAAATCAATTTCGAAATTCGTTCTAGAAACTTCTGAGAGGAAGAGCAGCAACGTGACTAACACGTGATTTGAAATGAAGTTCAGACGCTCGCTCAGAATCGGAAGTTCGCACGCTTGTAGCAATTGGATAAGCCTAGTGTCATAAAGAGAAAATTCCAGACGCTCACAAGGATGAGCCGGATGCTGACACATGGAATGTATCCTTCTCTTGAGAAATACTTTCTTCTTGCTTGAGTGGCTTAGAATATATGTATTATTAATATCTGCACACTTCAAGAAATGTTAGAACATAAATTGTTCTCTTGTGAATACTTTGTTATCATCAAAATTAATGAGGGTCTAAACTTCTCAATCGTTTAGGTTCCAACAAGGACTGCTAACATTAGGACCCCGTGCCATGGCACCAAATGTGGCACTGAAAAATTCTTCAATAGAATCCTGCACACTAGCAAAACACATTAAAATGCTCATAAAAGCACCAAAGTGCCTTAAACAGCACTAAGCAAGGGAAATCACATTATTTACACTATTCTAATAATTAAAGACCCTAAATTACTCTTGAACTCACTTGATTCATAGTTATAAAAGCATAAATAACTCTTATTTCTAAGAGTTATCACACCCCCAAACTTGAACTATTTCCTGTCCTCAAGTAATGACGCTAAAACAAAAACAGAAAACAGAAAATTGCAAGAGTTGCAGCATCACTAAACAAGTGAGTTTAAACAGCAAAATTTTCTTTTTGGATGGTCTTCACATGGCTTTACTTTCAGACTAACACTTTCTCAAGCAATCCCTTTGCGCATCATGCTTCCTTGAATTGTTCCACTAACCTCAAGTGTGTGTGTGTGCACCCCTTATGCTCAATCAAAAAGATAGTATAGTCCTCTCAATTTCATCTCAGATTCCCCCCTAAAGTGTTCCTAATTTGCACCTCCTAATCAAACAAAAGGGAATAGGCTTACATGATGGATACTAGGGGTTGAATACAAACATCATATACAAACATAACTTGAATGTTCAAGGCTCAATGCACACTTATTCAATTTTAACTATTTTTGCCTTTTACTAGAATTTACCTCCTTGCCTTTTGACGCGAATAACAACAATTGTAATGAAGTTACCCGGTTACTCAGCAAAGAGGCTCATTCCATTTATTTTTATATATTTATATTTTTGGCCTTTTCTATTTGCTAGTGTGTGTGCATTGGCCTATTCTTTGGATATTTACAATGAACTTACCTCCAAACTTGTCTAATTGCCTATCCCCCCTTATTGGTCAAATTTAGCAACAAGGTTCAATTCACAAAAGAGGTTCAACTTCAACTAGTTAACAAGCTACATATTTTTTTCTCTTAAGCTAAGGGGTTTATGTCAAACGTCAGTGTTCCTATCAATTTGCAATCAGCACAAAGTTCCAACACAATCAAACACAATTTTCTCATTAAGCTCAGCCTATGTGTCAACCAACTTTTTTTTCTTTTTTTTAACAGCATAGAACCCGAATAGCACCCTTCAAATGCAACATAACACAATCCTAAATTATCCCTCCCCCCAACATAGTACCATGCAGTGTCCCCACTGCAAAAGCTCTATGCTAGATGAAGGATTGACACAAAAACAACAAATTAAGCAACCTATGAGCAAACTAAAACAAATTTCAGTAAACAACAAAACAAACAAACATACTAAATATTTACTCCTAAAAAAAAGTAAAAGATTAAGGTGAGAAAATCCCTGCTTAAAGCCTAGAGCTCCAATCATCTTCAACATTTGACAGCGCAGATACTAGTGCAGGTGCTGCCTCAGCACTGACAGGCTTTCCTTGCTCTTGATTTCCAGGTGTTGAAATAGGTGCAGTAGTGGTACCTCCAATTGTGATTGCAATTACTGTTTCAATATTCCCAGCACCCTCTTCAACTTTTATTGCTTCTTTCACCATGCCTATCTTATCAATCTTCTTTTTCTTTTTCTTGAATTCGTGTGGATCAAATTTTTCATCCTTCACAATTTGAATGCAATCCTCCACCATAATGATAGCAGCCATGATTACAGGAAATGTGTTTTCCTTTCCAAAACGAGCATACTTTAAGTGTGGAGGCAGTAACTTCAACTCTAATTCAGGAGGCTTTTCCACAGAAGGCACATAGGCTTGGAAACTCTTATCATTGAGCTTCAATAACTCATATTTTCTAGCCCACAATTGATTCATAACTTCTTTCTTTTCTGATTTCCTTTCTTGCTCGATCCCACTGTCAATGGCAGTCAATTCTTCTTTTAACACATCTTTATCCCTCAACAACTGATGTTGAACCAAAGAATCAATGGTTCTGACAAAAGAACACTTCTCAACATTTTATGCAGGATACTTGAGAGCATTAAGAACATTAAATTTGATTTCTTGATCATTGACTCTCATAGTGAGTTCACCCTTTTGCACATCAATCAGTGTTTTCCCTGTGGCAAGGAAAGGTCTACCTAAAATAATAGGCACTTCAGCATCAGCTTCAAAATCAAGAATAATAAAGTCAGCAGGAAATACCAATTTGTTAACTTTTACAAAAACATCTTCAATTTTCCCTTCTAGATAAACCAAGATTCTGTCTGGCAGTTGCAGAGTGAGTGTTGTAGGTCTAGCTTTTCAAATCCTAAGCTGTGGAAGATGGACTTGGGCATTAAATTAATGCTTGCTCCCCAAGTCACATAGAGCTCTCCCACAATAAGTATCACCAATAGTGCAAGGAATGACAAAACAACCAGGATCTTTGAGTTTTTGTGGGATCTTGCTTTGCATCAGCATACTGCACTCCCTAGTTATAGCTACTGTCTCGAATTCTCCCAGCCTTGTAACACCTGAGGACGAGATCGACATCGTATTAGGACGACGTATCGAGACCTCGACCAAGACCTTGTGTCGAGATCCCGTGACTAGATCGTTTGCCGAGATCATTTGCCGAGCTGAGGAGACCACGTGCACTAGTCAGCCGAGCCGAGGAGGTCGCGCGTGTCGAGTTGATGAAGTCGCGTCTCGAAATGATGAGGACGCATGTCGAGCTGAGGAGGCCGCGTTCACAAACTCGTGTTAGAGCCTTGTGCGTTTGCACGAGCACCCTTGTCGACATCGTGTCGAGATGGCACCTCGTATTCTTTCGAACGTTATTCAGCGCTATTATTATATTGTTTGTAATAATTATATTGTCGGCTTGACCGTTCTCGTCGTGTGTCTAGACCGTTGACCGACAGAGTAGAGGTAATTATGAGAGGAACGATTAAACGGGTAGATGATTGATGGGATTGGCATCTTATAGCTGGAGTTACGATTATGCCCTTCCAGCTGTATTCACGATCGGTTTTCCCTCAAACACTCATTTCTCTTTTCTTCTTTCTTCTTCCTTCCTTCTGCTCTGTGTTTCGTTGTTTTCTTCAAAAACTTCCATCGACGAAACCGTGAGTTCCATCGAGATTCTGCACAAGCTTTCTTCATCAATCTTGTTCATCATCATCTTCTCGACCCATATCTCGCCTGCTCGATCACCGTTGAGGTATGAAGAACAGATTTTTCTTTTTCTCTGTGCTACTGTTTAGCGCTATTTCTTCTTCCATTTTTAGCCAGTTTTATGCTTCCAAATCATGTCAAACTGATGGGTTTTCTTCTTCACAATATTACCTATCTTTCTAACCGATTAATTGGGCTTGTAAAACAAATTTTCTTCCTCTGTTTTTCTGCAATCGGCAGTGCCCAGAAACCACCATTTTCGGTTTGTTTCGATTTCTTGTTTCTCGTTTGTTGCTTCTGGTTATTGTTGTTGTCGATCTATCTGTTGAAGCATCAGATAACTTTTTCATGAACTTTGATCGAAATCCCTAACTTTGTGTTAGAGGAAAAATATATTTCAGTTCTTGAGTTTTATATTTTCTGGGTTGTGGTTAAGTTTGGGATGAGAGCTAGATGTATTAGAAACCATAGATCGATCTGAGTTGTGTTTGTTTTAGGAAGTCTATTTCCCGAGATCGAGTGATTTCCGAATCAAGGTGTACGGGAAAGCGAATCCAAGGACGTGGAAGCAGCGGAATCCAGATCGAGAACTGTACGTGTCGAGGTCGACTGAGAAGCGTACGTGTCGAGGTCGATTGAGGACGGTACGTGTCGAAGTCGTTGTCGAGCTCGTTGAAGACAGCCGTGTCGAGATCGAGTAAGAGAAGTCGTTGTCGAGCTCTTTGAAGACAGCTGTGTCGAGGTCGTTGTCGAGCAGCATTAACTTGGAGTTCGGTAAGGGCGCTTCACATTAATACTTTCATAGTATGCTAGCGTAAGGGCAACTTCTAGATATCTCTAAGACTTTATTTTTATTGTTATATTTATGTATGGACTCCTTGATTGGTGTCGAGATTGGAATGTTGTAATATGATTGAGTTTTGCATGTATTTGATATGTGATTGAATATATGTTGTGAATGGTGTATTGCTGTCGAATTGCGTTTCTTCATGCAGAATGTTTTATTGCTTAATTGTCGAATTGCGTTTCTCCATGTTAAGCATGCTCTCTTTATTTGATATGTGATCAAGTAAGTTGTGTTACTCTTTGACATGCGGCGAGCTAATCATCGAGTGAGAGAGCTAGGGAGTCGTATGACGTTTTTGAGCCGGACCCAGATAATCGAGGGTGCTAGGTCCCCTTTTGTTTATGGTGGATTGGCTAGGCGTCGCATTATCGGTTTGGGGTTGGACCTTGATTAATGCATGGTATCGGTTTGGGGTTGGACTGCCGTTACCTATTACGTCGGTTTGGGGATGGACTTCGACGATATTAGGAATAAGAGTTGTGTCGAGTCTAGAGTGAGATGGTCGAGTCACGTGTGGTGATTGAGATATATTATTGTTGTTTGCTTATATCATTTATGTCGAACTTATCTTGAATTGTCGAGAAGTTGACCATTTCCCGTGGTGCTTTCAATCCATGACTGTAACCCAGGCGGAGACGAGAGCGGAGGAAACTCGACAGTAGACGATGCCGAGAGGAGCTCGACGAGGACCCGAGTGACGACTGCATTTGTCGTGATTGTTTGTTTGTTGGATATTTGTTTTTCCGAGGACTGTACTTGTTTTTCTTTTGTGTTCGAGGTCGTGACCAAGTGGCGATGTTGTTTTGTTGTTTCGTAATAGACCGTGGTCTTACTTTTGGAGCAGCCCCCTGCGTGGGAGTCTGCCGGAAGTACCCCAGGGTATGATTGCTCTTTTGAAGTCGTCGTACCTTAGGTGTATTTTCTTTGCACATTTGCTACTCTGTATTTTGTATACATTATTATTTCGAGTGATATATATATGTGTATGTTATGCATGTATGTTTTATTAGAATTTAAGTCTTGTGTCTTAGTTGCACCATGTTTCGAAAAGCTGTAATTACTCTGATGTGCACGAGTTGGTTTTATAAAAAATATATATATATATCGTATTTTTAAAAGGCACAAGAGTTTTGTTTTTAAAACACATCTCATATAGGTTTATGTTGAGCTTGGTGTGTTGAGCTCGGTAACTCGAGCTCGGTATATTGAGCTCGGTAGCGGTCCGAAGCAGTCGTTACCTGTTGGTATCGAGCGCTTGGTTCGACCAGAAATTGTGCATAGGAATTTGACCGGTCAGCGTGTGGGTTATGTGTTGGGTACCTAGTTGTATTATGTTGATTGCCGTTTGATTAAGTGAAGCACTTATTGCTTGAGAAATTGTTTGAACTGTTTCTTGATTGAAGCGGTGTTTTAACACATCCTTGTTACGAGATTCGACAAGGTTTTGAACCTTGTGGAATCTAATGCCACCTCGTAGGAATACGACATCTGCAACCGAGAACGCCGACTTGGAACGAGCTATTCAAGCTTATGACCGAGATGGCGGCAGCCATGGCTCAACAATCACCGCTGCAACTCAACAAAGGCTAACGCGATGGCTCAACAGACGGCAGCGTTAACTCAAAGAGAACTTGCGCAAAGAATAAAGAACGAGCGTAATCTAATGCCGAGGCGAGAGGATTGGCGACTTCAGAAGCATGATCCACCAAGTTCTACGGTGAGCCAAATCGGATAAAGGCGATCTTTGGATGCAAGAGATCGAGAAGATCTTCGAGGCACTTCATTGCGGGACAACGTGAAGGTCGACTATGCCACCTACTTACCGCTAGAGAGGCGGGTATTGGTGGAGAGGAGTGAAGCAAACATTTATAGCGTAACATCGCGAGATGACACGGGAGCTTTTTCGTGAAAGGTTCTTGGATAAGTACTTCCTGACATCGCACGAGCCGAGAAGGAGCAGGAATTTCTTCAATCAAGAAGAAGGCAACTCGGCAGTGTCCGAGTATGCGCCAAGTTCAGTCGTTGGCGAGGTATTTCAGTCCATTTCGTGATCGAGTTGACCAGAGATGGTTAAGTGAGAGATTCCAACGGGGATTGAGATTCGACATTCGTAAGTCGAGTGTCGTTGAGGATCGTAAATCTCCAAGAGTCGATTGATCGATGTGTCGAGGTAGAAGGAGTAAGGAGCCACAAGAAGAAGATTGTTGTGGGCGACCGGTGAGACCCCGTGGTGCGGGGCGTAGATTTGCACGTAGCGGAAACAACCGCAGAAGAAGCCGCACGACCGACCTCGTGGGAACGCATAACAGGGACAAAGATCGTCCGATGACCCAGGTACCGAGAAGCGGAGGACGCACTGTCGAGGTGACTTGTTTCCGCCTGGAAAGACGGACATTACGCCAATAATCGTACTCGAAGGAGGTGTGCTACAACCGCAAGAAGCCAGGCATTTTGCCAAAGATTGTCCTACACCTAAAGTCAACCGACTATGCTTGCGGCAAGAGCCAAAGGAAGCGTCAAGTGGCTAAAGGCGAGTTTTACGCATGAGTGGCGAGGAAGTGAGCAGTGAAGATCTTATCCAAGGTGAATGTGAGATCGAGGGTAAATCCTTATCCGTTCTTTTTGATTCGGGTGCAACCCATTCCTTTATTTCTTCTGATTGTGTGAACCATTTGAACTTCGACCGGATCGCTTTACCGCTTAAATTAGTAGTTACAACCCACCGCTAAAACCTTAGTCACAAACCGCATGTCTTAATTGTGTAGTGGTTATTGAGTAGAAAGTTTGTGGTCAATTTGGTTTGTTTGCCTCTTAAGGGCTTAGATGTCATTCTCGTGGATGGATTGGTTGTCACACCACCATGTCCTTTTGGACTGTGCCCGTAAAGCGTAATTTTTCCGGACCTTGGAGTCTCCAATTATCTTTCTCGAACGTATTGGAGTTTCTTTGAAAGAAGGAACTAGGGAATACATATATCCGCTAGTTCGGAAGTTTTCCAGAGGTCGACGTGAAGAATGTACCGGTGGTGTGTGACTTTGAGGGCGTTTTCAAGACGTGCCAGGGTTACCACCAGGTGAGAGGTCGAAGTTCTCCATCGACCGATTCCAGGAGCAGGACCGATTTCCAAAGCGCCATACAGGATGTCTCCTGCCGAGATGAAAGAGTCAAGTCCCGGATCGAACACTTGGAGTCAAAGCAATTCATACGACCGAGCGTGTCACCGCGGGGAGCTCGGTGTTGTTGGTTAAGAAGAAGGATGGGACGATC
The DNA here is from genome assembly GCA_037113605.1 of Calophaca sinica. NCBI lineage: Eukaryota > Viridiplantae > Streptophyta > Magnoliopsida > Fabales > Fabaceae > Calophaca > Calophaca sinica. The sequence continues at coordinate 50,446,409 of CM073733.1, forward strand.
AAGACGTGCGTAGATTATCGTGAGCTCAACAAGGTTACCGTGAAGAACCGTTATCCGTTACCACGTATTGGCGACTTGATGGATCAACTTCGTGGAGCGGCGATCTTTTCAAGATAGACTTGAAGTCGGGCTACCATCGATTCGCGTGAAGGAGGAAGATGTCGCCAAAACAGCTTTCAGGACTAGATACGGTCACTACGAGTACTTGGTGATGCCGTTTGGAGTGACGAATCGCCACGGTGTGTTTATGGACTACATGAACAGGATTTTCCATTCGTTTTTGGATCAGTTCGTTGTAGTGTTCATCGACGACATATTGATTTACTCGAGGAACCGAGAAGAACACGCAGAACACCTATGTCGAGTACTGCAGATATTACGAGATAAGCAACTCTATGTCAACCTGTCGAAGTGTGAATTTTGGCTTGAAGAGGTGAATTCTCTTGGTCACGTGATTTCCAAAGAAGGGATAGATGTGGATCCAACTAAGATTGCAGCTGTGTTATCGTGGGAACAGCCGAAGACGGTTACCGAGATCAGGAGTTTTGTCGGCTTAGCAGGCTATTACCGAAGATTCATTGAAGGTTTCTCGAAGATTGTCGCGCCTCTTACACGACTGACGAGGAAGGATCAACCTTTTGCTTGGACCGAGGAGTGTGAAGCCGATTTTCAACGGCGAAGGAGCTTTTGACGACAGCGCTGTCTGATTTTGCCTCAACCTAAAGAGCCTTTCGAGGTGTATTGTGATGCGTCACACCAAGGATTGGGATGCGTCGATGCAACATCGGAAGGTGGTCGCGTATGCTTCAAGACGACTTAAGATTCACGAGAGGAACTACCCTACTCACGACTTGAGCCGGGCACAGTAGTTTTTGCAATCAAGATATGGAGACACTACCTTTATGGGAGCACTCTTCGTTTTCGGCCGATCACAAGAGCTTGAAGTACTGTTCGACCGTAAAGAACTCAACATGTCGGCGTAGATGGGACGATTTCTCAAGGACTACGACTTTACGTTGGAATACCATCCCGGTAAGGCTAACGTAGTAGCAGATGCGTTGAGCAGGAAGAGCGTTTTAACCTCGGTAATGATGATCAAGGAGTTGGAGATGCTCGAGAAGTTCCGAGATTTGAAGTTGAGTGTCGGTTTCACCGTGGAAGCCGAGATTTGGTATGCTTACCATCTCTAACAGATTGTTGGGCGAGATCCGAGACCGGCAAGTTCATGACGAGCTTCGCAAGAGAAGATTCATTGATAAGCGCAAGGGAAGGCGCGAATTTCAGGTCGAGCGGACGACATCTTGAGGTGCAATGGCCGAGTGTGCGTACCTAACTTATCCGAGCCGAGAAAGTTGATTCTCGACGGCGCATAAGAGCAACTTTAGTATTCATCCCGAGTTACGAAGATGTATCAAGACTTGAAGAAGCATTTTTGGTGGTCAGGAATGAAGAAGCAAGTGGCCGAGCACGTAGCTTCATGTTTAACGTGTCGAAGCCGAAGGTGGAGCACCAACGACCGCAGAATGCTACAATCGCTGACGCGATGGAAATGGGACAAGATTTCCATGGACTTCGTTGTAGGTTTGCGAAGACGCGAAGAAGAATGATTCGATTTGGGTGATCGTCGGACCGATTGACCAAATCTGCTCATTTCTTGCCATGAGGTCGACATACAACGTGGAAAAGCCGACCGAGATCTACATCGCGGAGATAGTACGACTTCATGGAATACCCTCTTCGATCGTGTCGGACCGAGATCCGAAGTTCACGCCTCATTTTGGAGGAATTGCAAGGAGCGATGGGAACCGAGCTCGAGCTTAGCTTCGGCATATCATCCACGCATCGACGGCCGATCGAGAGAACGATCCAATCGCTTGAAGATTTGTTGCGAGCTTATGCGTTAGATCACCGAGGAAGTTGGGACGACGCCTTACCATTGGTGGAGTTCACCTACAATAACGGTTTCCATGCGAGTATTGGAATGGCACCTTTTGAAGCAATCGTATGGGCCGGAAATGTCGACGCCTCTTTGTTGGTACCAGGGCGGCGAAGCGAATCGTAGGACCGGATATGATCCAAATAGACTACCGAGAAGATCCGCTTGATCGAGATCGGATGCGAACATCTCAAAGTCGGCGTAAGAGTTATGCGGACCAACGACGTCGACCACTCGAGTTCGAGGAAGGAGAACATGTATTTCTTAGAGTCACCCCCACTCTGGAGTTGGTCGAGCGATCAAATCCAAGAAACTTACCCTAAATTCATTGGACCTTACCGCATTCTTCGTCGTATTGGTCGGTGGCATATCAGTTGCCTTACCACCATTCTTGTCGAACATCCACGACGCCTTCCACGCCTCACGCTATTCTAAGTATGTTTCCGACCCTTCTCATGTCATCGAACCGGATGTGATTCAACTGAAGGACGACCTATCTTTCGAAGCATTACCAGCAAGAATCGTTGATCGGAAAGCCAAACAGTTGCGGAACAAAGAGATTCAACTTGTCAAAGTTGTGTGGGATCAGAAGACGGGAGATGCGACTTGGGAGCTGGAGGAGAAGATGAAGACTCAGTACCCTGAACTTTTCTGAGGTAAGAATCTTATTTGCAATTTCGAGGACGAAATTTTTTAGAGGGAGAGATTGTAACACCTGAGGACGAGATCGACATCGTATTAGGACGACGTATCGAGACCTCGACCAAGACCTTGTGTCGAGATCCCGTGACTAGATCGTTTGCCGAGATCATTTGCCGAGCTGAGGAGACCACGTGCACTAGCTGCTGAGCTGAGGAGGTCGCGTGTCGAGTTGATGAAGTCGCGTACCGAGCTGATGAGGACGCATGTCGAGCTGAGGAGGCCGCGTTCACAAACTCGTGTTAGAGCCTTGTGCGTTTGCACGAGCACCCTTGTCGACATCGTGTCGAGATGACACCTCGTATTCTTTCGAACGTTATTCAGCGCTATTATTATATTGTTTGTAATAATTATATTGTCGGCTTGACCGTTCTCGTCGCGTGTCTAGACCGTTGACCGACAGAGTAGAGGGTAATTATGAGAGGAACGATTAAACGGGTAGATGATTGATGGGATTGGCATCTTATAGCTGGAGTTACGATTATGCCCTTCCAGCTGTATTCACGATCGGTTTTCCCTCAAACACTCATTTCTCTTTTCTTCTTTCTTCTTCCTTCCTTCTGCTCTGTGTTTCGTTGTTTTCTTCAAAAACTTCCATCGACGAAACCGTGAGTTCCATCGAGATTCTGCACAAGCTTTCTTCATCAATCTTGTTCATCATCATCTTCTCGACCCATATCTCGCCTGCTCGATCACCGTTGAGGTATGAAGAATGTATTTTTCTTTTTCTCTGTGCTCTTGTTTAGCCCTTTTTCTTCTTCCATTTTTAGCCAGTTTTATGCTCCCAAATCATGTCAAATTGATCGGTTTTCTTCTTCACAAGATTACCTATCTTTCTAACCGATTAATTGGGCTTGTAAAACAAATTTTCTTCCTCTGCTTTTTCGCACCCAGCGCCGTAAACCACCATTTTCGGTTTGTTTCGATTTCTTGTTTTTCGTTTGTTGCTTCTGGTTATTGTTGTTGTCGATCTATCTGTTGAAGCATCAGATAACCTTTTTCATGAACTTTGATCGAAATCCCTAACTTTGTGTTAGAGGAAAAATATATTTCAGTTCTTGAGTTTTATATTTTCTGGGTTGTGGTTAAGTTTGGGATGAGAGCTAGATGTATTAGAAACCATAGATCGATCTGAGTTGTGTTTGTTTTAGGAAGTCTGATTCCCGAGATCGAGTGATTTCCGAATCGAGGTGTACGGGAAAGCGAATCCAAGGACGTGGAAGCAGCCGGAATCCGTCGAGAATCAGACGCGGTCGAGGTCGACCGAGAAGCGCACGCGGTCGAGGTCGATTGAGGACTGATGACGCGGTCGAAGTCGTTGTCGAGCTCGTTGAAGACACCGTGTCGAGATCGAGTAAGAGAAGTCGCTGTCGAGCTCTTTGAAGACAAAGTGTCGAGGTCGTTGTCGGCAGATTAACTTGAGTTCTAGGCGCTTCACTTTAATACTTTCATAGTATGCTAGCGTAAGGGCAACTTCTAGATATCTCTAAGACTTTATTTTTATTGTTATATTTATGTATGGACTCCTTGATTGGTGTCGAGATTGGAATGTTGTAATATGATTGAGTTTTGCATGTATTTGATATGTGATTGAATATATGTTGTGAATGGTGTATTCTTTGTCAGTGCGTTTCTTCATGCGAATGTTTTATTGCTTAATTGTCGAATGCGTTTCTCCATGTTAAGCATGCTCTCTTTATTTGATATGTGATCAAGTAAGTTGTGTTACTCTTTGACATGCGAGCTAATCATCGAGTGAGAGAGCTAGGAGTCGTATGACGTTTGAGCCGGACCTAGATAATCGAGGGTGCTAGGTCCCCTTTTGTTTATGGTGGATTGGCTAGGCGTCGCATTATCGGTTTGGGGTTGGACCTGCCGATTAATGCATGGTATCGGTTTGGGGTTGGACTGCCGTTTACCTATTACGTCGATTTGGGGATGGACTCTTGGCGATATTCCTAATAAGAGTTGTGTCGAGTCTAGAGTGAGATGGTCGGGTCACGTGTGGTGATTGAGATATATTATTGCTGTTTGCTTATATCATTTATGTCGAGCTTATCTTGAATTGTCGAAGTTGACCTTTCCCGTGGTGCCTTCAATCCATGACGGTTACCCAGGCGATGTCGAGGCGCAGGAACTCGGACAGAGATGATGCCGAGGAGGAGCTCGACGAGGACCCGAGTGACGACTGCATTTGTCGTGATTGTTTGTTTGTTGGATATTTGTTTTTCCGAGGACTGCATTTGTTTTTCTTTTGTGTTCGAGGTCGTGACCAAGCGGGCAAGTGTTGTTTTTTTGTTTCGAATAGACCGGTAGTCTTACTTTTGGAGCAAGCCGTGGGAGTCTGCTTAAGTACCCCAGGTATTATTGCTCTTTTGAAGTCGCTGCACCTTAGGTGTATTTTCTTTGCACATTTGCTACTCAGATTTTGTATACATTATTATTTCGAGTGATATATATATGTGTATGTTATGCATGTATGTTTTATTAGAATTTAAGTCTTGTGTCTTAGTTGCACCATATTTCAAAAGTCAGAATTACTCGATGTGCACGAGTTGGTTTTATAAAAAAAAATATATATATATCGTATTTTTAAAAGGCACAAGAGTTTTGTTTTTAAAACACATCTCATATAGGTTTATGTTGAGCTTGGTGTGTTGAGCTCGGTAACTCGAGCTCGGTATATTGAGCTCGGTAGCGGTCCGGAAACGGGTCGTTACAAAACAACCAGGATCTTTGAGTTTTTGTGGGATCTTGCTTTGCATCAGCATACTGCACTCCCTAGTTATAGCTACTGTCTCGAATTCTCCCAGCCTCCTCTTCTTTGTTAGAACATCTTTCATAAACTTAATGTAAGTTGGCATTTTTTGAAGTGTTTCAACCAAAGGAATGTTGATATGCAGTTGCTTCAGGGTCTCCATGAATTTGCCAAATTGTTTTTCTTGATGGGCCTTCTTCAACCTCTAAGGGAATGGTGGAGGTGGTAATTCTGGAATCAGTTTTGGGTACAGGGTAGCTGATGTTGATTCTGCAACAGGTGCTGGGATGGCACCAGCAATGTGTCCTGCAAAATCTTCATTAACAATTGTTATTTCTGGGGGTATAGAGTCCCTGCCTTTTATAAACTTGCTGGTGTTAGCCTCATGCTTCTTTAAGGGATCAGTAAGCTCTATCCCACTTATCAAATAGATAGCTTTTGATTGCTCTTGCTTTAGAGGTATGATGGTGGATGGCAAGGAGCCACTGGGCCTTTGGGTGATAACAGTAGCTATTTGCCCAATTTGATTTTCTAAATTTCTAATAGCAGCTCCTTGGCTCTGGCATTGGGTTTTAGTTTCATTCATGAAAGCCTTTAGCATGACTTCCAATGAGTTTTCTACAGCAGGTGCTATTTTTGGCACTGCAGTAGCTGGTGCTGTTTTTGACGCTACAACAGCACTGTTGTTGCTCCCAAAAAAATTTGGGTGATTTTTCCACCCAGAGTTGTAGGTGCTGGAGTAAGGATTATTATTTTTGTTGAAATTCCCTACATAATTGACAGATACAGGATTGCTAGGGCACTCTTCATATAGATGACCTCCTCCACAATACACACAAGATATGGCCTTAGCTTGAGCAGTGCGCTTCTGCAGAGGTAGTCTTTGTGGTGGCACCTGCAGTAATCAGGTTTGTCAGCATGTTTGCAATTGAAGCCACCTGTGCAGATAAGGTTGTTATTTCACTCACTTCATGAATTCCAGTAGCCTTCTTAGCAGCACTCAATCTGGTAGTAGGCCACTGATAGCTATTAACAGCAATGGTCTCTATCTTCTCATAAGCATCATTGTAAGAATTTGCCAAAAGGGCACCACCAGAAGAGGCATCAAGCATGTCTCTTGTTCTTGCTGAAAGACCATTATAAAATGTTTCCATTTGAATGCAAATAGGTATGTCATGGTGAGGGCATTTTCTGAGCAGCTCCTTAAATCTTTCCCAAGCTTCAAACAGTGATTCCTCATCATTTTGCCTGAAAGATGTAATTTCATTCCTCATCCTAGCATTCTTGATTGGAGGGAAATACTTGGTGAGGAATTTTTCTGCCATTCCATTCCAATTAGTGATAGAGTTAGGCTCCAAGGAATTTAGCCAAGCCTTGGCTCTATCCTTCAAGGAATATGGGAATAGCCTAAGTTTGAAAGCATCATCTGTAACTCTAGAAATTTTGAAATTACTGCACATTTCAAGGAATTGTTTCAAGTGCAAATGAGGATCTTCTTGAGGTGTGCCACCAAATTGTCCCACAGTTTGCAGCATTTGGAACATCACAGGCTTAAATTCAAAGTGATTTGCAGTGATGTCAGGCCTTACAATGCAGTGTGCATAGTTTGAGGATAAAAAACAGTATAGTCCCTTATTGGCCTATCCCTATCATTGGTCATGCCTATGATATCAACATTCAGCACCAAAGCTTGGTACTGGCTGTGAACACTATGTTGGAACTGAACATTGCCTTTTCCTTCTACCTCAGAAAGTGATTAATCAGTATGGGGACTAGTGCCTGCTATATTTGCAGCATCACCTAATACAGCAAAACCTTGCCTCTCCCTTAACAACCTTCTGAAAGTTCTGTCAATCTCAAGGTCCAATCAGATTCAGTGGCTGGCAACGCACGTGTGCAGAATTGAGCACTAACAGCTGACACAAACACCAAAAGAATTAGAATATCTCAACTAACAAACCTACTAAATTCAAAACTATGTGAATTTAACCAATTCAATCCCCGACAACGGCGCCAAAAACTTGTTGTATGAAATATGGTAGTTGTGCAAGTATACACAATCGCAATAAGTAGTAAAGAGTAAATCAAGATCGTTTCCACGAGGATTGATTAATTGCTTTCACAAGTTTTTGCAATAGCAAGTGAGTTAGTGAGTAAACAATAAAAACAGAAAATAAACATCAAGTTTTTGTGATTTTAAAGTAAGTGATTTGAGTAAAATTTGGATAAAGACAGCTAGGATTCAGTTCATTCATATTTCCACCAAGTTGGTTTCAGTGCCAAAGTCAGTGCCATTTGGCACCTGGGCGTAGGGCACTAATGTGTGTGCCTTTCAGCACTGTCACCAGGGTTAAGTAAAGGGCACCTTATGTCTAAACCCCCATTATATTCCCCCTTGTCTAGTTAATGTGGCCAAGAACACCCTACAAGATATATTTTCTATGTCTAGTTTAATCAAAATCAATTAAAGTGTCCTTTAAATTGATACCCCTTATATTGCCTCATGAAATCAGCATGTTATCACCTTCCAGCATCTAACATACAAGTACCTAACTAAAGTTGATCAGGCTCAAGTTAAATATGTAAGCAATAAAATCGCATGAGACAAAGGTACAAAGGCAAAGACAAATAGACATTCACCAACCAGGTTTCAATATAAAATCACTTCATCCTAGCTTAGGAAAGTTAGCTCATAATGAGCCTAAAGTTAAAACAACAGAAACTGGTGCTAAAAACAAAATCTATGGCACTAGAGTAAGAGTTCAGAAACTATTATAGATATGGAATAAAACAGTAAACATAATTTCTCCCAGTTTGTGAGCTCGAGAACCACTCCTTAAACAACAATGTCTTGTTGAATCTGCTTCACTCTGTACTGAACAAGTTCCTTCTCTCCATGGACAAAGCTAAGAGCTTGAGTTAATGGTGTTTGAAGGGAGGGAGACAGAATGCGACTGCTTCTCTCAAATGGGACAAGTGCTGCCCTAGCAGAATGTATCAGAACCAGCCTCCCCAGGCTGATTAGGTCATTGTCTTTGTATAGCCTCTCCTTAAATGGGCTAGCCAATGCTGATCCCAAGAAAGATGTTGTCTTTTTGCTCAAAAATAAAGGCTTTTGTCCTTTAGCTAGCTGAGAGAAAATGCTTTGCAGAGGGGACCACCATGTGCACGCTGCAATCTTTAAAATAAAGGACAGAGTCCTTTCCTTCAGCTTAAATCACTGGGACACGCTGCTACACTAAGGCCAGGACTGCTAATATTAGGACCCAGTGCCATGGCACCAAATTTGGCACTGAACAATTCTTCAATAAAATCCTGCACACTAGCAAAACACATTAAAATGCTCATAAAAGTACCAAAGTGCCTTAAACAACACCAAGCAAGGGAAATCACATTATTTACACTACTCTAATAATTAAAGGCCCTAAATTACTCAAATCACATTATTTACACTACTCTAATAATTAAAGGCCCTAAATTACTCTTGAACTCACTTGATTCATAGTTATAAAAGCATAAATAACTCTTATTTCTAAGTGTTATCAATTTCTCATAAGAGGAGAGAACGGTATGGTTAGTCTCATGGGACGCTACTTGGAGGTTAATGACGTCTAACCACCATACCGTAAGTTATGTTGATTTGGGTCTATGGATAAAAACATATGAGAAAACCCAATAACATAGATTCCTAGTTAAATATTGATTTAACCATACGGGAATAGTTCAGCCGTGTTAAGCACTAAGTAAAGAAGAACTATATGTTCTTTGTTAAATTGCATTACATTTATGTCTCATTCATTTTCTTGGATGTAGTAAGCTACGAGGAGATGAACTATATGTTCTTATGCTAAATGGACTTGCAATTATGTTTTATGTACTTTCTTGGAACTAGTTTCAGATGGTTATGTTTATGTTTGTTTGGGAGGAGTTTTCCATACGTAGCACACTACATATGGCTGAAAACAACAGTAAATGTTTTAAATTAAAGTCTATGTTACTGAGTTTCCAAAACTCACTATGTTGGGCTGTTGTTTTCAGGTATAAGATATTGGACAAGTTCGGAGCATTAAGTGGATGCTAGGTCTTACTTTGTTGCGAGACCTTCTCAGATACCGGATCACGAGTCGTCTTTTAATTTTTTAAGTCCATGAACGAGTCAAGTTTAGTCTTATACTATATGAGTTTATTATAAGTTTAAATTAATGTTTTGTAATTCAAATTGGAGTCCTATTTGTTATTAGTCTTTGTACTGTCTTTGATTTGGTTGTAGATTTGATGAATGTCTTTTATTATTAACCTTGTTTTATAATGCTTTATGTGATCAAAGAATTTATTTAGCCAAAGTCTTGTTTTTCAAAAAGGATTTACTTTTATTGTGCATTATGTAAAGCGAATTTTTTTCCAAGTTTAACTTAATTCCAGTTAATTTAGTCGGTAATGCTCTGATTAGAATCGGGGCGTTACATTCAGCGTCTTACTCTTTCTAAAAGTAAGTTTTTCTTAGCCTATGATTTAAATTGTATTATCCTCTCGCATTGAGAGTTGATATCATTTTTCAAAGTATTTTTTATTGTAATATGTTTTTAGCCTTGTAATAGGCAGATTCCTTAAATGCTCGAACATACTGAGTCGTTTTGAGGATTTGTGAGTATCGTCCAGGTTTGGCAGAAATATACTATCAAGTGTTTATGTAATCAATGAGATTATAGAGGAAAAATCCTTCATGAACGAATGAACTATACGTAGCTACCAAGTTAGTAGTGAACTAGTATAAATCTATGTATCTGATATCTCTTTACTCTTTGTCTCTTATTTACTTGTGTTTAAAAACTTATTATATTACTCTATTTCTTCAACGTCCAATATTGCTTCAGCATCTGGTTTTCAAAAGAACTTTATTTTAACTTAAGATTTGCAAAAATTTTATAAACACAATTCAACCCCCTTCTTGTGTTCATCTGTTCACGTTCAGGGGTGTGCAATTAGGGTTTTGTAAGTTTAATTGATTTTATTTAATTGATGATTGTTAGAATAACACATTTAACATGTGTTTAATGTGTAATTAATAGTTGCTGACTAGATGCTTAGTAAACATTGAGTAATTACATGATTTTGCATAATTATTAAGAGATACGCTATGTAATCATTGTGTAATTATAAATAGAGCTCATGTGTGGCCACAAGACACATAACATTCCAATACATTATTCTTTACATGGTATCAGAGCTAATTCTAATTATGTGACCAGCGAGGTTCGTCGATGCCGCCGCCGGCGACTAGTTATTTGCAGCTAGAGAGATTCTATGGTTTTACCACTGTGCTTTTTAATTCTAATGGTCGTTCTTCCTTTCATTCACTTTCACAGTGCTTTTTCACACCCGTATAGCTGCCAGTCCAGCTGCCCCTTCTCCAACACGACCCAGACTGAGCCACCACACAGATCGGTGTGCCATCCTCCAGCTAGTCACAACCCCATCACCATACACCGCCAGATGCATCGTCACGTATCGGTAGAGCATATGCGCTTGAAACCCACACGCTGTCATCAGATCCATAGGTCAAAGCGCTTGCATTAGTTTACGGACACCAGATTACTGTGTTGGTTGTCGCCAGTGGCAAACTTAGGACCCTGGATCAGCGGGTGCATAAAATTTTAAAATCACTAAAATTAGAACAAGAGTATCAACATATTTTTTTTTTTACAAAATCTAGATATTTTTGGAAAAGCATCATCGCGACGCGACGTACCCAAGAGAGATGGCCATTGCGACGCGAGACACCTTCTGCCAACATCACTGTTGGTCTATTGACACGTATAAAGGAGAAGGTATGGTCGCGACGCGATGATACTTGTGAGAGGTGCCTATCGTGATGCGATGGACCAAATTTTGCCTATAAATAGCGCCCTTCCCCTTCCCTCAAACCACCTTATCTGCAAGCTTCATTTGGAGGGCGTGGGGAGTATCTCTAGAGGCAAGGCGAGGGTACAGGTGACGGTAGTCTTCTAGTCAAGTATGGGGAGATCTGAACCCTATACACTAGGGATGGTAGGAGTAAAATAGGTGTAGAATAGGGAAGTAGGGTGGCCCTATCCCTACTAGGGGTTGATACCCCAACACTCTAGGAGGGGTGTTGAGACTAAGACTGCTAAGGATAATCGTCGTTAGTCTATCAACCATAGGAATAATTTATCTGATGTGTGGAAAACTCTAGGATAGATGACTTATGATTGCTTTATGGTTCTGTGTGTGTGATTGTTAGTGTGCTGATTGATAATATGTCGTAGCAGGTCGTCTGAGCAACACTAGGGTTAATCCATATATTGATCGAGGATGGTTGATGGTTGATGCTGTGTTGTGTATACTGGTAGTTATAATTATGCTGATCTTATACTAAATGATGGAATATTATTGTATGTGGGAATATGATGATTAGCTGAGCTGTTTAATTTTAATACCAAAGCATGGAACCAAGAGAAAAATACACGCTATAATCAATTAGACCCTCATAGCAATCGATTAGAAGTACAGAAAATCAATAAGGAACGCGTAAGACTTAATCATAAGCGATTAGAGCCTTACCTTAATTGATTAGAATAGCCAAAACCAATAGGAAATTCATTGACTTGATCTTAATTGATTAGGAACCCTTAGCTAATCGATTAGAACCCTCCTTAATTGATTAAATGATCCTTTTTCTCAACCAACGATACTTAGAAGATGCTTTTTTCGTGATGATGAACCCTTCCTAAACACTTATCTTTAGAGGGAATTCAACCTAAAATGAGTCTTTCCTTAGTCAAACCTCAAATATGTATAGGTATGGACTTAAGAATTCAACCTAGCCGTTCTGAGAAGTTTGTGCGATAAGAACCTAAATAACCTTAGAGTCGTCATGGATAACTACAAGTGAGAATGTACCAAGTATAAACTTAAGGGATGAATTGTAAGTGTTATGACAAGTCCACTAGTCAATGGCAATGTGATGTATGACTACCACTTATCATGTCGCCTAGCTACTAATAGCCATGATGGGACATGGGTGAGCCATACTATTATGTCCCTAGCCTTGAGGCTACAATGGGAAGATATGAAACCTATGTAGTGAAGTTTTTGGAGGAAACCCCACCCTTGTGTGTTTTGTATGTATTCATCATCCGACCTTATTAGGTTTGGGGGGAAACACCGTTGAAATGAAAAGTGGAGGGTATTCGGAGTGAGCCTGTGTGGCAATACCTCAGCCTGGGGGTGAAGCAGCCCGAGTCCATAACCCACAATGGTTTAAGTCTCGCGCCTTAAACCGAGGGATACCTAGCACACTTAGCTACCCCGACCGTGCTCTACATTATCAAGGTTAATGAGAGCGTGAGGTAACAAAGTAATCACCTTTATGGTGCTATTCTTCAAAAGACTGAACGTGACTTCCTAGTCAGTTTTCCAGAGTAGTAGAATGGTACCGCATGCATATGGAGTAGCGATGAGTGTCCGTTGATACACCATGATATGTATATATGTTGTATGTATACTATTCTTTGTGCATATGCATTCATCTGTTTCCACCACATACCAAACAACGCTGCTACAACGTATTGTGTTTACGTGTGCTTGAGTTTCTCTTGATGAGTGCAGGTACGTCTAATGTCGAAGCTGAGGCTTGATGAAGAGTTTTAACTCGAGCTGTGTTACGTCTTTTATTTCATAAACTTTTGTTTAGTTTTGATTTTGTAAATGGGCTTGGGTTACAAGCTCTAATATTATGCGACATCGGGAAATGATCTTTAGTTGTAATGGCATTTCATTAAACTCTTTCACACATATTGAAGTTAAGACTTTTATTTCCGCAAATTTGAAATGAAATGAAGTAAAAAAATGTGATTCTTTTAACTTATGTTAAGCGGATTTTGCAAAACCTAGACTTTTATTTCGGCAAACAAGAGGTTTTCATGATAACATCACTTGTATAGTGCATGACATGTATGTCAATTTCAAAAATGGGGTTAAGGGTGTCACATTGGGTCTCCACTTCATTGGGCGTCCCTTCTTGTTTTCTGGATTTGTGCGATTCTATAAAGTGTTTCCCACATATTCACGCCTCTGTTCAATGTTTCTCTGCCTCTCAATTATTTGTTTATGGTTGTTTGAAGTGTTATTTGCTTCCTCTGATTGTCTCAACATCAGCAGTCATTGTTCGGTCATTATTCTAGGTTTCAGTCGCCATTTCTGCCATGCTGTTCACATTCATTGTGCTTCATCTAGTGATCCTATACCACAACCACTCTCGGAATCCACCGTTATGCCCAACTGTCTTTGCTACAATCACCTAGCCCGATTCGTCACTGTAAAGGAGTTATCGGACTTAGTTTCAAGTTTGGCAGAGAAATGCATTGTTTTATTGTAATAAGCTTAAAGCTTAGTAATCTTTAGCTTGAGGGAAAGTGTTAGAATAAAACATTTAACATGTGTTTAATATGTTCAATGTGTAATTAATAGCTGCTGACTAGAGCTTAGTAAACGTTGAGTAATTACTCAATACTGCATAATTATTAAGAGATACTCCCTCCGTCCTAATATATATGTTATATTTACAAAAAAAAATACTGTCCCAAAATATATATCATTTTCTATTTTTAATATTGTTGTCTGCAAAGTCAATTAGCCGTAGATCGGCTAACTTTCACAACGGTGATTCCCTTTTCTTCAAGCGATTACGCCAAGGAAGGAACTCTGTTCCTTAGCTATGGGTCCCTTAACTCACTTCAGAAAGGTTTAAGTCGGTGAATTAAGATAAAACTGGGACGCAAAGGTAAACATAAACTCCGAATAAAAGCTTTGAGCGAAAAAAATATAAGTTATTTGATTGATCGATCCTCTAAAATGTATGTACAACTGGGTATTTATAGTAGCAACTAAGAACTATCCCTATCTACCACGTTCAGTTGGCTAACACTGATACATTCCTAGTTGGCAGTTATTCGGCTGAGTCGTGCCATGCTCCACTAACCACGATCCTAAAAACTAGGTGCATTAGTGCATTGTGGCCACGTCCCTTCAACCAACGGTCCTCTATGTGCAAAGATCTCCTCAGATTCCCTCGCTCAGCTCCTAAAACCATGGGGAACAATCTTAATCAGTTTTTCCTTGGATATTTAATTAATTCAAAATTACTCCCACGTCACTCGACTCGTGGAGCAAGAATCTGATCCCATACGTGACTCCATGCTATCCCCATGGGCCTGAATATCTTCCTTGAAGCCCAATCAGTCCAAGGCCCGTGTATAGCTTCCAGTTTCACCTTTCGAACCTATCGGTGACACGCCATATCGATTGGTAGGAACATCTACGATGAGCACCCGCTATTTGATCTATTCGACTGGGACTAGCTTCGGCTGGTTCTGGTGAATATTTTGGGTGTAAACAATTGCCCCCCTACGCTGTCTCAGCCGTAACATCCTAGGTTTAGGCTGGGGCGGCGTAATGATTTAAGTTAAATCACCTTTTTAAATCATAAATGCGAGGTCATCCATTAACAACAACTTTTTGAATCGCGTAACGGCTAATCCTCATCCATCCGATTTATTCGCCTTTAAGTCCCACTATCAGTGATTTACTTTTCCTTTAAATACTCATCAGTCGAATTACCTCTTACGCTTACTTCCAGCCCTAACTCTTGTAGCTTTCACCATCTCCAACCTCTTCATCTTTCACCTAGCAACCAAGCCCACCATGTCTTCTGCTTCTGATTCTCAAAACCAATCTCACGCGTATGATGGCGAACAATCTTCTTCCTCTTCCATGAACCTTGACCGCTCGCTTAGCCCTCCTGAGGCTTCCGACTCTGGTCTCCAATCTCCCTTATTCGAGATTCAGGGCTCTCTTTCATTGGCTCCTTCCACTTAGATATGGGTGAAGGCGGCCTTCTTGACGGAGTATATGGCCCCCTCTCTGCATTGCCCATTTCCTGCGATGGTTTACCACCAGGTCCAAACCCTGCGATCTTCGTTCATGGCGTCGTTCGTCTCAAATTTCTACCTCGATTGGGTGGATCGGCTAAAGGTCTGTGAAGTCCGATAAGTGGAAACAATGGGGTCTCTATGACATAATCATCTTTGTCGACCAAGGACATCCCCTTAACCTAGAAGCGCTTTATGGCTTCTTGACTCTTTGGAGCATTGCCACAAACACCTTCACTTTTCCCTGGGTATGGTTTCCACTCTTACGGGCGTGGCGGCTATTTTGGGGCTCCGATCACAAAGCGATGACGTCCTTTCCCATTATTCCTTCCAGGTTCCTAAACTAGGGTTCCACTTTTCCAAACACACCTCCGGATACTCCAATTTCATTGCCAATAATGCCAAGTCCGGAGGGTGCGTATGCGATCTGAACACAACGCATTCCTACATCTTTGGTTCATCAAGTACTTTCTTTGTTCGATTAGTTGCCGTGGTTCAAGACTTCTGACTTTATGTAGCTCTTGTGAACTCGATGGCAACTTTTCTTGGGAACCCTTTTCCTCTCATACCTCTATCGCCTTTGTTCACCATTATGGATCGGCCGCAAAGGGTGAAGATATCGAGAACGTTCGGGGCCCACTCTGGTTTTTACAACTCTGGATAATACTCTATTTTCCAGAGTTTATCGACTCGCGCTTCAACCCTAGTGTTCTTCCCCGGGATGCAGGTGTATTGGGTACCCATTTGGTGCTCACTCCTTGTGAGCCTTCTTATGCTTTTACTGTGGCCACCAAGCTCTTTGGTCTGACCCGGATAGCTGCTGATTGGTGCCCTGTCCTGGAGAAAGGTATTGGGCCTTTCTGGATCTTCTCCACTAATGACCCTCTCCCAGTCGATCAACAGAACCAATTTGAGCTTAACTGGAGCTCAGTCTTGACCTCTCATGACTTGCTTTGTGGTCTTAAACCCACCTCACGAAACAACAAGTCGTCGGCTGAGTTCTACTTTCCAAACTGCGTGGCAATACAGTTTGGGTTGTTACAGCACATTCCTTTGCCATACGACTCTATGGTAGGGAGCCTGGGTCGACTGCCCTTTAGCGCCACTGATGTGATGGAGGTGGTTTCTACCAACTTCAAAAAGATCCAGGCCTTCCACTTCCTCCCCTTCACTCCCGTATCGGGTGAGACTTCTGCTTTTGCCAATTGGTGGCCATCAGTGAAAGATAGGTTGTTCCCTGATCGGCTGGATAGATATGCAACCCGGTTAATCCTCACTGATGTAGCCGAGGCGATGAGGCTGTCGAGCCAACCCAAAAGCACTCCTGTTAAGACCAAGCCCCGGGTCCAAACCCAAGTTCAGAAACGGTCTTCTACCAGGATGAAGACCTCAGTACTTCAGCCAAGTAAGTGCCCCTATATTCGGCTCTTTGCAGTTCTTGCTTTTATACTCAAAGTAATTTCTTACTTTTCTTGTCTTATGGCAGCCACAACCACTACTCCACAATTCATTGTCGTTGAAGACGACCCCGTTACTCCTCCCGCCAAGAAAAGAACGAGGGCCCCTGGCATCGTAATAGAAGAACCTGCCGAGGTTCAGGCCAAGCTCAAAGAGAAAACACATTCGGCTAGCAAAGGCAAACAGCCGAAGGTAAAGGTACATAACTTGTCCTTATATCCCTTTTCCTTAATATCCTTCGTTAGCCTGAATCTAACCACCTTACTTTCAGAAGCCGCGTGTGGAGATTCCTACCTCCTTTGTTCAAGAATTTGCCGAGGGCACTAGCTCTCAATTTCCTCCACCGGTACAACCGATTCCGTATCCTTTCAACATATATTACTTTCTTTTACTTAATCGGTTAACCATGGTTTTCCATAGGACCCCCAATCACAAGTTGAAGAGAGGCGGCATGAAGCTCCCGGATGTCTTCGCCTCCTCTGACTCCCAGTTCCTATTTCGTAAGAAGAGCCGACAAGTATTTCACCTCTGCCGACCCCTTCTCGGTCTCTCTCCTATTTCCAATCATTTGGAGAGAGTTGATGCAGCACTGATGGGGGAAATACCAACCAGCCGGGAGCAGGTTGCCCATCTGAGGACTTCTTTGTTCAAGCTGTCTACTTCGGCTGACATCCCTGCGGCTAGCCAGGAGGTGTATCATACCTTGGCTCTTCAATTGAACGACCTGTCTCTCCAATACGGGCGATTCAAGGAGGTTCATGACGTGACTTCTCATGATCTCAAAGGCGAAGGACCTCCAGGAACAAAAGGCGCAATTCCAAACCTCTTTCCTATTGTTGGAGAAGGAGCGTCAAGAAGCCACTAAGCCGGTGCGAACAAAGATGAGCGGCTAGCCGTTGCTGGGTGAGTTAGAGAGATCAAAAGGAGATAGCAGAGTTGACTCCTTAATCGGCTGCTTTAACTGAAAAGCTCTGTGTCAACTCTCAACAGCGTTATGATTTGTTCAAGCAATCTTCCTCTTTGGATCGTGATTTAGCGGTGCTGAGCGCTCAGAAGACAGGCTTAGACAAAGATCTTGAGACTAGCCGCGCTGGGTTAGCCGAGGCCAATCAAGCTTGGCACTCCTTCAAGCATCAGCTAGAGGAGGTTAGGAAACAGGAAGCTATCGTAGCAGCCGATCCTTCAACCAGTCAGCAAGGCGATCCTGAAGATGCTGTTGTTTCCTCAGTGGAGGCATTAGCTGAAGTGCCAGCAGCAGAACCTATCCCAGATATAGTTGAAGCTTCGGCTATGACTGATGCTCCTGCATCGTCAGCCGATCCAGGTCCTGCCCAGGTTGAGAAAAAATCAAGTGAGGCTCCCGAGGCGGCAGTTTCCTAGTTTCACATTTAGGCTTTTGTAATTTTGGCTAGGTGGCCAGCCTGTGGTCACCACAAACAATTTTGCTTTTATTCTAATGCATCTGCTTTTAATTCTCCAGTATGCCTTCCCACATAGTGGGGTAATATCTCTTGAGGTATTTTCCATTGATGCTTCTATTTAGTTCTTCGCCTTGCATGTTGACTAGTCGATAAGCACCACCATGATAAGCTTTGCTAACAATGAATGGCCCTTCCCAATTTGGTGACCATTTCCCAAACTTAGGATCCTTGATCCCAACAAGTGGTATGGTTTTCCAAACCAGGTCTCCTTCAACAAACCTTTTTGGCTTCACACGCTTGTTGTAAGCCCTAGCCATCTTTTGCTTGCTATGCTCAATCTGGTCTAAGGCCATGAGTCGATCTTCGTCAACCGAATCTAGTTCCATTAACATGGCCTGTTGATATTCATCCAGGCTCAGCAGGTTTTGCTTTGCTACTCTTAGTGAAGTCACGTTTATTTCTAAGGGTAACACTGCATCTTGGCCATATGTTAGCCGATACGGAGTAAATCCAGTCACACTACACTTGGAGTTCCTCACGGCCCACAATGCCTCATTCAGTGTTTCATGCCATTTCCTTGGCTTATCCTCAATGTTCTTTTTGATTACATCAATAAGAACTTTGTTGGTGGCCTCAGCTTGCCCATTGGCTTGAGCATAATAAGGGGACGAGTGAATTAACTTAATCCCAAATTGTTGTGCGAAGGCCACCACTTTCTCCCGATGAACATAGTGCCTTGATGCGTGGTGATGGTTTCAGGTATTCCAAATCTATATATGATCTGGCATTGTATAAACCTAATCACCTCCTCCTGAGTCACATTCACCATCGGCTGGGCTTCTACCCACTTGGTGAAGTAGTCAGTCGCAACTATGATAAACGCATGCCTCTTGGACGAAGGTGGATAGATTTTGCCTATTAAATCCATTGCCCATCCCCTGAATGGCCAAGGTTTTATCACTGGGTGGAGGTTTTCGGCTGGAACCCTTTGAATTGGACCATGCAGCTGACATGCCTCACATCCTTTGGCATATTGATAACAATCAGCTTTGATGGTAGGCCAATAATATCCATGTCGGTATATTAGCCATTTCATCGTGGGTCCAGCCCTGTGAGATCCACAGATTCCTTCATGTACTTCCCCCATGACCTTCATGGATTCCTCTTTATCAATACACTTGAGTAGCACTCCATTGATGGCTCTCCTGTAAACTTCATTGTCTACCAATACGTATTTGAGTGCTTTCTGCTTGAGTTTGAAGTCAGTACTGCTTGAAGGATCTTTAAGATAGTCGATTAACTCTTGTTTCCAAGAGTCGATCGCTCTATTAGTGCACACTCCCAATCGGGTACTCTTCATGTTTTACTTTGACTATCATGTCTTTATACCCCGAGGCCCTGTTGAGCCAAATCATTAGCCTCTTCATTCTCTTCTCTAGGAATGTGATGTACTCTTGCATCGACAAACAAGCGAAGTAGCTTGCTAGCCGCTTTCATAGCATTCTTTCAAGTTAGGGTTATTGCATCTATACTCCCGATTAGTTGTTTTATTACCAACCGTGAATCTCCCATGACTTGAACATAATTTGTTTTCATGGTCGCCAGGATCTTAAGCCCTAAAATCAAAGCCGTGATTCGCCTCGATTATTAGAATACCTAAGATCCAATGACACATGAATTTCCAACTTTTCCCGATTGGATCGGTGATGGTGATGCGGCACCTACCCCTTTGGGTTCGTGACCCATCAAACATCAGCACCCAAGGTTTCAAATTAATACATGCAACGTGTTCGGCTAATGGGTCTTTGACTTCAACACAAGGATGTTGAGCCAGAAAATCGGCTACCGCCTGGCCTTTCATTGCTCTTAATGGAACGTATTTTAGCGCGAAAGCATTTAACTTAATGGCCCACTTCATCAGTCGACCCTGTAAGACAGGCCTATTAAGTAAATACCTAATAATATCAATTTTGCACAAAACTAATATTTCCTTAGGCAACAAATAATATTCGAAGTTTTGTACAAGCATAGAACAATGATAAACATAATTTCTCAATAGGGGTGTATCTGGTTTCTCATCATTCAAGGTGCGGTGAGATAGTATCTGACTCTTTCAACTCCATCATCGGCATCCTGCGCCAGCGTACCGATTGACTCTTCTTCGCCACTATATACAATTTGAGTGGCCTTCACGACACCGAGGCGTTAACACGGGAGGTTTGGCCAACGCTTGCTTAATTGGGTCGAGGGCCTGTTGTTGCTCCTTCCCCCATCCCATACCCTCCGTATCCATTAATTTCAGCAAGGGGGAAAAAGCCTTCATTTTTCCAGCCGAATTGGCTATGAACCTTCTTAGGAAATTGATCTTACCAATCAAACTTTGCAGCTCCTTCTTATTCCTAGGAGGTCTGGCTTCCAAGATAGCTTTCACCTTGTTCTTGTCTACTTCTATTCCTTGATGGTGGACCAAAAATCCTAGGAAATTGCCAGCTGCCACACCAAAAGCACATTTGGCCGGATTCATTTTTAGCACATGGGCACGCATCCTTTTCAGGGCCTGCTCTAGATCGACTAGATGGCTTTCAAAATCCTCGGACTTGACAACCACGTCGTCTATATATACTTCCATGGTTTTGCCGATCAAGTCATGGAAGATGGAGTTCATGGCCCTTTGATAAGTGGCTCCTGCATTCTTGAGCCCAAAAGGCATGACCACCCATTCGTAAATCCCCAGTGCTCCTGGGCACCTGAAGGCTGTCTTGTGAGTGTCTTCTTTTGCTAGAAAGATCTGGTTATACCCTGAGTACCCATCCATAAAGGTGAGAATGCCATGCGTAGCTGCCGCATCGACTAACATGTCGACCCACAGGCATAGCATACTCATCCTTGGGAGTGGCCAAGTTCAAGTTCCCGTAGTCTATACATACTCTTATCCGCCATTCTTCTTGGCGACGTGGACTATGTTAGATAGCCATTCAACGTGCCTGGTCGTTCTTATAAAGCCTGCCTTCAGTAGCCTTTCAATTTCAGCTTTAATTTGAGTCATCAGTTGGGGATTGAACCTGCGAGGCGCCTGCTTGAACGGTTTGTATCCTCGCTTTGATAGGCAACCGTGTTCTACCAACCTTCTCGCCAGACCAGGCATTTCGAAGTAATTCCAGGCAAAGCAATCTTTGTACCGCTGGATTAATTCGACTATCTTACCCCGTTTGTCTTCCTCAAGCAATCCACTCACCTTCACGATTCTGGGTTGTTCTGTCGTGCCCAAATTGATCTCGATTAAAGGATCTTCTGCCTCAAACGCAGGAGCAGTCTTGTGAAGAGGGGAATCCAATTCCATAGGCTCGGCTGCACACACCTCACCAGGCTTGGCTGCCGCACCTTCCTCCCTGGAGAGTAGTACCTCCTCTTCCTCTGCAGTGTCATAATCTTCCATCATGGCATCCATCGCTTTGGACTCGGCCTTAAAGATTTCTAGCCGACCCAAAAGGTCTTCGAGTACCTGGGATGCCCTACTCATGAGTTATCTGCTCATTGGGCCGTGGTTCGGCCTGAGATCTTAACTTGAACCCCTCATTAGTAAGGTTGCATGCTTTCCATACCCCTTCCTCATAATCCTGCAGGATGGCAATAGGCCCTAGGTGTGGGGAATAGAACAGGCTTCCAACATTTTTACCTCGGCCGGTGCGGTTCTTATCTCCGCTTCGATTGTTTCCACTTTGTCTCCAACCCAAAACATGAGCTCGATGAAGAGTGTAGGGACACACTGACTTGTATGAATCCAGTCCCTTCCCAGAATCACGCTATAGGAAGGTTTGCCATCAACCACGAAGAAAGCTGCTTTGATGGTCTTGGGGCCTACTGTGACTTCAGCTATTAAGACTCCAAGTGCCCTGGAAGGTTCCCCCAGGAAGTTGGACATTTTCATGTTGGTGGGAACTAGGTCCTCAAGACTTTTTCCCAGTTTTCGCATGGTTGTCACAGGCATAACATTTAGCACAGCCCCTCCATCCACGAAGACCCTTCCAAAAATCTTCCCATTAATATAGGCCCTGATGTAAAGGGGCTTTAAATGTTTCATCATCTCTTCTGTAGGTTTCTCAAAGACTACCTTGGTGACCTCATCAGCCGGTGTATCGGCTAACGAAGCCCATTCTGCTTCTTCGGCAAACACGTCCCCCTCCAAACCTCCTGGTTGTGGGCTGTTTGCCCAGAATTCTTCTGGGATTAAGCTGATAGCCTCTATCTCAGCCATCAGGCCATCAGTCTCTTCATTGAACAGGATATCCAACAAGGAGTCTTCCATGATGTCATCTTGTTCCCAGTGCATCTCTGGGATCATTGAACCTTCTACAGTGATTGCCTCTTCATCTACATCGACTGCGGCGATTAGACCCTCTGCTTCAGGGACAGGTTCCTGTTCAGTAGTTGGCTCTACATTTTTGGGCACTTCTTTTTCCTCAACCTCCTTAGCTTCCGACTTCGGGAAAGCCTTATCCAATGCTTCATTAACAGTTTCTAAGGGGATCTCCCTCTTCTCGCTATTCTTTACATCGGCTATCATCTGCAGAGTTTGTTTCATCTTCTGGACAGACCTCATTCTCTGCATCCTTCTCTTTTGGGTTCTTGTCAGCACGGCTGGTATCGCCTTTTTGTCCTTGGCATACTTATTCAAGAACCAGTGTCCTTTAGTGACATTAGTCGGGGGTTTCAGCATTCTCTGTGTTTTTAACTTCTCATCATTCCTCATCATATCTTTAAGGAGGACATTCCTCCTTCTACGATGAACTCAATATCCTTCTCTTATCCCCTGGAATAGGCTCCTCATCAATCCTGGGTAAAGATAGCCTACCACTTTCTCTAATGGTTGGCCGATCTTGCCCCCCAGTTTTTTCGATAGGTGCCTTGCCTTTCTCTTTGTCAGGATTCCCTGTTGGGGTCTGGCAGTGTGTAATGTAGTGTTTCACCAATTCCTGGGTGAGCCTACCTGGTTTGGGTGGATTGCCCCCCTTCCTAGGTCTTGCTTCTGGTTGGGGGTTTCCCAGTTTGTCAAAGACAGAAACCCTGGCATCTTGAGGTCCCAGTCGATCGATATGGGTTGAATCGGCTGGTCCCTTTTTTGGCCTCCAGACTTGTTGCACAGATATCCTGTGCTTGTGGCTGGGCCCTTCGTCATCAAATCCTGAGAATGAGACCATACCTATCCCAAGCGCAGGGAAAGGATCAGTATCCACCGTCATTTCTGCGATTCCTTTGTCTGCAAGCTTGAACCTCCCCTCTTTTATCCCCTTCTGAATGGCCTTCCTAAAAACCATGCAATTTTGAGTCGCGTGATTATAAGAATTGTGCCACTTGCAGTATTTCTTGTCCTTCAACTCCTCAGCAGGTGGGATTTTGTGCCCATCCAGCAGCCGAATTTGCTTATCCTTAAGCAAGTAGTCAAAGATCTGGTCTGCCTTGGAGATATCGAAGGAGTATTCTGTCTTGCCATCTCCTGAACTTGGCTCTTTTCCTTTGGCAGCTCTTAGGGCAGGGCAAGTATAACCTTTACCTTTCACTATTTCAGCTGCCATGATGTCTGCCGTGGAATCGGCTGAATCATCATCAGAGTCCTCGGCTTCTACAATGGATACCAACTGAGGGCCTCTCCCCCTACTGGCTCGCCTCTTTTCTTTCTCCTGGATAAATTGTTCAATGCGAGTAGCCCTTGAGACTAACTGGTTCATGTCAGTGCAAGCTTGGCCGACTAGCTTTTCCTTGAGTTGGGGATGCATGCTGCTAATGGCCATGGCTGCATATTCTGCCTCAGGGAACTGCACTGAACATTTCCCAGCCATTTTCCTGAACCTTTCCACAAAATCAGCAGCCGATTCATCTACCTGTTGCCTCAGGTTCATGAGATCAGCCGCAGTGACTTCAGGTTGGGGCCAGTAGAATCTGTCATGAAAGCACCTCTCCATATCTGACCATGTTTGTATAGAATTAGGTGGCAAAGAGGAATACCATGTAAAAATTGTTCCGGTAAGTGACAAGGGGAACAGCTGCAATTTGTGGTACTCATTCTGGTTCCCTTCACCACATTGGGCAGTAAACCTGCCTACCTGCTCCATAGTCGATTTGCCATCTTCCCCGGAGAAAGTAGCAAAGTCTGGAGTCCTGTATCCCCTAGGCAGAGGTACCAATCTATCCACCCACTCAGGGTAAGGTTTCCTGTAGATTGGACGATCCAGAGGCTTCAGCTGCACACCAAAGTATTTTTTGATGGTGTCTGCAATGATGGCCGGGTCTAGCAGCTGTGAACTCCCTGGCCTCACTTCTCCCAAAGTAGGAGCGGTAGTCTGTGGTTCTTTGTCTCCAAGTTGGGGATGCGCTGGGATGCTTGTTACGGAGGATTGGGGTAGCCCGGTTGATTAAACAGTGGAGGTGGGTAAACCCCCCATGGCTGCTCCATGTTTCCTTCGCCGGGTGCCCTATATTGAGTTCCAGGCACACTCGTGTTAAATGGTAGAGGTGGGATCTGTCCCCATGACTGCTCTGCCATCAAACCAGGTGCCCTTGGAGGAGTTGACCCCATTTGAGTGCCTGCAGATACTTCAGGATAGGATGGGTAGAATGGAAGACTAGCCGATACAGGTGGAATGCGGTTCCATGGTCACGACTGCATATCCCCAGGTGGTCTTATACCACCCAATCTCTGTACCAGAGTTTGCCCCGATTATCATGGGTTAGTCGCTGCTGCAATGAGAACCATAAGGCTGAGCATATGGCATAGATTGCGGCATACCAATTGATCCCATCGCATCCGGTGGCCTCCTAGCCATCTGCACCTGTCCAAAATGAAGGTTAGCGTGGTTGTTCACGTCATTCGCCACCGGTTGCTCTCCAGTGTTCAACGAGGCAAAAGCACCATGTTGGGAATTAATTGGATTAGAAGGTACTGTTCTATATTAATTTGAACCTGAGTAGGTCCGACTGAATGTAGGTAAATTTGGCCTTGGTACACTGCTGAGTCATGTTCATTTGAACCTGAATTGGTCACTTTGGTGCACTCAATTTGGATGACGAGTCCTGCCTGGGTAGGGTGCCGCACTTGCGTTGGGATAGCAGAATTGATAGAGCTTTCACTTGCGTGAGCCTTCCTGGCCTCTGTCTCCCTGGCCTGCTGTACTTCGTTGTGCACCATGGGTTTCACAATATCAGCCAACTGTTGCGACACTTGGTACATGATATCATTGATTCCCAAATCGAGTTGTTGGCGTATAAACGAAGTGGTCATCACCACCGGGGTCTCATTGAGCTCGTTGGGTTGAGTTTCAGCCTCCATCTCTGCTTGTACTTGCTCTGCTGGTGGAACATTGCTTCCACGGGATGGGCTTCCTTCAACCGGTTTTCTGGGATTGCTCTTTGCCGTCATATTGCTCAAACTCTTGCCCGAACGCAAGTGCATACGCCACTGGTAATCCTGACCTGGGGATTCGAACATGTTGATCCGTTCACCTTTAGTCCCACCGGGCGTGCTAATTTTGTTGTCTGCAAAGTCAATTAGCCGTAGATCGGCTAACTTTCACAACGGTGATTCCCTTTTCTTCAAGCGATTACGCCAAGGAAGGAACTCTGTTCCTTAGCTATGGGTCCCTTAACTCACTCCAGAAAGGTTTAAGTCGGTGAACTAAGATAAAACTGGGACGCAAAGGTAAACATAAACTGCGAATAAAAGCTTTGAGCGAAAAAAATATAAGTTATTTGATTGATCGATCCTCTAAAATGTATGTACAACTGGGTATTTATAGTAGCAACTAAGAACTATCCCTATCTACCACGTTCAGTTGGCTAACACTGATACATTCCTAGTTGGCAGTTATTCGGCTGAGTCGTGCCATGCTCCACTAACCACGATCCTAAAAACTAGGCGCATTAGTGCATTGTGGCCACGTCCCTTCAACCAACGGTCCTCTATGTGCAAAGATCTCCTCAGATTCCCTCGCTCAGCTCCTAAAATCATGGGGAACAATTTTAATCAGTTTTTCCTTGGATATTTAATTAATTCAAAATTACTCCCACGTCACTCGACTCGTGGAGCAAGAATCTGATCCCATACGTGACTCCATGCTATCCCCATGGGCCTGAATATCTTCCTTGAAGCCCAATCAGTCCAAGGCCCGTGTATAGCTTCCAGTTTCCTGCTTTCGAACCTATCAGCTGACACGCCATATCGACTGGTAGGAACATCGGCTGATGAGCAATCGACTATTTGATCTATTCGACTGGGACTAGCTTCGGCTGGTTCTGGTGAATATTTTGGGTGTAAACAAATATAATATTAAATATTTTTTATCAATTATATCCTCAAATACTCCACTTTACATTTATGATAATAGTTAATATACTAATGGTTAATAAGGTTAATTTAGTAAAATTATCACTCTCTTTATTTCATTTATTTTTTTCTTAGACTTTGTGATTTAGCCAAATATGACATATATATTGGGACGGAGGGAGTGCTCTATATAATTATTGTGTAATTATAAATAGAGCTCATGCGTGGTCATAACACACATGACATTCCAATACATTCTTCTTTACAATGTTAATTAAATAATTTAAATGAGTAAACATGGTTAATTCTATTTTTTAATTATTTATTTTAATTAAACTATTTTTATAGTTTTTTGACATGTCACTAAAGCATGTTGACATTAGTGACTACCAAGTGGGATTACAACTTGCACGTATTCTTCAAATTGGAGGGACAATAAAGGGGGATCACAAAATAATAATTGAGGACCTAATTCGTTTGAAAAGTGAAGAACTGAAATTGTCAAATCGTGATATTTGAATGATTAAAAGTGGATTTATTTAGAATAAAGAAGAAAAACTAAACATGTGAGAAAAATATTAAAAAACTAAATTTGAAAAACTTGCCATTTTATAAGTATACGAAAAACTTATTTTCCTTTTCCTAAAAAACAAAAGACATTTGTATGTTTGGTCCTGCGCGAAGCGCGATAAAAGACAGACCGCAGTCGCGCACCAGCTTTTTGAACGGTACTGGTACAACAAATAAAGAAAGAAAAAAGAATCGAATCGCATAATACAAGCCTACAAGGTATATTTCCCTCGTGTGCTAGGATCCAGAAAGATATAAAAATAAGATTGTATAAAATGAAAACTAAATTACAAAATTGTTCCTTTATATTTATTTTAAGTTTTAATTTGGTCCTTTATGTTTTATTTGTTTTATTTTGGTCCCTTACGTTTTAAAAGTTACAACAGGTTAGTCATTTCCGTCACTAAAAGCCAATTGTCAGTAGCTAAAAGCCAAATAATATTTTGGAAAATAGACTTTTAGCTATGGACAATTAACTTTTAGTGACGGAAAGGACCAAATTGAAAACTAAAATAAAACGTAGAGGACCAAAACGAAACAAATAAAACATAGAGGACCAAATTAAAACTTAAAATAAACTTAGAGGACCAATTTTGTAAATAGGCTTAATTGCTTCGGGCCAAAAATAATAGGCCTAATTGCATGATATTTAAATCCACAATTTTGTCATTTTCCTCTTTATTTTTCATGAATTTGATCTCATATTTTTTTAATTATATTTTTAATTTCTCAAAATCGTAAATTTTTACACTTTTAATTGTTCACTTTCCCAAAATCAACAATTTTATAGGACGAAAAATCTACAATTTTAGGGAAAAGAATACAATTAAAAATGTGTGGGGACCAAATTCGTAAAAAATAAAAGAGAGAGAGACCAAAATCATGAATTTAGAAAAATAGAGGACCAAAAATACAATTAAGCCAATAAAAATAATATTAAATATGAAGAAATGTACTATACTTTATTAATTTTTTTAATTTTGTATTATAATATTTGGAATTAACTTATTTTTCTCATTTTATTAAAAAATATCTAAATAAAATATAATTATTTATTTCACTCCATTCATGTCATTTTATCCATGTCCGATAATAAAACTCCTTAGTCCTTGTTCATCCCCAACACTCAATTCATATTATTATCAAATCATCTTTATTATTTTGAATTATTTAAAATAAAACTAAATAGAATGGAATATTATATTTAATTTAATATTAATATTTTCTTTCAACTTTAAATATAAATTAAACAAAGTTTTTATTTTATATAATTTAATTCTCTTTATTTTACAAAAATACCTTTTCTTAATTACATCAAACATTTGTCAAAAAAAATTTAGTTACATCAAATATTATGATCTATGATCTATTAGAAATTGATAAATAAATATAAATAACTACTTTTAAAATATTTTTTCATGAAATTCGCCTTATATAAATCATGCATTTATTCTCTTGTTTCGTACTGTTTCAGTTCAGTGTTTTTGTAACGAATCTTTTGTATTTTGTCAGAAAAAAAAAACTTTTGTACTTAAATATCATTATTTTTTATTATTTTATTATCTTCGCTATCTCAATTTTCCGGGGAACATCCAATCCTGTGATCGCATTCCATTCTCATCCCCCCAAGCAGTTAAACGACCGTGACCAAAATCACAAAACGACCCTCAAACAGTTCTCTCCTCCACACAAAAAAAAAAAAAAAAAAAAACGTATCATCACATTCATTGATTCACACTCCGTATAGAGAGATAGGAGAGCGATGCCGGAAGAAACGACGTCGATCGACTACGTGATGGAGGCAGCATCTGGTCCCCACTTCTCAGGCCTACGACTCGACGGCCGGCTACCATCTTCTTCCCCAACCGCTTCTCGTCCCCCTCCCGATTCAACCCTAACCCCCGATTCTCTTCCCAATCAACCCTTCGTTATTGGTCACTCTCTTTTTTTTTTCCTCTTCATTTTCTTTATTTTTGAATTTAATTAAATTTGAATGAAGTGAACAAGTTGGTGATGGTGCAGGAGTTTCGGGTGGAACTGCTTCTGGAAAAACCACCGTTTGTGACATGATCATTCAGCAGCTTCACGATCATCGCGTCGTCCTCGTCAATCAGGTACCTACACGGCTACACTACACTCGAATCGTTTTATTTATTTATTTATTTATTTATTTATTTTATTTTTAACCGTATAGGATTCGTTTTATCGTGGACTGAAACCGGATGAGTTAGAACGCGTGCACGAGTACAATTTTGATCACCCGGGTATTTAATTGATTAATTAATTTAATCATCTTCGTTTAAAATTGTGAGGTGTGTTATGTGAGTGAGTGGGTTTTTCGTTTGAATGAGTGCGTAGTGTGGTTGATGTAGATGCTTTTGACACGGAGCAGCTGTTAGAGTGCATGAAGAAGCTCATCAGTGGTCAGAGAGTGAAAGTCCCAATTTACGACTTCAAGAAGCACCAACGCTCTTCTGATAGTTTTCGTCAGGTATTATATACCATGTGGATTCTCTTTGTCTCTAGTGGCAGTGACAGTTACGGTTGCTCTGCCCTTCCTTGTTTTAGGTTATCTATTATTATTTTCCCGGATTTACTAATTAACTAATTAACTAAATTAAGTAAAAGCATGTGTAAAAGAAGAAATATCGCTAGATGGAAAGAAGGGATATAAAAAAGGATAGAGCTATATGAGTGGCTCTTGAAAGAGATAATAATTGTGTAGACTGTTGAGCCGTTGGATTTACTTTTGAGAAGTTTTAATCGACACTGCTAGATTCAAAGGTAAAAGTCTATTGGGTTAGAAACTGGTGTCACCTTAAGGGTTGTCTTATATCTTTGCCCTTACTATAAAGGAAGAGGTAAAGTTGTTCTTTTTACAAAAAGGAAGCGAGAGAGAGAGAGAGAGGGAGAGAGATTTGATCAAACAGAAGCTCTCTAATCCCTCTGCATGTCGTCATTGACGACGACACATTCTTCCGAAAACCTTTTTGATAGAACTCCAATTGAATTTGATAAATACACAATTTTATGGAAAGTCAGAATCTACTGCAAGGATGCTGTTACAGAAAGTCAGAATTACTAAACAGATACTATCTCAGTGTTGTGAAACTCCTACAGAGGATGAACTATTTCCAAACTACCAGATACGCATTCCTTTCTGCCTACTAACTCCTGCTTACATCATATATTAGGAATCCTGTAATTGATACATAACTTTACTGCGTAATTAAAAATCGATATAATTTATATGCACCGTCAGTGTAAAAGTATTTTACACATATATCCAATGATGTGTTGCCACATCATTTAATGAGTATGACATGACATGTCATGTGTTTTTAAAATCATTAAATGAGGTGGCAACATATTATTGGATGACTGTGTAAAATATTTTTACACCGATGGTGCATAGAAATTAAACTCATTAAAAATACATAACTGCCTAAATAACTAATAAATCCCCTAACTGCTACATAACTGTCCTGCATAATTAAAAATACACAACGGCCTACATAATAGCATAACTATTCTACATAACTTCCACATGGCAGACTACATCTTATGCCTTCTTCTGGAATACACCTTTCAAATAGGAGGGTTAATGGTCTTTCTAGTCCCATCATTTTTGCTGAATACCAATGAGAGGCCTTAAGAATGTTGCACTTAAAAAATGTTTTCCGTTCTTACTCTCTCCAAAACCTTTGAAACTTGTAATAAATAGTTCTGATCTGAGGACAGGGCCAAGCTTCACCATGGACACCAAAATTCCTTTTCCACATGGAAAAGAATGATGGGAAAAAACTCAATAGCATTTGCATAGCTGTTTCCTGATTAGAATTACCTCATCGCACACAATCAGAAGACAAAACTTAGTTCTATGAGTCACACACATTGTAAGTATTACATGTTGCACCTAATGAAATCTCTGTCCTCTTTTATGAGCAATGAATTGTATCATATGGTTGTTGTCTATGAAGCCTGGATACTTGATATGACATGGATACAATACGACAGAATATGGGGATATGGGAAGTTCTTAAAAACCAAAGATGTGATACAACCTAGATACGTTAACCTAAATTTATAAAAAATATACATATTTGGCATAAATGCATAATATTTGCAAAGATACATTGGTATTTTTTTATTAATATATAACTATATATAAAGATGATGATCACAATTTACCAAAAGATACTTGTGGTGATCATTACAACAAAGCATTGGCCCATGTACTTCTCCTGTCAATATCAAAATATATTTTTCTCCTTACAAACATGTCACAAATGTATTTTTTCCCTAACCAATATCAAATGTCACAAGATATATTAGTCCTATTTAAAATAAGTCTTGACTCTATTCAGTTGCTTACTATTTACTGTCTAATATTAATTGTATCATTTTCATCTCCCCAATTCTCATCATCCAAAAAAGCATAGCTTCCAAGTCTAACTCACCAAGAGACAACTCTACCAATTCAACAAGTTGAACACCACTGTCATCAAATAGCTCATGTACATCTCCACTAATGTCACACAACTGTGTCTCTCCTTTCTTATTCCTTAAAGAATGAATAAAGGAGTATGTACTCAAATTCTACTCACAACACGATGAAGAACAAGGCTGTACAAAATGCTGGAGCTGTATCCTAAAGTGTCAAAGCGGGATCCCAAATGTATCAGTCAATATTTTTGTTAAAGTATTGAAAAATTTGGAGGATACTCCTTGGACACGTATCTAGGAGTATCATATCGGATATGGATATGACCATTACTTTAGCAATTTTGGAGTATCTGGGCAGCTGGGCTTCATATGTGCCATTACGGCTTTTTTTTTTTTTTTTTTGCCCCCCCCCTATTTGATGGTTTTTCTGGTTCTTTGTGAATAGTAATTGACATTTGTAGTCTATGCTCAGGTCAATGCCTCTGATGTCATTATATTGGAGGGAATTCTTGTATTCCATGATCAAGGTGTCCGGGATCTGATGAACATGAAGATCTTTGTTGACACAGGTTTGATGCATTTTTATCTTCATCCCATCCCCTCCAATGACGTGTCATGTGTATGCTTTTTTAATGGTCTATAAATACAATACAGTGCTATGATAACTAATTATTTGGAACCATTTTCTGTCTCTTTATTTCTCCTAGTCCTATTGTGATGTTTTGCGTTGCATTTTTTGTAAATGCTTCGTAAAATAAAATACTTGGGAACATAAATGAATGTTAAGAATATGAGAAGATGAACTCCTAGAAACAGCTAGTACATAATATAATTGCTGTAGAACTGAAGTCATGGTTGAGCCACGGAATGATGCTAATTGTTATCATATTTTTTTGAGGAAAAAAAATCACTGGATGATGTTTTCTCAATGTATGATGCCTTACATAGATTTTTTCCTAGAATATCTGTAGAAATAGAAGTTAGAGGGGCTTGTATATTTGTTAAATAAATTGCAAGATGAACTTTTGAATGTATAGTGGTTTTAATTTTCTAACCAGTAGGCATCTCGCTGATATATTGTTTAGATCTATACTCCCTCGTGAATAACTATGCTTTGTGAACTGCAACATATCTGGTATATGCTCAGTGGCATGATATAAGGGTTTAGTAAACCCATTTCTCCATATGTTCCTGATAGAAACCAACTGGTAATAAACTATAAAATAAAGATTACAATAGAATTCTCTGGATATTCGAGAGATCCAGAACTCTCTCAATGCCTAATAGGCCCCAAATCCCATACAAATTCCAAGATGACCTCTCTCTCAAACACCCCCTTCTATTTATAACTACACATTGCAGTTAAATAACTGCTTACTAATAATAAAACTGCCTATTATTAATAAATTGCCTAATACTAATACTAATATTACATAAAACTACCCATATCTAGCAATACTCCCCCCTAAACATTCACCTTGTCCTCAAGGTGATAAAAGTATGGACAACATAAAAGCAATGATAAAAACTAATTATTACAACTGAATTACTTTCACTTTCCTGCAGCACAATTCCTCTTTAGCTTGCCACTTGGATCCCACTGTTGGAAAAATAAGGACCCCAATTGTGAACCATTATCATGGCTTTTGTTTCCACTCTAGTATGACTTGGCCAACTTGACAATGATTTTGGACAGCAATTGGGAATAAAGGAATACAAACCCAATCCTGTTGGACTTGAATAATTTCATACGGCCCAAAAGTTGGCCCAATTTCAAAAACCTAGATGTTGACTCAATTTTCCTCTTCTTGTCGCACGCGACACTAACAGACTGAGGCGATGGTGCAACAACTCGTCTTCTTCCACTCCAGGCGCTGAAACTTGTTCGCTGCGGTGACGTCTCAACTCTCTGCGCTGGCATCTTTAGCAGTCGTCGCGGCTGTGGGTCGTGCTTCTTGTAAATCATCTTCGTTTCATTTGACCCATCTTCGTTTCGCGGTGATGTTGTCGGTCTTCGTTTCATTTTATTCAACTCACCACTAGACGGCGAGTTTGGCGGTTGTTCAGGTGGTCGTGGCGGCCGCGGAGTAAGCCTCTTTGTTGTCGACGACGAGTTTGCTGACGAGATAAACCCCGTGCGATTACCGTCGTTTGGTGGTTCTAGCGGGGGACGCTCTGGTGCCCTGTATAGGGTCACGTCCTCCTTCCCTGTTGAAAGTCCCTCTCTTTCCTCAAACCACCTTGCGTTCGCCCACTTCTCTGGTGGTGATGACGAACGATCCGTTTGGCGCAAAACCGAACCCATCAAGACAGTAAATTTCTTCCTTATCTTTCCCACTCGTTCTTTTGTTTTTCCTTTTCCCCGATTCTTCTTTTTTCTTCGTCTCTGCTTTGTTGTGATGCCATTCATCTTCATTGCTCGCACAACATTCAGTTTTAACCAAACCCATGAACGACCCGAAACAAAAATCTTCTCCGCTCCCTGTTTCTGATTCTGTGTCTTGATTTCCTGTCCTTCATCTTCCTCTTTCTTTTCTGGTTCCAGCGATTCTTGCTCTTTTTCAGGGTTCTGTTCTTGATCTTGATCTTCTGATTCTTCTTCTTCATCATCGGGTATCGGCAAGATGTCCCTATACTCCGGCTTATAGCGGCAGAGCAGTGCAACCGAAAACGTCTCCCAATTCGCCTGTGGATGGCGTCGACTCCAGCACTACCACCATCGGAGAGCACCGTTTCTCAGGCCTTTCACCGCCTCCATCAGTTCCTCGGCTTTCTGTGTTCCTGTGGCCTCAAAGTGCTTCTCAATACAAATCAACCACCAGTAAGCATCTCTTTCTCCATCAAATTCTGAAATTGATTCTCTCGGAATGCTCCTTGCTCTCAGCCTTTCTAATCTTCTCATCCACGCTTCCATTTTTTTTGTTAATTTTTTTCTTTTTCCCGGATCAGAACTGCTCTGATACCAGTTGATAGAAACCAACTGGTAATAAACTGTAAAATAAAGATTACAATAGAATTCTCTGGATATTCGAGAGATCCAGAACTCTCTCAATGCCTAATAGGCCCCAAATCCCATACAAATTCCAAGATGACCTCTCTCTCAAACACCCCCTTCTATTTATAACTACACATTGCAGTTAAATAACTGCTTACTAATAATAAAACTGCCTATTATTAATAAATTGCCTAATACTAATACTAATATTACATAAAACTACCCATATCTAGCAGTTCCATACATTCATTGCCTTTTCGTTCCTGTCATTTTGTGGTAGATTCTTAGATTAGCTAGTGGTCTTTAATTGAAGACTGCTACACAAAATATTGCTATCGTTTTTTATGCAGTATTGGAAGCTTCCTGAACCCTCCTCTTTCTGTCTAATAATGTATTTCATTATTAATTGCATACAGATGCTGATGTGAGGCTTGCTCGTAGAATTAGACGTGACACGGTGGAGAGGGGCAGAGACATAAACTCTGTTCTTGAACAGGTAAGTCCAACAATTTAATTGGTAACCATGGCTTTACAGCAGTTGGGCTAATATTTATAACTCTCTCATACAAATTTATTTACTTCTGATAAAGTTTGACATGCAAATATAGAGTTTTATATTCCTTATGAGATTTGCATATTTATTCCTAACTACCTGTATTGTTGGCTTCTGTAGTATGCAAAGTTTGTTAAGCCTGCATTTGATGATTTTGTTCTACCATCAAAGAAGTATGCCGATGTGATAATTCCTCGTGGAGGTGATAATCATGTTGCCATTGATTTGATTGTGCAACATATTCGCACAAAGCTTGGTCAACATGATCTATGCAAAATATATCCAAATGTGTATGTTATACAATCTACATTCCAGGTATCTGTGAACATAATTTCTCAATTTTCTTTATTTTCTATTTTTAATATTTTTAATTATTTAAAATTTGTTGAAGCTACAGCGGCACATCCTTGCTACTCACCAAAACAGACAGGATTACCTTCCTTTATGAATAATTCTGCAGACCCTATACATTTTTTTCTTTCTTTTTCCCGCTTTCTGGATTTTAAAAGAAAAGTTGTCCTTGAGTTTTACCTTTCGTGGGTCATAGGAAGCACTTATTAAATACATGCTGAAAGCCTGTAACATTACCATGTCTTTGATGGGTTGTTCACTTAAAATTGTTTTTTCAACGTAACAAAATACTGGTTCTATTTAATTATGACCAAAAGAGTAAGTATTTTTTACAAGACATGGAGATTGGTTGACCTGGTTTAGGTTAGCTTTTAGCTTATGGGTGCTTCTCAACTGAGTTAAGTATTTAGTTCCTAACTTTTGAAAAAACACTTGTAAGTTAATAGGTGCTCATGGATAAGTTAGAATGTTAGATGAAACAACTTCTGAAAGAGTTGAAGTGCATAAGCTAATTTCAACTTATACAAGAAATTATTAATTAAAATATTGTTATTGTAAGAACACTTCAACTTTTCGTTTCCAATAAGGGCTTGTTAATTAGTTTGTCTGAATTAACTCTCTATTTATTTTGGACATATAATCAAGTTGGCAAAGAAACTAGAAAAACTGAGGATAATCATGTTTCAAGGCCATGGCCTGTCATTGTTATAGTAATTAAATGGGACAAATGCATAAGCTATGTTTTGGAGGGTGGAATATCCTTTCTAAAATGGAACGAAGTTAAATTGTTTGTACATTGGTAATTCTTGCAGCTTTCTTCTGTTCACGAGCTACAAACTGATGTAATGATTGTTTCATCTGTACTTGATCCTTTATTGGTTATGCTTATACATTTCAGATAAGGGGGATGCACACATTGATTCGTGACAAGGATATATCAAAGCATGATTTTGTATTTTATTCTGATCGACTTATACGCCTGGTACTGTATGCTTTATAGCTCTGTTGAATGTTTTATTTCATGGGTTTTTAGTACTTAATACATGAGATATACCTCTGCTGATCTTGGTTATCAGGTTGTTGAGCATGGTCTAGGTCATCTCCCTTTCACCGAAAAGCAAGTGGTTACTCCGACAGGTAATCATCTCTCCTTGTCCTCAGTCCTAGCAGTTTTTAACTTCTATGTTCATCATATTGTCCTTTCTTGTTTGGGGAACAATATTTGTGCTTTGTGAACTGCAACATGTATGGTTAAGAAGCAACAGTAGGACACAAATGGAGATTCATGTTGACACCGCTAATTAACTGAAATGAGGTTTATTTTACAGGATCTGTCTATACTGGTGTTGATTTCTGCAAGAAATTATGTGGTGTTTCAATTGTTCGAAGGTGAGCTAAGCTTTGAACCAGGTATTATTTTTGCAGGTCCAGTCCACATGATAGGGTGATACTGAAAATGCAACAATGGAACTAATAAGACCAGTTACTTTGTTAGATTAACATTATCGGTTTCTCGCTGTGGATGTGTTTACCATCTAGAATATTGAGTCCTTGTACTAAAACTTATTCACTTCTGCATGCTATCTAGACTGTTTCCAGTGGGCTGAATATTATTCATTGTTTTTGCATTAGTGGTGAGAGCATGGAAAATGCACTTCGTGCATGTTGTAAAGGCATTAAAATTGGAAAAATTCTGATTCACCGGGATGGAGACAATGGAAAACAGGTGAGTAAATAATGTCGAATCAATGAAGTTGACTCGGGGTAGCCCTGATCTATAGGTTTCTTACAGACGTGGTTAGTGTTTAATGGTAAACTCTTTGCTTCTCTGAGCAGCTTATATATGAGAAGCTTCCCAAGGATATTTCAGAACGGCATGTCTTGCTTCTTGACCCTGTCCTTGCTACAGGTGAAGATTTGAAAATGTTGAAATGTCCTTCCACTATTTATCGTTTCACTTTATCTTACTGTGTCATATTTTGATAGGCTTTATTTGCTGAAATCGTGTATGTCAGCGGGTAATGCCCATGCTTTTATTTGCATTCTTTGAATTCGTGGGAAAGAAACCCTGTTAATAATATGTACAATACAAAGTAGTAACCAGGGAGAGGGTAGCTTGTTAATCATGTTACTGGTTTGAATGATATTTGTGAATGTTGAATACTATTTTCAAGGGAGTTGGAGTGTGAGAGGGAATGATAAATATAATTGATTTTGGCAATTGTATTAGCTAGATACTACATATGGAACAGGTAAAAGCTGAAAGCAGAGACCACTAAGTTGTATTTTTAATTACTACTTTGAGATGGCATACTTGAACGAACTAGTCTAGTAGTCGGTTGTTGATTTGGTAGAATCATTCTGAATTGATGGTTACTTAATCCATTTTGTGTTGACTGCTGATAAATAAAAAATTAATATCATTAACTTTTATTGCAGGTAACTCTGCCAACCAAGCAATTGAATTGCTCATTCAAAAAGGAGTACCAGAATCCCACATTATATTCCTGAATCTCATTTCTGTGAGTTAATTTTGATGCTTTTCTTTGCAGAGATAATCCTAGTTATTTGATTATTATTTCACTGTTTAAATACATGGATTTTGTGGACCTTTGTGATTTTCAGGCTCCTGAGGGAATCCATTGTGTGTGTAAAAGGTTCCCATCATTGAAAATTGTTACATCTGAGATTGACGTTGCGTTAAATGAAGAGTTTCGCGTTATCCCGGGATTGGGTGAATTTGGTGATCGCTACTTTGGCACCGATGATTGATCCTCTAGATTGTCCTAAGGTGGAGATATCTTTTGATTAGCAGCTGCCTTGATTAAGAATATGAAAAGCAGCTCGCTGCATTGTAATGAAATATTAAAGATTTAGCTGAAAGCCAGATTGGCTGTGATTTGATTGAGGCAAGCAGATCAGAATAATATGAATGCAAACTCATTCTTAGGTTGATATGCGTGAGTGATTTTCAGCTTATTTAATGTAGAGATAAATCCTAGCAAGATGTTGGTGCTATCATGCAAATGTTCGACTAAACAATTCTACCTAGTGGGGGTGTTAAGGAAGAAGAAGAAATAGATAGGGGTAGTTTTGGTATTTTTGAGTGTGGGGAGGTGAGAAAATTAAATGGGGAAGGCCCCAAAATCATGGGCTGGTAAAAATTTGCTTAGTTATCAAACACAATCTATAACTTACCAGATCAACCATTGATGCAAACTGATTGTTATATTTCATTAGTACTCCTACCCGTGCAATATGTAAGATATCAGAAGATAAATCGGAGAGTGCAAAAGAGAAAGCACTTTTAAATAATACCAGGTTCGATACTGGAATTAACATAGTAACACATTTTTTAACACTCTTTTTCTAACACACTCTTCTCTATTGATTGAAATTCATTTGGGTCTTGCTAATTTTATGTAGGACCTACTTGATTTAGTGAGACTTGTTTGAATTTCAACCAATAAGAGGGAGTGTGTTGAAAAATAAGTGTTAAAGAGTGTGTTGCTAGCACTCCTCGTGATAGAATACAAACTCAGAAGATAACAGAAGAGGATTCAAGGCATATTTATAGATGCTAAATGACAAACTAAGAGAAGATAACAAAGTGTAACCGTCTAGTTATTCAACAGGAAACAAACTAACAGTAACAAATTAATGTGTAACTTTCTAACCATCAAATGTCCCTACAACCTAGTGGTTGGATTAAGTCTAAGGAATTTATATACATCTCTCTATTTTAATTTTCTCACCTCTTCTCCTCGCATAAAAAGCTAGGAATACTCTTACCCTTAACATTCACTCTTTCTCACACCCGACACCATTCTCACTCTCTCAGAGTCCTCACTCTCTCTCACTCTCTTTCACATATTAGCACCCTCCCACCTTCATTATGTCCTCCACCACCACACATCCCCATCTCCGGTGGCCGGATCTTGAAGAAGTGGTGAAGGCAACAGGCACATTTTGTTCTTCTTCGTCACTTTCAACTGAGTGCGAAAGTATTTATTCTGCGTTTTCAAATTTTCTGGAAACTAATTTTCGGCATCATACGAAAATTAGTTTCTAGATGTTATGAATTTCATACTTTCCAAGTCGTACAAAAACTAGTAACCGGAATTGTCTGGTAACTAGTTTCTAAATTTAGGAAACTTATGTTGTTTCAATGTCCATAAACTATGTTTCCAGACACATCTTGTCATAGGGCAACTAATTTTCGAACTCGTCCAACAACTAGTTTCCGAGTGTCACCAAGATATGAGTCTGAAAACATGATTCCAGAAGCATGTTATAGTTAAAAATTTGACACACTAAGTTTGTGGTGCAGATAAATTAACATGGAAGAAGACTATACTGACATGATGATGTCTGAGAACATGTCAATTACAGAGCCCATGTCCATGGATTGTACTCACGTATTCACCAATAGGGATGTACTTACTTGGTAAATTAAATTTGTTTAGTTATGACTATCAGTCTGCTAGTAAAGGAATTGAGATTATATTTTCAGGTATTTCCAACTTAAGATGATCTATTGGTTTAAGCCACATTTTATTAACATTTGCAATTACCCATGAGTCAGGTCATATTTTTGTCTTTCATAAGGAAAAGGGTAAGCAAGGAAAAGACAAAATAAAACAAGTTTCGCTCTTGTTTCTTCGCAATTGAGCGAAGAAAGATAATTATGTTGGCCCCACCTTTTTTCATTCTCTCTTCTGTTGGGTGCCAAATTTCAAATTTGGGTTGATCGACAGAATGTTAGAATTCGACAAGTAAAGGCGTAAGAGACCAGAACAAGGGATGAAAATTGACTAAGTTTGAGAGACCAAGTGATGGGGCGGCTGTTCGACGAAAGGCATAACGCGTCGAAGATGTCAAAATGAGCATGGTCGAAACAGGCTTAATTATTAAGTAAAGATCAATGTACAGCTCGACAGGATGTGCTACTGTCGATTAGGTAGTTTTTAGCGAAAACTTAACTACCAACCAGTGTTCGTACACGTGTCAGGTTGGATGTTAGGTGGTTTTTTCATATTTTTGCCTATAAATAGTCGTTTGTACGATGTAATTGAGGTTGGATACATGATCTAATTCCTAATATCTCGACGGCTAAAGAAGATTAACGGAAAACGATCATTGTATGCCTTCCAAACTCTATCTTTCTGCATTTTTAATCAAGTTCAGTCTATTTTCAGTTCTTTGCATTTTCAGTTATGTCATTTACATTCCAATCAATTCGTATTTTCTTGCTTCGAATTTAGATCCTTTAATTCCCTGTCATTTACTGTTTTCTGCACCTTTACTTTCAAAGTCATTTACATGCTTTTTCTTTTTAAATTCATGCTCTTTACGCTTCTGTTACTTAAGTTCATGCATTTACATGTTTTCTTTTAAATTCATCTCTTTTTGACCGTGTTTCTTAAATTCTGTCAATTTACTTGTCTTCTTTTACATGTCTGCGTTAATTTCAAATGCATGTTGGGATTCAGTAATGCATGCCCCATGACTTTGCAGTAGTGCATTCTTGTTTTAAATCTTTGCTCTAATTTGCTTGTAAACCAAGTTATTGGCTTTCGACAGCCAATCTTGTTTAGTTAAGTCCATATCGCCATTTCGACAACAACTTGTTGTTAGTTGGAATTTTCATATACAGATTTGGCATAA
The DNA here is from genome assembly GCA_037113605.1 of Calophaca sinica. Taxonomy (NCBI): domain Eukaryota; kingdom Viridiplantae; phylum Streptophyta; class Magnoliopsida; order Fabales; family Fabaceae; genus Calophaca; species Calophaca sinica. The sequence continues at coordinate 50,487,530 of CM073733.1, forward strand.
GACACAATAATTCATGGCTCTGAAGCCAAGAATGTTACAAAATTGATAACGTGTCGAGCAATTGACCGTTAGTTTCAAAAAACCGTTGTTTGCAAAACGAGATTACCACATAATTCGTCGATCTTGCAATCGTTTGAATTAATTATTTGTTACTTTGCTGAATTTGGTAGAAATACGCTTATAAACCAAATTTCCCAGTAAACAAATTGGCACGCCCGGTGGGACGAGTTTAGAGTAACTCGTTTTAAACAATGGTTTTATGTGTCTAAGAAGTGGAAAGATCACTGCTTCTAACATAACGCAATATAGAAACATGAGTGGCAGTACGAATAGCAGTGCCACAATACCAAGTGTTGCCAGTACGAATGCGTCGGCAAGCAATACAAATGCTTCGACCACCAGTACGAACGCAGGGGTAGTTATGATCCCGCGGGTGAGTAATACTACCGTTGGGGCGGGTACTGGGATGACAATGGCCAATACGCAAGGAGAAGTTATTCCAAGCGCCGCGATTCTTGAACCAAAGGGTTGAGTGCTCCAAAAATTCAGGCATCGCCTGGAAGTGCGAGGAACTCAAGTATTAGGCCTGTACCGCAAGCAACGCAACCTCCGTTTGGAATGCCGTATGGTTATTTGAATAACTCGACAGTTCCCGCTATTGGTTCGACCATGTTCAACCAATATGTGAACCAACCCTTTTTGCCCTTTGGAAATTCTTCCAATACGCAGGGATTGGTAGGCATGACCACTACCACAACCAACCGACAGGGGTCTGGTGTAGGCGAAATGTCAAGACAAATGCCTCAGAGTAATGAGGGTTTAACCCAGAATTCGTTGGCAAGCATTCGGCAATAAATGGATGACAGTAATCATGACATGGTGAACATGTTCACTCAGCAAATGGGTGCAGTCATTACGCCTCTTATGCAGAATACCAATCAAGCGTGTAATGCATTGGCTCTGCAAATGGAAAGATTGAACCAAGCATTAGGGTTGGCGGCACCAATGAATGACAATGTTCGGCAGGGCTTAGTAGGCATGCCCCCAAGCACAATACTTGGGGGGCAACCCACAAGATGTGAATAATCAAAATGTGGTGCAGAATGAAGTCATTCAACCAAATCAAAACCTTGGTCAGAATATGAATAACTTGGCTTATGGTCAGGTTCAAATTCTACAAAGGAATCAAGATCAAGGACCCCCAGTGCATCAAGGTTTAGCCAACTTTAGGCACAATATCATGGGAAACCAGATAGAACAAAACGTGAATCAGGCTGTCGAGCAGGTGCTTAACAGACTTGGTTTCAATATTGGTCAAGCTAATAGACCATATTTCATATCTGCGTTTCCTGAATGGGTACAACAGGCTGAAGTGCCTAGGGGAATAAAGATTCCCAAGTTGTCTAAGTTTTCTGGTGACAGCGGAGAATCAACTGTCGAACATGTTGCCAGATACTCAATAGAGATGGGGGAGTTGGCCACTGCAGACGGTTTGAAAATAAGATTCTTCCCAAGCTCATTGACGAAGAATGCATTTTCCTAGTTCTCAACTTTAAGGGCCAATTCAGTCCACTCTTGGGTCCAATTGGAGGGATTGTTCCATGATCAATTCTTCAGGTGTGACTTAAGGGTTAACTTGACTGATTTATTCAACGTCAAACGTATGTATAATGAGTCTATAGATGATTACATCACTAGGTTCAAACACATGAAGAGCAGGTGCTTTACGCCTGTTCCAGAAGCGGAAATCGTTAAAATGGCCGCTAGTGGGTTGGATTACCATATTACAAAGAAACTGGTGAACCAACACATTGTCGATCTTGCCCAACTAGGGGAAAAAGTTCGACAGATTGAACAACTCAGGTCTGAAAAGGATAAGAAAAACAATAAGAAATTCATTAGACGTGAGAAAGTTAATTGTGTCGAACAAGATCAAGCAGACAGTGAGGATGAGGCTATCACCGAGCAAGAAATAAATCTTGCTGAATTGAAAGAGGGGCCACCTTATGCTTGTCAAGCTCTAGTACCTTCCAAAGGGAAGGAAAAGATGAGTTATGCAAACACGAAAACCTATACATTTGACATAACTAAAGCTGATAAAATATTTGACATTCTGTTGAAGGACAAACAGCTTAAGTTGTCAGACGGTCATAAAATGGAAAGGCCTGAGGACTCCAGTGGTCAAAATTATTGTAAGTACCATGGGGCTTTAGGCCATCCTACTAATGAATGTTTTCGTTTCAGGGATTTGATACAAAAAGCTCTGAAAGAAGGAAGACTCAGGTTTGCTGACAAGCAAAAGCCTAGCATGAAGGTGGACACTGATCCATTTGGCCAAGGCATATCCAATGTCGAAGGCCATAATGCAAGAAGCTGCAACATGGTGAATATCAGCGCTAAGCAGAAATATGTGGTGAATGTGGAAGACCCATTCGACATTTACCCAAGGCCTCATGAGTCTGTTGAGGACTTTCTGAGAAGGAAGAACAAGAAGGGACAGCTGAGTTTGTGCCCACATTGTGACAGGTATTTCGACGTGAAAGCCGCTCAGAAAGCCAAGAATGATCAAAAGCTTAAATCTCACCAGCACATGCAAACTGGATATGCAAGGAGGAACTATAAGGCTGCTCCCGTGAGCCAGATGCCTGTTTCAGTGAACCAGGTGCGGAGGCCCACGGCACAAAGGCCTCACAGAGCAGTTGGTGGTTGGTTGGTTGAGTCCTCGAGGGAATCAATTGGAAGCAACCAAGGGTTATCTCCTGGTCGAGTGTCGAATAAGACTAGGAAGCCTGATGCCAATGTGGTGGTGAACAAGTGGGTCGAGAATTCTTCCAAGGCCCGTTGCCCTGAGTTGAGAAATAGGGTAAGGGCTAAGAAGAGTGATCCTCGACAAGTACCATTTTGGAATGAAGATTACCAATTTGGCAGAATACCTTATCCTGGAGGTGATCAAGTGAAGAAAGCCCCATTGTCGAAGAGTCAGAAACGTCGTCGGCAGAGGATGAGGAAAGCTCAGAAACAAAAATTGAAGGCTGCTGAGATGGTCAAGGCTCAACATGAGGACTGTTTTATGGTTGGGGTCCAGAAGGTCCCATTGCCTAAGGAGGTTGGGTCAAGACTAAAGAGCGTGGTCGTTGATGTCAAAGGGGTTAACTTTGAACGAGGTCAAACGTCCCAGGACCAGGGGCAAGCATTGTCAACAGGGTCCAAGAGGAATGCCATGCCTACGAAAGTTCCTTCCACAGTTCAAGGGAAGAAGATTTGGCCAACAGGTTTGATTGAAGCTGAAAAGCTGGCTTCCGAGCAAAGAAGGTTTGGTGTTCAAGCAGCTCCAGTTGAGGATACAAACAACGATGTCTCTATGGAGGAGTTAAGGATCATAGCCAATGATTCTGATTTGTTGGATGAACCCATGGGGGCAGTAGGGCAGAGTCTTGTCAAGATAGACTTGTCCATGGAAGAGGTTATTGAAGCATTGAATGTCCAGATGACCCAATTGGCCTAGATGACAAGGAAGAGTTTGATCTTGACATTAATTTGGACGAAAATTTGGATGAATTGGTGATGGCAATGGGAACAACCATGTCAGATCTAGGGTCTGAAGAATGTCTTTTTGATAAAGAGGGCATGAGGTTGGGAAGTTATTTAGAAAATGAAGAAATAGCTACGGAAGAATAGTTCACTAATCTTGATGTGAATTTGGTGTCAGTCTTGCCAGCTGAGTTTCAGGCTCAGTATGGATTCGTTGTAGAAGTTCCTGATGAGGAAGAGTTGGACGACTTTCCAATTGGTTGGCATTTTGTCGAGCAGGATATGGTTACCATTTTTGATAATTTTGCTCGTTTAGACAAGCCAACTAATCAGGAGAGAAGTCATCTTCGACCATTGCATATTAAGGCAATGGTTGAAGGCAAGCCTGTCAACAGAGTGTTGGTCGATGGAGGAGCATCTGTGAACTTGATTCCAAGAGCCATGTATAAGAAGCTAGGGAAAGATGAGACAGATTTGCTACCAACCAACATAGTGGTTACTGACTTTGGAGGTAGATCTGCACCAACAGATGGTGTGGCAATGCTAGATGGGCAAGGAGGATCGATGAGAGGTCCCCTTTGTTTGTAGTGATTCCTTCAAGGTCAAGTTACAATGTTACGCTGGGTAGGGATTGGATTCATCTTTGTCGGGCGGTTCCTTCGACGGTGCATCAGAAACTTATCCTTTGGAATACTCATGATGACATTGAGATTATTGAAGCTGATGACAGCCCATGTTATCTGCAGCAGATGCACGTTGATTTCAAGGTATATGATCCAAAAGTGAAACCCATATCTGTGCAGGGTGGTATTGTCGACAAAGATGCTTTGAACGCTTGCTTGGAAGAGCAGTTTGGAGTCAGGTTGTTGGATGAGGCCGATGGAAATCGGCCAATCGACAAAGATGAGCCTTGAAGAGAATTAAGTGCAACCGCCGGCTTGTGAGGCCGACCGACGGCCAAACTCAGAAGACGGGGTGTTGGCTGATTGTATATTCGATGATGGCCCTTTGGGATTTGAGAAGGGGCTTGAAGATAAAAATGGTTTTGAGTTAGAAGATCCCTTAGAAGAGGTTGACTTAGGGAATGAAGGAAGAAAGAGGCCAATATATGTTAGTGCTTTGCTACCAGACCAGTTTAAAAGGCAAATTGTGGAACTAGTCTCGAGTATAAGGATTGTTTTGCCTGGGACTACCATGAAATGCCGGGTCTAAGTAGAGATCTGGTGGAACATAGATTGCCTCTGAAACCTGGTTGTAAGCCTGTCAAACAAGCCAACAGGAGGTTTGCTCCTGAAATTGTGCTGAAAATTAAGGAGGAGGTTGAGCGTTTGTTGAAGGCTAAGTTCATTCGTACAACCAGGTACATTGAATGGTTGTCGAATGTGGTGCCTATCATAAACAAGAATGGCAAGATGAGGGTTTGCGTTGATTTCAGGAATCTTAACACTGCAACTCCTAAAGATGAGTATCCTATGCCCATAGCAGATATGCTAGTGGATGCAGCATCTGGTCATGAGTATCTAAGTTTCATGGATGGACATGCTGGTTACAATCAGATCTTCATTGCTGAGGAGGATGTGCCTAAAACTGCTTTTAGGTGCCCAGGGTCCATTGGAACTTACGAGTGGGTGGTGATGCCTTTTGGTTTGAAGAATGCTGGTGCAACTTACCAAAGGGCAATGAACACTATTTTTCATGAAATGATAGGCAAGTCTGTGGAAGTTTATATTGATGACGTGATTGTCAAGTCAAAGAGCCGAGAGGAGCATTTGAACCATCTTCGACGAGCATTTCAGGAAATGAGGAAGCACAGTTTAAAGATGAATCCTGAAAAGTGTGGGTTTGGTGTTTCAGCCGCTAAGTTCTTGGGTTTTCTAGTGCATAAGAAAGGCATTGAGGTAGACAAGAACAAAGCTAAGGCTGTGTTGGAAGCAAAACCACCTTCCAATAAGAAGGAACTCCAATCTTTTTTGGGGAAGGTGAATTTTCTTAGAAGGTTCATATCAAACCTTTCTGGAAGGACAGGGGTGTTTGCTCCTTTGGTAAAGCTCAAAGCTGAAGAAGCCTTTGTATGGACACAACAACATCAAGAGGCTTTCGACCAAATCAAGCAGTACTTGACAAATCCACCGGTCATGATGCCTACAGAAACACATCGACCGGTGAAGTTGTACATTTCTGCCTCAGAAGAAACTATAGGTTGTCTACTGGCTCAGGAGGATGATAACAATGTCGAAAGAGCCGTTTACTACCTCAGTCGAGTGCTGAATAATGCAGAAACAAGATACAGTGCTATAGAGAAGTTGTGTCTAGCATTGTATTTTTCATGTACAAAACTTTAAGTATTATTTGATGCCTTGTAATGTCTTGGTAATGTCGAAGACAAATGTGATTAAGTACATGTTGTCCCAGTCAATTCTGAATGGTCGAATTGGAAAGTGGACACTTGCTTTGTCTGAATTTTCTTGCAATATGTACCTTTAAAGGCTGTCAAAGGTCAAGCAATTGCTGACTTTTTGACTGACTATCCATGTTTAGAAATAAAAGAATTGACAGGGCTAGTCGATTTAAAGCCTTGGCATTTGTATTTTGATGGCTCAAGACACAAAAATGGTGTTGGTGTTGGCATCCTGATAGTTTCACCTTTAGGTGTGCCAACTAAATTAATGTTTGAGCTAAAATATGTTTGTTCCAATAATGAGGCTGAATATGAAGCCTTAATTGTGGGTTTGGAAATTTTGATAGAAATGCGAGCACGCACTGTCAAAGTTTTTGGAGATTCACAACTGGTTATAAGGCAGTTAACTCAAGAATACAAATGTATTAGTCATAATCTTGTTAAATATTGTCAAGTTGCTAGCAAGTTGATGAAGCAATTTGACAGTGTCGAATTGGAACATATCCCCAGAGAACTGAATCAAGAAGCTAATGAGTTAGCCCAGTTGGCCTCGGGGTATAAGTTATCTTCAAAGGTGTTGACAGAACTCATAAAAGTTCGTGAGTTGCTGTACCCTTTGGACGAAAGGGATATTCTGGTTTCCAATGCATCAAGTTCATCTGATTGGCGTAAGCCAATAATTGAGTATTTGGAAAATCCAAGTGCTGATGTCGATAGGAAAGTAAAGTATAAAGCGACTAAGTTTGTTGTGCTCGCTGGGGTTTTATATAGAAAGTCCGTCGATGGTAACTTGGAAACGTGCCTTAGTGAAGAGGATGCCTACTTGGCATTGGCAGAGGTTCATGAAGGAATTTGTGGAGCTCATCAAGCAGGTGAGAAAATGAAATGGGTACTAAGAAGACAAAGAGTGTATTGGCCCAATTTGGTTAAAGATTGCATTATGTTTGCAAAGTCTTGTGAAGAATGCCAAAAACATGGCCACATACAAAATGTGCCTGCTAGTGAGTTACATTCCATCGTTAAGCCTTGGCCTTTTAGAAGTTGGGCACTGGACCTCATAGGCCAAATTTTTCCTACATCTTCAAAGGGGCATAAGTACATTTTAGTAGGGGTGGACTACTTTACCAAATGGGTAGAGGCAGTGGCCTTGAAAGAAGTGACTCAACAAGACATTGTGGATTTTATTGAAAATCACATTGTTTGTAGATTCGGGATACCTCAAACAATCACAACTGACCAAGGATCTGTGTTTGTTGGGAAGAGGGTTGTCGAGTACGCTAAGTCGAGGCGGATAAAGATGGTGACTTCGACGCCATACTATGCACAAGCAAATGGTCAGGTTTATCATTGGGTTGATAAAGAAGCACATTGGTAGATATCTAAAAAGTTGGCATTCCACTCTGGAACAAGTTCTCTGGGCCTGCAGAAACTCTCCAAAAGAATCGACAGGTACTACTCCTTATAAATTGGTTTATGGCCATGATGTTGTGTTGCCTGTTGAGATAAATCTTGGTTCATTAAGAATTCAAAAGCAAAATGAGATGCCAGTAGACCAATACTGGGACTCGATGTTTGACGAATTGAATGAAGTTCATGATGAGAGAGTTGTGGCCTTAGAACATTTAGTTCGACAAAAAGAAAGAATAGCTAAATTCTATGACAGTCGAGTTAAGTACAAGCGTTTCAAGGTTGGTGACTTAGTTTGGAAAGTCATTTTACCAATGGATAAGAAGTGTTGAGAATTTGGGAAATGGTCCCCAAAGTGGGAAGGGCCATTTGAGATTGTCCAAACATTCTCAGGAAATGCTTATGCACTTGTTGAAGTTAATTCTGGTTTCAGGATTAAGTCTATTAATGGCAAATATTTGAAGTCATATAGACCAACAATGTGCGAAGTAAGAATACAACCATGAAAAGTAAACTGGATTGTTCTATTCAAAAGCTATTTGGCAATATACAATATGCATTGTCGAATAGGCTTACAGCCTGGTAATGCAAGTACTGGAAAGTCTATAAGTTTAGGCTACTACGGAATAAATCCACTTGTGGAAGCTTCGCCGTGTTCCGGATTCTGATCATGCTGAGGAAGAATTCAGGAAAAGAGAGGAACATGGGAAGTAAGAGCAGCTCCCGTGGCATACCATCCGGCCAATCAAGTCTGCAAGAGCTGCTTCAGATGGTAGACACCCAAATCGACGGGAAAGTGAAGCTAAAAGCATGGGCACATCGATGAGAAGTGTCAAATGCCATGCGAGTAAAGGTAAAGCAGGCAGATTGAGAAGCAGTCGCCGATTTAGGGGTACGCTTCACAATTAGCCCGACCGTGCCAAACTTTTCCTAATAGCTTGCCCACACCTTGAATTTCGAACACAAGGTGTGAAGGAGCGCAAGACAATAGGAGAAAGAAGTTGTTCCGGTTTTCCCTTTCTCACATGTTTCAACGAGGTTGGCAAGCCGCATTAGGCAACTTACCAAAACTCATTGTTGATATTAGGCAAATTACTAAAACCCAAAGAGTCTTTCACCGTTGAGACAAAAACTTTGAAAAAAAGAGACTTTGGGAGGTGGAGCCCCTGGTTTCCAAATGAAATAGGCAGAGCCAGGGAATGAAGGTTTGAAGTGGATAAAAAAGGTTTCCATAGCAACTTGTTGCACTCAGAATTAGCTAGTTTGGGGACGAGAACAATTTGGATTTGGGGATGTTGCTTGTGATGCTAGCAAGAATTTCTTAAGGATTTTGTGAAAAGAAATTTCAAGAAGTTCAGAAAGCGTTTGTGTTTGAGCGAGAGGAGAAGTATGGCAAATGCCTATTTATAGCGCAAAATGGTGTTAATTTTCAAGTTTTGACGGTCAGATTGACTGGTCAATGGCTTTGAATGTAATTTATTAGCCTGAAACTGAAATTAAAGCAGTTAAAGGAACGTGCTAGCTGGACGGTGAAGTGATTGATCGAAAGTAAGCCAAATCATATTGCAGGTGTTGCAGAGCAGTACAAGAATTGGTCGAAACAAATGCGTTCGACATATAAGGCATTACAAAAATGGCTAATGTGCAAATAAGACGAAAGGAAATTACAAAGGAATGTTTCTAATATCCTCCCAAGTCGCAGCCAGTTCCATTTTTGTACCCTCAGCATTTACATAACGAACTTCAAGAGCTTCAACCTTCGACAAAATGGTTTGCGCCTCTGCAGCACTACTAGTCATTTCTTGGTCGAGAGTAGCTATTTCCTCGGAGCAAGAAGCCTTAATTGCCTCTTGTAATTGGGTCTCAAAGAATGCAAGTTCTCGCCTCAAAGTAGCAACGCTCGCTCCACCGTGAATTTTAGCTTGGTAGGGAGCACCTTCTCGACCAATGCAGATTGCCTCTGTCGGAGACGCACCGGCTTGTCACGAAGCTCATGCTTGCTGTGATGGCTTCTTTGGTATGGGAGGATACTGTCGTCGAGCTCAAGCAGCTTAGGGATCAATTCTTCGACAAATTCGTGCAGGGTATTGATGTGCCCTCGATGGATTAGCGGCAGCCTTTTGCGGGAGTTTTGAAGTTCTTTGACGACGCGAATTAACTTGTTCCTTACTTCTTGATTTGAGTAAAGGTCGTCGAAAGAATACTTGAAGAAGCCCTTTAGCACTGCAAGCAATCCATTGAGTTTTTCAGCAAAATTATCTCCCGGAAGTGTGGAGGATCGGGTTGACATCGGTGAAGTTTTGCTGCTGGAACTTGACAACAAGCTGATCCATTCATCAATCCCCACGTTGGCCTTTCCAAAATCCGCAGCTGGTGGAGTGGGATTGATGTGAGAGGGTGGATTGGCAGGATCATCGAGCAATTGATCCATATCGACAACATGCATGCCTGATTATTATGGGACTACGCTTTTGATAACTTAGGGGCGTGATTATTTTAGCAGCCATTGTTTCTGCAGCAGAGGTTGTTCCCACTTGGAAGGTGTGATCGTCTTGATGAGTGGGTGTGGAGTTCGGACTCGCCGTCGAGATGGTAGTTTGAGCCACATCGACATCCATGGCAGAAGGTTCTTCAACTTCATGCTCAGGCTGAGTCTCTGGAACTTCCTGTTTGAAAAAAAAAAAGGAAAAAATTAATGAAAGTCCTAAATCATTGCTCTGATGCCAGTGGAATGGCAAGAAATTTTATACCTCAGTAGCAGAGGGAGTAGTATTTGGGAAGATTGTTCGCAAGGGTAGCGAAGTATCGACATTTGCTTGTTCAGGGGAGTCCTGACAAACAGGTATGATGAGGCAATGTCCAAAAGTAATAAAAAAAAACAAAGTTAGTAGAAAGGCATACCTTATCAGTGCTCGACGAGTCAACTCCTTCGACAGAGATAAGGTCTTTGGAAGTACATTCTTCAAACACCCCTGTCTTTGCAGATTTAACTCTTGGCTCCTGCAAATGTCGAAAAGAGAAAAAAAAACGAATGAAGACCTTGTAAGATACAGGAGGACCATCAATTTAGACAGTAGTGGAGGAAAGTTTACCTTTGTAAACTTAGCTGTTGGAGTTTCTTCAGAGTTCCCAGAAACGGATCTCTCTGCATGCGATTCCTGAAAATTGTGTAATGGTAACAATGATGTCTAATTGATGAAATCATAAATAAGTAATGGATTCCCATACAAGTAAGGGAAAGGATACCGTTTGAGGTGTTGAACGAGAAGGAGACTCGAGCAGAATCATCCTGCGTTTTGAGGACTTGGTTTCAGCACTAGTTGTTTGAGCTTTCCGCTTGGTGGTCTCTTGTTGGGAGGAACTGGTCGAGTGCTTAGACCTTGCTAGTTTCTTTTTCGATGCAGCTGGTCTCTTGCCAACACCGGTTTTTGTAGCTCCAGATTTGGAGGATTTCTTCTTTACTGATTTGGATTGGAGGGGAAGTTCATCATCTTCATCTTCCTCTTGAGCTTCGACTTCTGTAGCCTTACCACTTGTTTGCTTGTACTTTAGAGGCTCTTTTAGAGCCAAAGCTAAAACAAAGCGAAGAATGTAAGCATAAAACGAGTGGGTGTTCAAGCAAAAGGCAAAGGAAACTAAAATACCTTGAGGAATCGGGTAGTAACCTCGGACAAATTTCGTCATATTGTCCAAATTCAAAGCGAGAGGCAAACCGACCAAGATAGGTAACTTCTTTGTTTTCATAAGTGTTAACATTAGTATGAAAATGAAATCTGTCTAAGAAAAGGAAGTTACCACTCTTGTCGGTTTCCCTGGAAATGGATCACCAAACCAAAATGTGCACAGGTAAGGACACCGTTCAGACAAGGGGTTTCACAAGTGATTGACCTGTTTCTTGTCGATGTTTCAGAGCCTTAATGCCCCAATAGTTCTCATGGCTTTCTTTTGATTTGGCAGTCATTTCCTTTATCTGTCGAACAATATGAAAAGGGTATCTAGGGTCCCATTTTATTTTGTAAAATTTTTCAAAGCTGCGTATATCCTGTAAGTGCTCACCTTTGGTCTTAGTCGAAAGGTCCTGTTCCTGCACAGAGGGATCAATAATCCTGTTCATACATTCTTCAATAGATGGATGAAAGTGCTTGTAATAGTCATTCCACCAAGTAATAAAATCTTGGGATACACCCAAGGTAGGAGTGAAAGGAGTGAAGTTGACACCAGACATCCGCAAGTCATTCCTTCTCTGTATGCCATCGATGGTTTCTTGCTTCAAGTCGATGCAATCTAGGAGTATGTCTTCTTTCTTGTAGAAGAATGGGCCAGGAATGGATTTCATGAAGCCAATGTTGTTAGCAGAGGCATTGGGCAAACAGACGAAAGCGGCGTTGTCTGTTGAACCCGGTAAACCTGCGGGGAATACTTGACGAGCGAGGAAGCGGGTCCAGACTCTTGCACAATCTTTTGAAGTTGGATCAAAAGGGGCTGTGAACCAAGCAGGCCCATACTTTCTGCTAACGAAGGGTTGGAAACGGATACCTGGGGTGCTTGCAGAAAGGGAATGAAAAAGGCTAAAGTAATATTTGAAGCTGTCAAGTTCATTGTCGAATGACTTGGGAACGCGATACATTGCAGGGGTGCCATAGGTGTCGATGTCAAGATTAGGTGGTGCCTTATTGACAGTGTGGCCTGGAAAGGTAGAATTTAACCATAACTGCATAAGCCACATTGGGCCTCCGATTCCACTCTTCTTTCCGCCCTCTTTCACCATGCCGTATAAGTTCGACATGCTAGAATAAAGGTTAGACAGAAGAAACGAACCAAGGGCCCACCGTTTACCTTCGTGGAGAAGGTTTGCCAAATCATGCAAGGTTTTCGACATTTGAACATTTTTGTTACACATAACAAAAGTGGATAGCCAATGAAACAGGAAGGCTACATATTCATCGTCGGAAACCTCAGGATCACTTTGCATTCGATTCGAAACGTACTTCGAAAATGCAAGTGGTTCATTCTTTAACGCCAATGACGTTATCGTGCAAGGCATGAGGTGAATCATTTGGCCATCCGGTGGGAGGCGATGGCCTTGATAACATCAAAGAGGGTTGGGCCCATCATTCCACAAGGGAAATGAAAATTGTTGGTAGTCTTGTTCCAGAAGAACACAGCAGCTCCCAACATTGCTGGGTCTAACCTAAATGTATGTTTGGAAAGTTGAATGAGGTTGTAAATACCTAATTTCTTCCAGATCTTACTTTTCTTAGCTTCGACCCTAGTGAGCCAAGCAGAATAACCAGTTACACTGAATGGTGGAGTTCTGAAAAACCTAGAGCTTTTTAAGAAATAATGAATATGCAAGGCAGGGGAAGCAGCAAGAATGTCAGTTTGACCTTCTTTATTCGGGAATGAATCCCTAAAATCTTCAGGGAAGTTGGAAAGGGTCATTACTGGTCCTAAATAAGCCGCGTGGGGTTCCAAAATGAAAGAAGAGTCATTCGTGTAGGGTATTATTACCTTAGATTTTTGCCACGGAATTGATGCATCAACATCAGGATTGCACCATGTTTTCCGAAGGGACGCTGAAGTACTTTGAGTTGGGGTTGAAGAAGACGCCATTACGAAGTTGTTAAAGCTTTCAGAAAAAAACTCAGAAGGGGAGAAAAGTGTTTTGAATGGGTTTTGCAGTTTACTTATAGCAAAAAACTTGCGAGGTAAGTGTGCGAACGGGAAGAGCAACCGCCTATATTTGAAGTGATGATGGTCCTATTTTTTAGGGAAGTGGGAAGCGCAGACCTGTGATGGGACATTGCGGAAAGGTAACCGTCGCGCGTGAGGTTAAACAAAATTATGGGTCTCTCCGTGTGTTGGCGTCGAGAACTCAGAATTTGGGGGGCATCTGTTGGGTGCCAAATTTCAAATTTGGGTTGATCGACAGAATGTTAGAATTCTACAAGTAAAGGCGTAAGAGACCAGAACAAGGGATGAAATGCATGTTGGGTTACATGTCTGCGTTAATTTCAAATGCATGTTGGGATTCAGTAATGCATGCCCCATGACTTTGCAGTAGTGCATTCTTGTTTTAAATCTTTGCTCTAATTTGCTTGTAAACCAAGTTATTGGCTTTCGACAGCCAATCTTGTTTAGTTAAGTCCATATCGCCATTTCGACAACAACTTGTTGTTAGTTGGAATTCTCATATACAGATTTGGCATAAGACACAATAATTCATGGTTCTGAAGCCAAGAATGTTACAAAATTGATAACGTGTCGAGCAATTGACCGTTAGTTTCAAAAAACCGTTGTTTGCAAAACGAGATTACCACATAATTCGTCGATCTTACAATCGTTTGAATTAATTATTTGTTACTTTGCTGAATTTGGAAGAAATACGCTTATAAACCAAATTTCCCAGTAAACATCTTCTCTACTTCTCTCATGAACCAATGAGCAGAAATTCCTTAACTTTCCTCTCTTACTCTCGTTCATGTCTCTCTCTTCACAAAATCACTCAAAACAAACACTGTGTGCGTGAATTTCACTCAATGAAAACATTGTGTTAGAGACCAAAGAGGATGTGTCGTAAAAAAAATAAGAATAAAGGCCTAAATTGGTCCCTTGCAATTTTTTCGGATCCATTTTGGTCCCTAAAAAACATAAGGTCTTTCAGTAGTCCCTGAAGATTTCAAATGTGGGACACGTTAGTCCCTCTGTCAATTTACATCCAAAAATATCAGTTAAAGAGCTTATGTGTCGCTAATTTAGTCCATTTACCAAAACATTAAATTGTCAGACAAAATAGGTCCATTTTAATCCCTTTAGTCCCTCCTCCATTAGACCTATTTTAGTCCCTCATCGTTCTTTAGGTATTAGTCTTCTTCAACCTCCAAACTACCCTCCATTAGAGCTCCTGGAGAAGCTTCGCTGCTGCGAACTTAGCTCCAATTTTCTGCTACACCTTCCATGGACCACTAACCATGGAAGCGATCATATGGTTTAACACAAAATAGAACAAAAACTTAAAACATGTAGGACCACTATAGTCCAAAGATGGAGAACATGTAGGACCATATTAGTGTATAAAATCCAAACCGATGTCGCATTAAACCTAATCCACAAAGTGAAACCGCAAACTAAACTCAAGTTGCAAACCAAAATCGCAAAACAACCTCAAACCGCAAACCAAAATCGCAAAATAACCTTAAAACCGAAACCTCAAATCACAAACAGGGACCACAACAGAATCGCAAACAGAGATAAGACAAAATTAATCAGAAACTAAAATAGAAATCCTAAGAATCACAAAAAATCACATAATAATTGCAAAAGAATCGCAACAGAGACTCACCTTGATTGATTTACCTTCTTCTTAATGTGTTTCTCTTGATTGATTCACCAATTTCTAGTGTTCATCATTTCGGTTCACTTGATTGGTTCGCTAGGTTAGTGTTCTTGGAACAAAATGAAACTTGGTTGCATTTACAGGGTTGAAGGAACAATGACTATTTTAGAACTAATTGGTATATGGACTAATTTGTCTCTTTTTTGAATCTGATTATTAGGTTTTTACTCAGAGACTAAAATTGCCCAAATATTTTACAAGTTGTCATTAAATGACACACTGACACCACTTAACAGCACACCTCAACATTTAACTGGCCACGTCACATCCATAATTGACTTTTTGGATGGAAATTGATGGAAGGACAAACGTGTCCAGCGTTTGAAAATGTCAGGACTACTGAAGGACTTAATTTTCCTCAGAGACCAAAATGGGTCGCGTGAAAATCCTCGGGAAACAATTTGTCGCTTTATTCAAAAAATAAATTTTGATACACGAGAGTGAAGCTTTAAAATCTACCATATTATATAAAATGGAGTTTTGTCACGTAGATACATGCCACTTGGCAACTCCACATTCATTCTTTTCCCCCCAAAATGGAAAACAAAATTTAAATCATGATATTCCATTAATTAAGGTATATCAATCAATTAATGCTCATATTTAGACTTTTATCATTCAATCAAATTTGAATTAAATCAAATTCAAATTCAGAATATAATAAATTAAAGCATATTAATCAATTAATTTTCATATACGGAGTTTTGTTATTCAATCAAAATATTATCTAAGTAATGTGATAAGTGACAACATAATAATCGTTACATTTTTTGCCTAAATGATCGATTTCAATTCTTTTTAATTTTTCACTTATTGTTGTTTTAATTATAGCAACTATTATTACCTCATGTCAATTGTATGCATTACATATATATATATATATATATATATATATATATATTTGAAACTCATAGTTAAGAAACCATATCTAGATATAATTAAAATAGAACCGATATTTTTCTGTTTTATTTGTTATATTTTAAAATTAGAGTACATATATAAATACATATATTCTCTACTTCATAATAAAATATCTATAATATTTTTCTAAAAATTTAAATCTGTTAATAATTTCTTTTTTATAAAAAAAAACTTCAAATTTATTCTTTTTTTTAACAACCCATATAGATACAGAGCGTTTATTTGAACACACAAATGGATACAACAATGGACACACATACTGTCCGTACTGTACGGACACCACTTTTTTTTTTTGTAAATTTTTTTTTTAATTTTTTTATTTATATGGTTAACGCAGTTTACTTATCTGGTTAATGGTTCACATTATCTGGTGAGACTCATCAAGAAAAAGGTTTGTCTTATCTGGTTAACGCAGTTTACTTATCTTTCCCTTTTCTTCATCTGGTGAGACTCATCAAGAAAAAGGTTTGTCTTAGTTCCCTTCTATTCTTCTTCTTCTTCTTCTTCTTCTTCTTCTAGGTCAGACACATCATAGAAGTTCAGGGTTTCGTTCTTTCCCTTCTATTCTTCTTCTTCTTCTTCTTCTTAGGTATATTTTGTTTTCTTTCCATTCTATTCTTCTTCTTCTGCTTCTTCTTATAGGTGAGACTCATTATAGAAGTTCAAGGTTTCACTTTTTTTTTTAATTTCATATAAAGGTTTCATTTTTTTTTTGGAAAAATTTTAATCAGTGGTTTTGCTCACTGTTAGACACATTTAGACCAATAAAAAAATAAGTATTCTTCTTTCCCTCCTATTCTTCTTCTTCGGTATATTTTGTTTCCCTTTTTTTGAGATTGCAAGATTGAATAAGTAAGTTGTTTTCATTTTTTTTTCATTGGCTGATTTTTAAATATGTGTGATGTGTGTGCTTTATGTGGAACAAGATGGATGACTTTTGAACGTATTTTGATTTCCGTTTTTTCAGATTTTGAAAAAAAGTGCTTTGAAAAAAATATATTTTTGGGTTGATTAGCAAGACACCTTCTTTTGAGGCATTTGTTATATTTCTTTAGAACCCGAGGTTAGAAGTTTAAGAGTTTGAGGATTAGTTAGATTTAACATTCTCAGTGCCATGATCATTGGGTTGTACTATGTAGGTTAACCTGTTATACAATGGCACTTAAAGCCAAGCCACTTGGTGAGATAGATGGCATGAAGGATATGTTGAAAATAGCTGTCAGGATTGAACATTTGTGGTCTGCTAAGAAAACTCTTGAAATGGTTTTTCTTGATGAGAAGGTATTAGTATTAATATTAAGTTGTTTAGTGTACTGTTTATATGTAGTCATGAATTACTTAGCTTTCATGGTCTAATATAATTTTTTCTTTTTTATCTCTAATGAGGGTCAGGGTGAGAAGATACATACTATTGTGCTGCCTTCTCTTGATGTCAACAAATGGAAGGATACACTTCAGGAAGGAAAGACATATATTATTCAGAACTTTGAGGTTCATAACAATGACAGTGAGTATAGGAAAACTAGACATCCTTTCAAGTTGCTCTTCAGCAAGACAACAATTGTCCAAGAGAAGGACATGCCTACAATACCTGAATACGTCTACCAATTCACTAAGTTTGAAGATATTATTGGTGGACATGCAGACCCTAATGTGTTAGTAGGTAATTTGACATTTAATTTAGCTATATTTAGTGTATATTATCATCTTTTAATTTAAATAACATGTTGTAACTTCTAACATAACCTACGGACATTATTGGTGAATTTGCTGAGTTTGTCCCAAATGCAAGTTGTAACACCTGATGACGAGATCGACCTCGTGTCGAGACCTCGTACCAAGACCTCGTGTCGAGATCCCGTGCCGAGATCGCGTGCCGAGGTCATATGTCGAGCTGATGAGGTCGCGTACCGAGCTGACGACGTCGTATGTCGAGCTGAGGAGACCGCGTGCACAAGCACCCTGATCGACCTCGTGCCGAGACTGTAACACTTGTATTTTTACGATCGTTAATTAGCGTTAATTAGTATATTTTGTTGTAATTATGCTTTAATAAAGCAATTGCTTGTTCCCTAAGTAAGTGATTTAATTAAATCAAGAGCTTATATAATTAAGAATTAATATTTTTATATTAATCCACGGTTTGAAAATCGTCGAAAAATTCTAACGAAGTTTCGGCGCGTTTCAAATCGTCGGGCAGTTCCTGTCGCAGATAAAATTCAAAATGAGCCCCGATTCCGATGAAAATCGAATCGTAACTTGTTTTAATTATTTTTGAGTGAATTATATTGTTTTTATTATTTATGAAATAATATTATCACGCGGAGAATTAATTCCCCGTGAATTAATTGTTCGGGATTTTTTTTTCGGCGAGAAATTAATCGGTTTCGCGGTTTCTCGTTGCCGTGTTTTAAACCTTAAGACGCTAGATTAGAGGGGAATCATGAGTGAAGTGAGATTAGATGGGATAGAGTGAGTGATGTGATTAGCATCTAATAAAGGTAATTAGGTGTCATTTAACTAAATCTTTTTAAGTGATTAAGTGGAAATGTTTTTTTTAAGCTCTTCCTAGCTGCCCCATTTCGTGGACAGCAGCCCATTTCGTGGAACAGCACCCCATTTCCCCTTCATCTCCTTCATTTTCCATTTCTAGGGCAAGACAAGTTCCAAGCTCCATGGTTGAATCCTCCATCTCCTTTGAGCTTTGCAACTTGAAGTCTTCATCAAGCTTGCTCCAATCCTCCATCTTCTCCTAGTTCCTCATCAATTTCACCATTTAAAGTAAGGAAAAACAGATTCTTCTTCTTCCATTTTTCTGCAGAAATCGTGAATGTCCATCCCCCATTTTCTGTTTTGATTTTGTTTCCAAATCTTGCTATATTGCTAGGTTATGTTCTCCACTATATTACCTATGTTTCTAACCATTCAAATGAGCTTGAAATCAAATTTTTTTTTCAGCACTAACAGCCCCATAATTAGCGCTGAACAGTTTTTTTTTGGTGTCTATTTAATTTGTGTTTAGTTGAAATTGTTGCTTGATATGTGTTGTTTGATGATTGATGATGATTGTTGAGAGTTGAACATCTCCTTCTTTTCTTGTGCCAGCCGTAGCTCTCTCCCATTTTCACCATCTATCTAATTTCATTTTATTCCCCTTTTTCCTTAAGTTATGCAGACCACTCACCCTCATCCTTCATTTTATTTCCTTCCTCCAAATGATTCTAGTGTTGGTGAGGAGAAAAGAGGACAAGCTCACTTCTTTTTCTTCTTTCTCTAAATAGGCCGTAACCCTCTCTTCTTCATCTATCTCTATTTTATTTTATTTTTCTTCTTTTCCTTGATTTCCTTGCTGATTTCTTGTTTTATGCCTCATATATTGTTTGATTATGATTATGGAAAAGATGAACAATTATTCCCAATTTTCTCAAACCTTAGGTCAATGATCCAAGGGAAGGGATTATGTGATTTTTCATATGAATCAATCAATTAAATGTTGTAAGTATCATTAGATATTGTTTTGGTGTTAGTTCCATGTGTAGTTTAAATTACCTAGGCTTGACATGCTAATTTAAATATAGTTTCTATTCTTGAACCATGTAAGTTTGTGGCTAGGGTGTTTAATTTCATGTTAGTTGGTTTTAAATGACTAGAAGTGATTATTAATTTGGTGATTCTTTAAACTTTTGGAAAAGAAATTTTAGAAACTTTTGTTTTGATTTGTTTTTAGTTATGCCTTAACTATGTATGGTTTTGGATAATTGTCTAAACGATTTGAAAATGGCTTGGAAAACAAATTATGAAACTTAGTTGAGTTATGTTATGATTTGTGGGTGAAGTAGAAAATGCTATGTGTAAATATGCTTGTAATAGGTTGAAAATGGTTTTGAAATGATCTAATTTATGGAAGATAGATTTTGCAAACTAGTGGAAAAAAATGGGTTGAGGCCGTGAAGCCTAAGGAGTCTTTAGAAGAAATGTGTTAGGTTGATTAACTTGGTTAATTCCCTTGATGAGTATGTGCGTTGTCCTTAAAAAGTGTTTGGTCAGGATAATGGGTTAGTGAGCGTAGTTGTTCTAGAATTACTTAATTTACCGTGGTGATAGGAATCGACGTACCGGAGACCGAGCGGAGCGGATTCGAAGATGTTGGAGCGACGTTAGTGGCGACGAGCGGTAAGGGCACTTCTAGACATTTAGGATTCATTTTATGTCCCTGTGTAAGGACAATTTTTAGAGATGCTTAAATTCTTGTTTTACTATTTAAATTGCTTTATTTAAATACGAAGAAGTCTGAGAACTCTACGAGTTCGAAGTTAGGGTCTTCGAACCCCTTCGTTTTTGTTGTCGTGCGGTCGAACATATTCCGAGTCATTCGTGGGTGAAAACTTTGTGGTTGGTCTGCTGAACCCAACCCCCCACCTGGTTGTACCTCTCTGTTAATTCCATTGAGTTGCAGAGGGATGGATTCCTTGATTTGCGTGTCAAGTATGTAATGTTGTGATATGATTGAGTTATGCATTATTTGATATGAGATTGAATATATGCTGCGAATTGCGTGTTCTTTGTTGAATTGCGCTTCTTCATGCAGGTGTTTTTATTGCTTAAATGATTGAATTGGCGTTTCTTCATGTTGAGCCTCTTTTTATTTGACATGCGGTTGAATATCTTGCGTATAACTCTTTGAATATCGTATGCGTGAATTGTTCATTGAGTGAGAGAGCTTAGCGAGTCGTTGGCGTTTGAAGTTGCGACCCGGATAGCGGAGAGGGTGCTAGGTCCCCTTTTTCCGTTTATGGGGACTTCTAAGCGTTGCCACGCTATGGGACCTGAGTTGACTGTCCTAGGGAGAGCGAAGATCCCAAGGCTTCTACCGACTTTCCAAAGATACCAGATGCTGCGTGTGCATTCCGGAATAATTGTCGAGTCGAGAGAAAATGGATAGCGAGTTGAGTCGAGTTTAGAGTGAGATGGTTGAGTCACGTTTGGTGAATGTTATACATTGTTGTTTGGCTTATTTCTTTATGCCTTGATTATCTTGATTTGTTGAGAAGTTGACTATTTCCCGTGGTGCCTTCAATCAATGATGGTTACCCAGGTGGTGGCAAGGATGCGAGGGACCCGACAGCGAATGGCGACGAGAAGGAACTCTTCGAGGATCCGAGCGATGACTTCTATTTGTCGTGATGGACTGTAGTGTGTTGCGAATAGTTGATCACAGTGTGTTATTTCCTTTTGATAATCAAGTATATATATCTTATGGATGACTGTAGTTGTGTCTCTTTTGGAATAGTATGTCGTGACCAGTCGGGCAGTTATTATTTTGAGCTCAGGGTAGACTGGTGGTTTACTTTTGGAGCAGCCCCCTGCCTGGGTGTCTGCCGGAAGTACCCCCAGGGTATGATTGTTCTCTTGAAGGTCGTCATACCATAGGTGTATTTCTTTGTACATTCACTACTCAGTACTTTACATACACTATCATTCCGACTTGTATATTTATATATTATGCCTGTATGTTTTATTTAGGAATTAAGTCTTGTGTCTTAGTTGCACCATGCTTCGAAAAGCTGTAATAACTCTGGGTGCGTATGCGGGAATCATTCTTCTTATTTTAAAAAAAAAAAAAATACCGCATTTCTCATACCAGGCACAAGAGTTCATATTTAAAACGCATCGCATACAGGTTTAGTGTAGCTCGGTAGCGGTCCGGAAACGGGTCGTTACACAAGTGACAGTGGGCCAAAGAGGATAGTATGTTGTCTTAGAGATCAAAGGTAAAGTGTTTTGGTTGTTAATCTATCTCGAACTATTATGTAAAACATTAGCCGTTAACATAAACTGCTTGAATTGTGTGGCAATAACAATCGATTGAATTGTACACTGTGGGGAGAATATGCCTCTTGAATCGAATCTTTTGTTGACAATCATCAGACTGATACTATTGTGGTGTTGCTGACACTTGCAAAGATAAAAAACACAAAAGGTTAAAGTCCAATCTATTTATCTATATATGAAAATTATTTGAATTTTTA
Source organism: Calophaca sinica (assembly GCA_037113605.1). Taxonomy (NCBI): domain Eukaryota; kingdom Viridiplantae; phylum Streptophyta; class Magnoliopsida; order Fabales; family Fabaceae; genus Calophaca; species Calophaca sinica. The sequence goes on from CM073733.1 coordinate 50,509,212, forward strand.
ATGTTCATTTTTATATGATTATCATTATTATTATTAATTACCCTTTATTATTGATAGGTTATCCAATCTCAATACAAAATTCTTGGCATAGTTCAAAGTTGTACATTAATGACGACATCAAGGAGATTCAGGAATATAAAAGCAGGTATTAATGATTATTACCAATGTATTCGTGATTATGTTATACTTAGTAATGCTTTGTGTTAATTTTTCGTTTTCTTATTATTGCAGTTTGGGGACAGATGTGTCGCATGTGTATTGTGAATCATCGTTTACCCAAACAATGAGTCAATTATCTTCATGTTCCCAAATCCAATCAGAGGAAAAGTTTTTTTTAAATACTCAGATTAAGAGCTTGACTGAAATTAACTCACTAAAGCAGGTTATGATTCAAAACAATGTTTATGTCAGCTGATTTTTTTGATACCTATGAATATTTTATTCTACTTTTAATTTTAACTAATACTTTTATATATTAGGAAGCATGGTGTGTAACAGTTATGAAAGTTGACAAAGTCTGTGTGAATAATGGTTGGAGCTATATTTCATGCTCAAAATGCAAAAAAGGAGGACAACCGGTTCCATATGTCCGTCAAGGTTGTAATAAAAGGATCACTGAGACAATACTAAGGTGTTTACCATTGAAACTTTGACAAGTATTGTGTATTTGATTCCCTATGCAATTATTTATTAACTAGATTCCTTTTATGCTTCCAGGTTTAAAGTGGAAATCAAGGTTTCACATGGTGGAGAAAGTGCAAAGATGGTGTTATGGGATCAACAAAGTGAAAAACTACTAAAGCACACAGCAGTTGAGCTGAAAAAGCTACGGATAGCTGTATGCATTATGCAATAACTCATTTTGTTACATATTTTTCTCTTCGTAGTGTGCAGCTAATGATGTAATTATATGTTTTTAATGTTATATACAGGATGGTGAAACAAATGACATGGCATTTCCTCAAGTGTTAAATGATTTAGAGGGAAGAACCATAGCATTCAAGATCAAGGTCCAGCCGAGCTCCAATCGTTGTTCTGTCATTGATGTGTCAGAAGATGTTGAAACAATTAATACCATTCTGAAAAAAATTCAAAATGATGATGTATATACATGTCTCTTACTATCTAAGGATAAATGTACCTAACAAGAACAAATGCAATGAATTTTTTTTTCTTTTAAAAACGTTTCCCCTGCATTTGTGGATATGCTATTGATTTTACATGAGTATTATTGGCCATTTGTTTTATGTTAAGTGTGTTTACTATAGGATTTATGTTGTTCTATGTGGCAATTGCCTTTAATTGTGTAGGATATTATGTCTGTTGAGAAAGGGAAGTCGATTTCCTGCGTTGGCAAGGAAGATGACTTAATTGATAGTGTAAGTCAATTCTTATGTACCTATCATACTTTTTTGACACTTCTGCAAAACTCCTAAAATAATGAGTTTTTCTTTTAACCATACAGCAATCATTGTCAGTTACTGCTGACTTTGATCCAGATTCCCTAGAATCCTTGACTCCTGGAAAGAGATTGTCTTCACAGATACAGATTGATGCATCTCAAGATCCCAACTCATGTCAATTTTCTTCTACAAAATTGACAAAGTACATCAAGACCGAATGAAGTATCTTGGCACATACCAGTCACAATCTAACTCTCTATTTTGAAGATGTTAAAATACATTGGGACTGTCATGGTGGCATAGCTTTTAACCCTTACTGAACTATATACTGCCATGAACATTGAGTCTGCTATCTATGGGCTTGGATAGCTACATTATGCTAATGGATAATATTTTGTGTAATATCTTATAACTTATGCAACCAAAACATGTATTCTGGGTTTGTTGCTGTAAGCTTTGGTACTGTAGAAAGCTTTTAATTATTATTGGCTTTTTGCTCATGCTTTCTTATTTAAGTATAGAAAGCTTTGGTAGTGGCTGATTACTTATTTGCTTACTTCTTCATCTGTCAAAAAATAAAAGCTAATTTCTTCACTTAAGATGGGAAGTAAAACCTTCTGTAACTGCATTTTTGTTGATGAATTACATTTTTGAATCAATGGTAACTTAAATTGTTGCTACTTCTTGTAACTATTTTGGCTAAAATGGAAGGCGGTGAATTTATGGTTTGATACTTTGATCAATCATGTTGTGGTCAATTATGATTTCCTTTGGTGTCATGAAAATAGTATGTTCCTTCCAGGTTCTCAAGTATTGGAAATGTGGACTTGACTTGCCCACATGTAAAGACACGTTTTAACTCTGAAAGTAATAGATGCATCATTTCCTTTTTGGCTTCTATCATCAAGATATAGAGCATATTTTTACGAATAACAAGGCAGAAAAATTGATTGTATATTTTTGTTAATATTTGGTGATGATCTGGCTAAGCCAAACATGTTAAATGGGGTAATTTTCATTGATATGGTAATGGTAATCTTGCCATTTGATATGGTAATTTTCAGACATAGCAAAGCTTATTCCCACTACTATTCCTTCCTGTTGAAATCTACACCGACAAAAATAGCAAATATTGGATAAGTGCTTGACTTTAAAGCTTTAATAATGGCCCTCCCAGCATGTAAGCTTGACTTTAAAGCTTTAATACAAACAATATTAATAATTGGATAAGTGCTTATTAATAAGCCAAAAGCTGTTAATTTAATCAGGGGGCAACTTTTAAAAGCATAGGATCAAGACACAGGTCATGCACTACATACAAATATTACATCCAATAGAGTAACTACATTTTTTGAAGGAAGCAGAATAACTACATTAAGAAATGATATATAGATAACTTTAGACCTTTTATTTTGGAGATTCTGACAATTTCTTAAGCTCTTTAACATTGGTTGCATCAATAAGCTCTTTAATATTGGTATAAGAGTAATTTTGTAAAAAATAAAAATAAAATTAAGGCACCTTGGTCCTTGAAAATGGTCTTATTAAGGGACAAGAAAATTTTACTAAAATGGTCGTATTAAATATACAAGTCTATTAAAATAGTGGTGTAAAAGGTATTTTAACAATTAATACATCTAAAAACAAATTCTTTTTTCTTATAATTAGGACTACAAAATTTTCTAAAAATTTTCTTATAATATAATATTAAACTCTAGAGAGTTTTCGTTTCAAAACAATGTTAAAGTAGTGTTGGTACCCTTAACGTGTACCACAAGCAGTCGCCCAAAGAGAGTCGACATTTCCAAAAAATTAAAAACAAAAAAAAGCGGGACAGCCTTGGGAGTGTATTGGTATCTGTTTTGGTGGGAAAGTTGTTTCATTGGGAAACAAAAAATCAGTAAAGCAAAAAATAAGTCAAGCTTCTGGAAGAGAAATTGTCACTGGAAGAAAAAACAGAGGAGGAAAATATATTTCTTACTGATGGTTACAAAGTAGAGGATGACAAAGCCAGCATGTGGGTGATATTCCATTGAATAAGATTAACAAGAACACCTAGGAATCATATTCTTTCTTCTTGCCACTCGCCTTAGGTAAATTTTTACTCACTTTTTTCTTTTAAAGCTCAATAAATATTAAGCTTCCCAATCCAACAGTATAAGGGAAGCATTATGACACTGATCAATTGTTTTCTACTTAAAAGAGGATCTAAAATTTTACCTTTTGTCAAATAATGGCCAAAAGAATTTTCCCTAGATATACCATTCCCCATCTTTTAGAGAACTTCAGGTAAATTGAACAATTTGTACTAATTATCACACTAGCTGTATATATTCATGGTTTCTTCGCTAAAATCAGAATACGTGTGACTAAATATATGGCTTTATTTAACATCTATTATTTATTTCTTTTAATCTATTTGAAAATGATTTAGTAGTTTTGATCATGGTGGGGTCATCTACCTTCGGTGCATATTTGGAGCTCTTCCAGCATCTAATTTTGTTAGAGCTCCTCATCTATTGTTGTTATTTGCACATTTGTGAACTATTGATATGCATTGTAAAACTCTCAAATAACTAATCTTTGCACAGGCATGGATAAACAACACACTATGAAGAATTTCTTTGCAGAAAAACGTCTCAAAAGGAGATTGGTGTTACATGAAAAACGTGTTACTAGATTCAGGCACTCTAATGAAAGTGAAAACATGCCTCCTGGAAACAATCAAGGTATTGATCTACTCACTGGATTGATAAAATTTAGAAAACTTAAATTTCACAATATAGTTTACTTACTATTTCAACTGATGAATTCAATAACACAGGCAGTAGTTTAAACATGGCAGCAACAGATATGAAGTACAATAGAGAATCAGTATCAAGGAAAATAATACATGAGACGCCTCTATCAGACATCTCATCTGTTATTCTCAATGATATAGATCAGAGTCAACCAACGTCTAATAACATGTTGCTTTCAAATTCCAATCCTTATACTCAACTGAATACAAGTCTTCAGGAAAATCATGGCAGAAAGAGAATACTTGATATCAGTTCTTTGGGTGTCAATTTGATGAGTAAATTTGGGGACATCAACAAGTCTTTGAACAATGAAGATGACCCAAACAATCATAAGGATCAAAGATCTTCAATCAAGTCTGATAACAGATTTCAATCAAGATTAAGTCATCCTCTAAAATCGGGAAGACATTTCATATCAAACAACATGTGTGTGTCACTTGCTGATGAACATTTTCATTCTACCACCGATAATGAAGAGATGGAAGGTACAAACTATGATAACAACCTAAAAGCTCTATTACTTACATGTAAACACGAACAACCATTACAATAACAACACTTTTTCTCTGCTTAATTGTAGTTAACCATTCAAGTTCTGATGAAGAGGATCTTAGTGATGATATTGATGACCAACCTGAAAATAGGTATTAAATTCATTACTTATTATAGACCGTATATATACTACCTATATGCTTATGCTTATCAATTTCTATCTTTTTGTTAGAATATCTTGATATTGGCGATCCCATCTTCACATGTGAATTTTGTGGAGCCTATCTGTGGTATGAAGAGAGAACTAAAAAAGACAAAAACACATCAAAGCCAAAATTTCACCTTTGTTGTTCTGTTGGCAAGATTAAACTCCCGCTCTTGAAGGACCCTCCAGATGTCCTTAAGCAACTTCTTTTTGGTCATGATTCAGCCGAAAGCAAAAATTACCAGCAGCATATACGTGCCTACAACATGATGTTTGCATTCACATCACCAGGAGCAAAAATTGATAGATCATTCAACAACGGTAGAGGACCACCTACATTCAGAATACAAGGACAATCCTGTCACCTAATTGGCAGCCTATTGCCTATGCCCGATGATACTCCAAAGTTTGCACAACTTTATATCTATGACACTGAAAATGAGATTCAAAACAGGCTTGGAGCATCAAGGTATCAATTCTATCAGATGTTTCTTATAGTGCAATATTGTCAAACATATATGTATTCATGCATACAGACGTTAATAACATGCTAACAATTTTCTTTTCTAAATTACAGATGTCAAAACCATTTAGACCCTCGGATTATGGTTAAGTTATCAGTGATGCTTAACAAGTATAATGTATATACTAAATGGTTTAGAATGGCTAGAGACAGGTATAAAGCTAGACCTATGACTGATCTAAGATTAAAACTAATCTTTGATAGGTCTTTAGATGGAAGAACAAATAACTTACCATCAGTTTCTAAAGTGGCTACTCTTATAAAGACATAATATTAGAGAAACAAAGCGGTAAACTAAAGAGAATAGATGAGCTATATCCAGGCTATTTGGGGTTGCAATATCCTCTTTTATTTCCTAACGGTGAAGATGGGTATAGAAAAGACACACTTCATAGTGATACCAATGGCTCTGAAAATGCAAAAAGAAAAAGGCTTACTGTGAGGGAATTCTTTGCTTTTTGACTTCAGACCAGAAAAGATGAAGCAAAGACATTGCTAATGTCGAGGAGGCTCTTTCAACAATTTGTAGTTGATGGGTATACAATGATGGAGTTTGACAGATTGCATTTTGTTAGAAAGAACCAAAGTAAGCTAAGGGTTGATAAATACACCAATTTGCAGCAAGCTCATGAACAAAACCAAACTCAAGCATCAAACATAGGGAAAAGAATCATACTTCCTTCCACTTTTGTAGGTAGTCGTAGATATATGGATCAACTTTATTTTGATGGAATGGCAATTTGCGGTGCTGTCGGCTTTCCTGATTTGTTCCTAACATTCACATGTAATCCAAATTGGCCTGAAATTCAAAGGCTGCTCAGGCCAATGCATTTGCAACCATATGATCGTCCTGATATAGTGTCAAGAGTCGTCAAGATAAAGCTTGATCAGCTGATAACATATTTGAAGAAAAAACAAATTCTTGGGAAAGTGCTTGCAAGACACTACAAGTCTTCTTATTCATCAATAGTAGTTTTCTATCTCTTATAATACAAACAGACTTCAAAATCAAATATTATTTGATAAGTTTGTTTGCATTGCAGATATATACACAGTTGAGTTTCAAAAAAGAGGGTTGCCACATGCTCACATTCTTATCTTCTTACATCCAGCTTGCAAGTACCCTACTCCCGATGACATTGACAAGATCATTTCTGCCGAAATACCAAATCAACAAACAGATAGGGATTTGTATGAGTTAGTCAAAACTCACATGATACATGGTCCTTGCGGTTCAGCTAACAAATCATCACCCTGCATGATAGATGGAAGATGTTCAAGGTATTATCCTAAAAACTTTCAAGCTTCAACCATTGTAGACCAAGATGGTTATCCGGTCTACATGAGAAGGAACAATAGCAATGTCATTGAAAAGAATGGTATCGTTTTTGACAATCGTTATGTCGTTCCTTATAATTCAAAGCTTTTGTTGAAGTACCGGGCACATCTTAATATTGAGTGGTGTAACCAATGTACATTATCAAATATTTGTTCAAGTACATTAATAAAGGCTATGATAGAATTACAGCAGCAATTGTTCCCACACAAGGTGAAGATGGATCTCAAGTTCAGGTTATTGATGAGATAAAACAATATCTTGATTGCAGATATATCTCACCATCTGAGGCATGTTGGAGAATTTTTTTCATTTCCGATTCATAGTAGACAACCATCAGTTGAGAGACTATTTTTCCATCTTCCGAATGAACAAGCAGTTTACTTTGAAGATGATACTGAAATTGACTCCTTGCTCTCTAAACCCAGTGTTAAAGACTCAATGTTCACATCTTGGATGGAGGCAAACAAGATATATGATGAAGCCAAAAGTCTTACTTATGCTCAATTTTCATCCAAATTTGTGTACATCAAAAGAAATAGATGTTGGAAACCACGAAAAATGGGTTACACTATTGGAAGGATGATTTGGGTTCCTCCAAGCACTAGTGAATTGTATTATTTGAGAGTGATGCTTTCAGTTGCTAAAGGACCATGCAACTATGAAGACATTAGAACTGTTGGCAATACCTGTTATCCAACCTTTAAATATGCATGCTTTGCAATGGGCTTTCTATTAGATGATAGAGAATATATTGAAGCCATTAAAGAAGCTAAAGATTGGGGTTCAGGCAAATATTTGAGAAGACTTTTTGTGACTATGCTTTTATCAAATAGTATTTTTAGACCTGAACATGTGTGGCAACAAATGTGGACATGGTTAGCTGATGATATTCTTTACGAACAAAGAAAATTTTCCAACATCCCAGGTAAATGATTTAGTTACTCTTTGTACTTTGAAATTAGTATTTTATCATAAAATGCTTTATGACAACCACTGATATTGATGTATTAGTTTATTGATCGAAAACTCGTGTGTTTAGATCTATAGCTTAATGATATAGAGCTACAAAACTTAACTCTCTTGCAAATTGAGGACTTGCTGCAGTCAAATAGAAAAAGTCTTAGACACTATCCATCAATGCTGTATCCACCAGGGACTGTAACAAGTCAGTTAGGAAACAAGCTTATCTATGCGGAACAAGATTATGATAAAACTGCTTTGAACGATCAGTTTCAAGAAATGTTCAAATCTCTTACATGTCAGATAATTTATTGTGGAAATCAGCAATTGAATTATCATTCAATACTTATCTATTCTAATTTTCTTTTTCATAACTTCCTTTTAAAAAAAAAAAAACTTAACCATTCTCTATGGTCTGATAGATGAGCAAAGGAATATCTTTCAAAAGATTATGAAAGCTGTTGATGATCAATGTGGTGGAATATTTTTTTCTTTATGGTCATGGTGGTACTTGGAAGACCTTTATGTGGAAAACATTAGCAGCAGCATTGCGTTCACGTGGTGATATAGTTTTAACTGTAGCATCAAGTGGTATAGCCTCTCTACTATTGCCTGGAGGAAGAACTGCACATTCAAAATTTTCTATCCCTATTCCTATATTTGATAACTCAACTTGCAATATTCACCAAGGAAGTGAACTTGCCGAACTCCTGAAGGTAACAAAATTAATTATATGGGATGAAGCTCCAATGGCAAACAAATTTTGCTTTGAGGCATTGGATAGAAGCCTCAGAGACATCATGGACAATCCAGATTCTCCATTTGGGTGAAAAATTGTTGTTTTTGGAGGAGATTTCAGACAGATTCTCCCTATGATCCCAAGAGGAAGCCGTTCTGACATAGTAAATGCCACTATCAATGCTTCATATCTTTAGGAATACTGCCATGTGCTAAAAGTCACAAAAAATATGCGTCTACAAAATGGTCCAAACACAACAAGTGCAGAAGAAATCAGAGAATTTTCACAATGGATATTGGATGTAGGTGATGGAAAAATATCTGAGCCAAATGATGGCTATGCATCTATAGATATTCCTGAATCATTTTTTATCACAGAATTTCATGATCCTATAGATGCTATAATGCAAAGCACATATCCTGATTTACAGCGACAGTTCAATAATGAGGAATTCCTTCAATCCAGAGCTATCCTAGCATCAACTATAGAAACCATTGATGAAGTCAATGACTATGTTCTTTCATTAATCCCAGGTGACTAAAATTAAATCATAACTTACTGTTATTTTATTAACATATGATTACTTTGCTTGGTTAATTGCTCAACTTATCCTAACTAAGATGACAATACTAACAATATGTTCTTTCAATGACCTTAGGTGATGAAAGAGAATATCTCAGCTCGGATTCAGTTGAAGGAACTGATACTATTGAAAATCAGGGACTGGATGGCCTTACTCCGGAATTTCTAAACACATTGAGATCCTCCGGACTTCCAAATCATAGAATCAGATTAAAGGCAGGTACTCCAATAATGTTGTTGAGAAATCTCGATCAATCTAAGGGACTTTGCAATGGCACTAGATTGGTTGTGACAAGACTAGCGAATCATGTTACTGAAGCAAAAATCATGTCTGGAAAAAATACTGGGAATCTGATTTACATTCCTCGCATGTCTATGTCTCCATCCGAGTCACCTTGGCCTTTCAAACTCATGAGAAGACAATTCCCTATAATTGTTTCATATGCTATGACTATTAACAAATCTCAAGGTCAATCGCTAGCAAGTGTTGGGTTATATTTACCTAAACCTGTATTTAGTCATGGTCAGCTGTACGTTGCATTTTCTAGAGTTCAAAGCAAACAAGGATTAAAAATCTTAATACATGACAAAGAGAGAACATCATTGAAAAGCACTACAAATGTTGTCTTCAAGGAGGTGTTCCAAAACATTTAACAAGTCGGTTTGCCGCTTTTTACCCATCAATAAATGTCAATTGATAGTAATGTCATGTTCATGTAAAGTCATTGATTACTATATGCTTCATTTTCCCAGTTCACTGCTGGATCTAAATTCTATTGGAGTATTTGAACAAACAAAGCTTCTCTAATTTTGGAGGTATTTTGATATTTTCCATCTTTGAATATGCATGTTTTCAGCTATAAATTGTTGAAATGATAGAATGGTAAAGCAACTCAGTTTTTCATGTATGTTTTTAAACAGGCCAGGATCATGATGACTTTCAAGGGGAAATTTGACAACTCATTCCACAAGTGGGAGCAGAATTTAAAGACATCTATATATTTTGCAGCATATATACTTAAAAAATGAGCATAATGTGTAGTTTGAAATTCATGAAAATATTTAGCAAACTCATCTACACTTTAGAAGTCATACTCTTTAATGAGATATAAGGTTTTGTATCTATTGAAATTTAACATAATCTTGAATATATATCTATCTTTTGGAGTTGGAATTTCATTTTTTTTTTCATGTCAACCTTTGACAAAGCTGCTAATAATCATACATTGGTTTAGTTGCTGCTTTAAACAATGACAATGCTGCCTTTCAGCTATGTTATTTGGTAATGTTTGGTATTGACATTTGTTGTGCACCCCTTTTTTTGTTTACCCATAAATGATTTGGAGTGTCTCCATTCATCTAAAGTATTTATAAATTCAAGGCAAGCCAGAGTTCTAACAGTAGAGAGGATGGTTGGTGAAAGTCCAGTAAGTTTGCTTTTTCTGTCTAATAAAAGTTTGTTTACAAGGCCTCTAAATATTTAGAAATATATAAAGTAACTGGAAATAGACACAAAGTAGATGAATGCAAAAAATAATTATGGATGAATCTGAATCTGAATTGAGGCTGCAATAAAAATTCTTCAACGATTCATGATTATAGTATGACCTAGCTGTTATTCAAACTATTATCTTGACAATTGATATAATTATTACACAAATAGATAATTTTTCTCCCTTTTATCTTTTGAACATGCATAAAAACAGATATGACCCGTGCGAATGCACGAATACTGTACTAGTTGTATAGATAACCCTAACCCATGCAATAGTCGAAACATAAAATTGAGAAAAACAACGCGGGAAACATTCGGACAAAAGTAACCCTACAGTATTGCAAATACGACAAGGTTTGGCTGCGTTTACGTTCAGCCCTCATCCCTTTACACGTGTTACGCTGCTGTACCGCCGTCTTCTGCGTTTTGCCTCTCTCCTTGCTCTTACTCATCGACTATTGCCACTCCATTTTGTCTTCTCCGTTCTTTGATCCCATTATCAAGTAAGTTTATGCCTCTTGATTTTTATTGCTTTATAATTATAATGTTCGTCTTCTCCGTGTTTGTTAGAGGGATTTTTGCCTCTGTTCTCGAATTGTCACTCAAATTGTTTGCTCCAGAATGAATTCCCAAATATTCTGCTACAAACAAACCATGAGCTGTAATGTAAGGACAGATAAGAAATTTTTGAAATCTTATTGTGAAAATCTTTGGTTGATATAAAGATGAGAATTGCTACAGAATATGTGAACTTCCTGTAAAATAAATTGCTGACTAGGGTATAGTTGGGAATCTGAAGCACGGGTGGGTAAGCATAAAATGGTGAAGTACCCGTACTTGGTTCATAAATCATGATGCTAATCCATACAGTCCTTTTATTTGCACCATTTCAGTAGCCATAAATCATTGCTAAGGTCGTTTAAGTGCTACATACAGTTGTGCATATTTTTATTGCTCAGCACCTCTGTTTTGCACATTTTTATTGTTCAGCGCCTCTATTCTATTTTGCACAATTTTTTATTGTATTTTTAAATTTTTTAAGATGTTTTCACAACAATCTAGTAATAATACTGGGTCTACAAGTGACATAAGCGATTTTTGTAGTCATGCTTAGGTCTTGTGTTGTTGAACAAATATAGTTTCTTATTGTGATGTTTTGTTGTGATTTGAACAATTTAAGCTCCATGTTATATGATACACATAAATTTTCTTACCTTTTATACAATTTTGTCATGTTTGATCATATAATATTTCAATTTCTTTAAATATATATATTATAATTTATTTATTTTTTAAATATATTGACGTACCCGTACCGGGTATCATACATGTACCTGTGCAACGTAGGTTGGGATTGACCTTGATATACTAGTAATAGAATATTGAATGCCTTCTTGTACTATGCATTTTTCATTTCTTAGGCCAGTATTTTAACTTTTTAATGCTATAGCTCGTGCATCTGTCAGGCCTTTGAATTTGATTTGGTCCTAATATGCAACAATGTTATGAAGTCACATGATTCTGTATTTGTCTATCGCTTTCTGATTGTTGAATTAGATGTTATAAGTAAGTGCTTGAGAAAATTCTGCAGAATGTGAAAATATTTGCTGCTGCATGGTAATTTGAATCTGTTTTAACATGTTCATGGGTGATTATTAGATGCATGATTGATTTCCTAGGGGTTAAGCGAGAAATAGGTGCTAGTTTATGGTATAGAAGGGTGATTTCGGGGGTGCCATAGCCCATACGGCACAAGGAATAGCCTCCCTCACATGATTATTAGAAATTTTTGGTAAACAGAACACAGGTAATAGTAGATTATTGGGGTAGTTAAGGATATGGTAGAGTGCTTAAGTGTTGGGTTGAAGTGTTAGTGTATAAGTTTGCTTTATTTGCCAGGTCCTAATCCTCTAAACCTATCTCCTTGGGTCTGAACTGTTATTTCTGCAAAATTATGCAGAAAAAGGATATAAACATGTTGGTTATCAGCCGTAGGAGTTACAAGACCAATGAGAAATGAAGTACAGGGATGCCATCATGTAGTTGTATTGGAATTGCGATATACAACTACTTAAAACCAAGACTTGTAGCTATTTGATACCAAACTGGTAAATCTAAATTAGAATGGGTTAGTGGCTGTTCTATAAAGTATAAATGTTGAATGGAAGATGTGTATAAAGTTTCATGGGTAAAATTAGAAACAATGCTAAAAATGACTTACTAGGACTCATGTACCCAAAACTAGTAAAAATGACCACCTTTAGATTCATATAATTTCCAAACGAAAATATATTTTGATGTGGGGTTTTCTCCGACAGATTTCATTTGCCAAACTCTAGTTGCACACCAAAAATAAGATCTATTAGACCACCTGAACTCAAAATGGATCCCTAGAACCAAATTTGTTACTTTAAGGCTTAAATAAGTGTCTTACCAGCTGAAATATCAAATTGGATATGGAAACCCCTCAAAACCTTCACCAATAGGTGAAAATAGATTTGAATGCAAGAGGAGAACCCATCCTAAGCACCATAACTCAAACTTGCCTCGTGAATTCCAAAATCAAGCTAGTTTAAGCCTAACAAGCAATTTTGTGGCATAACTCCCAAACTAAACAGGATATTGGAGTCAAACCTTTTCTCACAATTTTGTATGACCAAATTGAGGTTAAATACCAAAAATCAAGTCAAATGGTGCAGTATAACTCATATTAGCCCCAAAAGTGTGAAATACAAAAGAATGGCCTAGAACCAAAATGTCGGGAAAAAGTATAGTTTGGAATTGAGTCTGAATCTGGAATTTGGCACATAATATATCTATGGTATAAGAATACTCCATGTCAAAGGATAAGTCAAATAGACTTTAGGAACTCAATTTGGTCTATAAGTGCTTAAGAACAAGCTAAGAGGTTTCAAGAGGGAGTATGAATGATATTGTCACTTCTGCAATGTGTTGAGCTTAGACCTTTTGCATACAACTTTTATATCCCAAAATAGGATTGCACACCAATATTCAGGTTAAGTGGATAAGTGCAACTACTTTTAAACTCGTAGAACCAAACAAGGGACTTATAAGGCTTTAAGGAGGACCTATAAGGACCACTGCACAAGAACATAATTATTAGCTAAGGTAACAAAGTAAGGGGTAAGGTACGGGTGAGTCTACTGATGGAGATTAAATTAAATGGTCAATTAGGAACATAAAGTACAGAGTCCAAGGATAGTGTGGGTAGGAGAATAGTTTGGCCAATGCCTTGGACTTTAGCTTTAATAGAACACAAAACAGAATTGGGGAAAATATCAAGTAGAAATGGTATTAATACTGGAACAGGGGAAGGAATTCCCTAATACAGGCAATGTAACAGTGAATGAAACAATGGATGGAGAGACTCTCTCCTTGGAGGAAATGGATAAAAACTGCAAAAGAAAATGATACTCCCAAGATGGGAATACCCCCTACCGAGAGAGAGAACAACTCCCATTACTCAGTCCCACGATCCACTCCAAAACCAGCCTGCCCCTCTCCCTTCGTGAATTCCTTTTTATGCATATTCTCCTCCCTCTCTCCAGTAATTCCCTCAATCCCCTTCTCCAATCTTGGGCTGCCACCTGTACGGTTAGCTATTCCCGCTCTCAAGTCATAACTTCCCTCATTCTCCTTCATTCTATAATTTTCTCTCCTCACATTAATAATGGGCCTATCATTAATAGTGGGCCTAACAATACTCCTTCAACAAGTTTCACCTTGTCCTCAAGGTGAAGGCCCGGAAGACAACCCATGAAGGAACTTCCTTCCCCCGGGATCCCACTGTTTGAAATACAAGTACCATTTGTTGCCTGAATCACAACAATAATCTCCACCGGGATCCCATTGTTTGGAGTGTGTTGGCCGGATGACACTTGTGGTTGAAAACTCAATTTTCCTTGCAACAGGGAGTAACATTTCATGCCACCATCTCAGAATGTTGAATCCCCCTGGGTCCTATAGTTGGAAGGGTAAGGAACCTATCATATTTCCACTCCTAGAGTACCCCTTCTGATGATTCCTAGTCATCCCTTGCTGAATTTGAAGTTGTGAACTGGCCGGTAGCTCATGTGACAGTGTGGCCCAACATCCAGTAAATGATGAGGGTCTTATGCCTCTTTGAGCTAATTCCTCCCCTATCACTAGTCCCATTTTACAACCTTGAAAGGCCCATTTCTCCTTTCCATCATATTGGGCCTGGTCCATTTTAAAAGATGGGGAAAGAAAATATTCTTTGCAATGTCCCGGAGCTTTATTGTCAATAAGAGTTTTTTTGAGATAGGTTGTGACCCAGATATCACGAGGCCCATTTCCATTTCTTCATGAAACTTCTCCTCGTCATCAGTTAATTCGGCCCATTCTTTAGTTTTCAGCGCAAGCTCACCATGTTGCTTCAAGCATTACCTTGCCTCCTCTTTAGCATAGTCAAGATCAGAATTAATAATAGACATATGGGCCTGGCCCATTAGGTCAGAAATATGACCCACTCTCTTGATCAGACCTTCATAGGAAACCCAAACCTCCGCCACGCTTCTCCTTCGGCCTGAATGTTTGCTCCCTACCGCGAAACACCAAAATAAGGTTGCAGGTGAGCAACCGCTCCGCCACAAAGCCTGCTCATCAGATCCGCCGCTTGCGACGACGATTACGACTGACTTTGGTTGTCGCTGCCGCCAAGCCTCCACACTTCCCCAAGTTATGATCCCCTCCCGGATTTGGGAAGCAATATGTTCGCCTCCCATTTATGTGGCCGAAGTAGTCGTTTTCAGTGTTATTGACGTCATCCACTTGCTCGTTGTTGGTGCCCCCTCTGTGTGCAAGCCTGAGTCTGGCGGTTCCGGTGGCGGGGGTGGTGCCGGGACTGCAACACTATCCGGTGGCTCCCGCTCGGCTGGAATATTGAAGCTCCATGGCTCTATCACTGTTGCAAGCCTTTTCCTCTCCCTCACTGACCTCAAATCGATGGATTCTGGCAGCAGTAGTGCGTGGAACGACTTGCGCGAAACCCAAACCTGCGTGGCTGCCGGAATCGCTCTTCCCCTTTGCTTTTCTATCACGCCTTCCATGTGGATCTTCTCCTCTATCTCGTCTGTTCCTTTTTCTTCCTCGTGATTCTTTGTCATTGCTTCATCCCGTTTCTTCTCCAAAATTTCAAGTTCACCCAAATCACTCTGGATCTGAGTCGTCAGCCCCTTTTCTTCCTTTTGCTTTTCTTGCTCATGGTATTCTCTCTTCAAACTTGCAATCTCTTCTCTCAATTTCTGCATATTCATTTCCAGCACCGTTTCCATTTTTCTTTTAAAAGATTCGACCCTTTCTTCAAATTTTGGAATCGGTTTTCTCGGACAGCTCCTTACTCTAAGCTCTTCCAATCTTTTCATCCATGGATCCATTCGAATAGATACCAAATGCTCCAAGGATCGGAGCTTTGATACCAAATAATAGAACACAAACAGAATTGGGGAAAATATCAAGTAGAAATGGTATTAACACTAGAACAGGGAAGGAATTCCCTAACACAGGCAATGTAACAGTGAATGAAACGATGGATGGAGAGACTCTCTCCTTGGAGGAAATGGATAAAAACTGCAAAAGAAAATGATACTCCCAAGATGGGAATACCCCCTACTGAGAGAGAGAACAACTCCCACCACTCAGCCCCACGATCCACTCCAAAACCAGTCTGCCCCTCTCCCTCCGTGAATTCCTTTTTATGCATATTCTCCTCCCTCTCTCCACTAATTCCCTCAATCCCCTTCTCCAATCTTGGGCTGCCACCTGTACAGTTAGTTATTCCCACTCTCAAGTCATAACTTCCCTCATTCTCCTCCATTGTAGAATATTCTCCTCTCACATTAATAATGGGCCTATCATTAATAGTGGGCCTAACAAGCTTGTGATCTATTGGCTAAAGTAATAGTAATACTAGGGAGTTATGTAAGTGAGATGGGAGAAAAGTTATTTATTACCAGACATATGATCAGAGGCACCTGAGTCAAGAGTCCAAGGCCTAAGTGAAGAAAACTGTGAAACAAAAGCAACAGGTTTATCGGTCTGAACAATAGAGGCAACACGTGTAATGGAGGAGGCCATGTTTCGTCAAGAGGAAAGAGAAAACGTTCCCGAAAAGGAGAGAGGAAGGGCTGTTTGCTCTAGAAGTTGGATGACCGATGGGTGAAACGCAAAATCGATGGCAGACCCAGGACCGGGCTGGGCCAGCGATGCTGGTGCTGAAATCTTCTGCAGGAATCTTGCTAAAAATAATTTCCGGTGGCGGTAGACGACAGTTGGTGACGGGTCAATGATGGTTGTGCTCGCCAGAGGTTTCTGAAGGCTTCTGTGGCGGTGGGTCTTGCCGGAAATGAGCAGCTGTAATGCTCATCTGTTGCAGTGAAAGACGGCACTGAGAGGAAGATGAACGACACTGGAAGAGAAGCACAGTGAGGAACGAACCCTAGGATTGTATGACTATTGATACCATATAGAATTTGTGATTTTTGTGTGTCTAAATTAGACCACACTGTCCTCTATTTATAATAACATTTACTATAATTACAATAAATGCTAATTGATATGTTATGCTAATTCTAATCCTAAATAGCATCAATCTATGATTCTGTACGGCTAAGGATTGATCCTAATCCTAATCCTAATACAATAAATACACGATTTGATTCTAACAAAAACAAATCAAATTTCTGTATTACACTTATTTAAATGACAAAACTGCAACTTCTTTTATCTCAGAATGCTGTTAAAAAAACCCTTCCTAAATCTCTCTCTACGCTGTTTCTCTCTAGTCTTTATTGATCAGTCTTAGCGAAGGCCAGCAAAAATCTTGTTCACCTTGATTCATTCAAGGTTGAACTTTGAAGTTTCACTTTATTATAAAATTATTTTTTGCTGCTTTGATTGTGTGTTTGTTTCTTTATAACTTTGTGTTTCTTTTGAGTTGATTAATCTCTTTTATTCACAACTCCCCAGGTTTTCATCTCCGTACAAGTAAAACTGTGAATCTGATCAATTTGGTCGAGTTCAAAGTTGAAAGAAAAGAGATGGCTGGGCAATCGGATCATGAGCTCTCACTGTTTTCAGCAGAGGAGGTATGACATTGCCATATAGGATAGGACAATGAGAAAATTTGGAATTTTTCTCTGCTCTTCACACTTGAAATTGTTTCAAAATTATTAATATATTATTATTAATACATTAATTAGGGTTTTGTCTTGTTTGTGACTTAGCTTGAGTTCATAGCTGAGGATGAGATCATGGACATCGTACCTAATCTCAAAATGGATCCTCTCTGTCTCATCTCCGTAAGCAATAGCTCAAACACCTCAACACTAGTTCTCTTATATATATATATATATATATATATATATATATATATATATATCAAACACCTCAACACTAGTTCTTTTATATATATATATATATATATGCATTATATTATTTTATTTTTATTTTTATTTTTCATAATAACAATGGCAGGGAGATTTTGGACCATTTACGCCACAGATTGTTACTCAAGTACCGCTGTGGTTGGCTATTGCTCTCAAGAAGAGAGGCAAGTGCTCCATCTGCCCTCCCCAATGGATGACTGTCGGTGAGCTTCCTTTCATTCTTATTTTTACCCCCAAAAAGGTTTTAAATTGCGGCCCTATGTTGTGATCCTTGGTATTGCGGAAAATTGTGAGCGGCCGCAATTGTGGTTGCAGACTGCAATTTAAAAACTTTAAAAACTTCCCCTTTCTACCAATGGCAAAATTTTAGTTGGTGGACACACCTATTACCATAATTGAGTTATGATATGAGAACAAAGGAGAGAGAAAGAGGAAAGAAATTTGAAGAATGTGTTTATGAATTACTCCCTCCGGCCTTAATTATAAGCAAAAAGGTACATGTATTTGGTCCAAATTGGACCAAATACATGTACCTTTTTGCTTATAATTAAGGCCGGAGGGAGTACATTTTTGTTTCAACAGCCCTATGATATATATATATATGTGTGTGTGTGTGTGTGTGTGTTCTAATTTGTCAGTGCCCATCAACTGCAAGCTTGTGTTAAATTCTAATTTGGGTTTAGGTATTCCACTATTTGTTGTTGTGTTGTTTTCGACTATTTGTTTTTATATTGCCTGTCTTTGCATATAATGATTAATCAGCTGGTAATTTTTATTTTTTTTTTATTTTATTTTTTAAATTTTTCCTGTCCTTTGGGTGGGCTATATACATGTGGACAACAGTGCTGCTTTGGCTTTGATCTTTTGCTAGTTTAAAATTTGTCGGTAAAAGTAACAGGAAGTAAGTAAATACTTAATATTACTCGACACATTTGTTTGTGACTAGAAAAGTTGAGTCAAGTTTTGGAGGCAGAGCGAGACTCTCAGGAGATGTCGGAGCAATTGCCTTTTCATTATGTAGAAATCTCGAGACTTCTTTTTGACCAGTAAGTTTAGAGAATAATATCTTGTTCTGTTTGATACTATTATCTTACTACAGTGACTAATATCCTTTTTGAATATTAGTGCACGTGACAACATTCCTGATGCATACATGGTGAGTTTGAAGAAATTTCACTTTGCAGAAATATGCACCAGGCTTTTCTTCTGACGCTTTGACTTATTTCTCTTATACAGGTGAGGTCTCTAATTGAGGACATCCGAGATGTAAGGTTTCATAAAGTTGAAACTGACTTGGAAGCATTCAATGGTCGTACAATAGCTGTGAAGGTAATTTCTCTAAGTTTTTTGGGGGCATTTATTTGTAGAAGTCTAGAATGCAGCTTTCATTGTAAAGTGCATTTTTTTCATAAGGATTTTATTTTGATCTACTGACAGAATTTTGCACTATCGTTGTACCATATGTTTTGTATTTCAGTAGCACTTAGAATTTTATACTAACAATAGGTCATATTTGAATTTTCCTTCAAAACATATTTCAAGTTAAACTTGATTCTGGTCCATATTGGAAGGTAGGGTTAGGGTTCTTCAAGCCTATATGGTCATTCTATGTCTAATGTAACTGACCAACAAATTATTTTGTCTGGTCTCTTATTTGTGCTCCTGCTACTAGAGTATTTCAAGAAAGTGTCCTTGTAATTGAATTTGAGAAAAGAAAAACTGCAAGATGAAGAAAGGTGTGAACATAAATTTCTTGTTGGCAAAGCACAAGAATCAAAATCCTTTGCATCCAGGATAAATTTTAGATTTTGAATCTCAGCTTTATGCTCCACATCCGATCCTTTCCATATTAGGACATTTTAAACTGAATGCAAGCCACCAGACAAGACAATCCCCACCCGCAATAAAAAGTGCCACTATGTGATAGAGTTGATGCCAAATTTCACCTTCAACTTAGAGAAGCTTATAATTATCTCCACAATCATAAAATTTATGTTTCAAATAAAGAGGAGAGAGATTGGGATGTTGGTTTTCTTACACTATTTTTAATACTTGCATTGTGAATTGGATGCGTCCACTGTTGTTAAATGTTAAATTCTTTTGCAGCTTTTAGTGTGTTTTGGTGTGTGAGGGAGAGAAAATCTGGCTGGGGAACACAGGCTGTTGGTCTCATTACAATTTACATGTCTGTTCATTTCTCTGCTGACAATTTAAACCATAATTCTTGGTATATTGCAGATCAAAAATTTATCAGCAATGGAAGTGAATATTGTTCGCCCATTTATTGGAAGAGCTTTACAGGCATTTTACAAGCATGATAGCCCAGAGTTGATCCCAGACCCAGAAAGAGTTTCTGATAGACGACCGCAAGTTGCCCACAATGCCCCGAGAGTATGTTTGTTTGATTTTAGAAATGCTTTCCGTATTCTGAAAACAAAAAATAAAAAATCTATACATTTACTTATTCATTACGTACTTTTTGTTTTTGAAATATGAATGTACAGTTCAATGTAAACAGGTTTTGCAAATACATTTAGTCATACTTCACCATCTTTCCATGTCGTAATGTTATTTTTTTAAATATTGTGTTTTTTGGAGACGATGGTGAAATATGATTGGATGTCTATTTAAAACTTGTTTACATTGTAAGTGTTTAGTTATTAAACTCCTTGTTTATTCTTGTGATGACATGGCAATTTCTACAAAGCTATAGATACATTTTTACTGGCGTATTCATTTTTTATATTGTTGTTGAAAATTCAATATAACTAGTTTGTAAATGATGATAGACAAAAATGTTTTGGTCTGTCATGTATGCATTATATTTTTCAAAAGTGAATGGTTTTCATGCAACTGGTATTTGCTTATGCAGAGGCAACTACGGAGATAATCCTGTATACTTGCTTGGTAACATCACTTAAGGATTCCTGGCTTCAAAGGTACATCTTTCCCGAGAAGACTTCACAGATATCTTTGCTGCTGAGTTCATTGTAGAAAGGTAGCTTGAGTCAGTTAGTTGAATCTTCAGAAAGCGATGTTCTCTCAAAATTTTCTCATAATTGTTTGTTAAGAGTTAGAAAAAGAAAATGCACTTCATTGGGATTAACATAGTTACACCCTTTTTATTCTTATCTAGTTAATTCTATTGGTAGTTTTAAGTATTCGATGTCAACCTTGTGCTTGATACAGGTAATCCATATAGAGTTACCTTGATTCTGATTCAAAATTAAAATGGTTGAGGTGGAAATATGGTTGACTGTTTGTTGTGGACTTTTAAAGTATCAGGCATAATTTTGAGGTGGCACTTTAAGTTATATGGAAATGATACCTAACAGGTGATTAAGTTATATGCTACAACGAGAAAACAAAGTAGGATTAGTTATGTTCAGTTGTATTTGATCACATGTCCTTAGATTGGAATGCCCTGTGATGAATTCTATTGTTAATAAATAGGTCACGAATTCTGTTTCTTTCTTAAAAGTTTCAAACCCTATAATTACTAAGTGCATATTAGTTAATGGTTTGAATGAGAGTTCATGGTGAAGTTAAAGATGTGTTGTGAGCTATTTTAGCTGTTGAGCTCTGACTCTGCAGTCTTTGATCATTGTGTATTACTACATATTTACATTGTTAGCAACAAAAAGTTTTGATTCTATAGCCTTCAGGCCAGCTATCTATTCTATCTATCTATCTATCTATCTCTTAAATCAGAATTGCTTCGAGTCTTTTTCGCACCAACTCCTTTTCTCATCACTTATCCAGTGAACTGATTCCTTGCTTCCTCGTCACTACTGGTATTTGACCCAATATTTTGTATAGTTTAACAACTATTTTGAAGTTAAAGCTTACAGTTTAAAAATAAAGGCAAAACTGTGTTAGTTTTCATATTTTTGTAACTTCAAAATTATTTTTATGTTAAGAATTATATATTCAATTCAATATAATTATTGTATCATCTCATGTTTTGAATAGTATCCACTATTTATTACTACTACTAATTTATGGATTAATATTTTATATAATTTTTAAAATAATATTTCTTAAATTCCTTTAAACCCTAAAATATTATCATTTTATTATTATTATTATTATTATTATTATTATTATTATTATTATTATTATTATTTTGTATAATTTTATTTATTTATTTATTTATTTAATGAGGACAGATTTGGGTGCTTAGGGCAACTTTAACGCTGGTGTTTTAGAGCGTTTTTTATTTTGGTGTGCGTTTCTTTTACTTGACCAACACTGGAGAAGGTTGACGTGGAAGTAGCAGAAGTTAAATTTTCGTAAACGGCATTTCTTCCACCAATGGTGTCTTAACTTTAAATATTGATTCTTTCTCTCGCATGATTAACCAAAATCAAGTTAAAAGAAGTGGGAAAAAAACAGATTCTTCCCCAAAGCGTAAAAACATAAACCGTAATGTTGCGTAAGAATCAACAATAATACAACAAACCGTAATTTGGTGAAGAAAATTTTTACTCAAGATGCACAATCAACATTCTCAGGTGCAACCCAAAAAAAATCCACAGATCTGCGTATGGTTGAGACAAGATCCGCGGATCCGAATATGGTGGCGCCAGTGACTCGCCATGTCGTGCCATTCCTCGCTCACGGATCCGGGAGAGTTTTCACCGCTTGAGATAGATCCGGGTGAGGAGGTTTGGAAGAGGCGATGAGGCCGAGGGAGATGGGAGTGAAATGGAGGGAGAGTCGTGGAGGGAGATGGGGGGAAACAGAGGGAGATGAGGCGAGGGAGATGAGGCGGGTAGAATCGATGAAGGCAGCGAGATGAGGGCCGAGGTTGCTTACACGAAACAGAGGGAGATGAGGGAGATCTGGGAGATGAGGCGAGGGAGGGTTTGAGAAGGGGGCGATGAGGCCGAGGGAGATGGGAGTGAAATGGGAGGGAGAGTCGTCGAGGGAGATGGGGGGAAACAGAGGGAGACGAAGGAGTGACCAAAAGGAACGGAAGGGGAAGAACCTGGAAAAGGGAACGCAGGGAAGTGGAGGAGGAGACGGCGAAGTGAGCGTTTCTGGAACGAGGGAGACCAAAAGGAACGAAGGAGGAGAGAAACAGATGGAAGTGAACGTTTCTGGAAGCTTCAATGTGTCAAAATGGGAAAATAGTGCCGTTGACTCAAAATAGTGCCGTTCAACACTGCTAAAAAAAGTTCCGTTGGGGATAAAATTGAGCCGTTTGTGCAAAGCAACGGCCATAATTTGGTCTAATATATAAATATGTAGGGTTATTCACTTCATTTTGCACCCACTTTATCATCTTTCACTTCTATTTTTTTTGTTGTTATAAGTCTCAATCTTGTTTATTTTTTGTCAAATGGATCCCAATCATCTTCAATATATGACTTACATGAATTTTTTGCAAAACCAACCCCCTTCTGGCGACAATTTTCAAAATCCCCAATATCGAGCCTATATGAACTACTTGCAAAATCAACCCCCTACCGGCGACAATTCTCAAAATCCCCAATATCGAGCCTATATGAACTACTTGAAAAATCAACCCCCTACCGGTGACAATTCTCAAAATCCCCACTGGTTTATGTATCCACCACAATAACCGTCCAATCCCACCATGTGGTTTAGGCCTCCAATGGGTACCAGCAGCAACATGGAGTCTCCTAACAATGAACCAGAATCACCAATCGGATCCATCTCCGAGTCTCAAGTCCCACAGTTCTCCACTCAACTGGAAAACATTACGCTCAATGAAGAAGAAGAGGGTACTACTAAGAAGAACAAACGTATCAGGTTCGAATCACCAGAAGACGAGTTGCTTATTCGCACATGGCTCAACATTTCAAAAGATCCAATCGTGGGAGTTGACCAAAAGCGTATAGTTTTTGGGCAAGAATAAGAGATAACTATAACAACTATCGCGGGCGCTTATAGAGAGGAGGCGGTGCCCGAAATCTCGATGGCATAAGATGAATGCTTCAAGACAAAAGTTTTGCGGGTGCTACAAAATAGTCATAGAGACAACACAAGCGGTAAATCAGAGAATGATGTCATGGCGGAGGCGTTTAAGCTTTATTCTCAAATAGCAAAGGAGCGTTTCAAATTTGAGCATGCATGGAGGTTATTGAGAAGTGAGCCTAAATGGAAGGGAGAATCAATGAACAACTCTTCAAAGAGATCAAAGACAGGTGATCGGACGTACTCATCATCATCGAATCCAGAAACGCCAATTAGTTGTGAAGAATATGACTCATCAATCCCAACAGATCGCCCAATTGTACAAAAGGCAGCAAAAAAGAAGAGCAAGGAAATAGCAACACCGGCAATGTAACACCTGAGGAAGAGATCGACATCGTATTAGGACGACGTATCGAGACCTCGACCAAGACCTTGTGTCGAGATCCAGTGACTAGATCGTTTGCCGAGATCTTTTGTCGAGCTGATGAGACCACGTGCACTAGTCACGAACCGAGGAGGTCGCGTGTCGAGTTGATGAAGTCGCTGCATCGAAATGATGAGACGCAAGTCGGCCGAGGAGACCGCGTTCACGAACTCGTGTTAGAACCTTGCACGCTTGCACGAGCACTCTTGTCGACATCGTGTCGAGATGACACCTCGTATTCTTTCGAGCGTTATTGACGTTATTATTATATTGTTTGTAATTATTACATTGTCGACTGCCGTTGGCCAAAGCAGTAGAGGGTAATTATGAGAGGAACGAGTTAACGGGTAGATGATTGATGGGATTGGCATCTTACACCGGAGTTACGTTTATACCCCTTTCTCGCCACCGTATACCACGCACCGCTTCCTCACACTCATTCTTTCTTTTCTTCTTTCTTCTTCCTTCCTTCGCTCTGTGTTTCGTTGTTTTCTTCAAAAATCTCCATCGATTTAAACCGTGAGTTCCATCGAGATTTTGCACAAGCTTTCTTCATCAATTTTGTTCATCATCAACTTCTCGACCCATATCTCGTCTGATCGACCATCACCGTTGAGGTATGAAGAACAGATTTTCTTTCATCTGTGCTACTGTTTAGCGCTAATCCTTCTTCCATTTTTAACCAGTTTTATGCTTCCAAATCATGTCAACTTGATGGGTTCTCTTCTTCACGATATTACCTATCTTTTTAACCGATTAATTGGGCTTGTAAAACAAATTTCTTTCTCTGTTTTTCTGCAATCGGCAATGCCCAGAAACCTCCATTTTTGGTTCATTTCGATTTCTGGTTTTTCGTTTGTTGCTTCTGGTTATTGTTGTTGTCGATCTATCTGTTGAAGCATCAGATAACTTTTCATGAAATTTTGATCGAAATCCCTAACTTTGTGTTAGAGGAAAAATATATTTCAGTTCTTGAGTTTTATATTTTCCGGGTCAGGTTGAGTTTGGGGAAGAGAGAGTTAGATGTATTGGAACCTATAGATCGATCTGAGTTGTGTTTGTTTTAGGAAGTCTGTTTCCCGAGATCGAGTGATTTCCGAATCGAGGGTACGGGAAAGCGAATCCAAGGACGCGGAAGCAGCGGAATCCAGATCGAGAACTGTTCGTGTCGAGGTCGACTGAGAAGTGTACGTGTCGAGATCGAGTAAGAGAAGTCGTTGTCGAGCTCTTTGAAGACAGCTGTGTCGAGGTCGTTGTCGAGCAGCATTAACTTGGAGTTCGGTAAGGGCGCTTCACATTTATACTTGTTATAGTATGTAAGGGCGCTTCACATTAATATTTTCGTAGTATGCTAGCGTAAGGGCATTTCATATGCTACGTGGTTATGTTATTGTGTATGGATTTTCCTGATTTGTGTCGAGCTGAAATGTTGTGATATGATTGAGTTTTGCATGTATTTAATATGTGATTGAATATATGTCGTGAAGTGTGTATTGCATGTTGAATTGCGTTTCTTCATGTCGAGCTTGCTCTTTTATTTGACATGCGGTTGAATATTTTGTGTTTAACTCTTTGAATATCGTATCGCGCTAATTGTTCATCGAGTGAGCGAGCTAGGTGAGTCGTATGACGTTTTGAGCCGTGACCGGATAATCGAGGGTGCTAGGTCCTCTTTTTGTTTACGGGAGATTGACTAGACGTCGCCACGCCACGGACCTGAGTTAGCATCGCCCTAGGGAGAGCGAGATCCCAAGGTTTTACCGACTTTCCGACATACCAGACGCTGCGTGTGCATTCCGAAATTGTCGAGTCGAGAGAAAATGGATTTGTGAGTTGTGTCGAGTTTAGAGTGAGATGGTCGAGTCACGTCGGTGAATGTTATACTTTGTCGCTTGCTTATATTTTTGTGTCGAGCTTATCTTGAATTGTTGAGAAGTTGAATTCTTTCCCGCGTGGTGCCATCAATCCATGACTGCTACCCAGGCGATGTCGAGGGCGCAGGAACTCGGCGATAGATGATGCCGAGGAGGATCTCGACGAGGACCCGAGTGACGACCTCTATCCGTCGTGATTGTTTATTTGTTGGATGTTTGTTTTTCCGAGGACTGCACTGCTTTCTTTTGTGTTCGAGGTCGTGACCCGATTTAGGCGATGTTGTGTTGTTGCTCTGAGGTAGGCGGTGGTCTTACTTTTGGAGCAAACCCTGCGTGGGAGTCTGGAAGTACCCCCAGGGTATGATTACTCTTTGAAGTCGCTGCATCTTAGGTGTATTTTCTTTGCATATTTGCTACTTTGTATTTTGTATACATTATTATTCCGAGTGATATATTTATTTGTGTATGTTATGCATGTATGTTTTATTAGAATTTAAGTCTTGTGTCTTAGTTGCACCATGTTTCAAAAGTAATTACTCCGATGTGCACGAGTTGGTTTTATAAAAAAATATATCGTATTTTTAAAAGGCACAAGAGTTTTGTTTTTAAAACACATCTCATATAGGTTTATGTTGAGCTTGGTGTGTTGAGCTCAGAACTCGAGCTCGGTATATCGAGCTCGGTAGCGGTCCTGAAGCGGTCGTTCTGACTTTGGTATCGAGCGATTCGGTTCTGGCCAGAAAGTGCATAGGAGATTTGACCGTCACTATGTCGGGTTATGTGTGTTGGGTACCTAGTTGTATTGTGATGATTCTTTGTTTGATTAAGTGAAGCACTTATTGCTTGAGAAATTGTTTGAATCAAGTTTCTTGATTGAAGCGGTGTGTTTTAACACATCCTTGTTGTGAGATTCTCGACGTGGTTTTGAACTTTGTGGAATCTAATGCCACCGTAGGAATACGACATCCGCAACCGAGAACGCCGACATGGAACGAGCTATTCAAGCTATGGCCGAGATGGCGGCAGCCATGGCTCAACAATCACCGCCAGAACTCAACAGCTAACGCGATGGCTCAACAGACGGCGTTAACTCAGCCAGAACTTGCGGAACAAAGAACGAGCGAACGAAATGTCAAGCGAGAGGATTGGCCGACTTCAGAAGCATGATCCACCGGTTCTACGGTGAGCCAAATCCGGATAAAGTCGATCTTTGGATGCAAGAGATCGAGAAGATCTTTGAGGCACTCCATTGCCCTGACAACGTGAAGGTCGACTATGCCACCTACTTACCGCTAGGAGACGCAGAGTATTCGTGGAGAGGAGCGAAGCAACGCTTATAGCGTAACATCGCGAGATGACACAGGAGCTTTTTCGTGAAAGGTTCTTGGACAAATACTTCCTGATCTTTGCACGAGCCGAGAAGGAGCAGAATTTCTTCAATGCAGAAGGCAACTCGACAAGTGTCCGAGTATGCGCCAAGTTCGAATCGTTGGCGAGGTATTTCATCCATTTCGCGGACCGAAGTTGACCAGAGATGGTTGAGTGAGAGATTCCAACGGATCGAGATTCGACATTCGTAAGTCGATGAGTGTCGTTGAGGATCGAAATCTCCAAGAGTGATTGATCGATGTGTCGAGGTAGAAGGAGTGAGGAGCCACAAGAGGAAGACTGCTGGCGGACCGGTGAGACCCCGAGTGCGGGCGTAGATTTGCACGTAGCGGAAACCACCGCAGAAGAGGCCTTACGACCGACCTCGTGGAACGACAACAGGGGGACAAGATCGTCCGATGACCCAAGTACCGAGGAGTGGAGGTCGACCACTGTCGAGGTGATTTGCTACCGATGTGGAAAGCGGGACATTACGCGAGTAATCAGACTCGAAGGAGGAGGTGTGTTTCAACCGCAAGAAGCCAGGGCATTTTGCTAAGGATTGTCCTACACCTAAAGTCAACCGACTATGCTTGCGCAAAGGCCAAAGGAAAGCGTCAGTGGCTAAAGGCGAGTTTTCTGCATGAGTGGCGAGGAAGTCAACGAGCCGATGATCTTATCCAAGGTGAATGTGAGATCGAGGGTAAATCCTTATCCGTTCTTTTTGATTCGTGCAACCCATTCCTTCATTTCTTCCGATTGTGTGAACCATTTGAGCTTGATCGTGATCGCTTTACCGCTTAAATTAGTAGTTACAACCCCAAATGCTAAAACCTTAGTCACAAACACCGCATGTCTTAATTGTGTAGTGATTATTCGAGTAGAAAGTTTGTGGTCAATTTGGTTTGTTTGCCTCTTGCGGCTTAGATGTTATCCTCGGGATGGATTGGTTGTCACACCACCATGTCCTTTTGGACTGTGTGCGTAAAGCTGTAATTTTTCCGGACCTTGGAGTCTCCAATTATCTTTCGCCGAACGTATTGGAGTTTCTTTGAAAGAAGGAACTAGGGAATACATGTATCTAGCTAGTTCTAAGTTTTCCAAACAGATCGACGTGAAGAATGTTCCAGGGTGTGTGATTTTGAGGACGCGTTTTCAAGAAGGCGTGCGGGATTACCACCAAGACGAGGTCGAGTTCTCCATCGACTGATTCCAGGAACAGACCGATTTCCAAAGCGCCGCATGTGATGTCTCCTGCCGAGATGAAAGAGTCAAGTCCCGTGATCGAACACTCGAGTCGAAGCAATTCATACGACCGAGCGTGTCACCGTGGGGAGCTCCAGTGTTGTTGGTTAAGAAGAAGGATGGACGATCAAGGCTGTGCGTGGACTATCGCGAGCTCAACAAGGTTACTGTGAAGAACCGTTATCCGTTGCCACGTATTGACGACTTGATGGACCAACTTCGTGGAGCGGCGATCTTTTCCAAGATAGACTTGAAGTCGGGCTACCATCAGATTCGCGTGAAGGAGGAAGATGTCGCCAAAACAAATTTTCAGACTAGATACTTCACTACGAGTACTTTGTGATGCCGCTTGGAGTGACGAATGCGCCACCGTGTTTATGGACTACATGAACAGGATTTTCCATTCGCTTTTGGATCGATTCGTTGTAGTGTTCATCGACGACATATTGATTTACTCGAGGAACCGAGAAGAGCACGCAGAACACCTATGTCGAGTACTACGGATATTACGAGATAAGCAACTCTATGCCAATCTGTCGAAGTGTGAATTTTGGCTTCAAGAGGTGAATTTTCTTGGTCACGTGATTTCCGCAGAAGCGGATAGTCGTGGATCCAACTAAGATTGAGGCGGTGATAGCATGGGAACAAACCTAAGACTGCCACGAGATCGGGAGTTTTGTCGCTTAGCGTGCTACTACCGAAGATTCATTGAAGGTTTCTCGAAGATTGTCGCGCTTCTTACACGATCGACGAGGAAGGATCAACCTTTGCTTGGGCCGAGGAGTGTGAAGCCGATTTTCAACGATCAAGGAGCTTTTGACGGCGGCGCTTTGTCTTGATTTTGCCTCAACCCGAAGAGCCTTTCGAGGTGTATTGTGATGCGTCACACCAGGGATTGGGATGCGTCTTGATGCAACATCTAAGGTGGTCGATATGCTTCAAGACGACTTAAGATTCACGAGGAACTACCCTACTCACGACTTGGAGCTAGCGGCCAGAGTTTTTCTGGCCGAAGATATGGAGGCACTACCTTTATGGGAGCACTCTTCTGCTTTCGGCCGATCACAAGAGCTTGAAGTACCGTTCGACCGTAAAGAGCTCAACATGCGCCAACGTAGATGGACAGAATTTCAAGGACTACGACTTTACGTTGGAATACCATCCCTAAGGCTAACGTAGTAGCGTATGCGCTGAGCAGAAGAGCGCTTTAACCTCGGTAATGATGATCAAAGAGTTGGAGATGCTCGAGAAGTTCCGAGATTTGAAGTCGAGTGTCGAAGTTTCACCGGAAGTGAGATTTGGTATGCTTACCATTTCTAATGATTGTTGGACGAGATCCGAGACCAAGAAGTTCATGACGAGCTCGCAAGAGAAGATTCAACGATAGCGCAAGGGAAGCGCGACAATTTCGTGCCCTGAGCGACGACATCTTGAGGTGCAATGGCCGAGTGTGCGTGCCTAACGATCCGAGCCGAGGAAGTTGATTCTCGACGAAGCGCATAAGAGCAACTTTAGTATTCATCCCGGAGTTACGAAGATGTATCAAGACTTGAAGAAGCATTTTTGGTGGTCGGGAATGAAGAAGCAAGTGGCCGAGTACGTAGGTTCATGGTTAACGTGTCGAAGCGAAGGTGGAGCACCAACGACCCGCAGGAATGCTCTGATAAATCGCTGACGCGTGCATGGAAATGGGACAAGATTTCCATGGATTTCGTTGTAGGTTTGCCGAAGACGCAAGAAGAATGATTCGATTTGGGTGATCGTCGACCGATTGACCAAATCGCCATTTCTTGCCAAAGGAGGTCGACATACAACGTGGAAAAGTCGACCGAGATCTACATCGCGGAGATAGTACGACTTCATGGAATACCTCTTCGATCGTGTCGGACCGAGATCCAAGTTCACGCCTCATTTTGGAGGGAATTGCAGGAGCGATGGGAACCGAAGCTCGAGGCTTAGCTCGGCATATCATCCACGCATCGACGGTCGATCGAGAGAACGATCCAATCGCTTGAAGATTTGTTGCGAGCTTATGCGTTAGATCACCGAGGAAGTTGGGACGACGTCTTGCCATTGGTAGAGTTCACATACAACAACGCTTCCATGCGAGTATTGGGATGGCACCTTTTGAAGCGGTATGGGCCGGAAATGTCGACGCCTCTTTGTTGGTACCAGGACGGGCGACGGAACCGTCGTAGGACCGTGATATGATCCAAACAGACTACCGAGAAGATCCGCTTGATCGAAGATCGGATGCGAACATCTCAAAGTCGACGTAAGAGTTATGCGGACCAACGACGTCGACCACTCGAGTTCGAGGAAGGAGAACATGTATTTCTTAGAGTCACCCCACTACCGAGTTGGTCGAGCGATCAAATCCAAGAAACTTACCCCTAAATTCATTGGACCTTACCGCATTCTTCGTCGTATTGGTCCAAGTGGCATATCGATTGCCTTACCCCATTCTTGTCGAACATCCACGACGCCTTCCACGCCTCACAATTGCGGAAGTATGTTTCCGACCTTCTCATGTCATCGAACCGGATGTGATTCAACCGGCGACGACCTATCTTTTGAAGCGTCACCAAAGAAGGATCGTTGATCGGAAAGCCAAACAGCTAAGTGAACAAGGAGATCCAACTTGTCAAAGTTGTGTGGGATCGTAAGATCGAGATGCGACTTGGGAGCTGGAGGAGAAGATGAAGATTCAGTACCCTGAACTTTTCTGAGGTAAGAACCTTATTTGCAATTTCGAGGACGAAATTTTTTTTAGAGGGAGAGATTGTAACACCTGAGGAAGAGATCGACATCGTATTAGGACGACGTATCGAGACCTCGACCAAGACCTTGTGTCGAGATCCCGTGACTAGATCGTTTGCCGAGATCTTTTGTCGAGCTGATGAGACCACGTGCACTAGCTGCTGAGCTGAGGAGGTCGCGTGTCGAGTTGATGAAGTCGCGTACCGAGCTGATGAGGACGCAAGTCGAACAGGAGACCGCGTTCACGAACTCGTGTTAGAACCTTGTGCGCTTGCACGAGCACTCTTGTCGACATCGTGTCGAGATGACACCTCGTATTCTTTCGAACGTTATTCGTTATTATTATATTGTTTGTAATTATTACATTGTCGGCTTGCCGCTGACCGGCAGAGTAGGGTAATTATGAGAGGAACGAGTTAACGGGTAGATGATTGATGGGATTGGCATCTTACACCGGAGTTACGTTTATACCCCTTCTCGCCACCGTATACCACGACCGCTTCCTCACACTCATTCTTTCTTTTCTTCTTTCTTCTTCCTTCCTTCTCGCTCGTGTTTCGTTGTTTTCTTCAAAAATCTCCATCGATTTAAACCGTGAGTTCCATCGAGATTTTGCACAAGCTTTCTTCATCAATTTTGTTCATCATCAACTTCTCGACCCATATCTCATCCGATCGACCATCACCGCTGAGGTATGAAGAATGCATTTTCTTTCATCTGTACTCTTGTTTAGCGCTAATCCTTCTTCCATTTTTAACCGCTTTATGCTTCCAAATCATGTCAAATTGATGGGTTTTCTTCTTCACGATATTACCTATCTTTTTAACCGATTAATTGGGCTTGTAAAACAAATTTCTTTCTCTCGCTTTTTCTGCGATCGGCAATGCCCGTAAACCTCCATTTTTGGTTCATTTCGATTTACGGTTTTTCGTTTGTTGTTTCGTTATTGTTGTTGTCGATCTATCTGAAGCATCGATAACTTTTCATGAAATTTTGATCGAAATCCCTAACTTTGTGTTAGAGGAAAAATATATTTCGCTTCTTGAGTTTTATATTTTCTGGGTCAGGTTGAGTTTGGGGAAGAGAGAGTTAGATGTATTGGAACCTATAGATCGATCCGAGTTGTGTTTGTTTTAGGAAGTCCGCTTTCCGAGATCGAGTGATTTCAATCGAGGGTACGGAAAGCGAATCCAAGGACGCGAGCGTGGAATCCAGATCGAGAATCGCTCGTGTCGAGGTCGACCGAGAAGTGTACGTGTCGAGATCGAGTAAGAGAAGTCGTTGTCGAGCTCTTTGAAGACAAATGTCGAGGTCGTTGTCGGCAAAGATTAACTTGGAGTTCGGTCAGGGCGCTTCACATTTATACTTGTTATAGTATGTAAGTGCGCTTCACATTAATATTTTCGTAGTATGCTAGCGTAAGGGCATTTCATATGCTACGTGGTTATGTTATTGTGTATGGATTTTCCGATTTGTGTCGAAATAAATGTTGTGATATGATTGAGTTTTGCATGTATTTAATATGTGATTGAATATATGTCGTGAAGCGTGTATTGCATGTTGAATTGCGTTTCTTCATGTCGAACTTGCTCTTTTATTTGACATGCGGTTGAATATTTTGTGTTTAACTCTTTGAATATCGTATCTGGCGAATTGTTCATCGAGTGACGAGCTAGGTGAGTCGTATGACGTTTTGAGCCGTGACCCGGATAATCGAGGTGCTAGGTCCCCTTTTTGTTTACGGGAGATTGACTAGACGCCGCCACGCTACGGGACCTGAGTTAGTATCTAGGGAGAGCGAGGATCCCAAGGCTTACCGACTTTCCGACATACTGACGGCGCGTGTGCATTCCGAAAATTGTCGAGTCGAGAGAAAATGGATTTGTGAGTTGTGTCGAGTTTAGAGTGAGATGGTCGAGTCACGTCGGTGAATGTTATACTTTCTTTGTTTGCTTATATTTTTGTGTCGAGCTTATCTTGAATTGTTGAGAAGTTGACCTTTCCCCGTGGTGCCATCAATCCATGACGGTTACCCAGGCGATGTCGAGGCGCAGGAACTCGACAAAGTAGATGATGCCGAGGAGGATCTCGACGAGGACCCGAGTGACGCACTCTATCCTGTCGTGATTGTTTATTTGTTGGATGTTTGTTTTTCCGAGGACTGTACTGCTTTCTTTTGTGTTCGAGGTCGTGACCCGGTTTAGGCGGTGTTGTGTTGTTGCTCTGAGGTGGTAGTGGTCTTACTTTTTGGAGCAACCCCTGCGTGGGAGTTCTGGAAGTCCCCCCGGGGTATGATTACTCTTTTGAAGTCGTCGTACCTTAGGTGTATTTTCTTTGCATATTTGCTACTCTGTATTTTGTATACATTATTATTTCGAGTGATATATATATATGTGTATGTTATGCATGTATGTTTTATTAGAATTTAAGTCTTGTGTCTTAGTTGCACCATGTTTCAAAAGTCAGTAATTACTCTGATGTGCACGAGTTGCTTTTATAAAAAAAATATATCGTATTTTTAAAAGGCACAAGAGTTTTGTTTTTAAAACACATCTCATATAGGTTTAGGTAGGGCTTGGTGTGTTGAGCTCGGTAACTCGAGCTCGGTATATCCAGCTCGGTATCGGTCCCGAAGCGGTCGTTCTGACTTTGGTATCGTGAGCAGCCGGTTCTGACCGAGCCATGCATAGGAGATTTGACCGTCACTATGTCGGGTTATGTGTGTTGGGTACCTAGTTGTATTGTGATGATTCTTTGTTTGATTAAGTGAAGCACTTATTGCTTGAGAAATTGTTTGAATCAAGTTTCTTGATTGAAGCGGTGTGTTTAACACATCCTTGTTGTGAGATTTCGACAGTGGTTTTGAACTTTGTGGAATCTAATGCCACCTCGTAGGAATACGACATCTGCAACCGAGAACGTCGACATGGAACGAGCTATTCAAGCTATGACCGAGATGGCGGCAGCCATGGCTCAACAATCAGCTGCTGCAACTCAACAGGCTAACGCGATGGCTCAACAGACGGCGGCGTTAACTCAGCAGAACTTGCAGCAACAGCAACGAGCAGAACGAAATGCTGAAGCGAGAGGATTGGCAGACTTCAGGAAGCATGATCCACCGAAGTTCTACGGTGAGCCAAACCCAGATAAAGCTGATCTTTGGATGCAAGAGATCGAGAAGATCTTCGAGGCACTCCATTGTCGGGACAACGCGTGAAGGTCGACTATGCCACCTACTTATCGCTAGAGACGCAGAGTATTGGTGGAGAGGTGAAGCAAGCGTTTATAGCGTAACATCGCGAGATGACCTGGGAGCTTTTTCGTGAAAGGTTCTTGGACAAATACTTCCTTGATCTTGCCGAGCCGAGAAGGAGCGAGTGAATTTCTTCAAGCTGCCAAAGAAGGCAACTCGGCGGTGTCCAGTATGCGCCAAGTTCGAATCGTTAGCGAAGGTATTTGATCCATTTCGTGGACCGAAGTTGACCAGAGATGGTTGAGTGAGAGATTCCAACGGGGATTGAGATTCGACATTGAAGTCGATGAGTGTCGTTGAGGATCGAAATCTCCAAGAGTCGATTGATCGATGTGTCGAGGTAGAAGGAGTGAGGAGCCACAAGAAGAAGACTGTATGTGGGCGACCGGTGAGACCCCGAGTGCGGGGCGAGATTTGCACGTAAAGGAAACCACCGCGAAGAGGCCTTACGACCAGACCTCGGGGAACGACAACAGGGATGATGTCGTCCGATGACCCAAGTACCGAGGAGTGGAGGTCGACCGGTGTCGAGGTGATTTGCTACCGATGTGGAAAGCCGGGACATTACGCGAGTAATCGTACTCGAAGGAGGAGGTGTGTTTCAACCGCAAAGCCGTGGCATTTTGCTAAGGATTGTCCTACACCTAAAGTCGAACCGACTATGCTTGCGGCAAAGGCCAAAGGAAAGCGTCAGTGGCTAAAGGCGAGTTTTCTGCATGAGTGGCGAGGAAGTCGAACGAGCCGATGATCTTATCCAAGGTGAATGTGAGATCGAGGGTAAATCCTTATCCGTTCTTTTTGATTCATGCAACCCATTCCTTCATTTCTTCTCGATTGTGTGAACCATTTGAGCTTACCGTGATCGCTACCGTTTAAATTAGTAGTTACAACCCCACCGCTAAAACCTTAGTCACAAACACCGCATGTCTTAATTGTGTAGTGATTATTGAGTAGAAAGTTTGTGGTCAATTTGGTTTGTTTGCCTCTTAAGGGCTTAGATGTTATCCTCGGGATGGATTGGTTGTCACACCACCATGTCCTTTGACCGTGCTCCAGTAAAGCGTAATTTTTCCGGACCTTGGAGTCTCCAATTATCTTTCTGCCGAGCGTATTGGAGTTTCTTTGAAAAGAAGGAACTAGGGAATACATGTATCTAGCTAGTTCGGAAGTTTTCCAGCAGATCGGCGTGAAGAATGTTCCGGTGGTGTGTGATTTTGAGGGCGTTTTCCCAAGGCGTGCCAGGATTACCACCAATACGAGAGGTCGAGTTCTCCATCGACTGATTCCAGGAATGTGACCGATTTCCAAAGCGCCGCATGTGATGTCTCCCGCCGAGATGAAAGAGTGAAGTCCCGGATCGAACACTTGGAGTCGAAGCGATTCATACGACCGGCGTGTCACCGCGTGGGGAGCTCCGGTGTTGTTGGTTAAGAAGAAGGATGGACGATCAAGGTGTGGCGTGGACTATCGCGAGCTCAACAAGGTTACCGTGAAGAACCGTTATCCGTTGCCCACGTATTGGCGACTTGATGGACCAACTTCGTGGAGCCGGCGATCTTTTCCAAGATAGACTTGAAGTCGGGCTACCATCGATTCGGCGTGAAGGAGGAAGATGTTGCCAAAACAAGCTTCAGGACTAGATACGGTCACTACGAGTACTTTGTGATGCCGTTTGGAGTGACGAATCGCGCCACCGTGTTTATGGACTACATGAACAGGATTTTCCATTCGCTTTTGGATCGATTCGTTGTAGTGTTCATCGGCGACATATTGATTTACTCGAGGAACCGAGAAGAGCACGCAGAACACCTATGTCGAGTACTCACGGATATTACGAGATAAGCAACTCTATGCCAATCATCGAAGTGTGAATTTTGGCTTGAAGAGGTGAATTTTCTTGGTCACGTGATTTCCAGGAGAAGGGATAGGCGTGGATCCAACTAAGATCGAGGCGGTGATAGCATGGGAGCGCCTAAGACGATTCTGAGATCGGGAGTTTTGTCGACAGCGGCTACTACCGAAGATTCATTGAAGGTTTCTCAAGATTGTCGCGCCTCTTTACACGGTCGACGAGGAAGGATCAACCTTTTGCTTGGGCCGAGAGTGTGAAGCCTTGATTTTCAACGGCGAAGGAGCTTTTGACGCCGGCAGCGCTGTCTTTGATTTTGCCTCAACCGAAGAGCCTTTCGAGGTGTATTGTGATGCGTCACACCAGGGATTGGGATGCGTCTTGATGCAACATCGGAAGGTGGTCGCATATGCTTCAAGACGACTTAAGATTCACGAGAGGAACTACCCTACTCACGACTTGGAGCTAGCGGCAGATGGTTTTTGGCGAAGATATGGAGGCACTACCTTTATGGGAGCACTTCTTCGCTTTCGGCGATCACAAGAGCTTGAAGTACTGTTCGACCAGAAAGAGCTCAACATGCGTCAACGTAGATGGACGAAATTTCTCAAGGACTACGACTTTACGTTGGAATACCATCCCGTAAGGCTAACGTAGTAGCGCATGCGTTGAAGCGGGAAGAGCGTTTTAACCTCGGTAATGATGATCAAAGAGTTGGAGATGCTCGAGAAGTTCCGAGATTTGAAGTTGAGTGTCGAAGTTTCACCGGAAGTCGAGATTTGGTATGCTTACCATTTCTAACAGATTGTTGGGCGAGATCCGAGACCAGCAAGTTCATGACGAGCTTCGCAAGAGAAGATTCGATTGATAAGCGCAAGGAAGCGCGAATTTCGGTCGGGCGGACGACATCTTGAGGTGCAATGGCCGAGTGTGCGTGCCTAACGTATCCGAGCCGAGGAAGTTGATTCTCGACGAGCGCGCATAAGAGCAACTTTAGTATTCATCCCGAGTTACGAAGATGTATCAAGACTTGAAGAAGCATTTTTGGTGGTCGAATGAAGAAGCAAGTGGCCGAGCACGTAGCTTCATGTTTAACGCGTGTCGAAGCGAAGGTGGAGCACCAACGACCTGCGGGAATGCTCTGATAAACGACGTGCGGTATGGAAATGGGACAAGATTTCCATGGATTTCGTTGTAGGTTTGCCGAAGACGCGAGAAGAAGAATGATTCGATTTGGGTGATCGTCGGCCAGATTGACCAAATCTGCTCATTTCTTGCCCGGTGAGGTCGACATACAACGTGGAAAAAGGCCGAGATCTACATCGCGGAGATAAGTGCGACTTCATGGAATACCTCTTGATCGTGTCGGACCAGAGATCCAAGTTCACGCCTCATTTTTGGAGGGAATTGCAAGGAGCGATGGGAACCGAAGCTCGAGCTTAGCTCGGCATATCATCCACGCATCGACGGTCGACCGAGAGAACGATCCAATCGCTTGAAGATTTGTTGCGAGCTTATGCGTTAGATCACCGAGGAAGTTGGGACGACGTCTTGCCATTGGTAGAGTTCACATACAACAACGATTTCCATGCGAGTATTGGGATGGCACCTTTTGAAGCGCCAGATGGGCGGAAATGTCGACGCCTCTTTGTTGGTACCAGACGGCGAGCGAATCGTCAGAGGACCAGATATGATCCAGCGGACTACCGAGAAGATCCGTTTGATCGAGATCGGATGCGAACATCTCAAAGTCGGCGAAGAGTTATGCGGACCAACGGCGTCGACCACTCGAGTTCGAGGAAGGAGAACATGTATTTCTTAGAGTCACCCCACCATCGGAGTTGGTCGAGCGATCAAATCCAAGAAACTTACCCCTAAGTTCATTGGACCTTACCAGATTCTTCGTCGTATTGGTCCAATGGCATATCAGATTGCCTTACCCCCATTCTTGTCGAACATCCACGACGTCTTCCACGTCTCACAATTGCGGAAGTATGTTTCCGACCCTTCTCATGTCATCGAACCGGATGTGATTCAACTGAAGGACGACCTATCTTTTGAAGCGTCACCAGCAAGGATCGTTGATCGGAAAGCCAAACAGCGATTCTTGAACAAGGAGATCCAACTTGTCAAAGTTGTGTGGGATCGAAGACGGGAGATGCGACTTGGGAGCTGAGGAGAAGATGATGACTCAAGACTGAACTTTTCCGAGGTAAGAATCTTATTTGCAATTTCGAGGACGAAATTTTTTAGAGGAGAGATTGTAACACCTGAGGAAGAGATCGACATCGTATTAGGACGGCGTATCGAGACCTCGACCAAGACCTTGTGTCGAGATCCGGTGACTAGATCGTTTGCGAGATCTTTTGTCGAGCCGATGAGACCACGTGCACTAGCTCTTGAATCGAGGAGGTCGCGTGTCGAGTTGATGAAGTCGCGTCTGGTGATGAGGGCGCAAGTCGGCCGAGAGACCGCGTTCACGAACTCGTGTTAGAACCTTGTACGCTTGCACGAGCACTCTTGTCGACATCGTGTCGAGATGACACCTCGTATTCTTTCGAACGTTATTCAGCCTGATTATTATATTGTTTGTAATTATTACATTGTCGGCTTGCCGCTGGCCGACCAGTAGAGGTAATTATGAGAGGAACGAGTTAACGGGTAGATGATTGATGGGATTGGCATCTTACAGCTGGAGTTACGTTTATACCCCTTTCTCGCCAGCTGTATACCACGACCGTTTCCCTCACACTCATTCTTTCTCTTTTCTTCTTTCTTCTTCCTTCCTTCTGCTCTGTGTTTCGTTGTTTTCTTCAAAAATCTCCATCGACGAAACCGTGAGTTCCATCGAGATTTTGCACAAGCTTTCTTCATCAATTTTGTTCATCATCAACTTCTCGACCCATATCTCGTCTGATCGACCATCACCGTTGAGGTATGAAGAACAGATTTTCTTTCATCTGTGCTACTGTTTAGCGCTAATCCTTCTTCCATTTTTAACCAGTTTTATGCTTCCAAATCATGTCAAATTGATGGGTTTTCTTCTTCACGATATTACCTATCTTTTTAACCGATTAATTGGGCTTGTAAAACAAATTTCTTTCTCTGTTTTTCTGCAATCGGCAGTGCCCAGAAACCTCCATTTTTGGTTCATTTCGATTTCTGGTTTTTCGTTTGTTGCTTCTGGTTATTGTTGTTGTCGATCTATCTGTTGAAGCATCAGATAACTTTTCATGAAATTTTGATCGAAATCCCTAACTTTGTGTTAGAGGAAAAATATATTTCAGTTCTTGAGTTTTATATTTTCTGGGTTGTGGTTGAGTTTGGGGAAGAGAGAGTTAGATGTATTGGAACCTATAGATCGATCTGAGTTGTGTTTGTTTTAGGAAGTCTGTTTCCCGAGATCGAGTGATTTCCGAATCGAGGGTACGGGAAAGCGAATCCAAGGACGCTAAGCAATGGAATCGGATCGAGAACTGCTCGTGTCGAGGTCGATCGAGAAGTGTACGTGTCGAGATCGAAAAGAGAAGTCGTTGTCGAGCTCTTTGAAGACACCGTGTCGAGGTCGTTGTCGAGCAAAGATTAACTTGAGTTCGTAAGGCGCTTCACATTTATACTTGTTATAGTATGTAAGGGCGCTTCACATTAATATTTTCGTAGTATGCTAGCGTAAGGGCATTTCATATGCTACGTGGTTATGTTATTGTGTATGGATTTTCCTGATTTGTGTCGAGCTGAAATGTTGTGATATGATTGAGTTTTGCATGTATTTAATATGTGATTGAATATATGTCGTGAAGTGTGTATTGCATGTTGAATTGCGTTTCTTCATGTCGAGCTTGCTCTTTTATTTGACATGCGGTTGAATATTTTGTGTTTAACTCTTTGAATATCGTATGCGGCGAATTGTTCATCGAGTGAGCGAGCTAGGTGAGTCGTATGACGTTTTTGAGCCGTGACCGGATAATCGAGGGTGCTAGGTCCCCTTTTGTTTACGGGAGATTGACTAGACGCCGCCACGCTCACGGGACCTGAGTTAGTATCTAGGGAGAGCGAGGATCCCAAGGCTTTCTTTGGACTTTCCGACATACCTGATGCAGCGTGTGCATTCCGGAAAATTGTCGAGTCGAAGAAAATGGATTTGTGAGTTGTGTCGAGTTTAGAGTGAGATGGTCGAGTCACGTCGGTGAATGTTATACTTTCTTTGTTTGCTTATATTTTTGTGTCGAGCTTATCTTGAATTGTTGAGAAGTTGACCACTTTCCGTGGTGCCATCAATCCATGACGGTTACCCAGCGATGTCGAGGGCGCAGGAACTTCGGCGATAGATGATGCCGAGGAGGATCTCGGCGAGGACCCGAGTGACGACCTCTATCCGTCGTGATTGTTTATTTGTTGGATGTTTGTTTTTACGAGGACTGCACTGCTTTCTTTTGTGTTCGAGGTCGTGACCGGTTAGGCGGTGTTGTGTTGTTGCTCTGAGGGTAGACTGGTGGTCTTACTTTTGGAGCAAATGCGTGAGTTCTGTGGAAGTACCCCCAGGGTATGATTACTCTTTTGAAGTCGTCGTACCTTAGGTGTATTTTCTTTGCATATTTGCTACTCTGTATTTTGTATACATTATTATTTCGAGTGATATATATATATGTGTATGTTATGCATGTATGTTTTATTAGAATTTAAGTCTTGTGTCTTAGTTGCACCATGTTTCAAAAGTCAGAATTACTCTGATGTGCACGAGTTGGTTTTATAAAAAAAAATATATCGTATTTTTAAAAGGCACAAGAGTTTTGTTTTTAAAACACATCTCATATAGGTTTATGTTGAGCTTGGTGTGTTGAGCTCGGTAACTCGAGCTCGGTATATTGAGCTCGGTAGCGGTCCGGAAACGGGTCGTTACAGGCAACACCCGTTGTAGATTTGACTGCAATGGAAGCTGCTATATCTGTAAAAAATATTGCCATGACAAAAATAGCTGAGGCAAAGCTTGCAGAGAGCGAGGCAATTATGGCAGCTAGCAAGGCAAAGGAGGCTGAGTGCAAGGTAAAGGAGGTAGAGTGCAAGGTAAAGGAGGCGGAGAGCATACCAGCATTGTATAAAATCCTCATGAAGGATGTATCAGGGATGGATGATGCGCAACTTGAAAATCATAATTTTTGTTGTGAAATTATTAAGAAGAAATTAGCAGGACTTATGTAGCTTATGCTTTGAAAGTTTATGTACTAGTTATGAAAATATATTCTTATTTATCCAAGATATAGCCGTTGTAAAACTAGCCGTTATAAAACTAGCCGTTATAAAAGTCGTTATAAAAAAAACTAGCCGTTATAAAAAAAACTAGCCGTTATAAAAAACTAGCCGTTATAAAACTAGCCGTTATAAAAAAAACTAGCCGTTATAAAAAAAACTAACCGTTACAAAACTAGCCGTTATAAAAAACTAGCCGTTATAAAACTAGCCGTTGTAAAACTAGCCGTTATAAAACTAGCCGTTATAAAAAACTAGCCGTTATAAAACTAGCCGTTGTAAAACTCGCCGTTATAAAACTAGCCGTTGTAGAACTAGCCTATATATACCTCACATAAGAGAACCAAATTGTGCAATCTTCTCCCTTTCTCTCATCTTCTCCTATTCTCTCATCTTTTACCATTCTCTTCTCATTTCTCACCTTCTCATATCATCCATATAATGGATCCAAACACTGACTTTGATACAATCTGGAACGAAATCGTAGATGAATGCCTCGAGGACAACACTGAAGAGGAGGTCATAAGGTTGGTACGCGAGAGTCAACAACAAGTCGACAACACCATCAGGCGTAGAAGAAAAAGAACAATGATAGATCAGAGTCGTGAAGAAGGACATAACCGATTGTTCAATGACTACTTCTCAGAAAATCCTGTATACACGGAGGCTCAATTTCGACGAAGGTTCCGAATGCGAAGACATGTGTTCCTTCGCATCGTAGAAGCACTTGGCAATCATGACGAGTACTTCTAGAGAAGGATTGATGCAGTTGGTAGAAGGGGCCTTTCATCATTGCAGAAGTGCACTGCTGCTCTTCGTATACTGGCATATGGATCACCCGCTGACAGTGTTGATGACTATATTCGAATCGGTGAAAGTACAACATTGGAGTGCTTAGACAGATTTGTAATGGGTGTGTGCGCGATATTTGGTGCTCAGTACCTGAGAAGGCCAAACAATGAAGACATTGCACGCCTACTACAAATAGGGGAGGCACGCGGCTTTCCAGGTATGTTGGGTTCTATTGATTGTATGCATTGGGAATGGAAGAATTGCCCAGTCGCGTGGAAAGGACAATTTTGTCGAGGTGATCATGTCAAACCCACAATCATGCTTGAAGCCGTGACATCACATGACTTGTGGATTTGGCATGCATTTTTTGGCACTGCGGGTTCTAACAATAACATTAATGTGTTAAACACATCTGATGTGTTTAACGACGTTTTGAACGGACAAGCCCCCGCAGTTCAATACACTGTGAATAAAACCCCATATCATATGGGGTACTACCTAGCTGATGGTATTTATCCCGAGTGGGCTACATTTGTCAAGACCATCCCAATGACGCAAGGAGAAAAAAGAAAACTATTTGCCCAACGACAAGAATCAGCAAGAAAGGACGTGGAATGGGCATTTGGAGTGCTCCAATCTCGATTCGCGATTGTACGTGGCCCAGCGCGTGCTTGGCACGTGAACACAATGAAGCATATAATGTTGGCATGCATCATATTGCATAACATGATTGTTGAAGACGAGCGAGACACGATGTCGATAATTTTGATTACGACCACACAGATAATGATATCTCAATAGCTGAAGTATCGCATGTTCCTGATCCCAATTTTACAACATTGTGTG
Organism: Calophaca sinica; assembly: GCA_037113605.1. NCBI lineage: Eukaryota > Viridiplantae > Streptophyta > Magnoliopsida > Fabales > Fabaceae > Calophaca > Calophaca sinica. The sequence goes on from CM073733.1 coordinate 50,552,779, forward strand.
AAAGAGTATCACATGTTCATGAAAGAAAAAACCACCCCCAACCTCAAGCCGAGCTTGGTGGAGCATATTTGGGGCTTGATTTGGACATGAAAATAACTAAAATTAAATTTTTATGTAATATTTTGTATTTCGGTTAAAATATAATCTTATGTACTTCTCATCTTTATGTATTTCACATCGTTTTTTATTATTTAATATTATGTATTTCTTATTGTTTTAAATTTATTATGCTAAAAATTAATGAAACCAAAATTTCTATTTTTTTAATATTTAATATTTTTATATGTATTAATTAAAATAATTGAATTAATATTTAAATTTGGATAAAAAATTAAGTGGAAATAAAATAATATAAACATGTGGTGTCAAGATGAGTTGTTTCCAAGAAACCACCATTGGAGCAAATTGTGGTTGGGTTGCTTATGGATTACTTAAATCTTATCTGGTAATATGGGCCCACAAAAAACAATTTAAACAACTCATTTAGTTGCTTTGCACTAAAGATGCTCTTATAAGTAATATCAATGGATACCGACAATATGATGGGTAGGTATCACTAATGTCAGTCTTCGACAGCTGCAACGCTCGGAGCAATTTGGATTCCTTACCAGGAAAGTTACAGTGACTTTAGTGCATTTTATGAAAGAGAAAGGAGAATTAACATAAGAGAGAGAGAGAAAATCACATTGACTTTCTCGCAGGGTAGAGAATGTGTTCAATTTTTTTTTACTTCTCGGAAGGTTATGTCTTTATTGGGATCCCTCTTAAGGGTTGTATGTTTTTAATTAATGAAAAGAATAAGGAGAAAAGGTGGAAAAACTCCTAGTTAAAAGCTCTTTTTAAAAAAAAAAAAATTCTTCATTGAAAATGAGTTGTTTTTTTAGATTATTTCCAAAAAGTATGTTTGGCATAAGAGAAGTCCAAAAAAAGTTGGATTTATCGCTTTAAAGTGCAGTAGCAAAAAGGCCATTATTAAATACACCCCCACCAATTGAATACATTCTCCAAATTGGCCATTATTAAATGCACTCCCACCAATTGAATACACTCTCCAAATTAACGAATTCTTCAAAATATACCTACCTAAAATCTTAGTACCGGAAATTTATAGTTTTTGGAATGTAAAAAAATTTCTTCGTATCGAAAATTCCAATTTCCGGTAAAGAAATTTTAAAAAAAAAACCAATTTATGATACACAAAAAAAAATTTCTTTACCGGAATACAATTTGTGTTCCGAAAATTCGAATTTTCGGTAATAAAAAAAATTTGTGTACCGAAAATTAGAATTTTTAGTACACAATTTATTTTTATAAAAAAATACCGTAACCACTGTCTTGTTGATGGGACCTCTTATTGGAATTTCTTCAATACTAGGTCTGAGATCTTTCAATCTCAAGCAGAGGATGTTCCAATTTCACACCATCTCATCCACAATAAATGGTTTCCAAAAGGTTGTGGTCCACTAATCAATCTTCCCTTCACAACGAAAATCTCTTCATTCCAATCGTTGTCAGCAATTGTTTGGAGATCTGTAACTCGTGCGCGGCTCTTATCACATGATCAGAAAACTAGTTGCAAGTTGGCCACAAACAACCGAACAAGAATGGAACCGCCTCTACCTAATGAATACTTTGGAAATTCAATTCATGCAGTGAGTGGAGAAGCTACGGCAGGGGAATTGCTTGAGAAGGATCTGGGATGGGCTGCATGGAAGCTTCACTTGGCTGTAAAACATCACAGAGGAGCAATCAAGTTTCATCAACATATCGTAAATTGTGTTATAAAAAAAATGTATACCAGAAATTAGAATTTCCAATACCAAATAAAAAATCTGTGTACTGAAAATTATGAATTTCCGATAACCAAAAAAAAAAAATTCATCAAACAAAATAAAAAAATCTTAGTGCCGAAAATTCATAATTTTTGGAATGCAAAAAAAAATTTTCGTACCGGAAATTCGAATTTCCGAAACACAAATTGTATACTGTAAATTACCAGTTTACGGTATTTTTTTTTAAAAAAAATTTCTTTACTAGAAATTCGAATTTCCGGTATACAATTTGTGTACCGGAAATTGAAATTTCTGGTACGAAGAAATTTTTTTACATTCCAAAAATTATAAATTTTCGGTACTAAGATTTTGGGTAGGAGTATTTTGAAAAATTCACTAATTTAAAAGGTGTACTCAATAAGTGGGGGTACATTAATGGCCAAACAAATATCAAATTATTGGATCTTAGAATTACAGGTATTTCTTCTTAGAAGTACATTATGGAAATGTGCCCTTTTAGGCTATGTTTGGTATGTAAAAAAGTGAAAGAAAAAAAAAGTTTATTGGTTAAAGTGTAAAATTGATAATATATCACATTATTATTAATCTGTCATACTTATCTTTACAAACTTTTTATAATTTTTAAAAAAAATTTCTTTCCCTCCACTTTCCTTTTCTCCCCCAAAGATAGTGTTAAGAACTTGAATGAATTGATTTGAAAACCTCGAACTCGTGAGTCTGTGCTCCTATAATTTGAACTTGTTTTGACTTTAGCAATGATAGGTTTTACCAATGATAGGTTTTATCTAGGGGGCTTTGACTACCGTGCATGACATAAATGGCAGGAAAGATCAGAAAAGCTTTGGAAAATCACATCGTAACAGGTCCAATTTAAGAACACTGGAGAAAAATCACATCTCATTTTTTTATCAACGTGTTGTCCTCAAATTTTTTTAATGAAAAAAATAGCGTTGAAATTCTTGTTTCTCCCATTTTATGAATGATGTAATGAAAATTAAACGGAAATAACATGATTATACTGCATTATATTTAATTTTGGTCCCTAAACATGTGAGATATTGTCACCATAGTTTTAGAATGTGTCAAAATTTCAAAAACATCCTCGAGTATGTCTTGTACTAGTAACAGACCCGTGCATACGCACGGGTGAGTAACACATTGTATTCGTTTGGTTCCAAGTCGAAGTTTTCTTCCCAATTGTCGAATCATCTTTTTTTTTTTTATATTCGACGTCACCTTGTATACAGAGGCAAGTCAACACCGGTTAATACTATTAAGCTCGTTAAATAAATGAACTGAACTTGAGCTAAGCATAGTTCGACTCGTTTGGTTCATGAGCTAGCTCGTTTCTCGTTAAATAAATAAACTGAACTTGAGCTCAGCATAAAGTCGAACACGACGTCACCTCGACATCATTTTTATTATATTCGACGTCACCTTGTTCTCCTCATTGAGCTCGTTAAATAAATGAACTGAACTTGAGCTAAGCACGTCTCCTTGTATTCCTCATTGAGCTCGTTAAATAAATGAACTGAGCTCGACTCGTTTGGTTCATGAGCTAGCTAGTTTGGTTCTAAGTCGAACTGAACTTGAGCTCAACATAAAGTCGAAGTCGACATCACTTTTTTTATATTCGACGTAAGTGTTCTTCACAATTGTCGACATCACTTTTTGTATATTCGACGTCACCTTGTATTCCTCATTGAGCTCGTTAAATAAATGAACTGAACTTGAGCTAAGCATAAAGTCGAAGTGTTCTTCCTAATTGTCGAAGTGTTCTTCCCAACTGAACTTTTTTTATATTCGACATTTAAGCATAGCTCGACTCGTTTGGTTCATGAGCTAGCTCGTTTGGTTCCAAGTCGAAGTGTTCTTCCCAATTGTCGACATAAAGTCGAAGTCGACATCACTTTTTTTACTTTTTTTATATTCGACGTCACCTTGTATTCCTCATTGAGCTCGTTAAATAAATGAACTGAACTTGAGCTCAGCATAAAGTCGAAGGCGACATCACTTTTTTTATAACTGAACTTGAGCTCAGCATAAAGTCGAAGTCGACATCACTTTTTTCCTTTTTTTATATTCGACGTCACCTTGTATTCCTCATTGAGCTCGTTAAATAAATGAACTGAGCTCGACTCGTTTGGTTCATGAGCTAGCTCGTTTGGTTCCAAGTCGAACTGAACTTGAGCTCAGCATAAAGTCGAAGGCGACATCACTTTTTTATAACTGAACTTGAGCTCAGCATAAAGTCGAAGTCGACATCACTTTTTTTCGTTAAATAAATGAACTGAGCTCGACTCGTTTGGTTCGTGAGCTAGCTCGTTTGGTTCCAAGTCGAACTGAACTTGAGTTCAGCATGAAGTCGAACTCGACATCACTTTTTTTATATTCGACGTAAGTGTTCTTCCCAATTGTCGACATCACTTTTTTTATATTCGACGTCACCTTGTTCTCCTCATTGAGCTCGTTAAATAAATGAACCGAACTGAACTTGAGCTCGATTCTCCTCATTGAGCTCGTTAAATAAATGAACCGAACTGAACTTGAGCTCGACTCGTTTTGTTCATGAGCTAGCTCGTTTGGTTCCAAGTCGAACTGAACTTGAGCTCAGCATAAAGTCGAAGGCGACATCACTTTTTTTATATTCGACGTAAGTGTTCTTCCCAATTGTCGACATCACGTTTTTTATATTCGACGTCACCTTGTTCTCCTCATTGAGCTCGTTAAATAAATGAACTGAACTTGAGCTAAGCACGTCTCCTTGTATTCCTCATTGAGCTCGTTAAATTAATGAACTGAACTTGAGCTAAGCAGAACTGAACTTGAGCTCAGCATGAAGTCGAACCCGACGTCACCTCGACATCACTTTTTTCGTTTGGTTCATGAGCTAGCTCGTTTGGTTCCAAGTCGAAATGAACTTGAGCTCAGCATAAAGTCGAGGGCGACATCACTTTTTTTATAACTGAACTTGAGCTCAAAGATAAAGTCAAAGTCGACATCACTTTTTTCCTTTTTTTATATTCGACGTCACCTTGTATTCATCATTGAGCTCAAAGAACTTGAGCTCAAAATTAAGTCGAAGTCGACATCACTTTTTTTCGTTAAATAAATGAACTGAGCTCGACTCGTTTGGTCCATGAGCTAGCTCATTTGGGTCCAAGTCGAATCGAACTTGAGCTCAAAGATAAAGTCGACGTTTCAGCATGAAGTCGAACTCGACATCACTTTTTTTATATTCGACGTAAGTGTTCTTCCCAATTGTCGACATCACTTTTTTTATATTCGACGTCACCTTGTTCTCCTCATTGAGCTCGTTAAATAAATGAACCGAACTGAACTTGAGCTCGACTCGTTTGGTTCATGAGCTAGCTCGTTTGGTTCCAAGTCGAACTGAACTTGAGCTCAGCATAAAGTCGAAGGCGACATCACTTTTTTTATATTCGACGTAAGTGCTCTTCCCAATTGTCGACATCACTTTTTTTATATTCGACGTCACCTTGTTCTCCTCATTGAGCTCGTTAAATAAATGAACTGAACTTGAGCTAAGCACGTCACCTTGTTCTCCTCATTGAGCTCGTTAAATAAATGAACTGAACTTGAGCTAAGCACGTCTCCTTGTATTCCTCATTGAGCTCGTTAAATTAATGAACTGAACTTGAGCTAAGCAGAACTGAACTTGAGCTCAGCATAAAGTCGAACCCGACGTCACCTCGACATCACTTTTTTATATTATTGAGCTCGTTAAATAAATGAACTGAGCTCGACTCGTTTGGTTCATGAGCTAGCTCGTTTGGTTCCAAGTCGAAATGAACTTGAGCTCAGCATAAAGTCGAAGGCGACATCACTTTTTTTATAACTGAACTTGAGCTCAGCATAAAGTCGAAGTCGACATCACTTTTTTTACTTTTTTTATATTCGACGTCACCTTGTATTCCTCATTGAGCTCGTTAAATAAATGAACTGAGCTCGACTCGTTTTTCATGAGCTAGCTCGTTTGGTTCCAAGTCGAAATGAACTTGAGCTCAGCATAAAGTCGAAGTCGACATCACTTTTTTTCGTTAAATAAATGAACTGAGCTCGACTCGTTTGGTTCATGAGCTAGCTCGTTTGGTTCCAAGTCGAACTGAACTTGAGCTCAACATAAAGTCAAAGTTTTAGCATGAAGTCGAACTCGACATCACTTTTTTTATATTCGACGTAAGTGTTCTTCCCAATTGTCGACATCACTTTTTTTTATATTCGACGTCACCTTGTTCTCCTCATTGAGCTCGTTAAATAAATGAACCGAACTGAACTTGAGCTCGACTCGTTTGGTTCATGAGCTAGCTCGTTTGGTTCCAAGTCGAACTGAACTTGAGCTCAGCATAAAGTCGGCGACATCACTTTTTATAATCGAACTTGAGCTCAAAGATAAAGTCGGCCCGACATCACTTTTTTCCTTTTTTTTTATTCGACGTCACCTTGTATTCATAATTGAGCTCAAAGAACTTGAGCTCAAAATTAAGTCGAAGTCGACATCACTTTTTTTCGTTAAATAAATGAACTGAGCTTGACTCGTTTGGTTCATGAGCTAGCTCGTTTGGTTCCAAGTCGAACTGAACTTGAGCTCAGCATAAAGTCGAAGTTTCAGCATGAAGTCGAACTCGACATCACTTTTTTTATATTCGACGTAAGTGTTCTTCCCAATTGTCGACATCACTTTTTTTATATTCGACGTCACCTTGTTCTCCTCATTGAGCTCGTTAAATAAATGAACCGACCTGAACTTGAGCTCAACTCGTTTGGTTCATGAGCTAGCTCGTTTGGTTCCAAGTCGAACTGAACTTGAGCTCAGCATAAAGTCGAAGGCGACATCACTTAATTTATATTCGACGTAAGTGCTCTTCCCAATTGTCGACATCACTTTTATGTTATGAATGGGGAAAGGGATGGACGAAAGATGGTGACTGATCTGGTTACCGTGACAGTATGTAAGACGAATCCGGCAAACGGTGGTTGACTATAGTTACGGGAGTAATCTGGTTTTGTGGAGAAAAAAGATGGCAGTGTCACGTTACGTGCACCACGGTGTTACGTGCAAAGCGTGCTCGGCGATGTTCCGTGCACCTTTGTTTATTTGTCTGACTTTTTTGCTTTGTGAACTCGGTAAGAGAGGCTATTCATTTCATTAAAAAAATAAAAATTAAATAAAAGAGGTGAGGTGGTTCCGGTATTGTTGACCTGCAAGAAGTGACATTTGTAGCAAATTTTTTGGTGTTTGTGAAGTGTGTTGTGGAAGGGAATGGTTAGTTGATTGACACCTTTGTTGATTTGTGTGATAGCCTGGTATTAGTTGCACGGATTCCGATGTGGCGGTTTACATCTCTCCTTAGGTATCTTTGAGATAATTGCCCTTTTCATGTAACAAATTGTGTTGCGAGGATTTAAAGCCAAAGAACATATGGCCCTTTGTGAGTATTTGATATATTCTTTGGTTTTGACGGTGAAGAACACTATTTTATTGTTTATCCATTAGACAATTATCCTATTATACCTCATGTCAAGGTCGAGACACCCTAAGGCTACTATAAAACTGATTTTCTATTAGACTTAGCGACTTACTGGCCGTATGTTTCTCCCCTTTTACAGTTTATGCTTTATGGTGTAATTCCCAAGCAAAGTCAATTGTTCGACCCTTTTCCCTACCTCATTTTTCTAGCTACATCAGTCATGATCATAATGATTTTGATCTCTGTGTTCCCCTCGTCTTCTCCTGTATGTCAGATAAAGAATGTGCTGAACTGACTCTCCTCAAATTGAATGGATGGTATTGATGTCGACAGGTTGAGCTTGACATGAAGCTGTTGATCTCGACAGCTATTCACACCTGTCGAGATCAAGCTCAAGCTGTCGAGATCAAGCTCAACCTGTCGAGATCAAGCTTGATTTAGACAGCTTGAGGACCAACAGCTTGAGCTTGATCTCGACAGCTTGAGATCAAGCTCAACCTGTCGAGATCAATCTTGATTTCGACAGCTTGAGGACCAACAGCTTGTTTTTGAATTTGAATTTTGAAAACAATACATTCGTATGCTTCGATGCTTCGATCTTCTCATTTGGTTCAGCACATTCGTATGCTTCGATGCTTCGATCTTCTCATTTGGTCCGTTTGGATATGTTCTTAATTATTTTTAAAAAACAAATAAAAAAACTATCAAATGAATTGGATGGTAGAATTCAATTAGTGAACCCAAATGAACTTCACAAATAGAAATAAAAACTTACGAAATACAAAATGAGCTAGCTTTGCACCTTCAAGCTTTGATTGTTGAACAATGAAGAAAAATACAATGCAAGAATTATTATATCAACCCTTGATAGTTTTTAAAGTTAAAATACACTCCAAGGAAGCTGTTAGGAAGATCAACTCGACTATACTGATGATTAAGTATGCTAACATTCCCAAATTACTGATTATCAACTCGACTACACCTCAAGTCATCAACTCGAACTGTCGAAGTTGGTCTGTCGAACTGTCGAAGTTGGTCCTTTCAGGCATAACCCAACCTCCAATGCTCTCCCAGGATTCGAGAGAAGGCGCATGCGGTCGGGGGTGACCGTGAAACCGGAGTGGAGGATCCCATTGTCGAGGCGGTTACTGGGGAGTGGAGGCCTTGAAACGATGTCGTCAAAGTTGGTCTGTCGAACTGTCGAAGTTGGTCTGTCGAACCAGCTAAGGTGAAAAATCTCACCATTCCGGCGCGGCGGTGGACGGCAGCGCACGGTGGCTTCGGCGAATGTGCTCCGGGTGAGAAGAAGAAGAAGGATTATTCACGGGTGAGCATTCCGGCGCGGCGGAGGTCTCCGGCGATGGCTCAGATTGTGGTTCGCAGTACTGGGTTTTGTTGCGGACTCGTAAGAGACCTCGTTAACCGAATTTGTTTCTTCGATGGTGGTTCACCGTCAACAGCTTCTTCCTCTTCCTCCTTCAAACTCCAACAGAACCGACCAGAAGCACTGCCGCCAGTCAGCTCCACCAGCAACGACCACGAATCGCGTCCCTGTCGCGAGATGCTGATCCGTCGCCAGTGTTCTATAGGAAGGAGGAGGAGAGGATCGATGAGATGGAGGGAGATGGAGGAGCAAATACAGAGGGAGAGAGAGACATGCTAAAGGAGTGAGAGAGAGGATTGTGGCCAGGAAAACGTGTTTTTGAATTTGAATTTTGAAGTCGGATGGCAGGAGCGTTTTGTCGTGACGCATTTGTACGTTGTGTGTTTGGTGGTGACATTTGTGGCAAATTTTTTTGTGTTTGTGAAGTGTGTTGTGGAAGGGAATGGTTAGTTGATTGACACCTGTCAAAATGTTACTCAAACAATGACTTGTATATGTATTGTTTATAGATTAGCAACTTCAGGAATCAAACTAACTAACAGAAGACACATTTGAGGACCAAACTGACTAACGAAAGACATATTCGAGGACCAAATTAACTAATGAACGACACATCTGTAGATGTTTTTATAATTTTGATACATTTAATGACTATGGTGACAACGCCTCACACATTCAAAGACGAAACTAATTTGAGCCGATTTAAATAGTTTTATTTCAAAGTTCTCGTGTGATGCAATTCACAATTTACAACCTTGAATACTACTAGAGATGGGAATATGCGACACCACTTGAGAGAGGCTTAGCCTATATCATGTCCAAGTTAGACTAGACTTTTTTTTAAATAGATAAAATTAAGGCTTTTTAAAAAGCCTATTTAGTTAAAAAGGTTAAACTTTAGGCCACTCAAAAACCTTTTAGACCTAATAGGCCGACTTATTTAAATAAATATAAATAATATTTTTTATTACTATTATTATTATATTAGATTTTGTACATTGTGTTAAATTATATACTTGCCGACAATAAATAAACACATTGGCCTACATAAATTTTTGACATAATTAAAAGCCTTATTGCAAAATAAAATTAAATAGGCTATCATATAAGGTCAACTCTCTAAAAAGTCAGATTAAACCTTAAAAAAGATTTATATGATACAAACAAATTAGAATCAGACGTTATAAAATTCAGCTCATCCTATATATTTTCACATCTATGTCTTACGTCTTTTTTTTCCCTTCTTTTAGTAGTAGTGATAATAACTTTTATTTTAATAGTTTATTATAAACATAACTTATCCTCATAGGCCTATTAATATGTTAGTCTATTTAGAAATAGGTCAGATGACTTATTTAAAGGTGTTAATATGAAATAGGTTTTTAAGTATGCTACCAGGCTATACAAGGCTTTAAAAAAGGTCAAGCCAGACTTAAAAAAAGCTTATGACAGGTAATAGGTCGGACTTGGGCCTTGAATTTTTTTGAATAGACTAGACTTGAGTCTTACAAAGCCTAATTCAGCCCAGCCTATTCCCACTCCTAAATAATACTTGACCATTTTTCACCGATTAGCATGCTAGTTTAGTTAACATTTACGATATAATTATTTTATTTATATTTTATTATATGTCATGAATTAAATCATTTATCATGCAGACTCATTTTTCTTATTGCATGTATTTTGTTCTTATTTATTTACATATAATTTTCATTAAATCATTCATCATAAAATAAGAGGAACGAAAATTTCAGTGTTACTGTATTAATCTTGTTTTTTCATAAAAAGAATTTGATGACAACACGTTAATAAAATTGTGATGTGATTTTCTCGTGTTCTTTAATTGATTAGCTCTATTAATTTTTTGCAAAGCTCCATTGACCTTTGTTGCCACGTATGTCTTGAAAAGGAGCATTCCATATTTCTACGAGCCAAAGCATACAAATTTGTTGCCTGATGTATCATACAGGACCCATATATCTTATGCACCATAGCAGCCGCCTTATCTAGGGTTGTTTTGGTTTGGAGGCGAAAAATTAATTGATCCAAACAATGAGGATTACTGTGATGTCTCGTCTATACGATTAATCATTTATATTTCAGATATTTAGATTAATTAATTGAGATTGGTTTAACAAGTTCAATTGTCTATAAAAAACAAGTTCAATGGAGAATACCTTGGTATTAACTAAAAATTTAAAGTGATTAAACCAAACATGTGAAGAAAATATACATCAGATCCATATCATACATGTCATTAGTTATGAAAACTAGAGCCCAATCTCTAATAGTTGAAGTGCAAACAAAATCTCACATAGGATAAACAAAGAGAAGAATATGAGTTTATAAGCAAGAAAATATCCTATTGGTATGAGGTCTTTTTGGGAAATATCCAAAAGTAAAACCATAAGGGCTTAAAGTTCAAAGTGGACAGTATTATACCAATGTAAAGACATGTAAGATCCTTCCGGTTCCCTAACAAAGTGGACTTTGAAAATGATAATTTGTGATTTTTATTCAAAAGAGAGTGAGAACATTTACTAGTAGAGTTAATGAAAGAAATATTGTAGGAATTAAGAGTCTGAAAAAAGAATGTAATAAGCTAGATGACCCAAACGATGATGCTAAAGGTTTGGGGATGAATGATCACTAGGCAAAAAATGATTAAAAAGAAATCCTCACCGAAGAGGTGTCTGTCTATATATATGTTTAGTGTCTCGAACAGGATCACCTCCGGTGGAGCGAACCTATGGGAAACAAAAAAAAAATGATCGAAAAGGAGAGTGAGTGGTAGGTAACTTTTACTCATTATCTTCATTTATGTTGCACAATAGTATTGCTCTCGTGCTCAAATAATTAACCTCAAAATTTCAAAGAAAATAATTCAATAAATTCATTGTTAAATTGACATAATAATGAAATAAAAATCAAGCTGAGTGGCATCTGTAGCACAAATATTAGATAGGTGTAGAAGATGAAAGGACATTGAAACAACTGTTGAACATAAATGCTTGATTGCAAGACTTTTACCATTGGCGCCTAGAAGTTTATCAACACCAATACAATCACTTTTAATAGGGAGAATGTTGATGTTGATATCATTTGTAATATGATGAGAAGATTCAAAAACAAAAGGTCGGGTAGGTATAGGGTTGTGGGTAGGAGTTATGGTTGTCTAATTAACATGGGCAGAGGGGACATGTCTAAGCAACATGGTTGCCATTCACTTCTCGGCAATATGGCCCCTATTTTCACAAATGTGACAAATTACAAAGATATTATGTGAATTAGTCTTCTTGTTGGAAGTGGGTGAAGTAGAGGAGGAGGAAGAATTGAGAAGAGTTTCTATTGGAGATTATTACAATATAATTGCATATTATTAGAATATCAATTTGTTATTATTCGGATCAAAATCAATATATTAGAATCGGGATTAATTAGTGATAGAATCAGTATGTAATTATTGTATTAGGATTAGAATATCAATTAATGATTTCTTGTATTGATTGTAATCCTTTTATATATAGAACATATTATGATCCGATTTAGACACAATTGTGAGAAACAAAATCCCTCTCTTAATTAATGGTATTAGTTGTGTACATGTAAGGGATCATTCGAATCTTCATTGTCAGCATGACAAGCTCCATTGCAAGCTCTCATCCCTCATCTCTTACCTCTCCGAAAAGCAATGCTCCCAAAAAACAATACTGCTACACCCACCAAACTTTCCCCACCCACCCAATCCCTATGTCATTTATCCTTCAAATAACCCCACATTAGTCTTCTTTTCTCCATTACTTCAATTAGATAATTATCAGACATGCGTCATCGAGATTTCCAAGGCCTTGAATGCTAAGGTTAACTCGGGTGTAAAAAAAGGAAAAAGGGAAAGAGCACTTCCAGATTCAGGGCATCAGCACTGCACATCGCAACTGTAGAGCATTACTGTCACAATGGCTAGAGAGAGAGACGAGGGGGAAGGAAAGGGGGTTGTCGTGGCATGAAGTGAAAGCACGAGACAACTTCCTGGTGGTGCTGTGGCCCCAGCTGCGACGGAGAAGAAAAATCGTTGCCAGCGGCAGTGCATAGGATTTTGGCCTCTGAAGAATCCCGTATATGATATCTAAAAGCCTGAACTCTGAAGAACATAAGCATCTGTTATTGCAATTCAAGGATTCATACGTGTGTTTTTAACATTATATGTATTATTATCTTTGTATATAAAATAATGCTATAATATTATATAGAGTATGTAAATGTCATTATTGCTATGTACGGAAATTTTTAAAAAATGAGCATCAAAGGATGGAGACAGCGTGTTGTGTAAGATGATGTGAGTCTGTTTGCAGTCTCAAGGTACTGCGGCTCTGCTCTGCGTTGTGTCTTTTTGTAGTCTCACTGAATGTCCCAATCTGTCACTGCTTTTACGTGTATGGTCCAAGGCGAGTTTCGGTCGGTACCGAGTACCGATGGATTAAATTTAGCAGACACGGCCCTGTAACATCTTGATTTTTAGATAATTTTTAATAATATTTTAGATTGGTGATTAAGTGGTAAATAGAGATTAAAAATCTTAATTGGAAAGGAAATAAGCCTGAATGTGTTATAGAAATATTCAAAAGGATCAAAATACTCCTAGAATGGTATAGGAACCTCCAGAAACTTCTATAAAGGAAGAAATTACGAGTATCTCCTTAGCATCGGTAGCGTCGGGACCAGAATACGCTATGGCTCATCGTGACGCGATGAGAGGCGGTGATTAAGTCGATGGGAGACAAAACTAGAACCTTCCGGATAAGGGTCTATTGCGACGCGACAGACTTTTTGTGGTAAGCCATCGCGACGCGATGGGACCAATATTTGCCTATAAATAGAGCTCGTCCCTCTTCATTCTGACAAGCCCTTTAATTGAGCATTTGGAGTGTGAAGAAGGGAGTTTGGAGGAAGAGGAGTAGCAGGACGCGGGCGACGGAGGCAGCAGTGGTCTTCTAAGCCAGGTACGTTCTCAACCTCTTCTCTCTCTAGTTTTCTCTCTTTAGGAGCTTCTAAGGGTAAGTAAGCTCTGTGCTTGCCTTTAATGAGGATCTGGCACATCAGAAAATTCTTAGTAAGTAATCCTAGAGATTGAGAATAGGAGTGAGACTTAGAGGGCCTGTAAGGAGCAAGTATGCGCTGCACTTGCCTCTAGTGAGGATCTTATGCATCAGAAAGTCTTAGTAGGCAATCCTCTAAGAGGAGAGGATGAGAGTGGCTTAGTAGACTAAGAAGGAGTGTTCAGAGGCAGGAGTACGAGTAGCGGAAGCGGTGAGGACACAGAGAGTGACAGTGACTGCAACAATATTCTATCCAGGTGGGAGCAAGAAACCTTACACTCTAGGGATAGTAGGGTAGAGTAGTATATATATAAATGTGCGCAGGGTGACCCAAACCCTATTAGAGGTTGATGCCCCAACATCCTATGAGGGGTGTTGTGACTACGACTGCTAAGGATAGTAGTCGCTAGTCCATCAACCATAGGAATAATTGTTGGTGTGTATGGAAAACCCTAGGATAGACAACTTATGATTGCTTTATGTTTCGATAACATGTCAGTAGCAGGGCGCCTAAGCGACGCTAGTGTTAAACCATAAGTTAATAATCAATGTTGGATGATGTGATGCTAACATGGTTGTTGGTAATTGGTACTGATTAAGGAAGTGTTAACTGATAATGGTTGATGAGTCATGCCGCTAATGACTGTTGGTATCTGTGTGATTATGTTGTTGAATAATACGTTGGATAATGTGCTTCCTGTGTTGTCTGATGCTTGAAATACACTTTGTCTTTGACTGTTGACTCTGCCTGTGATTGAGGTAAATTATTGACATAAGAGAAATATAGAATAATCACTATTAGACTTTAGCTGTTAGGATAGACTTGATAAACTATAGGGGAAACTGAGTTAGAATGGTGAAGGGACAGTAACACTGTTAGACTGACAATTAGGTGCAGAGTAGGAGTTCGAAATAGGATACGAATAGGGTGATAGGGCCTTATCACCCGAGTGTTAGAGAGAAGTTAGGTTTATAACAGTGGCACATAATTAAGAAATAATGATTGTGATTTCAAGTAAACACTGGTATTTATTGTGGTTGTGTGTGCCATTTATGTATGCATTCTATTCATACTTTTCCCAACTTTATAGTGTGTATTGTGTTTCGTAGCTCCTTTTTTCTGTTTTTCTTGTTTGTATTTTCTTTTTCATATAAAGCAGTTATGCATGGACCTGATGAAGATATCGTAACGCATCGTGGAGTGTACAGAGAATGCTCAATATGAGTAAACTCTCTACAGTTACGTGTTACAGCCAGTGCGTCAAAGTCAATGAGTCAAGAATCTGTGTGTGTGTGTGTGTGTATATATATATATATTGTTGGAACATAAACGATTGAGAAGTTTAGACCCTCATTAATTTTGATGATAACAAAATAGTCACAAGAGAACAATTTATGTTCTAACAATTCTTGAAGTGTGCAGATACTAATATTACATACATTTCTAAGCCACTTAAACAAGAAGGAAGAAGCTCTCAAGAGAAGTATACACTCCATGTGTCAGCATCCGGCTCATCCTAGTAAACTGTCCTAGTGAGCGTCTGGAATTATCTTCTTATGTCACTAATCCTATCCATTTGCCTGAGCGTCCGATCTTCCAATTCTGAGCGAGCGTCTGAACTTCATTTCAAATCACGTGTTGGTCACGTAGTTGCTCTTCCTCTCAGAAGTTTCTGGAACGAATTTCAAAATTGATCTTGAGCGCTAAAATTGTTGTACGAGGTATCAAAGGTGACACCTTTAGCTAAAAGACAATAATCGTACAAGCAATTGTGAAAAGCAAGGTAGTACGAAAACGGTAATATGTACTACTGGGATATTCTTTGGAAAGGAAGAAAGAGGCAGCTTTTTGAATTTACCTCACTCAATGGAAAGGAGCCATTTTTACTGTAACGGTAATATCCTTTGGAACTCCTATATATACCTCATGGTATCCATTGAAGAGCTTGCCGAAATACTGCTGGAAAACTGTCGAAAAACTGTCCAAACTCTACAAGAGAATATTGCCTCATTTACTGAGATCAATCACTGTTGATAAACACTACAAAGAGTCGATACTCTGAAAGCACTACTTCTGTGAGCAATCAAGTTTCGTGCTAAGTCTCTGGACTACAAGAACTGAACTCAGCGTCCGACCCTTTCTTTTAGAAAGCATTTCTATTTTTGAGCCTAAGTGTTTATCCTCTCTGTGAGAGTTATTTTTTATTATATTTCAACTTCCGTGTAAAAGTTGTTTTGGCCTAGTTAAGGCTGTATCCTCAAAGGCTCGACTGTACTGAGTCGTTTTGAGAAGTTGAGAGTATTGTCAAGTTGTGACAGAAGAATACTTTTGAGGAAATTGTAATCAGATTGATTATAGTGGAAAATCCTTCAGGAACGAAGGGACTAGACGTAGCTACCAGTTTGGTAGTGAACTAGTATAAATTTCTGTGTCTTTTACTTTACTGCTTTCTATTTACTTCTATCTTGCTGTGTTAAAAACAAGTTTTCACTGTTGCTTTTCAAAGATCCGATTTATTTCCAGCGTCCGATAAACAAACAGTTTTGAAAAACTTGTGTTCTAAGTGTTTCTAACTTAAAGTTTGCGAAAAGTTTTCAACACAATTCAACCCCCCTTCTTGTGTTCACGTTCAGTTGGTACCAGAGCTCGGCCTCTTGGTTGAGCACTTATGATGTTAAGAGTAAAGATCCTGCGTGAACATGTCTGCTGAAGGTGGTCATATGAACCGCCCTCCTCTATTCAATGGAGAAAAATTTGATTCTTGGAAAGATAAGATGAAAGCATTCCTTGAGGCACAAAATCTTGATTTATGGGATATAGTTGAAAGTGGATACATTTCTCCGCTAATGCCCTTGGTGTTGCAATACCTAGGGAAAAGCGGGTGATGATCAAAAAAGAGATATCAAACCAATCAAAGGCTAGATTTATTCTCATCATTGCTATGTGAGAAAGAGAATATGATAAATGTGGTAAGTTTGATCTTTGCCAAAGAAATCTGGGATTCTCTTGTTTTGTCTTATGAGGGTTCTGCCCAAGTAAGAGAAACAAAGGCTAGCATGATGGTACGCCAATATGAGCTATTCAAAATGGAAGATGGAGAAAACATTGAAACTATGTTTGGAAGGTTCCAAACACTTGTTCATGGGTTGCAGGCCCTTGGAAAAAGTTATACTACACCTAATCATGTGAGAAAGATCTTGAGAAGTTTCACTAAGCAGTGGAGACCCAAAGTCACTGCTATTCAAGAAGCAAAAGATCTAAATGTTCTTCGGCTTGAAGATCTTATGAGTTCTTTGAAAGCTCATGAACTTGAGCTAAAAGAAGAAGAACCTACCAAGAAGAGTAAGTCTATTGCTGTAAGAGTTAATCAACATAAACCTAGTACTTCTAAAGCTTTTCAGGCTGAAGAAGAAGAATCAGATGATGAAGCTTCAGAAGGAGATTATGATGGATCAGAAGATGAGCTAGCATTCATATCTAAGAAGATCCAGAGAATGTGGAAGAAGAGAAACTTCAGAAGGAGGTTTCAGAAAAAAGATACAAAGGACAAGAAGGAAAGCAAAGACAAGGACAAAGCCCAAGTCATTTGCTATGAATGTAACAAGCCTGGACATTTCAAGTCCGAGTGTCCTAATCTTAAGGAAAAGCCCACAAGAAGCTCCTTCAAGAAAAAGAAGAAAGGTCTCATGGCAACATGGGAAGACCTTGACTTATCCTCCTCCGAGGAAGATAAAGAAGAAGAAGCTCACATTGAGTATAAGAATTTGAAAAAGAAATTTTCAAAACTATCACAAGATTTTCATTCTTTACACAATGAAAACTCTGTACTCAATGAAGAGAACCAGAAGCTGAAAACTGAAAATCAGCGTCTGGTGGATAACCAGCGTCTGGAAGCCAACAAGCAACCAGAAGCTGAGAGCTCTCAAGTTAAAAGCTCTGTAGTTACAGGCAATCCTAACTGCAAATCAAATGACTATGAACATGCATTTCAAAAGTTTCTTGCAGAGAGTGTAACTCGAAGCAAGCAAGCTTCTATGATTTGGGGTGTCAGTAAAATGACAACTCATGGTCTTGGCTATATATCAGATGAACCTCTTTTAGAAAATAATTCAGCATCTGATAAATCCAACAATCATAGTAAATGGTTGCATTGTACTTACTGCAATAAATTTGGTCATCTGAAAAGTGCATGTAATGTGTTTACAACAAAGAAGGACAAGTATCATACACGAACTAACAAGAAAGGACCCAAAAAGATATGGGTACCTAAAGATAAAATAGTCTATGTTGTAGACTTGCTTAGCAACAAAGTCAACACACCAATCTTGGTACTTAGACAGTGGATGCTCGCGTCACATGACGGGAGAAAAGCATATGTTCCAAGAATTAAGACCTAGAGAAGCTGGATTCGTTGGTTTCGGAGGAAACCAGAAAGGTAAAATAGTTGGAATTGGTCGCATAGGTAAAGGCTCTCTTCTTTCTATTGATAATGTTTTATATGTTGAAGGACTGAAACATAATCTACTGAGCATAAGTCAATTATGTGACAGTGGTTATAGTGTTGTCTTTACAGAAAATGGATGTTCAGTAAAAAGTAAAAATGATGGATCTATATTCTTTACAGCAAAGAGGAAACAAAACATTTATAAAGTTGATCTTTCTGAACTTGCAAAACAAGATGTCAAGTGTCTTATGTCTGTTGAAGATGAGCAATGGATTTGGCACAAAAGATTGGGTCATGCCAACTTGAGGTTAATCTCAAAATTAAATAAGCACAATCTTGTTAAAGGCTTACCAAATCTTAAGTTCCAATCTGATGCCCTGTGTGAGGCTTGTCAAAGAGGAAAACAAGTTAAAACTTCCTTTCATTTAAAAAATGTTATTTCAACTTCTAGACCACTTGAACTTTTACATCTTGATCTTTTTGGTCCCACAAGGACAGCCTCTTTAACTGGAAAGAAATATGGATTAGTCATTGTTGATGATTTTACTAGATGGACATAGGTTAAATTCCTTGCCCACAAGGATGAGTCTTTTAAGGTATTTACTGTATTCTGTAAATCAGTTCAAAATGAAAAAGGCATCTGTATTTCTTCTATTAGAAGTGATCATGGGGGAGAATTTGAAAATGAAAACTTTCAAAAATTTTGTGAAGAAAATGGCATCTCCCACAATTTCTCCTCTCCTAGAACACCTCAACAAAATGGTGTTGTAGAAAGGAAAAATAGGTCCCTCCAGGAAATGGCCAGGACCATGATCAATGAAGGCGATATTGCTAAACATTTTTGGCGAAGCGATAAACACGACTTGTTATATTCAAAATAGAATTTTTATTAGTCCTCTTTTGAATAAGACTCCTTATGAATTGTGGAAAGGTAGAAAACCAAACATTTCTTACTTTCATCCTTTTGGTTGTATTTGTTATATCTTGAATACTAAAGATCAGCTTGGTAAGTTTGATTCCAAGGCTGACAAAGGAATCTTTTTGGGATATTCTGAAAGATCTAAAGCTTTTAGAATATACAACAAAGAAACTTTGACAGTTGAAGAGTCCATTCATGTCAAATTTGATGATAAGAAGCCTGACACTGCTATGTCAGAGCTAGATGAGTTATTTTCAGAATTAAACCTCGGTGACAAGTCAGACAGTGAACATACATCTTCATCATCCGGTGGTGACAAGACGAAGAATTCTACTCAAGCGGAAGCTGAAGCAAGAAAAAGCTGGAAGTACAAAACCAATCATCCAAAAGATCAAATCATAGGAGAACTTGGTGATAAAGTTCGAACCAGATCCTCTTTCAAGGAGCATGCTGATTTTGCACTTCTTTCTGAAATGGAACCTAAGACGATTGATCAAGCTTTGGAAGATGAAGGGTGGATTCTAGCAATGCAAGATGAGTTAAATCAGTTCCAAAGAAATGATGTATGGAAGCTAGTCACTCTACCAGAAGATAAGCAAGCTATTGGTACTAAATGAGTATTTAGAAATAAGCTTGATGAAGATGGTAAAGTTGTGAGAAATAAAGCAAGGTTAGTTGCTCAAGGTTACTCACAAGAAGAAGGTATTGATTTCACTGAAACTTTTGCACCTGTTGCAAGACTAGAAGCTATTCGTATTTTACTTTCATTTGCAGCACATCATGGGATAATATTATATCAAATGGATGTGAAAAGTGCTTTTCTAAATGGTTTTATAACTGAGGAAGTTTATGTTAAACAACCTCCTGGTTTTGAAGATATTGAATTTCCAGAACATGTTTTTAAACTTAAAAAGGCTCTATATGGTCTTAAGCAAGCTCCCAGAGCGTGGTATGATAGACTAAGTTCCTTTTTAATGGAAAATGGATTTACAAGAGGTTTAGTTGATACTACTCTTTTCAGAAAAACTTCTAACAAGCATTTCATACTTGTTCAAATCTATGTTGATGATATCATTTTTGGAGCCACTAATGAAAGCCTTTGCAAAGAATTTTCTAAGCTTATGCAGGCTGAATTTGAGATGAGCATGATGGGAGAATTAAAGTTCTTCCTTGGAATACAAATCAAGCAATGCAGTGATGGTATTTATATTCATCAAAGCAAATATATCAAAGAATTATTGAAGAAATTCAAGATGCTGGATTGCAAGCCTATGTGTACACCTATGCATCCTACCTGCACTCTTAGTAAAGATGAAAATGGTAAGAAGGGAGATCGAAGCTATGCAGGCGTATGATTGGATCTCTACTTTATCTTACGGCTTCAAGACCTGATATTATGTTCAGCGTCTGCCTGTGTGCTAGATTTCAATCAAATCCTAGAGAATCACACCTAAGTGCTGTCAAAAGAATATTTAGATATCTGCAATGAACTACTAATCTTGGTTTGCTTTATAAGAAATCAAAAGATTATAAATTAGTAGGTTTCTGTGATGCTGACTTTGCTAGAGATCGAATTGAAAGAAAGAGCACAAGTGGAGGCTGCCAATTCGTTGGAGCTAATCTTGTGTCTTGGTCAAGCAAAAGACAAAGCACAATTGCACTCTCAACAGCAGAAGCTGAATACATCTCAGCAGCAAGTTGCAGTTCTCAACTTCTGTGGATGAAGTATCAACTTGAAGACTACCTGATAAAAGAGAGTAACATTCCTATCTTCTGTGATAATACATCTGCCATATGTCTTACTAAAAATCCTATATTGCATTCTAGAGCAAAGCACATTGAGATTAAGCATCATTTTATAAGAGACTATGTTCAGAAGGGTATTCTAGAAATAAAATTTGTAGACACTGATCATCAGTGGGCTGACATATTTACAAAACCCCTTGCTGAAGATAGATTCAATTTTATAAGAAGAAATTTAAACTTTCATCTTATAGAAGAATGATTAATCTCAGCGTCTGAAGATAAACAAAACCTCAACATCTGATATGACATAAGCATATATGTGTATAAGCATCTTATTTGTCATATGCATCATAACTCATCATCCGGTGAATCGGTTGCGTGCGTCTGAGCACATCCACACGTGTCACACGTGTTAAGGACTCAAGCGTCTCATCATATCTACTGAGTCATGATTATTTACGTTTTCAATAAAATCTTTTACTTTTAATTTGGCGTCTGCATTTAATAAAAAGGTGAATCTTTATTTTCTTTTCTTTTTGATTTAATTTTTATGTGGAAATACGGAGCGATATTTTGAAAAAGAGCTGTACCATTCTCTAATTAACTTTCCCACTACTCCACATTTTTCGCTCCACTCTGCATTTTCTGCAAAACCGTACTCTTTTTTTTTTTAAGCAAAAAGAGGCATGCAAAAGCATCACTGTAGGTGATAAGGATCCCAACTATGTTGGCACCCCTAAGCCTACCAATCATCTGCAGCACACCAATAGTTTATTAAAAACCAAAAACAAAACATAAAACAAAAAACATGGGGGGGCAAGAACCTGACCCATGAAAGAAATCAACGAAATCTAAAGAACGGCAGGCTTAACCTGTTGCGGAAAAAATCCTCGCTAATAAAAGGAGGGATATTGTCCCACCATAAAAAACCCTGGATATGAAGGCCGTGAGAAGCCAACTTATCCGCACAAGTGTTCCCCTCCCTAAAGATATGAGAGACTACAAAATTCATCCCCCTCGTTGCTTTTAGGCAATTAGACCATCTATTTTTGAGCCGCCAAGGAATGATGGCCGGATTGGAGAAGGCAGCCACTACCAATGCCGAATCACACTCTAACCAGAGGGAATTCCAACCCCTCAGAACCGCCTGCTCAATTGCCAGCATCGCACCAATAAGCTCCGCGTGCAGAGAAGAAGTGACACCAAGGTTGGCTGCAAAGCACCCAAGAACAGCAGCCCGGTAATCACGAAAGATGCCACCACAACCCGACCACTCTGGGTTACCTCTAGAGGCTCCGTCAGAGTTGCACTTAATTCATTGACAGGCAGGCGGAGACCAGATGACCTCTATAATAGAAGGAGCCCTGCTAGCATGACCGGAAATAGCGAAAGCCTTCAGAATAGAGAACTCCTGAATAGAAGAAGACATTGTGCCTTTTGAAAAAAGACCCGTTAATGGCCAGAACCAATGATGGAGTTGATGGTGGCCGGATGAAATGCTCTTGTCTTCAAAACGCAGCTGTTCTGCACCTCCAAATCAAAAAATCACGTTAAGCACTAAAGCCAAGAGTACATGCCTTACTTGAGAGCTCCATCCTTGGTGCAAACCGAGAGCGAGAGAGAAGAAGGAGGCTGCGATCTAAATGACATTTGATAACCGACCGCACCCAATTCCAAAGGTCAGTTGCAAAAGGGCATTCGAGAAAGAGATGAAGAGAGGTCTCTGCAGAAGAGCCACAAAGGCTGCAAATGGACACAGTAACACAACCTCTGGCAGCTAAGTTTTCGTCAGTAGGAAGCTTATGATTGAGCAACCGCTAAGTTAGGAAGGATTTGGAGGGAGGGATGCAGGGCTGCCATAAAAGCTTGCACCAATTATCCATTTGACCTCTAGGATTAAGGAACAAGTAAGCTTCTTTAAGGGCGAGAGATCCCGAAACCGAAGTGGACCAGTGAAGACGATCCTGTTGAGGAGAGCAAGGAATATGAACTTGAAGAATAGCAGCAGCCAAGGCCGGAGAACGCTGGGCAAGCAGAGGAGGGATGTTCCAATTAAAGTTGCAAATAAAATGCTCCACTTTAGAATGGAAAAGATGATGCAATGAGGAGGGAATGTGCAGCAGCTCGGCCACAGAATCACGGAGCCAACGGTCATGCCAAAAGTCAATCAATTTACCATCACCCAAATTCCAAACTGCATTATCTAAAACCATGGGAATGAAGGGTTTCAAACCAGGCCAAATAGAAGACTTTATATATGTGGTGGAAGGCACACCATGTTTTAGAAATCTAGCTCGGAGGAATTTAGCCCAATCGGCTTCAACAAAGGAAAATCCCAACAATGCTTTAGAGAGGCGACTTCATTGATTTTTCTACAAGACTTTAAGCCCGGACCCCCTTCTTCAAACTGAGTGCAGATTTTGTGCCAAGCCACGCGGTGACAATTTTCACGAATTAATGTCCCTGCACCAAATGAAATTCAATCCAAGTGTCTAAATTATCGTGCAAGGAAAGCAGGCCAAGCATAGGAGTGGAAACTATAGAGAACCATGCCATAAATGATGGAATTTACCATTGCACGCGACCCATAATCGACAAAGAAAGAGCCTTCCAAATAGCTAATTTAGCCTTAACCTTGTCGCAATAGGTTGAAGATGAGACTTGGTAGGCTTTCCTTTGAAGATAGGCGCCAAGAATCGTGAACTAAGCTTTGCCGGTGAGAAACCCAAAGTAGAAGCAATAGAGGCAAGTCTCCACGAGGAATGGAACCAGAGAAAAACATGCTCTTGGAGAAATTGATGAGCCGACGTAAGCTTCCCCATAAGCGATAAGGTTCATTAAAGCCAAGAGATTCCTCCTGGTGCCCTGAGAAAATTAAAATGTCATCTGCATAAAGGACATGGCTAGGGGTTTGATAGCCTGGTGTAAGCCATAGGAAGAAGAGCTCCAGAGCTGACTAAATTAGCAATCCCACGACTAAGCACATCTTCCGCAATGCAAAAAAGGAGAGGAGATAATGGGTCTCCCTGACGCACACCTCTTTTACAATGGAAGTAACCCACAGAATGGCCATTAACTGAAATGGAAAGCTTGGCGGAGTGGAGGATGACTTTTATCCAGTTACAAAACTTCTGATCAAATCCAAAAGCTGCGAGCGTTTGAAGCAAAAAATTCCAATCAACCGTGTCAAAAGCCTTCTTGATGTCTATCTTGAGAGCTAAGTTGCCCCCAAAAACCTTTTTGTCCAACATATTCACGGCCTCCGAGGCAATGCAAACACAGTCCTGAATATTACGATCTTTAAGAAAGCCTCTCTGGTTCTCAGAGATGATTTTGGGAGCAATAATGGCTAACCTGTCTGCCAGCACTTTCGTAATAATCTTAAATTGGTAGTTAGCCAGAGCAATAGGACGGTAGTTTTCAATAGAATCTGCTCCTGGAAATTTAGGGATTAAAACCACTAGATTAGAATTAAGATTAGGGAGAAGCCAACCTTGAGTAAAAAATTGCACCACGGACTTGTACACATCCTCTTCAATGATATTCCAAAAGGTTTGATAGAAGCAAGCACCGAAGCCATCTGGACCCGGAGCACCATTACTGCTCATGCCAAAAACGGCATTTTTAACTTCAAGTCTAGTTGGCAGGTTAGTGAGCATAGTGTTATCTGCATGAGTCACCTGAGGAGGATTAATAGATCCGAGAAGATCATTTGGAGAGCAAGAATTATCTGAAGCAAAAAGAGAATGATAATATTGAAGGACATGTTGCTCGATATGCTGCTGATTGGACAGAATGGAAGTGCCATTTTTGAGGATAGACATTGTCTTGGAGGCATTGCGAATCTTAGTAATTCTGTGGAAAAATTCAGTGTTACGGTCCCCATGATTGTGCCAATTAATCCTAGACTTTTCCTTCCAAAATTCCTCCTCAAAGTGGAGAGCTTTGTGCAAATCGAGCTGTGCAGTTTTTTCTTGCTCTAAAAGATCATCAGAACAACCATTAGACTGCATTTGCTGCTGAATCAAGTCCACAATCTGCTGAGTTTTCTTAACTTGCTGCTGCACATTACCAAAAATGTCTGTATTCCAAGTCTTGAGCTCCAACTTTAGGCTTTTAAGCTTTTGAGCAAGCACAAACATAGGACAGCCATGAACCGGCTTACTCCAAACTTCCGAGATAAGCCTATGACAATCTGGGTGATCTATCCACATCTTCATGAATTTAAAATGAGATGGAAAGGTCTGAATTTCTGTTTTCATGGTAAGAAGCAACGGATAATGATCAGACTTACTTCTAGTCAAAGTGCAACAAGCTGTGTTAGTCCAATCAGACAGCCAAGCATCATTGCAAATCGCACGATCTAGCCTTTTCTCAACAAATGCGGTCCCTCTCCTGCCATTAGACCAGGAAAATTGAGCACCTCTGGTAAGAATATGGGTCAGATTGTTAGAATCAGTCCAGTTTTGAAATTCATCGCAGGAGATTTGCACCGGCAAGTTGCCACCACGCCTTTCATGAGCACCAAGCACGGCATTGAAATCACCAATAAAGCACCAGGGACCACTGTGCTGCTGCTGCAACTGATTTAACTCAGCCCAGAGAACTCTCCTCTGCAGGTAAGCAGTTTTTGCATAGACTGCTGCTATGTTCACCAGTCTGTTTTGCCATGTGATTGAGAAGGAGACATGCTGCCTAGAGACAGCAAGAACATTAGGAAAAAGCTGCTTTAAACAAAAACACCACAGCTTAGTAGAATTAGTGGAAGTAGCAAAAGATTTAAGGTTAAGAGAATTTAAGAAATTAACAGGAAAATCTTGCAGTAAAATCCAAGGTTCGGAAATGAAAACAAAATCTGGCTTGTGAGAAACCACAAGCTTTTTAAGGACCAATCTAGTTGGAGGCTTGGCCAAACCTCTAGCATTCCAATATAAGATCTTCATTAGGCAAGGTTTCGATTCCCTGCCCTACTACGGGTATGATGAGTCACTGGCATAACAGCCTTCTTCTGCCTAAGCCTCAGCTTCTTTTTTTGGGACTTGGTTAAAACTTTCTCAAATTGAGAAGAACTTTCCCCCGTGTCTCCCTCTGCAGCGTGAGCAACATTATCCTCAATTTCCTGCTGATCTAAGTCAACCTGATCACTCCAAAGATGTGCTAGAATTCGCATTTCTTTATCGACTTGTGGAGTGGGGGCATTATGCCCAGTAACTGTGCCTGCTACATGATCAACTTCTGTTACATTTGCTGCTGAAGTAGGAGTTTCCGAAACATGTGAAGGTAAGCCAGAATTAGCCTTGCTTGCATCAAGAATTGGGCCAATTGAATTTGGAATGACAGTTTCGTCATATACTGTTTCCACAGACTCATTGTCCTCATCATCACCCCTTGGAACGTTCTCCACATTATCATTGGTATCAGCATCAATAGGTTGATTTTCCTCAGCATTTTGAGCAGTGGCTACTGTTTCATTAACTGCAGCTGCAGCCGGATGAAATTCCTCTCTAGTTTCATCATTGATATCTACCTGGGACCTTGGGTTGTCAACAACCAATTGAGGCTTGGGTTTGGTCACATTACCTGGCTTGTTTTTACCTGGCTGTTGAAGTGACTTATTCTTCCTTTTACATTGTTCTCCTGAATGCCCGATAGCCTGACAAAAGTCACAAACTTCCGGCAATTTTTCATACTCAATACCAACATAAAATGTGTGATTCTCCCTCTCCACAAGAAGATCATATACTAGGTTTGAGGTACTATCCAAGTCCACCAGAACCCTAGCATAATTGCCGAAGAAACGCTTCCTGGTCATATCATCAATGGCAATGGGAGTGCCAATTCCTGATGCTATTTCAAATAGTAGCCTGATCCTCCAATACTCCTGTGGAAGGTCATAAATCCTGATCCAACATTGCACATTGGTTTGCTTCTGAAGTTTTGGATTAAAGTCCGGCGACCACTTAAAAAGCCGCAACACACCAGGATTAGTATTCCATGTCCCTCTTGACTAAACACAGTGGAAGTCCTCCTGAGAGGAGAAATTGAACTCGAAATAACCCTTGCCTAGAGAAGTCATTCTCCACGGGCCAGTTGGCTTCCACAAGGCTGTAAGCTTCTCCTTAAGTGCATGAAACGGCAAGGGTTTATCCCCCTTGGACAGTATGATGCGACCATGAAGGCTGTTTTTGCAGCTCTCAAGGCCTTTGAGATATTCATCCTCTGAAATTTTTATAGAAACTGTGTCACCTCTGATACAAGGGCACGGAAGTTGAGAGAAGGGAACCTCCAAGGACTTAGACAAAGCATTAGCAAAGGATTGCTGATTGGGGGGAGGCAAAGGCTGCACTGGCGGAGCTTGTGGGACTGCTGAAGGAGCGAGAAAACCCCATGGACAAACAACAGTGACGTCAGCCATGAAGATCATGCAAAGAAGCCCTAGGAGATCACATGAGATGAAACCCTAGCAGAACCCTAGCAACCTTACTCGTTCTCTCTTTCTCTCTATCTCTGTGAGTGTGTGTGTTTGAACCCTAAAACCTCCATCACCTTCATCTCAACTGCAATCATGTCTGGTGTAACAACCTCTGAGTATACGGCTATCTACGACACCATGGCTGAAGGAAAAGTTTTGTTGGAAAATCGTGTTGATTTAGAGAACTTCAAACTCTATGGCTTCGACTTCTACAGTGGTTTCAAGGCAATGGCTTGGGAACACTATTTCTTCTGGAACCAGGTTGAGGTTCTAGTGACTGCTATCAAAGAATTTTGGGGTAATGCTCGTTTACACAAAGGTGGTATTTTTGAAGGAACCGTGAGAGGCTACAAGTTTGTTTTTACCATCAACAACATTTAAAGTCACCGTTGTCCCTGTGAAGGTCTCGTCTTCTACACAGATTCGGTTGATGCATTTCATGGCATTGAGAAGGTCAATGATGATCTGTTTGAGAACTATAAGCAGTTGAAAGAATCTGGTGAAACTCCTACTGCAAAGAATCTGAAGAGTCATTATAGAGTTCTTCACAAGATAATCACCAAGAGCGTCTTGTTGAAGGCTGGCTCTAGTAACATAGTCAACTATGAACAGAAGTTCATCATGAGACACTACATGGCTGGTAACAAGGTAAACCTGCCAAGATTGATCTACAACAACCTGATTAATGCACTGGTAAATTCGAGGAAAGGTGTTGCTGACAAGAAAAACACCTACAAGTGCATTCCTTATGGTGTTCTGCTCACTAATATGATGGCCAAGAGTCTGGTTATAAACAAACTGACTGCTTTACCAGATCAAGAAAAGGTAAAGTATTTTTATGCTGAGAGTATTGTGATTCCTGACACCTTTGGAGTCAACAGCCTGGTTAGAATGAAGTTGATCACTGGGTCCATGATCAAGAAGGTGAAAATAGAGCAACAGGAAGGGGAAGCTGAAAAGAAAACCACCAGAAGCTCAATGCCTGGTGTGAAAAAATCTGCCGAGTACCCTTCAAAGGAGCCCAGAAGAACAACACAGAAGTTGGCTCTTGTACCTACTGTTGAAGAACCAGAAGATGAGGACCGAGTTCCCATCAGTCGAGTTACGAGAAAAAGGAGCAAGCCGGCGAGAAACAAGTTTCACTTCCCGGCCAATGTAAGAAGGAAATTTAACGTCCGCCTCCAGCACGCCTCAAACAGTCAAGAGATTGGTCGAGCGATTGAGCTTGAACCAAAGGTACCAATTCTTGATGATTACGTATCTTTTTTGAATCTGATGATACCATTCCCGCTCCACCAATATCTGTTGCACAACCACCAAACATTCAAACCCGTGCACAGAAAGCCAGAAACACTACCACCTCCATAGCTCCTAAACAACTTACCCAAACACAGACCACTACACTCAACCTTAACCTACCACAAATTTCCTCAAATACATCACTCTCTTCTTATATTTCCAATCTTCGCTCTCATCCCTTCAATCTGTTATTCAAAATTCCTCTCATTAATCCCTTCAAACCCCACACACCTAAAACCTACAAAATCACCAAAACCACACCCAACTTACTCACCATTACCCTTAAACCTACAGACACTGGTGGAAGGAAAAATATCTCATACAAACCACAGTTTATTAAGTATGAGATATATCATAGCATCTACAATCGTCCCTCCACATGGCATTTGAAGACCTTCACCTCTGGAGCTGCCAGATTGGAGATTGCCTCTCCAATAAGTGCAACCTTCAAGGATGGAGAAGACCACTTCCAGATGTCATTTAAAGGAAGGTTGAGACCAGCATCCGGAAGCAGAGCAATTCCCTTCTCTGTTGATCTTCCTAGATCCCTACCACAATCTGAACCGCTCACGTTGGAAGAATGCGGAAGGTGGATCACAGATGAAGAAGCTGCCTTCATGGCACACTGTCTTGAGCAGAAAACGCTTGAAGTCATAGGACAATATCGAGACCCATCATCTGTTTTAGTTAAGATAGTACCAGATAGACAGAGGTGGCTACCTTGGTCTATCCCTGGGAAAAGGAAGGAACCAGCTCCGGGCAAGCAGCCATTCAGCAAGATCGGGCTAAAGGAGTATGAGAAGGCACCTAAAAAGTACAATCTTAAGGAATTCTCCCAGCTTTCGATTGCCAAGATCTCTGAGGATCATCCCAGAAGGTATTACCTGACTTCTCTGAAGGAAGATGAATGGAGAACTGGCTCCTCAAGATGCTGCAATGCTGAGAAGGCTACTATTCCAACTGTTGGGACAATCTGCAGAGTTACTGACATCAATCTTGGGACAGTGTACTTCGATGATATGTTCAGATGCTCAGTAATCAGACCTTTTGACTGCATGAAGATTTATGACCAATGGGCTGCTGTGACCAAGCACTTCGACATTGGATTTACTTGGAGTCAATGGTCTGAGTCTTGGAAAGCCAAAGCTATGTTACCATACTTCGTCCCCCTAGTGCTAGAGAAGATGACAGGGAAAATCTGCGAAGAATTTACCTGGCAGAAAATGAAGCACTCTCCTTCACCTGTGAAGCCTTGAGTGTCTTTATCAGAAGTTTATGGGGAGAAGAAGCTGGAAATAGGTTTGACTCTTTCACTGCTGATGTTGTTCTTCACAGAGAAATCATCTTCATGAATATGCTGTACCCAGATGATGTGAAGTATCAATGGGAAATTCAAACAACATTTGAGCTCAGAAGACTTGGAAATTTCTTCAAATGGTTTATATCAAATGACGCATTCTTTCTAAGAGCTCAAAGGAAAAAGGAATTGAGACTTCAGCTATCTAACTGGGTGCTAGCAGAGCATCAGAAGATGAGACCTGCACCAGTACCAGAAGCTGGACCTTCTACTTCTACTTCTGCAGTTGAGATAGTCACCATTCCCAAAGCAGAATTTGAAGAAATGAAGGCTACAAACATGAAGGTCACTCAGCTGGAGACTGCACTAAAGTTACTCTATGAACGTCTCAACATCCCTCCACCACCTCTTCCAAACCTTTAAACCTTGTTTTGCTTTATATTTTTTTTTTGGTACTAAGTGTTATTTCTTATTTTTGGTTGATACACTTATATATATAACTATTTTTGCTCTAATTATCTGCCTTATATTCAAATTTTTCTAAGTCTTATTTTGACTATGATGTGTTTTTTACACTTTTTTTGTCTGATGACAAAAGGGGGAGTAAAAGAAAAGTATGATGAACACGTGAAAATCTGACTAACCCACCGTCCGATTTTCACCGTCCAATAAATACACAGGAACTGAAGTATCATGCATAGCATTTCATACATAGCATTTGTATGGTTATTTATTAATGCACTAATATTCATTGTTCTAATGCTCTTATAATGTTAAATAAATTTGGTACTAATGCTCTTACAATGATAAACAAATTTGTTACAAGTTGATTAAATCAATCTTTTTAATCAGCATCCAATCTTACTCTGATACATCTACGTATTTTGTTTTGCGATCCCTTAATTGAATTTATTTATCAACTATCGCCTTAATACTAGAATTATCTTATATATCAAAATTGTTAAATTTAGGGGGAGACCCTTGATGTCATTTTGAAACTAAATTGTTCATCAACCTTAGATATTTGTCATCATCAAAAAGGGGGAGATTGTTGGAACCTAAACGATTGAGAAGTTTAGACTATCTCATTAATTTTTATGATAACAAAATAGTCACAAGAGAACAATTTATGTTCTAACAATTCTTGAAGTGTGCAGATACTAATATTACATACATTTCTAAGCCACTTAAACAAGAAGGAAGAAGCTCTCAAGAGAAGGATACACTCCATGTGTCAGCATCCGGCTCATCCTAGTAAATTGTCCTAGTGAGCGTCTGGAATTATCTTCTTATGTCACTAATCCTATCCATTTGCTTGAGTGTCCGATCTTCCAATTCTGAGCGAGCGTCTGAACTTCATTTCAAATCACGTGTTGGTCACGTAGTTGCTCTTCCTCTCAGAAGTTTCTGGAACGGATTTCAAAATTGATCTTGAGCGCTAAAATTGTTGTACGAGGTATCAAAGGTGACACTTTTAGCTAAAAGACAATAATCGTACAAGCAATTGTGAAAAGCAAGGTAGTACGAAAACGGTAATATGTACTACTGGGATATTCTTTGGAAAGGAAGAAAGAGACAGCTTTTTGAATTTACCTCACTCAATGGAAAGGAGCCATTTTTACCGTAACGGTAATATCCTTTGGAACTCCTATATATACCTCATGGCATCCATTGAAGAGCTTGCTGAAATACTGCTGGAAAACTGTCGAAAAACTGTCCAAACTTTACAAGAGAATATTGCCTCATTTACTGAGATCAAGCACTGTTGATAAATACAACAAAGAGTCGATACTCTGAAAGCACTGCTTCTGTGAGCAATCAAGTTTCGTGCTAAGTCTCTGGACTACAAGAACTGAACTCAGCGTCAGACCCTTTCTTTTAGAAAGCATTTCTATTTTTGAGCCTAAGTGTTTATCCTCTCTGTGAGAGTTATTTTTGATTATATTTCAACTTCCGTGTAAAAGTTGTTTTGGCCTAGTTAAGGCTGTATCCTCAAAGGCTCGACTGTACTGAGTCGTTTTGAGAAGTTGAGAGTATTGTCAAGTTGTGACAGAAGAATACTCTTGAGAAAATTGTAATCATATTGATTATAGTGGAAAATCCTTCAGGAACAAAGGGACTAGACGTAGCTACCAGTTTGGTAGTGAACAAGTATAAATTTATGTGTCTTTTACTTTACTGCTTTCTATTTACTTCTATCTTGCTGTGTTAAAAACAAGTTTTCACAAACTGCTTTTCCAGCATCCGATTTATTTCCAGCGTCCGATAAACAAACAGTTTTGAAAAACTTGTGTTCTAAGTGTTTCTAACTTAAAGTTTGCGAAAAGTTTTCAATACAATTCAACCCCCCTTCTTGTGTTCACGTTCATATATATATATATATATATATATATATATATATATATATATATATATATATATATATATATATATATATAAGAGGGGGTCAGAAGTAGAAGAGGAAAATTAAAGGGAGAAACTGAATGGAAAGTAGGAAGCAGACGGACTGCTCAAAACATAAACAAGAGTATGAACAGAAATAAAGTGCAGGAAACTTAAAGAAAGAAATTAAAAATGCATGAGCCAAGGGTAGGCGCACTCTTTCTTGCAGAAATTTAAAGATGCATGAGTGAACTGAAAAATAAAAGACAGGAAAAGAAACTGAAACTTGAAACTTGAAACTTAGATTGAAAGATTGCAAGTACAAAGATTGAAGAGCAGAGAAAAGGGCAGAGTGTCTCTCACTAACCTCTCTCTAGAACATGAGAAAATAAAACTGGAATTTTAAACGGTGCCTAACAATGAAACCTACGCACCTTATTTATAGAATTGAAAATTGAACTGTTTTGAACAGTTCCGGTAAGTTACCGGAATCAAATTGAACTATTAGCTCTGATAAAAAGTAAAAATCTTTGCGATACCAAATAGTAAAGTTACAATAATTGAAAATTTGAGTCTTCTGACATTATGATTGATTTCTAACGGGCTGCTATTCATCAGAATTAATCGGAGAATAGATTCCAAAGCAGTCATCTTCATTTTTGTAAAATGGGTCTTCTGTAGACGATTCAGAAGAAGAGGGAAGGACATGCTTCTTTTTCTTTCCCTTCTTTTTTGTTTGATTGGACGAAGATGATGGTAAGTCTTGCTTACCCTTTTCTTGGTCTGAGGATTGCTTTTGTAAAAGTTGGACAATGTTTTGAAGGTTGTGTAGAACATCTTCTTAGATGATGAGGCGAAGTGCGGCCAATATGTGCCTTTGATTGAGAAGAAGGCAGGTGCTTGGTTACGCAAACTTCAAAAATTTGGATTATTTTTAAACCAAATTTTTACATTGTCTTGAGATGCTGATCCATCAAAGTGGACCACCATTTGTGAAGGCTTATGCGGAGTAGTGCCATAGTTTCTGGGATTGAACTACTCACCAACTTGTGTTTCCAGGAAAATACCCATGACAAAGAGAATTTGAGGAAAAAGTTTAATAAAATTGGCAGATTATCAAACTCACTGGTAAATTTTTTGTTAAAAAATTGGAATCCTTCTTGAACTTCAGTAGGAAGGATATCAGGTATTGGGCCAAAGAAATCCCACCATTGGAGGAACCAATTTGGAAAAGAGTACTTGTTTCCTGTTTTAAAGTAGATTAACCAGGAATGTTTGAATGACTTATTTTGTAAACCTAGAATCATAAAATCCCAGGCCTTGACATAATCCTAGTAGGTGTAACCAATTGGATCATAAAAATCTGAATTTTTTTTTGGGTTTATTAGGATTCTGTCCCCAAGCTGAAGGTGTAAGAACATTGAGGATTTGAAGGGTAGAATGGGTGGTAATTGATTCATCTCTAGGATCTTTGTAGTGTTTGATGGCTACCGAGTCAGAATCCACGAGAATTTTTTCAAAAAATAATTGTGTTTTATTATGAACCATAGGAATAAATTGGAATTCGGGAGGAAATATTTTGGATGGAATTTTGTTTGGGTTTTCATCCCAGTATTCAGGTTCTAATCTTATAACCGGATAAAATTTGGGTTTTGGAATGTATTGAGTTTTGGAAGTACTGGCAGATTTAAACTGAATTGGTTTTGGATTAGCTTGGACAATTTGGGTTTTTTGGTTTTGGATCATGAGATCCAAAGATGAAAGATCTTGGTCACTGTTTGCTTCAGCCATACTGGCCCAAGTCTTTTTAGGTAAATTGGTCAAGCCTTGTTCTTGGAAGGCTAGGAGAGTTTGAATTGGGAAGGCATAGTCTTGTTTGGTTTACTTGGTAGTTTCTTTTGAGGATTGGTCTGAACTTTTCTGGGTTGCTTGGTTTTGGGTTGATGACCCAATTAATTGAGCTTGGATCGAAGATCCAGATTGATTTTGGGTAGGAGACCCAGTTTGGTTAGAAATAAAAGATGGAGCTAAAGCATTTAAATCATTCTTACCTCTACCTCTGCCACCTCTTCCTCGAGAGGAAGAAATCCTGGAGGACATGTTATTCTTTTCCCTGTAAGTATTCAGGAGTGAGATAGTCAGGGAGAGCATTTGCTGAGCCTTTAAGATATTCAATATCAAAGTAAAAAATGCTCAAAATTGCTTGCCATCTGACAAAAATCTGTTTTGATGCAAGATTTTTAACATCTTTTTGTAAAATGTCTTTTGCAGACTTACAACCAACACGAACTAAAAATTTTTGATTTAATAAATCAGATTGGAACTTTGAAATAGATAAAACGATTGCTAAAACTTCTTTTTTAACAGTGGAATATTTTTGTTGTGCTGGATTCCAATGTTTGGAAGTAAAGATTGATCCTTGTCAGAAATTCTTTGTTTAAGAATGCCACCATAACCTATGTCAGAGGCATCAGTTTCAACAATTTTAAAGGCTTGAGGATTAGGCAAATAAAGACATGGAAGATTCTTGACCTGAGTTTTTATTTATTTGACAACATCAGTATGAACATATGTCCAAGGAGGAGGATCCTTTTTAAGACGATCATGGAGAGGTTTGATAAGATTACTAAGTTGCGGAAAGAAATCTGAGACATAATTTAAACATCCTAAAAATCTTTGTAACTGAGTTTTATCAATGATTTGATTAGGAAACTTGTCCAAAAACTCAATAGCCCGATTGATAGGAACAATGGTCCCTTGATAAATGTTATGACCAAGAAACCTGATTTTAGTTTGAAACAAATAATTTTTGTTTTAGAAACAGCAAGACCATTTCTTTTTATCACCGAGATAAATATACTGATATGTTTGAAGTGTTGATCAATAGATTGGGAATATATTAAAACATCATCAATATAAACAATTGCAAATTTAGAATAAGGATTGAAAATCTCATTCATTATTCTTTGGAATTCAGAAGGAGCATTTTTTAAACCGAATGGCATAACTTTCCACTCATACTGACCAAAGGGAACAGTAAAGGCAGTTTTATACCTATCTTCTTCTTTGACTTGGATTTGCCAAAATCCAGATTTCATGTCAAATTTTGAGAAAATCTTAGCATTGTGTAACCTATTTAAATGGTCTTTTTTATTGGGGATTGGATACCTAATCCAGCAAAGTGCTTGACTAAGCGGTTTGTAATTGATAACAAGGCGAGGAGTTCCACGTTCAATTTCAGCTTGTTTATTGACATAAAATGCAGAACAAGACCAAGGACTTTTACTTTTGCGAATTAGGCCCTTTTCCAATAAATCCTTGAATTCTTTCTGGCAAAATTGAAGGAGTTCTTCATTCATTTGAATTGGCCTAGCTTTGGTTGGGATTTGTTTTTCTTGAAAATCTTTTTCATAAGGAAGTTCAACAATGTGTTGTTTCCTTTCCCAAAAAACATTAGGTAAATCCGAACAAATGGAAGTTTGAATTTGTTCCAAAAGATATTTGATTTTTTGTTGAGTACCAGATTGTTGTAATTGATTTTCTATATTTCTAAAAGAAATTTCATCTTTAAGAAAATAGATTTGATTTTCTTTATAGGAAATTGGATTTAAATCTCTGATGATGGGTTTTTTCAAAAATTTGAAAATAATAGATTGACCCAAATATTGAGTAATAATCCCATCTTTATTGGTCTGATAAGGAAAAAGCAATCTGATAAATGGTGTTCCTAAAATCACTTTGTTCCTAAGATTTTTAACCAAGAGGAAAGATGTTTCTATCCTAAGACCATGGTTTTCAATTATAGCAGAAGACAATTTGTAATTAATTTTTAACTTAGAACCATTAGCAGTACTAAGTTGTTCTGAAGTTTTCTCAAAATACTTAGTGGGAATTAACCCTTCTAAGATACAGTTTGAGTCAGCTCCAGTGTCAAAGAGAGCTGTAGTTTCAAGGACAAATTCTCCTACTAGAATTCTGATGTTAATATAAAACTTTTGAATTTTAACATAATTGATTAATCCTAAAAAGTCGTCAACTATGTTTAATTGAAAGGGGTTATCATCTTTTTTGGAGGTTGAAGCATCAGCTTCAGATTGGTTTTGTTTCAAATTTTTAATCTCCTTTTTCAAATTATTGATTTCAAATTGGAGATCTTGAATGGTAACAGACTTGGTACTAAATTTCTCTTTGAGACTGAGCATGTTAGAAACTAAAGAATTTTTAGAAAAATTTAGTTTTTCAAGATATTTCGTTTTCTCTTGAGGATCAGGTATGACATTAATGGCTTTAAAAAGGAGATCTTGTTCCTTAGTTAAAACATTAACCTGATTAGAAGATTCAAATAGATTATCATCAATGAATCTTCCCTAAACAACAATCAGATTGATGATAATCAATCTGAATCTTCTAATCAGGTTAATGTTTTAACTAAGGAACAAGATCTCCTTTTTAAAGCCATTAATGCCATACCTGATACTCAAGAGAAAATGAAATATCTTGAAAAACTAAATTTTTCCAAAAATTCTTTAGTTTCTAACAAGCTCAGTCTCAAAGAGAAATTTAGTACCAAGTCTGTTACCATTCAAGATCTCCAATTTGAAATCAATAATTTGAAAAAGGAGATTAAAAATTTGAAACAAAACCAATTTGAAGCTGAGGCTTCAACCTCCAAAAAAGATGATAACCCCTTTCAATTAAACATAGTTGACGACTTTTTAGGATTAATCAATTATATTAAAATTCAAAAGTTTTATATTAACATCAGAATTCTAGTAGGAGAATTTGTCCTTGAAACTACAAATTTCTTGACACCGAGTCGACTCAAACTGTATCTTAGAAGGGTTAATTCCCACTAAGTATTTTGAGAAAACTTCAGAACAACTTAGTACGGCTAATGGTTCTAAGTTAAAAATCAATTACAAATTGTCTTCTGCTATAATTGAAAACCATGGTCTTAGGATAGAAACATCTTTCCTCTTGGTTAAAAATCTTAGGAACAAAGTGATTTTAGGAACACCATTTATCAGATTGCTTTTTCCTTATCAGACCAATAAAGATGGGATTATTACTCAATATTTGGGTCAATCTATTATTTTCAAATTTTTGAAAAAACCCATCATCAGAGATTTAAATCCAATTTCCTATAAAGAAAATCAAATCCATTTTCTTAAAGATGAAATTTCTTTTAGAAATATAGAAAATCAATTACAAACAACTGTACTCAACAAAAAATCAAATATCTTTTGGAACAAATTCAAACTTCCATTTGTTCGGATTTACCTAATGCTTTTTGGGAAAGGAAACAACACATTGTTGAACTTCCTTATGAAAAAGATTTTCAAGAAAAACAAATCCCAACCAAAGCTAGGCCAATTCAAATGAATGAAGAACTCTTTCAATTTTGCCAGAAAGAATTCAAGGATTTATTGGAAAAGGGCCTAATTCGCAAAAGTAAAAGTCCTTGGTCTTGTTCTGCATTTTATGTCAATAAACAAGCTGAAATTGAACGTGGAACTCCTCGCCTTGTTATCAATTACAAACCGCTTAATCAAGCACTTTGCTGGATTAGGTATCCAATCCCCAATAAAAAAGACCTTTTAAATAGGTTACACAATGCTAAGATTTTCTCAAAATTTGACATGAAATCTGGATTTTGGCAAATCCAAGTCAAAGAAGAAGATAGGTATAAAACTGTCTTTACTGTTCCCTTTGGTCAGTATGAGTGGAAAGTTATGCCATTCGGTTTAAAAAATGCTCCTTCTGAATTCCAAAGAATAATGAATGAGATTTTCAATCCTTATTCTAAATTTGCAATTGTTTATATTGATGATGTTTTAATATATTCCCAATCTATTGATCAACACTTCAAACATATCAGTATATTTATCTCGGTGATAAAAAGAAATGGTCTTGCTGTTTCTAAAACAAAAATTATTTGTTTCAAAATAAAATCAGGTTTCTTGGTCATAACATTTATCAAGGGACCATTGTTCCTATCAATTGGGCTATTGAGCTTTCGGACAAGTTTCCTAATCAAATCATTGATAAAACTCAGTTACAAAGATTTCTAGGATGTTTAAATTATGTCTCAAATTTCTTTCCACAACTTAGTAAACTTATCAAACCTCTCCATGATCGTCTTAAAAAGGATCCTCCTCCTTGGACAGATGTTCATACTGATGTTGTCAAACAAATAAAAACTCAGGTCAAGAATCTTCCATGTCTTTATTTGCCTAATCCTCAAGCCTTTAAAATTATTGAAACTGATGCCTCTGACATAGGTTATGGTGGCATTCTTAAACAAAGAATTTCTGACAAGGATCAATCTTTACTTCCAAACATTGGAATCCAGCACAACAAAAATATTCCACTGTTAAAAAAGAAGTTTTAGCAATCGTTTTATCTATTTCAAAGTTCCAATTTGATTTATTAAATCAAAAATTTTTAGTTCGTGTTGATTGTAAGTCTGTAAAAGACATTTTACAAAAAGATGTTAAAAATCTTGCATCAAAACAGATTTTTGCCAGATGGCAAGCAATTTTGAGCATTTTTGACTTTGATATTGAATATCTTAAAGGCTCAGCAAATGCTCTCCCTGACTATCTCACTCGTGAATACTTACAGGGAAAAGAATAACATGTCCTCTAGGGTTTCTTCCTCTCGGGGAAGAGGTGGCAGAGGTAGAGATAAGAATGATTTAAATGCTTTAGCTCCATCTTTTATTTCTAACCAAACTGGGTCTCCTACCCAAAATCAATCTGGATCTTCGATCCAAGCTCAATTAATTGGGTCATCAACCCAAAACCAAGCAACCCAGAAAAGTTCAGACCAATCCTCAAAAGAAACTACCAAGCAAACCAAACAAGACTATGCCTTCCTAATTCAAACTCTCCTAGCCTTCCAAGAACAAGGCTTGACCAATTTACCTAAAAAGACTTGGGCCAGTATGGCTGAAGCAAACAGTGACCAAGATCTTCCATCTTTGGATCTCATGATCCAAAACCAAAAAACCCAAATTGTCCAAGCTAATCCAAAACCAATTCAGTTTAAATCAGCCAGTACTTCCAAAACTCAATACATTCCAAAACCCAAATTATATCCGGTTATAAGATTAGAACCTGAATACTGGGATGAAAACCCAAACAAAGTTCCATCCAAAATATTTCCTCCCGGATTCCAATTTATTCCTATGGTTCATAATAAAACACAATTATTTTTTGAAAAAATTCTCGTGGATTCTGACTCGGTAGCCATCAAACACTACAAAGATCCTAGAGATGAATCAATTACCACCCATTCTACCCTTCAAATCCTCAATGTTCTTACACCTTCAGCTTGGGGACAGAATCCTAATAAACCCAAAAAAAATTTCAGATTTTTATGATCCAATTGGTTACACCTACTGGGATTATGTCAAGGCCTGGGATTTTATGATTCTAGGTTCACAAAATAAGTCATTCAAACATTCCTGGTTAATCTACTTTAAAACAGGAAACAAGTACTATTTTCCAAATTGGTTCCTCCAATGGTGGGATTTCTTTGGCCCAATACCTGATATCTTTCCTACTGAAGTTCAAGAAGGATTCCAATTTTTTAACAAAAAATTTACCAGTGAGTTTGATAATCTGCCAATTTTATTAAACTTTTTCCTCAAATTCTCTTTGTCATGGGTATTTTCCTGGCAATACAAGTTGGTGAGTAGTTCAATCCCAGAAACTATGACACTACTCCGAGCAAGCCTTCACAAATGGTGGTCCAAATTGATGGATCAAAAGCATCTCAAGACAATGTAAAAATTTGGTTTAAAAATAATCCAATTTTTTTGAAGTTTACGTAACCAAGCACCGCCTTCTTCTCAATCAAAGGCACATATTAACGCTGCACTTGTCGCTTCATCATCTAAGAAGATGTTCTACACAACCTTCAAAACATTGTCCAACTTTTACAAAAGCAATCCTCAGACCAAGAAAAGGGTAAGCAAGACTTACCATCATCTTCGTCCAATCAACCAAAAAAGAAGGGAAAGAAAAAGAAGCATGTCCTTCCCTCTTCTTCTGAATCGTCTACAGAAGACCCATTTTACAAAAATGAAGATGACTGCTTTGGAATATATTCTCCGATTAATTCTGATGAATAGCAGCCTGTCAGAAATCAATCATAATGTCAGATGACTCAAATTTTCAATTATTGTAACTTTACTATTTGGTACCGCAAAGATTTTTACTTTTTATCAGAGCTAATAGTTCAATTTGATTCCGGTAACTTACCGGAACTGTTCAAAACAGTTCAATTTTCAATTCTATAAATAAGATGCGTAGGTTTCATTGTTAGGCACCGTTTAAAATTCCAGTTTTATTTTCTCATGTTCTAGAGAGAGGTTAGTGAGAGACACTCTGCCCTTTTCTCTGCTCTTCAATCTTTGTACTTGCAATCTTTCAATCTAAGTTTCAAGTTTCAAGTTTCAGTTTCTTTTCCTGTCTTTTATTTTTCAGTTCACTCATGCATCTTTAAATTTCTGCAAGAAAGAGTGTGCCTACCCTTGGCTCATGCATATTTAGTTTCCGTCATTTACTTTCAGTTTTTACCTTTCTGCAAACACACACACACACACTTATGCATATTTAATTTCTGCAAGAAAGAGTGCGCCTACCCTTGGCTCATGCATTTTTAATTTCTTTCTTTATGTTTCCTGCACTTTATTTCTGTTTATACTCTTGTTTATGTTTTGAGCAGTCCGTCTGCTTCCTACTTTCCATTCAGTTTCTCCCTTTAATTTTCCTCTTCTGCTTCCGACCCCCTCTTGGTATCTATATATATATATTGTGGGCCCAAGACACGGATTCTGTAAAAGATATGTACATGTAAATTATTTGGTTTTAATAAAGTATTATTTTCAATACATTTATGTTGCCTAATTACTCATTTAGGGTTTAATAAATATTATACTGTAGTGCTCGGAAATAGGGTGTTACAGGGCTCGACCAAATGCAGCCGAGGTTACTCTGTTTCTTTAAAAAGTTCACCCGTTATCCGATAAGTCCCGCCCGATTCATTAAAATGGCAACTAGTTATATCGGGTTTCGGGCGGGTCACTTATTTTTGTGCACCCCTATCCAAGTAGACATGTAATTACAAACGGGTCCAATAACATATTGATCCATTTCCGCATGACCACACATATTTCGCGTCCCACTCTATCGAGAGGCTCCTAGACATTACTCCTGTTATAAAGGAAGGACGAATCTTATCTACATCACTAACATCCCTCAACATGATTCATTGAAGGTCTAATTACTACCTTTATGATCATCCCATTACAGATGCGTTTGATGACATTAAAATCTGCAACTCCTACATGTAGGAGTTGTAGTGGCTTCAAGTCAAATGACTACTTCACTATGGTCGCCATGAGGGGCGCTTATGACACTATCATAACTATTCTAAAGCATCCTCGTAGTGAGTCAATCTAATATAGATATTACTCCTAATGTTTATACTTGTGTACTGACTTGATATCACATATTCATGAGATGTGGTCATCATCTACTCACATAATAGTCTCAATGTATTATTGTCGTCCTAATTGACAATAATATTTGACTACATATATTTAAGAATAGCGTCCTATTGTTCAATGGGATCTCACGATCAAATCACATTTGATGTGTCATTAAAGGAACTTCCTATTCTAATGACTTTACTATGATATACAATTTATAACATAATAAATGAATTGCCTCATATATATATATATATATAAACCAAATGTCATGATACAAATAATAATCTAGTCAAAAATAGATTGACCATTAGGGCTTACACCGACAAGATCCCCTTGTTTTTCCTTAATCCTTCCTAATTTCAACTTATAAGGAGTATAATCTCTCAAATTTCTTTAGAAAACTCGACATGCATGTTGATCTGGCATTGGGTTTTCGGTTTTCCTTTTTTCCTACAATTAGCCAAATTCTTAAACTATTTCTCACTCGTTATTTCTTTTGGAAGCATTGGTGTATGATCTAATGGAAGGAAGTCATGGGCAGCGGAGAAATGAGGATTTCGAAAGTAATTCCATGACATTCGAGCGTTCGCAGTCAAGGTAGTACACTAGGAGCTTACATAGGAGTATTACCAGGTGAGGTGGAAGAAACTCCAATTGTCAGGAAGGCAAGCGTAGGATAGGGATATTAATATGTGTAGGGCTTCTCAAACCCTACCAGGGGTTGAGCAACCCATGATGCCTATGGATAGGTGGTATAGGCTCCTCAACCGTATGATTGATCTATATGTTAACTGAGGTTGCATGATTTATATGTTTGATGTGTTGTTATATATAATCTTTATATTTTTATACGTTAATGATATGCTTGTTGTGATAACATGTTGATAATGCTTTTAACATGCTTTTTGCTATGTTGATCTAGTGATATCGTGCTTGTTATGATCCTAGTTTGATTTAGAGATGGTTGTTTTTGTGTTAGACTGGGAGGCTGATATTAGTTTTGTAGAATAAGATAATTTATGTTGATAGATAAACTCT
Organism: Calophaca sinica; assembly: GCA_037113605.1. Lineage (NCBI taxonomy): Eukaryota > Viridiplantae > Streptophyta > Magnoliopsida > Fabales > Fabaceae > Calophaca > Calophaca sinica. The sequence continues at coordinate 50,595,644 of CM073733.1, forward strand.
CATGGATGGAGAACATCATCATTATATTGAAGGATGTGATTTCTCATGTTGTTGTGGGCTTTCACTGTAGAAGAGTGGAATTCTAGCAGTTGGAGAATGCGGATCCTTAGGATGGCAATCATGTTATTATTGTTATATTATCGTGGTGGTTAGTTGTGTGAACAGTTGTCACATGAGGATAATGTTAGTTCGAGGTGGACCTTCTAGTGTAGCCACTTTTCACTGTTGGAGACTAGTCTATCATCTTCACTGTTGAAAGATGACTTGTACATGATTGGTTAGTTCCTTTCTCACTATTGGAGACTGGTGCTCTTCTCACTATTAGAGAGCAGTTTTCACCCTCACTACTGTTGGAGACTGAGACATCGGCCAATTGTAGGTGCTGGGATCAGATTACCTGGATGACTAACTATAAATTCTCACTGTCGAGGGACTACATTCCCACTGTTGGGGAATGTCTATTCTCGTTGTTGGAGAATGGCTGCTCACCTTCATCGTGGGAGGCTGACACACTCGTCGGTTGGGAAACAACAGTATGATCATCCGACACGTAGAATCAGTTGTGCATGTAGAATAGGTGATGATCTCTACCCTCACTACTGTTGGAGACTGAGACATCGGCCAATTGTAGGTGCTGGGATCAGATTACCTGGATGACTAACTATAAATTCTCACTGTCGAGGGACTACATTCCCACTGTTGGGGAATGTCTATTCTCATTGTTGGAGAATGGCTGCTCACCTTCATCGTGGGAGGCTGACACACTCGTCGGTTGGGAAACAACAGTATGATCATCCGACACGTAGAATCAGTTGTGCATGTAGAATAGGTGATGATCTCTAGTAATAGTGATTTTGGGGATGATTAATGAAGTTGGCATAGAGATGGTTGGGATGCTTGATGATTGTTGTGTATGCATGTTAATATGTTGTATCCTACATTGTTTTTCCCGTTTGATGGTAATTGATATGTTTCTTACCTCCTATTTCTCTTATGTGTCTTTCTACTTTTGCATCGAGAATTCATCAGTAGAGGACGAGCTTATCCTGGGAGGCTACAAGTGAAGAGAAGGGTCTGGTGTAGGTGGAAGTGGAAACAACCTTCCACACTGAAGATGTTAATGATGCTAATAATGTAGTAGCTCTTAGGAGGCCTTGCAATGCCTCCTTAAGTAATTTAAGTACTAAGGCTAGTGGAGTGTCTTTTATAATATTATGTGTTGTACCTACTATGCGTTAACTTTGGTGCATACTGATAACTGTTTAAGTACTGGTTGTCTTGCAATTATATATATAAATGTTCTAATTTGATGCGTGTTTTAAAAGTTTCAAAATCCCCCTAAATTTTGAGGATAAGCGAGTTTGATCCCATGTAATACCACAGGGTGTTACAGGGGCAACTGTTGTTGGCTTGATGTGGCAACTATTATTTTTGCATGGATAAAAATTTTATTTTTATTTTTTTGAATGATAAATGTTAATGTTAATATTATTATTTTTGTTAGTGGATGGGGTTTGAACCACAAAGCGAACCTTATAACTTTGTATGGATAAAGATTCACAATGAAGAAAACAATTCTATTTAGGCATATTAATAGCCGAAATTAGCACATGAACCTGACCGTCTTTTCCATTCTTTCTTCATTGTGTCATTTTATCAATTTATAGTCATATAGATCCATTTTGCAATTATTATAAGTTCTTCATATAGAGACAAGTAAATCACTCCAAACATCGAGCATTGATTTATTTTAAGCTTATTATATCTACGGTTTAGGTCTTTTGTTCCTTTATGGTGACATATTTTCATGTCACCATGCTATACGAAACCTCCAGACTCCATGTTATGGTATATTGTATACAGACTCCAATCGCGACATCTCCTTTCTTCACATTGACGAACCGTTAATATCAAATCCCCTTATGAACCGTTAATATTTGTAAATTTTTGCCTTTTGTGTGACATTCAATTGTATATTATAGAGATAGAGATAGAGAAGAGATAGAGATTTGATAAATATTTGACAAAAATCATTTTAAGTAAAATATTAATTTTAAAGATTTTGATTGTGTTGGTCTAAATTTTTTAAAATAATCAAAATTTAATAAGAGGATTTTTCTGGTTAAATAACAAGCTACTTTTAATTAATTTTGTAAAAAAGAGGAGCGATAACAATGCACTATCTTTTTTGTAAAAAAAAAAAAACAATGCACTATCTTTTCAATATTATCTCTATGATTTAATGTAATTCACGTGGATCTCACTCATTCATGCAACTCACATTTCCTATTTAGTACGACCATTCCAAAAGTGATAAACGTGCTTGAATTTCACTCAATAAAAAAATATAAAAGTATGTTAGAGACCAGAGATATGTGTGGTAAAAGAAATAGGAAAATGATTTTTGAACACACACGCGACACTGTATGTTCGTATGGGTTCGTACGGTACGGAATCCGTACGATTTTTTTTTTTGCTTTTTTTTATAGATTTTTTTAACTGGTTAACACAGATTTGACATTAACCAGATAATGAATAGCATTAACCAGATATTTGAACTTGATTAACCAGATAAGAAAATGAGATCATTAACCAGATAATGAATAACATTAACCAGATATTTGAACTTGATTAACCAGATAAGAAAATGAGATATCCAAAGTTTCAGGATTTGACATTAACCAAATAATGAATAGTATTAATCAGATATGTGAACAGATTAACCAGATAAGAAAATGAGATGTTTCTTCAGGATTTGACATTAACTAGATAATGAATAACATTAACCAGATATGTGAACGTGATTAACCAGATAAGAAAATGGGATGTCCAAAAGTTTCAGGATTTGACATTAACCAGATATGTGAACTTGATTAACCAGTTAAAAAATTCTGTAATATTTTGTTAAAAAAATTTTTTGAAAAAAAAAGGTCCGTACATGTACGGACATGGTGTCGCGTATTTTTGTCCAAATTGTGTGTCCAATTAACGTGACCGAAAGAAATAAGGCTTAATTATAGTTTTAATCTCTCTATTTTCACCAATTCACGAATTTGGTCCCCCATTATTAAATACAGACATTTAGTCCTCAAATTTTAAAAAATGCAGAAATTTTACCTGTGTTAGATTGCCATAAATAATTTAAGAGTTAGAGTTAGTAACGTGGCATGCATTAAGCTAATCTAACATGTGATGTCACTTAAGCTCATATTACATATCACTTAAATCAATTTTAGAAATAGAAAAAACATGAAACAAAAAATAATTCTAAAAATTCTGAATTGAAATAAAACAAGGATTCCACGATTAGTTTAACGTTTTGTTTCAATTCAGAATTTCAAAATTGTTTTTAGTTTAATGTTTTTTTTCTATTTTTGAAATTACTAAAATTGATTTTAGGTGACATGAAATTTGAGCTTAAGTGACATGGCATGGTTTAATAACGTGACAACAACATGTATTACCCGGTCAAATGTCACATAAGCTTAATGCATATTACGTCACTAATTTTATTAAATTTTGGATGCCAAATTTAACTGATGGGTAAAATGTCTGTATTTTTAAAAATTAGGAGACTAAATGTTTGAATTTAGAAATAAGGGACCAAATTCGTGAATTGGTAATGTAACACCCCAAATTCTCTAAGCTAAGTTGAGAGTGAGTTATAAGGAGTTGTGTGATTGTATTCAAGCTTAATTTGGATTCAAATTGAATGAATATGATTATACAAAGTTTTAAGGGGTAAATTATTGATGTTGAGTTGAGAAATAAGTTGGATTTAATCCTAATATTATTGAAAGTGTTAATTAGGAGTTAATTGATGAAGATTTGATGTTAAAAGATGATTTTTCACATTTTAGTACAGTGTGAATCGATTCACACAAGCCTGAATCGATTCACAATTGTGTTCCAGACCACAAAATGATGCTGTGAATCGAATTGGGTGTCTGTGAATCGATTCATAGATTCGATTCACGAAGTGCAGGTGCAGTTTTAAGTGGATGAATCGATTCACAGTCTGCTGTGAATCGATTCACACCCTGTTAAAAGCAGAAAATGCAGCAGAAAACCAGCAGAACGCGACTTTTGGGGAAATTAGAGAGAAGGGGCAACTGGGAGAAGAGAGAAGGGAGATAAATGCCAGGGGTTTCTCAAACCCTATGAGAGATTGAAGGATTCTTGCTAGATTTCCTCAAATCTTAGCTTGAATCAAAGTTGTGAGGTTGAGTTTTTGGGTATTTTGAAGGTTTGGGAAACCCTAACCAAGAGGAAGAAGAAGAAGCACGAATTGGAGAAGAAGACTAAGCTCCAGCAAGGATGGCTCAAGTTCTTGAATTGAGAAAGAAGATTGAAGGTTGTAGATCAAGATTTGAGGAGTATTTGAAGAAGCCCTAAGTTGAGCAAAGAGGAAAAAGCCTGAAGGAGAGCAAGGAGGCCTAAGTTCAACCCTTCTAGCTCAAGGTCTTGAAGAATCATGGTGAGTTTTTCATCCCTTAGGTGATGGGCAACCAATAAGACCCATATATAGGAATTTTCTCAGAGAAGTCTTTGAACCCCAAAGGGTTCAAAGTTAGGGTTTGTTAACCCCTTTGATTTTAAGTTTAATTTTAAGTTTATTGTTATGAAGTTATATGGGGTTTGGCTGAAATACGGTTGGATTCTGTCCCCAACCCCCCTAATTATTATTTGATATTTGCACCCTTGGATGCTCCATAGAGCTTCAATGGGACTGTGTCCTTGTTTTGAAATGAGTTCTTGACATGAGATGGTATGCGAAGTTTCATATAAATATATGTTATGACTTGTTTATATGATTATGTGAATTTAAAGTATGTAATGTGCTTTACTTGCCTAACATCAATCCTTGGTTTAAATAGAATTTCATTGATGAGTGTTTAGATAAGTAAAGATTTCATTAATTAAGACGCCTAATTGCTTAGAATGAATAAGTGAATGATCTCTTTCCTTATGAATATGTATTGAAAATGCATTAGATGAAATTAAATAATTATAAGACAACGAGAGCTAAATGATGAAATATGTTTAGTGGTGTTTGAGTTTCATATGAATTTGTGTTGTCTGGTTCTTATGTTTATTAAAAATGCATGTGTTGGAATTCAGAAATATTCAATTGCATGTTATGCTTGATCCGTAGATTTTCATGTCAACCTCTTGGCATTATGAAAAGAGTATGAGGATTTCAAATCCTACTTTGATGTTTTACTTGATTGCAATATGTATAAATGCATAGTCATGTCCAAGGGTCTTAAAAGATACCAAGTTGCCTCATAAGAGGATATGTCGGTATGGTTAGCCTCGTGGGACGCCACTTGGAGGGTTAAGACGTCTAACCACCATATCGAAAGCTATGTTGAGCGGGGTCTATGAAATAAAGCATATGACCAAATCCGACAACATAGAAAAGAATATTTATACGATGTTTAGCTTTGTTGAGCGGGGTCTATGACCAAATCCGACAACCTAGCAAAGAATGTTTAAATGATGTTGTGTGCTTGCTATATATGTTCATGCCTAGTCTTGTCAAAAGTTGATAAGTGATATATTGGACCGTGGATTATCACGCCCGGCAATATACCAAGGCTTCTAAGTGTAACAAATCAGTGTAAGTTTAAGATAGTGCATCCTAGGGCTTCAACTTAAGGGCCTATCAAGTTTAATAATTCAGGTTAGTTAGTTTGATTAAGAAGATAGTAAGCATTGGCAGGGAAAGCCTCCGTGGCACGGGTAGTTACTTGGCACAAGGCCAGTGGTCAATAGTCTCGGTCAGCGTAGGGATAGCCCTATGTGTTGCAATAAAAGGTAAAGTTTAGGATAGTAAGAGGCGACAAGAGAATGGTGAGGAGTCTGTGAAGGGCTCACTGAGATTTTATATCTCACCCCGTTCCTTTCATGTTTTTTAGATAAGCAGGCACCGATGACTGACAAGGCAAAGCTCCAGGCTTGACATCCAGATTTTAGTTTTATTTATTCATTAAGGTTGTAATCTATTTATTAGATTATGTATTGAGTTTTAATTTATGACTTGGATTACTGTAATCAAGTTGTAATTTTATTTGTAATTCCTGTGCTTTAATATAATTTGTTATACTCTCAATTATATTGAAGTATAGGTGTTACAGGTAAAAATAGGGAGACTAATACTATAATTAAGCCAAAAAAAATATTAAGTCAAAAAATAAATTGTGATGCGCGATAGTAAAGAAAGCTTAAAACTTAAATTGGAAAAAAAAAAAAAATACGGGCAAACGTTCGGACAAAAGTAGCCCTACAGTATTGCTAATATAATGCCAAAATAAAAAGTTCTACCACCGTCTTCTGCGTTTTGCCTCTCTCCTTGCTCTTACTCATCGACTATTGCCACTCCATTTTGTCTTCTCCGTTCGTAGATCCCATTATCAAGTAAGTTTATGCCTCTTGATTTTTATTGCTTTATAATTATAATGTTCGTCTTCTCCGTGTTTGTTAAAGGGGTTTTTTTTTCTTTTTCTCTGTTCCTTCTTGGTTTGTCGCTCAAATTGTTTGCTCCCTCCAGAATAAATTCCCAAATATTCTCTGCATGCCAGTTTTATCATAATTTTCTTGAGAACTTATTTGACTTGCTTTGTTTTCTCGATGGACATGTGGTGTACGTGCGCCTTGTACCTTTTTGATATTTGTCCTCACTGCGTTATAGATTCTCATTTGAGTGCTTGTGGCTTCTATTTTATTATGTGGCTATAGCTCGTTGTGCATCTATTAGGCCTTTGATTTGGTCTTAATATGCAACAAAGTTATGAAGTCTCATTATTCTGTATTTGTCTATCGCTTTCCTATTGTTGAATTAGATGTTATAAGTAAGTGCTTGAGAAAATTCTGCAGAATGTGAAAATATTTGCTGGCCTGCTGCATGGTAGTTTGAATCTGTTTTAATATGTTCTTGGATGATTATTAGATGCATGATTGATTTCCTAGCGGTTAAGGGAGAAATAGGTGCTAGTTTATGGTATAGATGGGTGATTTTGGGGGTGACATATGGCACAAGGATTAGCCTCCCTCACATGAGTATTAGACATTTTTGGTAAACATAAAGTAGGGAGTACCGTAGTCAGGGGCGGCTCCTCTTGCATTAGCCATGGCTACCCCAAAAATAAAAATAAATTAAAGAATGGGTATATTATATACATCGAATGTTGATATATATACATAAGTTGTCACATATCTTTCAATTGTTAGCATTGGTGCGTTGGTAATACTAGTTTTTGCAAGTGCTAGAACCCGAGATCGAATCTTATTAGCATTTTTTAGTTTTTTGTATATCTATTTTAGATCTGTGAGCAAAAATTGCCACAAAAAATAAGACTAATTTAAGATTCGAACCACCATCAGTTATTTTACCAATGGTTAAATATTAATAAATATATTTCTTAACAATTTGGCCCCCTCAAAGATTTTAGTCTAGCTCCGCCACTAACCGTAGTAGCAGATTATTGGGGTAATTAAGGAGATGGTGGATTGCCTTAGTGCTTAAGTGTTGGGTTGAAGTGTTAGTGTATAAGCTTGCTTTATTTGCAAGGTCCTAGTCCTCTAAACCTATCCCCTTGGGTCTGAAATGTTATTTCTACAAAATTATGCAGAAAAAGAATGTAAATATGTTGGTTATCAGCCTTAGGAGGTACAAGATCAATTAGAAATAAGGTACAGGGATGCCATCATGTAGTTGTATTGGAATTGCGATATAAAACTACTTAAAACCAAGACTTGTAGCTATTTGATACCAAACTGGTAAATCTGAATTAGGATGGTTTAGTGGCTGTTCTATAAAGTATAAATATTGAATGGAAGATGTGTACCACGTTTCATGGGTAAATTAGAAGTAATACTCAAAATGACTGACTAGGACTCATGTACCAAAAAGTAGTAAAAATGACCAACTTTAGATTCATATAATTTCCAAACGAAAATAGATTTTGATGTGGGGTTTTCTCCGACAGATTTTATTTGCCAAACTCTAGTTGCACACCAGAAATTAGATCAATTAGACCACCCGAACTCAAAATGGACCCCTAGAACTCTCCATCCTTTATGTGTTTTCTGTTGTTGGTTTCTCGTTTCCATTCACTAGAGGCTTTTTTTTTTTTTTTTTTTGGGCTTGGTTCGTTCATTATTTTTAGGATTGCAGGGTCATTTCAAATTTTGCCTTTTCGTTTTCTGTTATATCAGTGCTCACTGGAATCACAATCCTTTTTAACACTGCGTTGAACTATAGTGGTGCGGACGGTTTCATGGGTATATGGGTGTTTTATAGCTTCTGCATTCACTATGATTACTGGCTGGCATTCACCATTTTTCCATTGTTTTTAGAACTCTGCCTATTCGATAGTAGTATTAACCCCAGAAACAAAAGTTTGTCCGACTAACGAGTCTGTAATCTGTATTAGATGTCCCAATGCAACATGAATAATTTTTCTCTGAACACCAGACTCACTAAGCAATTGCTATGTGCCTGAGATGAATGAATGACAGCAATATGTTAAGAAATATTATTCATGTAGTGCAACAGATATCTCTGATTACTCTTTCTCCACTAAATTGTTTGTATCATGAAGTGCCAGAAAACCAGTTCTTAGGCAAACGTCTTGAACTTATTTATAGCATTAAGATTACGAATAATGTAGGCCTTATCTCTTAAAATGGTTTTGCAAATTTTTTTTTTTTTTAGGCAAAACCAGTGTTTTGAACCAATTTTTTAACTGATTTTTGGTTTGATTACATGCGAAAACCATTTCTGTACCACTTCACTGGTTTAAGTCAATTCTGAAATGGTTTTGAATTTGAACTGGTTCATAGGTTTAAATCTGGTTTTAAGAACCAGTTTTGAACTAAAACTGGTTCTGAACCTAAACTGGTACTGAACATAAACCGGTTTGGTATGCTGAATAAAACTTGTTCATGGAAAAATAAACCGGCTTGGTTTGGAAAACTGAACCATATTACTGGTTTGGCTTGGTTTTCCATGCCATACCAAGCCATGCCCACCCTTGGTTTGGTTGCTGCTCAATTTTCTAAAAGCAGCTTCTCTGTCTAGTTAATAGAAGGATATTCATTATGCTCTTCTGTTTCATGCGCTTGGATGATGCTTTTGGATTCAAAAAAACCAGAGTTGCTAAGTAAATTTTGTCTATCCATAAGTCATATTACCATCCTCTCTAAACAATAATTTGCGGCATATCTGGATTTTGCTTAATGCAAGACAAGGCCACAATAGATCCACAATGGATCCCATCCTTCCCTAGGCCTTGCTATGGTGGGAGCTTTATAGCTCCAGGTTGCTCTTTCTATATTTGGATTCTGTTTCTTTGTTTTTTTGGTCTCTCTCTGATTAAGTTAAGGAAATGATGGGTGCAAGTGCAACAATTGCATTCAATTTTTAATTTTGTTTTTGAAGCACCCAACAAAATTGAAAAATTACATACACAATATTCAATACATGATTATATGAATTGTGTAATCATAATCATATTTTCTTTAGTTTGTTCACAAAAAGTAGTAGGTGATTTTCTATATGACTCCAACCTAATTTTCTATATGATTTTATTGTGAAGCGGAATCTGGCTCCTAAATATCATCTTTGGCCTTTTCATGACCTTGGTTGTTCTGAAATTTCTTAAAGTCACCCCGATGCAGTCAATATATCGTGTTGTTGTTCGTGGTCCCTCCTGCATTTGTTGTCAGGCTCTTGCATCTAGAAATTTATTTTCTTCATTAGCATCTTGTCACCCTGCAGGAGCTAGAGACTTTTTGCATAAAGAACAATCTCAAGACCTTAGAAGATCTGTTGACATTGTTACTGCAAAAATTGGCAAAGGAAGCAGTGAGGAAGACATTCTTCAGTCTCTATTCAATGATGAAACCCTAGATGGTATACATCTGTCTCAATACCTTATTGACAGGTTGCTCCATCGATATAAGGATGATTGGAAATCTGCGTTGGGGATATTCAAATGGGCCAGTTCACATTCAAACTTTAAACATTCGCCAGAATCATATGATATGATGGTAGACATATTGGGTAGAATGAAGGTAATGGAAAAGTTGAGAGATCTCTTAGAAGAAATGCGTCGGGAGAGTATGATCACTCTCAATACTATAGCCAAGGTAATGAGAAGGTTTGTTGGGGCAGGACAGTGGGCAGATGCCGTGAGGATATTTGATGACTTGCAAACTTTTGGCTTGGAGAAGAACATGGAATCCATGAATGTGTTGCTCGATACCCTATGCAAAGAGAAATTTGTTGAGCAAGCTCGTGAAATTTTCTTGGAGCTGAAGCATTACATTGCTCCAAATGCTCACACATTTAACATATTTGTTCATGGATGGTGCAAAATCCGTCGTGTAGATGAGGCACATTGGACAATCCAAGAGATGAAAGGATATGGTTATCGCCCTTGTGTTATAAGTTATTCCACCATCATCCAATGTTATTGTGAAGAACAGGATTTTGATAGGGTCTATGAGCTTCTTGATGAAATGCAAGCCCAAGATTGCTCCCCAAATGTGGTCACTTATACTATTATCATGTGTGCATTGGCGAAGGCAGAAAAATTTGACGAAGCCTTGCAAGTAATTGAGAGAATGAGCTCTGCTGGATGTAGGCCTGATACAATTTTCTTTAATTCGTTCATATATACATTAGGTAGAGCAGGCAAAATAGATGATGCTACCTATGTATTCAAGGTCGCAATGCCAAAGGCAGGTGTGGCCCCAAATACATCCACCTATAATTCAATGATTTCTATGTTTTGTCACTATGCACAAGAAAAGAGAGCTTTTGACATACTGAAAGAGATGGAAGATTCAGGCCTATGTAAGCCTGATGTTCAGACTTACCACCCATTGATCAAGTCATGCTTTAAAACAGGGAAACTAGATAGTTGGTTGAATGATATATTAAATGACATGGTCAGTAAACATCATATTGGCCTTGATCTTTCAACCTATACACTGCTAATTCATGGGCTTTGTAGAGCAGATAGATGCAAGTGGGCATTCTTTCTGTTTGAGGAGATGGTTGATCAAGATATAGTGCCTAGATACAAAACTTGCCGTTTGCTATTGGATGAAGCCAAACAAAAAAATATGTATCAAGCTGTTGAGAAAATTGAGTTTCTTATGAAGAAACTGTAAATGCATGAGTCTCTTCGACAGGTACTGGTTCTGAATATAATAGAAAACTTTATTACATTCTAAGTATCCGAAAGACTTTGTTCGCTTTCACTTTAAAATCCTCTCCAACACCAAAGATTACCCTGTCTATTCTTCCTTTCTGTTTATATAGCCTATCATCTCTCACTCTCTAAAACTAACTAGCTAACTATTCCAAATAAGAGGTTGCCTAACAATTCTGCCCCTTAAACATTCATCTTGTCCTCTAGGGAAGAGCTTGCGATTATTGGAAAAACAATGAAGTCCTTTTATTTTTGTTCTTTTAAAAGAATATGTAGTTTCCAGTTCTTTTTTATGGGATTCATTTTTCTGGATGTCTCATTTCCAGTTTAGTATTAGAGAGGGAAGTTCATTGGTTTTTAGATGTCACAGGAGGAACGTAAGGTCAAATTTTTTTTTTTGGGGGACCAATTAGGTAATAGTCTTCAATAATTTGGAGCATTCTCTTTGATTTTTCAAAAGGTGGGTCTTTTCTAGAATCCTAAGGGGCACTTTGACTTGTGAACTGATTTTGTGCATACAAGAAACTAAGGCAAGTAATAATACTAGAATAGTTCAGGCAAAATACTTGAAGTTCTTTAGCCTCCAATTGTGAAGATTTATTCTAGGAGGAAGACAATGTAATTAGTTATGCAGCAGTTATATAATAAGCAGTTATTAGCAGGCAGTAGTTATATAATTAGCAGTTAGTATAGCAGTTATGTAAGTATAAAAGAGAGATGTAAGTATAAAAGAGAGATTAGGACAGAAGGGAGGGGATTGGGTTATTTTGTCGATGGGTTGGTTGGGAGAGACTAGGCTCTCTAATTCCTAGAGGTTACCAGCAGTTATTTTCCCTTCTCCATCTCTTTATTGTATTTCCTTAATTTCCTTTGTAATATTTCTCTGTTGGAAGATAATTCCCAGATTTGATCAATAAAATCAGAGGAATTATTTAGAAAATATTAGTATCATTTGACCAGTTCTATCAACTGGTATCAAAGCACTCGAATTCTAGGGGTGTTTCATGGTTCATACTCGAAGAATGGAAGCAAGGATTGAGGCTCTTGAGCGTGGGTTCGAGAATCAGAGGCGGGTTCTCGAGGAAGACAGGGCAGAAAATCATGGGCAATTCACAGCGATTCTCGAAATTCTGAATCGGAATTCAAAAAATAGTGGGCATCGCAATAGCAACACAGAAGGCAGCCATAACAGTGATGATGGCCATACAGTGGTTGAAGATGAATCCCGTTTTATAAGAGACAAATGGCGTAACCTTGAAATCCCTATATTTTCGGGTGAAGAGGTGTATTGGTGGGTTAGTCGAGTCGAAAAGTATTTCGATTTGAAGGGAGTAACCGACCAAGAGAAGATTCAAACCGCCAAGACAGCCATGGAAGGAGAGGCGTTATGGTGGTTCAAATGGTGGGAGATGTGTGCTTTGAATTCCAAACCGCTGTGACACGGAGGTTTCGACCTTCACAGCAGATCCAAGAAGAAACGACACAAGTGGTAGAATCAAGAAATGAAGAAAAGGAAAATTGTGATGACGAAGAGAAAGTAGAGGTCGTTATCGTGGGAGAGGACCCACTTATGGCTAACGGAGCAACGTAATCCGCCGAACCGCCGAGATATAGCGGCAGAGGGGTTGACTGTAGGGGTTTGAGTTTGCCGCTGCGAACAGTCATGATGAGCGACAAACAACTACAAGCAGGGTCTTCATGCTTCAAACAGTGGGAACCAGGAAAATTATTTATCAGAGGTCACTTGCTAATTCACCTTGAGGACAAGATGAAAGTTTAGGGGGGGAGTTTTGTTAGGAATAGGCCTCCAATAGTGAAGATTTATTCTAGGAGGAAGACCATGTAATTAGTTATGCAGCAGTTATATAATAAGCAGTTATTAGCAGGCAGTAGTTATATAATTAGCAGTTAGATGTAAGTATAAAAGAGAGATTAGGACAGAAGGGAGGGGATTGGGTTATTTTGTCAATGGGTTGGTTGGAAGAGACTAGGCTCTCTAATTCCTAGAGGTTACCAGCAGTTATTTTCCCTTCCCCATCTCTTTATTGTATTTCCTTAATTTCCTTTGTAACATTTCTCTGTTGGAAGATAATTCCCTGATTTGATCAATAAAATCAGAGGAATTATTTAGAAAATATTAGTATAATTTGACCAGCTCTATCATTCTTTTCCTGAACCCTTATCTTAATAGAGTAAAAATCTAAGATAAAATAAGGTAAAATTTGATTACTTATGAATCTGGTGTATATATAAAACATTTAATTGCCCATTTTGGATTAGCTTCTATTTTATGGGATTTTCTCAATTGAGATAAGTATTTGGAGGGTGTTTGGAAGAGCTTATTTGGTTTAATCTTATGACATAAGCACTCATGTAAGAATTCGAAAGAACTTACAAAAACAACGTATTGTATGCCGATAAGCTGTTTTGAGCTTATTTTCATGAGCTCTCTAAGACAGCTTATAGAAACTGTTTTTACAGCGATTATGCGGAGTTTACCCTCATAAACTCTTCGATTGTCAAAACAACTTTTACAGAAGCTCTTATATGACAAATATTTATTGATTAAGTGCTTAATTAAGTTGTTTATTCAAATCCCTCCGTATTCTTAACTACGAAGAAAACCTTTTACAAGTTTCTTTATAGGTGTTTATGAAGGTCAGTGATAAGGGAGTTTCTAAAATGTTGAGATGCAGAAGCTAACTCCAAATCACTTGAGAAGTTTTTATTTACAAAGTTGTAGTCATTAAAAGATCATTTCAACTTTTTTTATCTCTATAAGTGCTTGTTGAAGAGCTTATCCAAACTGGCTTATAATATTAGGAACCAATACCTTCAAACTATTTTTCTTTGTCCTATTGATCACCTTTTAGGAGTCTTGGCGCAACAGTTGGAGTTGTCACCATGTGACTAGGTCATAAGTTCGAATCGTGACACAGTCTCTTACAAATGCAAGGTAAGATTGCCTCCAATAGACCTATAATGGGTCATGGCATTTTATTTGAGTAAATGGTTCAACATTGTTTTCGTAACATAGAATGGCATTAAACAAAGGAAAAATTCATGGCATGGAAACTAGGGACACACTGTTTTTTTGGTACTTTGATTGTAGGAACTATGAATCTATGCCCCTCTGGTCTGTTATACTTTTCCCTTGTTTACAGTCAGCAATTGGCTTTTGTCTCCTAGTTCCTTCTCAACATCTAGCGTGTCCTCTTATACCTTTATTTGTTCCCTCCCAAATATCCTTCTAACTATTTTGATCTCGCCTTGTTTCATAGAGCAAGCATATATTGATATACAATATGTTACTCCGCTGCTCAAGAATTTTAAAGGATTTGATGTTTTCAGGCATTGGCTAATGGCTTATTCGTAGATCAAGGGACTTGCAGAAGTTGAGAGGACACTATGCTGCCACCCTGTTACAAAATGCATCTTGAATTTGGAAGTTAAAAACTCACAGCGGTGCCTTTTGTGATTTATTCGCTAAAGAGGTTATGAGGAAACCAGCATCAGCACATGGTGAGGGTGCATTGTATCATCCTGTGCACGTGGCAAATAGGGGTAGGAAACTGATTCAGTTAATGGGAACAGGATTAAAGAAGAGGATAGGGGAAGGGTAGGTAAATTGTGAGTGACGTTTCTGGAGGTAGCAAGCCCCCTGAAGTGCTTGCAATGTCTCGACGTTTCTTTTAGTGTTTCCTGCGAGTTTTATTCTCCAATCTTGTAAAATTGAGAGTGATATCTTGATATTTAGAAGTGAATAAGGGATTTTTAGCTGTATTTCTTCTATAAAAGTGTGTTATGCATTCAAGTTCCTATCAGGATGATAGGGTTTGGCACTAAAGCATGTACGTAGTATGCACTATGCAGTTGGGACTTATGCTTGATACATCCTTTAAAATTTTTATGATCAAGGATGTTATATTTGTGAAAAACAATTAGTTAAGGAAATCTATATCATGCCTTGAATAAAACTATATATATCAAATGCCTGATTTCTAACGATTTAATTGAATTAAGTTCTTGTACCCTTTTCTTGTGCAATTATTTCATGGTTTTGTTTATATTGTACGTTATAGGATGGACGGATGGATTATGGTAATGTGCTGCCATGATGCAAAAAGGGAATGCTAAAATTGGTAGAAAGAGTGTGTGCAACAGTTTGATTCCAATTGTGCTCATTATGTAGTGTGTGCAACAGTTTGATTCCAATTGTGCTCATTATGTCAGGTACTTTTGGCTTTGTTTAAAATATAACTTCACCCAGTATAATATATTTTCTTGCTATCGTTTGGGTCCAAAATCCAACTCACATCTGTAAAATTCAACTAAAACTAGGAGGGTTTTCATCCTAACATTATATAGTGGAAGATTTTTGAACTAGATTTTATAGTTTTTATTCTCTCACATTGAGAGAAGTTTTTTACGTTCGAGTCTCTTAGAATTTAGGCTTAGAGCCCGAGTCAACTCCATAAAACCGGTTTGTAAGGTGAGGACTGCCCAAATCTTATAAGTACTACTTTGGCCATATCTCTAGTCAAAGCGGGACTCCTAACACACCCCTCACGCTTAGGACCGGACATCCGAAGATGGACTAATGGGCTGGAATAACAGGGATCTCAACACACCTCCTCATACCTAAAATTGGACATCTAGAGCGTGGATAAATGCGGGTGGAATAACAGATACTTTGGCCCAATAACAGATCTAGGATATATTTTGATATCATCTTAGAATTTGGGCTTAGGGTCTAACTCAATCCCACAGAACCGACTTGTAAGGTGAGGACTGTCCAAACCATATGAAGCATGGACTAATGCGACTGTAATAACAAAGATCTCATTAGTGTCTTTATTTCATTTTTTCGCTCCTTTTAATACTATTATTTTCGAAAGTGGCTTTACTTGGTAATTTTTCTGGTAAAATGTTCAAGTATCACAAAAATGAAGGACATGTCGGTGTTTAAGCATATAAATGTAATGTCAAGAGACAGGAAATAATGGTATAAATTTTGCACCCCATAGAAATCACTTTCAATGATTAAAGGGAAAATTTCTGACGATAGATACATAAAATTTGGGTCTAAAGACCTGCATAATGACATAATAAAACCAAATGTTTTGCAAAATCTCAAAAGATGATTTCATCTACATTACTTTTATTCAAAAACTGAAGACTCCTTATCAGTAGCTGCAAGTGGTGCAGCCACCCATGTCTGTAATGGTGCAAACTTTTATTCAAAAGCTTGTAAGTTGTAACATGGCTGATGAAATTGAATGACTACAAATTCATAGCTAACAGTCAATATCCCTAATAGGCCACCACAACTAAATATATAAATAAATACATCGGTAAGAAACATTTGTCATTCAAGAAAATAGAGAATTTATCCTATTTCCTATTAATTTCTTGGTTGTTGAACATTTTTTCTGAAAAACAAAGTATGTCATTTTTTTTTTTAAAAAAAAACACAGGAGATTCATCATTGGCCTCTATTTCTTCAGTGGGAAAGAATACGTGTTTGTCGAACATTGATTGAAACTAATAAAAGCCATTGCCAGTTAAATTACCTTCAATTCAACAAATGACAAATTCATAGATGATATGTTTTTGAGTGCTGGGAATACAGAATGGAAAGGAATAATAATTTTCAATTAATGTGTTGATGGAAACAATTACATTCCTATTCTTTGATTCCTGAGAATCTAAAGCCTCCTATGGGCATTCATCTTCTTCAGCGCCCTGAACCACTGGTCTACTCTCTTGCTGAATGCCCGACCTGCACCCACAACTGAATGCCCGACCTGCATCCTGGTTGTTTTGCATAAAAAATTAAGGTCCAGTATTATGCAGGGGTATTTCAGAAGACTAGAAGAGAGGGAAATGGGAGAGGAGACGGGTGCCCCCTAGGAAGGGAAAGGGGAAGAGGGAAAATGGAAGGGGAGGGGGATATTAGGAAAAAAAAAAAAATGTAGGTGCCAACTGATTTGTCATTGAGTTGGTGACTAGTGGCGTGCTAAGTTGGACTTCTGTGAGCCACTTAACACTTAATGGCTGAATGCTATCGACATGGACATAAATGAATAGAAAAGCATATGGCATATAGCAGGGGTGGAATGGGAAAAGAAATTAAAAGGACTAAAACAAAAAAGTAGATATATTATATTACAGATATCAAAAACATATTTAAGTCAATATTTTAAAGTCTTAAAATCAATAATAAAATATTCCAAATTATTTCTCAGCACTAAAATTGTAAATTTTTACAAGAAGGATCATTTAAGCTTAAAAGACCAGAAACATATTTAAGTCTATTTTTAAAAGTCTTAAAATCAATACTGAAATATTCAAAATCAGTTATCAACATTAAAATTGTAAAAGGATTGTTTAAAGTTGTTCTCTGTCGTTAAAAAGTTTATTTATGTTAAAATAGACTGAAGTGTAGTACACATTTACATCTTATTGGAGGAGAGTATAGATTTTAATATAAGAGAAGAGAGAGTGTAATTCAACTTCTTTTAGGGGAGGAAAGTGTAACTTACCAATTTATTTATTTTTACCTAAAACCCTTAAATTCTAACTTTTTATCAAAATATTTGGAAGTTTATGATGAATTTGAGATATAAATAATTTTTGAAGTTAGAAATTTAGTGAAAATTTAACAAAATTTGAATGATTTTGTAGGATGTGAGTTAAGATTTGAAGAGAAGAAAAATTTGCAATTTTTTTTTTCTTTTTCGATTGAGTACATTTTTTGATATTTTTATTAGTGAGTGGATATGAAGGTTTCAAACAATTTCGTGTATTCATTTTTTGAAAATTTTGAATAGACTGAGAATTTTCAAATTCATTTATTTCTCTTTTGTTTTGTTGTCTTAAAAATGAGATTGTCCCCCTCCCCCCAATTCAAAGATAATTGAATTTATCATCTCATATAATAAAATATTATGCTTGTGGATATTTTGGATAGAACGCCCAGTATATTGTATACTATAATTTGTAGAGAAAATATGATTAATAAACCTTCTGTTGAACATGATATCAAACTTACTGTTAGATTTATCACATCATTGATTAAGTTTTTTGATAAAAGTTTTGTTTTTTTGTTTTTTTTTTTACTGGATAAAAGTTTTGTTATTTTTTTTGGTAGGTTGTTATGAGACAATAAAAAGTAATTTTATTGAAAATTTTGATAATATTTGTCATTATCATAATTGATACATTTACGCATTCAAATTTCATTAGAACTAAATGTAGTTTAATAAACAAAACACAAGCACAAACACGAGTTATGGGCACGTGGGTCACACAACACAAAAACCATTTGACGAAAATAAAAGATGTTTTGGGGTGAGATTTCAAACTAAAATGGAATGAGATTTATTAGTGTTGGGTGCCAAATTTCAAATTTGGGTTAATCGACAGAATGTTAGAATTCGACAGGTGAAGGTGTAAGAGACCAGAAGAAGGGATGAAGATTGACTAAGTTTAAAAGGACTGGGTGACTTGGCGGTTGTTCGACGAGGTGTATGAAGCGTCGAAGATGTCAACATGGAAACGGTCAAATTAGACTTAGGCTTTAAGCAAAATGTAGATAACTCGACGGGAAGTGATACTGTCGAAGTTTAGTAGTTTAGATAAATTAACTACCGACCCTGTATCCGTACACGTGTCAGGTCGGATGATAGGTAGTTTTTGCATTTTTTGCCTATAAATAGTAGTTCATACGATGTAATAAAGGTTGGATACTTGATCTAAAATTCTTAACATCTCAACAAATAAAGCAGTTAAAGGAAACACGATCACAAAGATGCCTTCCACTCTTTCCTTTCAAAGCAATTTGCAAATCAATTAAGTTTTATTTCCAATTCCTTGTCTTGCTCTTTATTTTAAGTTATCACGACTTATTTACATGTTTCTTACCTTGCATTTTTCATTTATCTTTCTTGCATTTTAAGTTATTTACGAACTTTTATCTGCTTTCGCTTTCGCATTTACGTTAGTTCATAACCAATTTATTCTTGCCTTTTCAATTCGATTATTTACACTTAGCGCTTTTATTTTTTGTTCTTTACATTTGTTATCATTTAACTTCATTGTTCTTTCATTTCCAGTTCTTTAAACATTTTTCATTTACATTTCTGCATTCATTTCAGTTTGTTTGTTTAAGTTCATAAAGTGCATATTTATAACTTTGCGTTTTTTTTAGTTTCTGTTTGCATTTTGTTACTTGTTAATTAAATTATTGGCTCTCGACGGCCAATCTTGTTGGCCTTAGGCTTAGTGCCATTTCGACAACAATTCAATTGTTGTTTGAGGTTATCGTAATCAAATTCGACGTGACTGGTTTTTTACCCACGCTTGGTCTTCGGACCAAGGATTTGCTCGATTTTGGCTTGATGGGTTTTGACTGAAGAGGGGGTTCGTCTTCTTCATCATCCTCTTTTTCTTCATCCACCTCTTGAGCCTTACCACTGGTTTGCTTGTGCTGTAAGGGCTCTTTCAGAGTAGAAGCTGAAATGGAAAATACAAGAAGCGTGAGTAAAAAGCGGAATAGTTGTCGAATTTTAAATCAAAGTAGAGTTACTACCTTGGGGAAAATGGGAAATGAGTTTGACGGCTTCATTATCTTTGTTGAAGCGTGAAGCAAACCGACCAGTGAAAGTAACTTCCTTGTTGCTAAAGCTATCGACATTGGAACAAGAATAGTATCTTTCCAGTTCAATGAAGTTACCAGCCCTTGTCGGTTTACCAGGAAATGGGTCAGCCAAACCAAAATTTGCACAAGGGAAAGGCACAGGCTCAGGATAAGGGGCTTTCACAAGTGATTGCCCTGTTTCATGATAGTGCTTTAGAGCCTTTAAGCCCCATTTGTTATCATGTGCCTCTTTTGATTTGGCAACCATTTCATTCGCCTGTTCGACAATATAATGGGGACGTCGAGGATCCCATTTTAGTTTATAAAATTTTTCAAAGTCGAGTATAGCCTTCAAGTGCTCACCTTTGGTTTTAGTTGAAAGATCTTGTTCCTGCACAGAGGGATCAACAAATCGTCTTACACACTCTTCAAAAGATGGGTGAAACTTCTTGTAATAGTTAGCCCACCATGTCTCGAAATCGTGAGATATGCCAAGAGTGGTGGAGAAAGGGACAAGATTGACAGCAACTTTGCGGGATTCGTTCTTTTTCTTCATGCCATCAAAGGTTTCTTCTTTAATATCAATGTAGTCTAAAAGAATGTCTTCTTTCTTGTAAGGGAAGGGACCAGGAATGGATTGCAGGAAACCAATATTGTTGGCAGAAGCGTTGGGAAGGAAAGAAAATGCAGAACCATCTGTCGAACCAGGGAGTCCTGCAGGGAACGCTTGTCGAGAAAGGAAGTGAGTCCAAATGACTTGACACTCCTCAGATTTTGGATCAAAAGGGGCTGTGAACCACTTGGGTCCATATCTTCTGCTAACAAAGGGTTGAAAGCGGATGCCTGGAGTTGTGGGAGCAAGAGAGTGAAAGAGGTTGAAGTAGTAATTGAAACCTTCAAGTTCACTGTCGAATGGTTTGGGAAAGCGATACATGGCCAGAGTGCCATATGTGCCAATTTCAAGATCTAACGGAGCCTTGTCAACAGTGTGGCCCGGGAGAGTGAGGTTTAACCACAGTTGAAGTAGCCAAATTGGGCCTCCTACTCCAACTTTCTTTCCTCCTCCTTTCACCATAGCGTAAAGGCTCGACATGCTTGAGTAAAGGTTTGACAAGAGGAAAGAGCCGAAAGCCCACTTCTTACCTTCATGAAGGAGGTTTGCTAAGTCGAGGAGGGTTTTCGACATTTGAACATTTTTATTGCAAAGGACGAATGCTGAGAGCCAATGGAACAGGAAAGCTACGTGTTCCTCATCAGAGATATCATCAGTGTCTCTCATTCGGCTAGCAACGTATTTTGAAAATGAGAGGGGTTCATTCGAAAACATCAACGACGTTTTTAGAGTGCACAAAGGATGGATCATTTGGCCATCCGTGGGAGGCCGGTGAGCGTGCAACATCAAACAGAGTTGGACCCATCATTCCACAAGGGAAGTGGAAATTGTTTGTGGTTTTGTTCCAGAAAAAGATAACGGCTCCTAACATAGAAGGGTCTAACCTAAATGTGTGTTTTGACAGCTGAATTAGGTGATAAATACCTAATTCTTTCCAAGTTTTAGCCTTTTTGGTTTCTACTCTAGCCAACCAAGTAGAGTATCCGTTTACATTCAAAGGGGGCGTTCTAAAAAGCCTAACACTTTTAAAGAAATAATGGATATGAAGTTTGGGAGCAGAAGCTAGAAGGTCAGTGTGACCTTCTTTGTTTGGGGAAGAGTCTTCAAAACTCTCTGGAAAGCAGGATAAAGGGATGACTGGCCCTAAGTAAGCCGCAGGAGGGTCCAAGAGATATGAATGATCATGTAAATAGGGAATCATTACCTTAGATTTCCGCCAAGGGATTGATGCATCAACGTCAGGATTCCACCATGTTTTCCTTCGAGGGGCAGCGGTGTCTTGAGCTGAGGTTGAAGAAGACGCCATTACGATGTTGCTCAAGCTTTCAGAAAAGACTCAGAAGGGGAGAAAAGTGTTTTGAAAGGGTTGTGCATGTTACTTATAGCAAAAAACTTGTGACGTAAGTGTGCGAACGGGAAGAGTAACCGCCTAAATTTGAAGTGATGATGGTCCTATTTTTTAGGGAAGTGGGAAGCGCAGACTTGTGATGGGACATTACGGAAAAGGAACTGTCGCGCGTGAAGTTAAACAAAATTCTGGGTCTCTCCGTGTGTTGGTGTCGAGAACTCAGAATTTGGGGGGCATCTATTGGGTGCCAAATTTCAAATTTGGGTTAATCGACAGAATGTTAGAATTCGACAAGTGAAGGCGTAAGAGACCAGAAGAAGGGATGAAGATTGACTAAGTTTAAAAGGACCGAGTGACTTGGCGGTTGTTCGACGAGGTGTATGAAGCGTTGAAGATGTCAACATGGAAACAGTCAAATTAGACTTAGGCTTTAAGCAAAATGTAGATAACTCGACGAGAAGTGATACTGTCGAAGTTTAGTAGTTTAGATAAATTAACTACCGACCTTGTATCCGTACACGTGTCAGGTCGGATGATAGGTAGTTTTTGCATTTTTTGCCTATAAATAGTAGTTCATACGATGTAATAAAGGTTGGATACTTGATCTAAAATTCCTAACATCTCAACAGCGAAACAGATTAAAGGAAACACGATCACAGTATGCCTTCCACTCTTTCCTTTCAGCAATTTGCAAATCAATTAAGTTTTATTTCCAATTCCTTGTCTTGCTCTTTATTTTAAGTTACTGCGACTTATTTACATGTTTCTTACCTTGCATTTTTCATTTATCTTTACTGCATTTTAAGTTATTTCTGAACTTTTATCTGTTTTCGCTTCCGCATTTACATTAGTTCATAACCAATTTATTACTGCTTTTTCAATTCCAGTTATTTACACTTAGCAGTTTTATTTTTTTTGTTCTTTACATTTGTTATCATTTAACTTCATTGTTCTTTCATTTTCAGTTCTTTAAACATTTTTCATTTACATTTCTGCATTCATTTCAATTTGTTTGTTTAAATTCATAAAGTGTATATTTATAACTTTGCGTTTTTTTTAGTTTCTGTTTGCATTTAGTTACTTGTTAATTAAATTATTGGCTCTCGACGGCCAATCTTGTTGGCCTTTGGCTTAGTGCCATTTCGACAACAATTCAATTGTAGTTTGAGGTTATCATAATCAAATTTGGCTTAAAACTTGACAATTAATGGCCTAAAAGCCAAGAATGTTAAAGAATGATTAACGTGTCGAGTATTTGACCGTTATATTTAAAAGAAACCGTTGTTTTCAAAACGAGATTACCACGTAACTCGTTCGGATTCATAATTGCTTGATCATCAAAATTTATTTGTTTGTTTGATGAATTTGGTAGATCCTTCAAGATTATCAAAATTGGTAGAACCATACCATAAACCAAATTTCCCCATAAACTATTAGCCAAACTAAGGGAAGTGACAAAATAATATGCTTACCTTGAAGGTCTATGACTTCATTTCTCCTCTCCAATGAAATTGCGTTTGACGTGAGCAATCATTGGCCAATACTCACCATATGGCTGGCATTTTCGGCACAATTCAGGACATCCATATATAACCAAATCTTCAACGGCAATGAGGCGATGCATGTCAATTGGAAGACTCAACAGTTTAGGACGGTGAACAATATGGAGCCTTTTAAGATAAGTCAATGTTGTTAGACACTCGGGAAGCTTATCAAGATTTGGAATTTTTTTATATTAACATGTAGTGTAAGGTGTCTGCCACACACCATTGAGGCAATGCCAGAAGCTGTGGAAAATCTCCCAGACACAAATGTTTCATCCTCAAACTTTGAATTGGGCTTTTGTTGTTCATTGACAAGTTTAACTTCTTACATTCTACAATAAACAGAGTCTGTAAATTTGGGAAATTATAAAGAGGCAAGGACTCTAGGCTCCCACATGAATGGAAAAACAATTCTTCAGGTGAAGTGAGTTGCATCTCTGTAAATAAAAACTTCAAATTGTCACAACAATGATAACGCAAAGTTTGAAGATTGCTTAAGCTTGCAAATTCACTCTCTGACAGAACAGATTGCTTTGTGGTGATATACAGTTGTCGGAGGCTGATCAACTTCCCTAATCCTTTAGGTAATGTTTCAAGCTCCATGCATCCATTGAGTGACAAAAGTTGCAAATTTTGTAGTTTACATATGGAATGAGGAAGGTTTCTGATTTTGCGGTTATTGGAAAGATCGAGAGCTCGCAGATGCTCCAATTTAGCAATTGAATTAGGCAGAGATTCAAATGAAGAATCACTTAAAATCTAAAATCCTTAAGCATTTGTATCTTAATACCCATTTATTCAACAAAGTTTCACTGTCAAGACCCACTCCTTCAATGGGAAATATTATGGTTCTTACACTTCTGGATTTGGAGAACAAAGCATGGCCAAGTGAATCATTTTCAGTAATTGTTAAATGCCTTACTTGTTCAGGTATATTCCGAGTGTGCGAGTCTATTGCTAGAAACTCCTCTTTCGCAACATACACTGCAATATCATATATCAAATCATGTACTTTGAACGTGTAAAAGAAACCAAAGTCTTCAAAATCCTGAAGAAATGATCTTGAATTTAACTCATCTATATACTCTCTTGTGACATTCTCTAGCTTTTGAATTCCACCTCGGATTGAACTAACCCAAGGGCTACCCAAAGACTAGTAATTTCATCGGTAGAGAAGGTACGACCTTTGGGATAAAGGGAAAAATAAGCAAAACAATGCCGCTAATAGGGTGGCATTTCATCATAGCTCAATTTTAGTGCAGGTAAAATACCATCTTTTTTCTGTTCTAAATTCCATATCGCATGGTCTCGTACAAATTCCCATTGATTTAAATCAAATTTTGAAAAACAAGGAACACCCTAATGTTCTCACAGTCAGTGGAACCCTTGTGCATTTTTTCACAATTTCTCTTCCGATCTTCACTAGATTTGGATATTTTATTTCTTGACCTTCCTTAAATACCCATTTGACAAATAGAGACAAACAATTCTCTGGAGAAAGACCTTCTAAATCATATGACGGAATAGTACCCATCATTGAAGCAATAGAGTTACTACGTATGGTCACTATGATTTTGCTTCCTGCTGTGCCAACTTTTATCAAATCTTTCAACTCAATCCATTTTGCATGATCACCATTCCATACATCGTCAAACACGAGCAAAATTTTTTTACCAGAAAGTTTATCTCTAAGACGACTTTGTAGCTGCTCAATATCAAAGTTGTTAATGTTTTCTTGCTGAACAAGAGCAAGAGTTGGTGGAGTTGAAGCAAAAGCAAAAGCAGAGTTGATGATTTTAATAATTATTTGCCTAATGTAAAAATCATCACAGACACACACTCACATCTTCAATTCGAAAAGTTCATCCATCCTCTCATCATTGAACACCAACTTTGCAAGTGTGGTCTTTCCCAAGCCTCCAATTCCCACTATGGGAATAACACAGAGACTTTTATCACCATCATAGTGAGTATGGGCTTGCATCAAATGCTTGATAATTACTTCCCTATCATTCTCCCTTCCTATTACACTTGAGGCATCAACATGCGAATGAGTCATTTCTCTCCTTTGCACAAGAAAGTCCATGATTAACATCAATTCTCGCAAGTCAAAACCTGGTCCCATCAACTGCTACCTTATCCAATCTATCTCTAACATCTTTGATTTGATGAGCTATCCTAAGACGGAAAGCAAGTGGATTAGAGGAAGATAAGAAGTGGCGTACCTTCATCGTGGTGCTGCCAAGATCTTTGACAACTTGCTTTCGCTTGTCTTGGAACTCAAATCCCTCCAATACATCTTCAACATCAAAGCAGATGTTTTGAACCTGCCTCAGCCATTCACGCAACCCATGGTTTTGGTCCTTCTTGTTCTCAGCATCAAATAGCCCACCTTTGACAATTGACAATGATAGAAACCAAAAATTCACAGAGCACAAAGAATACAGAATGAAACAGAAACAAGGTATGTGAATGTATTATTTACTGAGAATGATTGAGCTCAAGAGCTCTTACAATGGAAGATTGAAAGATAAACCAGAGCCTATGGCTCCTACCAGAGCAAATGCTCCTAGACCAGAGAGATGAAACTCTCCTAACAACCAAATTGGCTAATACTCCAATTCCTGACTCATGCCCTCCTACCCCTCTCTTAATACTCCTCTCATAACAGAATTATGAGTCTCTCTCTGCCACGTCATGTAATTAACTTCCCTTCCCCACAACTGCACCTCTCTTCTTCTTCTAGAATATTCCCTTCAATCCAACCCACATCACTCTTTCTCTCAGCATAAGGACCACGTGTCCTATCACTACTCCCCCCTGGAACAACAGCCTTGTCCCTAAGGCTGGGGTAAGGACATTGACTCTTGAATTCCACTTCATCTTCTCCAGCCGTATCCTTCTTGGGTTTGCCCTTCCACTTAACCAGCCACTGCTTAATAGTGTTCCCCTTCTCATGAGCTTCTTGGGTAGTCAACAAATCTTCATGTCCATCAGCCCTATTCACTGCTATTGCAGGCTGCCCTTGTAACTCAATCATGTTATCCTGCCATTGGAAATTCATTTTCATTTCTTTCCAATCCATTGTCACCTTCCCAATTGTTCTCAGCCATGCCACGCCCAGAACTATGTCAAGATCTCCTAGCTCCAACACATGAGCATCAATCAGAGAGGAGAAGTCTCCCAAAGACACTTGCAAATTCGAACATTGCCCTATTGTGGACACTTGATGGCCATTCCCCAGACTCACCATGGCTCTGTCCCGGAGCACTGTTAAACCTAGAGTCGTCGCCACCTGTGGCGAGATGAAATGGTGGCTCGCGCCGGTGTCAATCATCACTGAGACGGGTGCTCCCATCAATTTTTCTTCCAATTTCAAGTTGGTTGTCCCCTGGTTCCCGGTTCCACACCCAAAGAGACTCATAGACTTGAATTCTAGAGCCTCTTCGCCGTCCCTCACTTCCATCACTATCACCTCCCCTTCGTCATTCACTGTCTCATCGTCACCGAGGATTATCAGTCGCAATTGCTTCTCAGTGCATTGATGCAAGGGGTGGAAGCGTTCTCTGCAACGAAAACACAATCCACGAGCCTTTCGGTCCATCAATTCCGAATACAGCAAGTGTTTGGTGCCTCTGTTGCGATCGCTGTTCGCCTTTCTCGTATCTTCTTTGTTTGTTTTCGCGAAATTAGGGTTAGAAATGGCGCTGGATTGGGTCTGGGTTCCACTGGGCGAACTTGGGCCAAAATTCCCCTTATTTGGGCCCAGGTTAGAATAAGACCCGAACCCACTCCTATCACCCGAGTAATTCCCTGACCCAATTCCACTCTTTCCACCCGGTCCATGATCCGCCTCCGTTATTCCCTTCCACTGCTTTGTTCCGCCATTGTTGCGAGAAATCAGAGATCCACGAAGCTCCGATTCCACATCTCGCGCCAGCTTCATCGCCTGAACTCGAGTTCGAGGATTAAAGGTTCTCACTCTCAATCGAATCTCAGGCTTGAGTCCACCCATGAAATACCCTAAATACTGCTCCTCAGGAAGACGACTCACCTGAGAAGACACATATTCGAAATCCGCGATGTAATCGCCGACACCTCCTCCTTGTTGCAGATCCTTCAATTCCTCAAATGGATTATCACTCTTTCCTCCCTCCATACCTCTCAATCAAGGCACGCTTCAACTTCAGCCATGTCAAATCGTCCTCCGTTTCGCGCAGAAGATTGAACCAGTGAATGGTAGCGCCTTCCATGCTCAGCTTCGCCAACCTCACTTTCACCTCCTTCGACGATCCCTGCACCTCAAAGTAGGTCTCAGCACGGGTGATCCATCCCACAGGATCTTCCCCGTCAAACGGCGGCAACTCCACCTTCTTCACCGCCATTTTGAACTCTGATACAGAGTCTACGCTGTGCGATGGTGAAAACTCCTCCTCTTCGTTGCGCACCACGGCAATCTTGGCGAATTCCGCCATATGGATTGCCGGAACTCCACCATGGTTTGTCGGAATGAATTCTCCAGTGACGTCATCCTTGCTTCCAACGCGTCGACTCTGTCAGTCATCTAGGGTGGCATGGACGATTGCGTTCCTCGCTAGCTCTCACTCAAATATCCGGCAGGTCGGACCAATGATAGAAACCAAAAATTCACAGGGCACAAAGAACACAGAATGAAACAGAAACAAGGTACGTGAATGTATTATTTACTGAGAATGATTGAGCTCAAGAGCTCTTACAATGGAAGACTGAAAGATAAACCAGAGTCTATGGCTCCTACCAGAGCAAATGCTCCTAGACCAGAGAGATGAAACTTTCCTAACAACCAAATTGGCTAATACTCCAATCCCTGACTCACGCCCTCCTACCCCTCTCTTAATACTCCTCTCATAATAGAATTATGAGTCTCTCTCTGCCACGTCATGTAACTAACTTCCCTTCCCCACAACTGCACCTCTCTTCCTTCTTCAAGAATATTCCCTTCAATCCAACCCACATCACTCTTTCTCTCAGCATAAGGACCACGTGTCCTATCAGACAATGTATCTTTGATCCCTTGCAAATCGTCATACACACCATAGGCTCGAGAAGTTTCTTCATAAGCATAAGATGCAAGCTTCCTTAGCAGTGAACCTGCAATATCGAAGACATAGTAATGGGCCATGTGAATCAGAAAAGAGTAGAAATGGAGTTGGGATGCAAGTTTCTGATTGTGGTGGCGATTCATGATTGTGCCTTCATATCTATACTCGTTCATATAACAAAGTCAACCAACAAACTTAGCCAAGCTACCAACTTATTTATTCATGGGAGACAAGACACAAGAATCGTGTAACTAACACTCGGTCAACTGTTATAAATATTTATTTTTCCTTCTAAATACTTCTTGGGACGTTTTTTATTCCCTTTTCTTTTTCTACCTTCGTTGAAGATCTGTCTGTTTATGGGGAAATTTGGTTTATGGTATGGTTCTACCAATTTTGATGATCTTGAATGATCTACCAAATTCATCAAACAAACAAATAAATTTTGATGATCAAGCAATTATGAATCCGAACGAGTTACGTGGTAATTTCGTTTTGAAAACAACGGTTTCTTTTAAATATAACGGTCAAATACTCGACACGTTAATCGTTCTTTAACATTCTTGGCTTTTAAGCCATTAATTATCAAGTCTTATGCCAAATTTGATTACGATAACATTTTTGGCGATGCTTGAATTTCTGGAGCACTTTGAACCGCCGGTTCAAGCACTGCAGCGCTTGGAATAACTTCTCCTTGCGTATTGGCCATTGTCACCCCAGTACCTGCCCCAACGATAGTATTACTCATCCGCGGGATCACAACTACCCCTGCGTTCGTACTGGTGGTCGAAGCATTTGTACTGGCAACACTTGGCATTGTGGCACTGCTATTCATGCTGCCACTCATGTTTCTATATTATGCGTTACGTTAGAAGCGATAATCTTTCCACTTCTTAGACGCATAAAACCATCGTTTAAACGAGTTACTCTAAACTCGTCCCACCGTGTGTGCAATTTGTTTATGGGGAAATTTGGTTTATGGTATGGTTCTACCAATTTTGATGATCTTGAATGATCTACCAAATTCATCAAACAAACAAATAAATTTTGATGATCAAGCAATTATGAATCCGAACGAGTTACGTGGTAATCTCATTTTGAAAACAACGGTTTCTTTTAAATATAACGGTCAAATACTCGACACGTTAATCGTTCTTTAACATTCTTGGCTTTTAAGCCATTAATTGTCAAGTCTTATGCCAAATTTGATTACGATAACTTCAAACAATAATTGAATTGTTGTCGAAATGACACTAAGCCTAAGGCCAACAAGATTGGCCGTCGAGAGCCAATAATTTAATTAACAAGTAACTAAATGCAAACAGAAACTAAAAAAAACGCAAAGTTATAAATATGCACTTTATGAACTTAAACAAACAAACTGAAATGAATGCATAAATGTAAATGAAAAATGTTTAAAGAACTGGAAATGAAAGAACAATGAAGTTAAATGATAACAAATGTAAATAACAAAAAAAAAATAAAACTGCTAAGTGTAAATAACTGGAATTGAAAAGGCAGTAATAAATTGGTTATGAACTAACAGAAATGCGGGAAACTGAAAACAGATAAAAGTTCATAAATAACTTAAAATGCAGTAAAGATAAATGAAAAATGCAAGGTAAGAAACATGTAAATAAGTCGCAGTAACTTAAAATAAAGAGCAAGACAAGGAATTGGAAATAAAACTTAATTGATTTGCAAATTGCTGAAAGGAAAGAGTGGAAGGCATACTGTGATCGTATTTCCTTTAATCTGTTTCGCTGTTGAGATGTTAGGAATTTTAGATCAAGTATCCAACCTTTATTACATCGTATGAACTACTATTTATAGGCAAAAAATGCAAAAACTACCTAACATCCGACCTGACACCTGTACGGATACAGGGTCGGTAGTTAATTTATCTAAACTACTAAACTTCGAAAGTATCACTTCCCGTCGAGTTATCTACATTTTGCTTAAAGCCTAAGTCTAATTTGACCGTTTCCATGTTGACATCTTCGACGCTTCATACACCTCGTCGAACAACCGCCAAGTCACCCGGTCCTTTTAAACTTAGTCAATCTTCATCCCTTCTTCTGGTCTCTTACGCCTTCACTTGTCGAATTCTAACATTCTGTCGATTAACCCAAATTTGAAATTTGGCACCAAACACTGTCTTATATAATTCATTAATTACAATATGAAAGGGACAAAGGGTAGTATTGTGGCATGACCTTGTGCAGTGTTACCTGGAGCATGTCATAGCCTAGTTGTTTACTCCTATTACAAGTCAAAAGAAAATTGAAAATTGTTCTTTTTATCTAGTTCTATCATCAAGCTAACTGCATCTAGCTGTACCGTATGACAATTAAATTTCTAATGTGTCTTAATAGTTTAGATAGATATTATATTTTTATGGGTTAAATATGTTTTTGATCCCTATAAAATGGACAAATTTTAGTTTTGTTCCCTGTAAAAAATTTTTTTTTGGTTTTTGTTTCTCCAAAATTTAAAAGTAATGTTTTTTGTCCTTTTAAAATGGGCAAATTTTGATTTTGGTCCCTATAAAATGTTTTTTTATTTTTATTTTCATCCCTCTAAAACCTGAAATCACTATTTTTGGTCCCTAGTATTCATTTTAGAGAAAATAAAAAAAAGTTTATTTTAGGGGTCTGAGAAAAATTTTCGGGTAGTTACACGCTAACATAGCATCACATACGCCATTGAGTGTCACCTGGGATGACCACGTGACCTTTCGTAAGACACATAAGTAGCTAACGGACGACACGTGATGATAGGGACCAAAAACAATACTTTTATATTTTAGAGGGATGAAAACTAATGAAAAAAATTTATAGGGACCAAAACCAAAATTCGCTTATTTTATGGGGACAAAAAACATATATTTTATTATGTTGGTGAAGTAATAGTGTAATACAATGATTTCTTGTAGACTAATGTGAGCATGTGATCTATAGTACTATGCAATGTTTTAAAAACCGAACTGGAAATTGAATCAGTGAGACCTCTGGATCATGGTTCAGCTGTTTTTAACCGTTCGAATCGGGACGAAACTGTGGTCAAACTACCAAAATAACCGGACCGTAGACAGAGTCAGTTCATAGTTTAATCGGGTGAACTGTCTGGTTCGGTTTTTAAAACACCGTTACTATGGATTATGGAGGATTGGGATTTTGGATCCTTTGCCACGTGTACTATGGTTTGTTCATTGTTCTACACTTCTACTTTTTGCCTTTGCTTCTTATATATGCAACTTTAGAAAGTTCAGTTGTAACCTTATGATATATAGTAATTTTATACCTCTGTTCTCCAGTGTCTCACACACAACAAGGCTTGAGCAACGAAGTGACTCGAGGTTGGCTCTTTACTTCAGCTAGATGCTGACCCGTGGAATTTCATATTTTAGTACGAGTTTAAATAAATTGTTAAGATTCATCTTATTAGTTTTTCAATTGACTTTATAACTTTGCATTTTCCTTTTTAAAATTTACTTTCGCTTTAAGGCTATGTTTGGGATTTGAGAGGGAAAGGGAGGAGAGGGGTTTGAGGGGGAAGGAAAAGGAAATTGAAGAGTTTTTCACAAAAAAAGGGAACAAATGATAGTCTCCCACTTTGAATGAGGGTTTATTTTTCTCTATTGGACTAAAACTCTCTAATTTGTGGTAACTCAAAAAATAAACTAGTAGAAGACTTTGGAGGGTTATTTTTATCCATATTACTAATAAATTATTAGTAATAAGCCTCTTCTCTCCCCCTCCTTTCCCCTCCAAACTCCCAAGCATAGATTAAAGAATTTTTTGTAGCTAAAGAACCGATGAGGATGCGCAAGTTTATTTTCAACATGTCCAATTTAAAACTTTTTTTGTGTGAATGAAATCTCTGATTTATGACTTGAACATGAAAAGAAAAAGGCAAATTTTGAGCCCACTAGTTCGGCAAATTCTAGGGTGGACCAATACCTTAAAAATCATCTTAAACTCTACTGATGTCATCCCTGAAAACAGAAGCTCACGATCCTTCTCATCCTCACGTATGAGACTGTGACTTGACTAATCGATGTCAGTTCGACAAAAACAAGGAAAAACGAATGTGAGTGCCTCAAAACTCAACTTATATTTGTTTTCCCTTGTTTTTGTCGAACCGGTAGCGATCTGGTCACCGTCACAACTGTGAGGATGAGGAGAACCATGAATTTCTGCTTCCAGGAGATGATGTCAATCATCATAGGAGTTTTAGTCAATTTTTTAAGTACCTGTCCACGTGAGGTGGTCCACCCTAGAACCCACCATTTCATTATTTTTCCAATTAATGATTATAACTTATAATTTTTGGAGAAGTTATTTTGTATGGTATACCATCCCGGGGCTTCCCACCGTGAAAGCTCTTACAGTTTCGGCACAAACGCGCATTGGATGCTAAATGGACGTAGTTTCAATTAGGGATGTTCATGGTTTGGATTTATTCATGTCCAAACCACATCCAAATTAAAGCCAGTAAATGGTTTGGATTTAAAAACCAAACCTGATTTAAAAACCGGTTTTGTGAAACCAGTCTGCTACATAATAGATCAGAAGGGTAAAGTAATAGCCACATTGGAAGAAAGTTTACTGCTTTGGTAAATAACGGCCGAAACAGTGGGCACTCCAGTCTCTAAGAAGGCCATAGTCATCACAAAGAAAAACTGATTGATGAAAAATGATTAAATAACCAAAAAGGGAAATTGAAATTTTAAAAAAAACAAAAGATATGAACAAGAGATTAAAAAAATGAAAACATGATAGTGGATTCAAAAGTAGTTTGAAATACGGCTATGGAAATTTGTTGAGATATGCTACCACTTTTCTCTCTGTATCTCTTCCCTTCTCTCTCTCTCTCTCAAGTTTCTCTTTTGTCCTTTATCGTCTCACATTCTCACTTTCTTGCCCCATAAAGATTTTGCATCAGCCAAGAAAATACGCAAGGAGATTTTCAAAGGGTATAAGACACACAAGGTGCAATATGAGTCGGCAATGGGAGTTGAGTCGTAGTTGAGTGGGGCAAAATAAGAGGAAGTCTGGGGGTGGAATCGTTGTGGTGTTGTCCTGAGTCGACAGAGCGAGTTGAGTCGTAATTAAGTGTGGGGGCGCAATCAGAGGAAGATTGGGGGCGAAATCGTTTGGTGTTGTCGCGTTGATGGAGCGGGTTGGGTCGTAGTTGAGTGGGGTGGAATCGAAGGAAGATTGGAGATAGAATCGTTGTGGAGTTACTTTGAGTCAACAGAGTGAGTTGAGTCATAGTCGTGCGAACCCACGAGTCGATGTTGTCTCGATGGTAATCAATTGAGAGTGAGAGACAAAGTTCAGAGGGAAACGACCAAGGTTAATGGGTTTGCATAAGAAAATTGGATGGATATGGGAATCCAACTGGAGTCCAACCATTTTTTAAACTCACGCATGAGTCGGATATCCACATTGTGGTTGAGAAGGTGATATGGATTGGATCATAATCTGTCCATTAATTACCTGGATTTTTGCAACCAGATTTGAGTGGTTCTGCACTTGGTCACTACAACCGGATATTTTGCACTAACCCTAGTTTCAAATAGTCTATTGATCTGTTAGTGAAAAGTGATTACCTCATTACAAATTATAAAAATAGAGAAGCATTACTAATATTTTGCAAAAGTTTCAATGCCAAAGTTGTCTCATTTGACATTATCAAAAAAAAAGAAAAAAGCTATCTCATTTGATTTATGCCAACGTGATATCGAAAGTATGGTTTCCCTGGTTGTTTATCTGACTTATATTCCCCTCCAAATGAATTTAGGCCGTTCCTATTCCCACCCCCTTTTTCTTTTGCCACCCTTTCTTCTTTCTTTTCCAAAAATACCCCTTATACCCTCCCACTCCCTTCCCCAATCCATTTCAACGAATATGCCAACCTATTGATCTAGTAAATGGGATTTAGGGGGCTTTTTAAAAAACAGCAAATTAAAATAAAATTCAAGAAATAAATCAACTTCTATGCTTTTAAAAGAGAAACACACTCCGCTGCCATTTCAAAACACTCATGAACGAAGTTAACCTGAGGTGGTGAAAATTTATTTGTATGAAGTAAATTTGATTTGAACAAGTTTAAATTTGATGCTCTATAAATGTAAATTTTTTTACACCATCATTTAACAATGTTAACAACGTTATTTCTTCGGTAGTCAATGTGACCAACTTTTTCAATAATACTAGTTGTATGCCCGTGTATACGCACAGGGCGCGTTACGTTGGATACTAATGTTTCTCAAACACACAACATATGAATACATGTAATATTTAGAATCAGTTCATTGAATTAGGTTGATGATGATCAACTATCAAACAATCACAAATATTCAGGAAGAAAGAAATCTAAATATTGTACTTGTCTAGCTCAAATATATTATACAACCAATTGGCTCATAATGTATATCAAAATGTCAAAGGTACCAACTCTTCCTAAACTTTTGACCGTACTTTTTAATTCCATTTTGATAAGAAAGCAAGAGCTTTGCGGTTAAGAGCTAGAAGAGGGACAACAAAGCTTCACACAATGACTAAGCTTCCAATTTTAGTGGTATCTTATATTAGCACCCTGTCCACAAATCTTCAGCAAAACCACTTTAAACCTTCAGTCAGTGCACCTCTTTAAAGGTTTTGAACCTGCACATTCAATACCAAATGATGCACGATCATCATACATATAACACATTCATTTAAATTAATAAAAGACACGTGTGCAAATGAGCAAATGCAAAAAGTCTTAGTGCACAAAGAATTGATCACTTTGTATTACATACTACTTAGACAACTTTTTTCTTTTTAAAATTCTACAGATACACACAGTAATGTAGATATAAAAGAGTAGAAATAAAATTATGTAGAAACCAAATTCTTGTGAACATACACTCAACAGTAATTTAAATTCCTCTAACTTTTAGCTTGTGTATATCACTCCCAAGTCTTATATTACCCTTCATTGCTCTCTACTCCATGATTTTGGAGTATATAAGTCTTTTCCTCTTGAAGCCTAGTCTTCCATTTACCAAATCAGAGTTCTTCACTGTAGCATGTATCTTCTACAGATCAAAGAACTTACCGGAAGTATTCCTATAGTAGAAAACTTGTCTAGAATAGTTTTGGAATGAACTGGATGATTCACGTTCAAAGTCTTTAACAGTAATTCTACATTCTGCGAATACAATTTAACTTCAGATTTAGTTACATTTTTATTGCAATGAGTAATCAAACTGGGGAAAACACTTGTAAACATTGGTTTCTTTAGCTGGATGAGGTGGATTCTATTTAAATATACAATACTTGTTTCACACTTTGTAGATATTTAGTTCTTTCTATAGTATTAGTCACCAAGAGAGGTTGAAGTATTTTCACAATAGCAATTATGTGAATCCACTATCAATGGCATCTCTAGCTCAATCTAGGGCTGTAAAGATTTCTTCAGCAATTTCAAATTCAATCAACTAATCCACCATTCCAATACTTAAGACAATTGAATCATATGTTGGTCCTTTTTCCTCCAGAGAGTTGCTAAAGCCAATTCAATGTTCCGAGACCTGAAGTTTTCAAACAAAAAAGTAATGCTAGAAGGAAAATTTCAGCAATTGCAGCTAAATACATCAAATGCTTTTTAAGCTTCTTACATAAATTAGTCTATCCAAGGCTGGGCATCAACAATTGCAGCTAAATGCATCAATTTTTTTTGAAGTTGAGCTTGGTACCTAAGACATCAAATAATCACACAACCATTACATAAAACCTCAGCCAAGTACACACAAACACCTAAGAAAACAAATGCTTGCAAATAGATAAAATCCAACATATAATATTAGTAGATTATGTTCAGTAACAAATACCACAGATGAAGCTCCACTTTCTTTCTTTCAATACAGCCTCTCGAGGCCTCCTAAACCTGGTCTGCAGAATAGGCTTCCTTCCCCTCTCTCGCTGCAGTTTCACCATCACCTCCTGTTACCATCCAGGGGATTTGAAATTAACATACCCTCAGTGAGAATAATTGAAATTAGGAGTTAAACCCAATTCAGAATCAATTTTTGACAATAACAGACTCGGTTCTTGGCTAGGGAAAGAATTGGGAATTAGGATTTCTTAAAGAATCTGGGAAAAAATGTTTAATCTGTAATTT
Organism: Calophaca sinica; assembly: GCA_037113605.1. Lineage (NCBI taxonomy): Eukaryota > Viridiplantae > Streptophyta > Magnoliopsida > Fabales > Fabaceae > Calophaca > Calophaca sinica. The sequence goes on from CM073733.1 coordinate 50,632,271, forward strand.
AACTTGAAGAAAGAGACTCACCAAGAAAAGAATGAGAAAAAGCGATCGTTGTTCATAACTCCGGCACGGTGGTTGACGACGGCGTAAGGTGGCTCTAGCGAAGGTGCTCCGATGGAAGACCCGTCTTAGGGGTTTTGTTGTTGACCATGTGGGGATTCAAAATATCAACTTCGTTTAATGATTGGAGGTGCATCGGTGGCCAGAAATGACCTTGAAAGTCGCGGCTAGATCTGCCTGTTTTGGTCCCTATCTCTTGTAATTTGGTTATGGGTTTTGTGGTGGTTTTAGTTCACCTGACATCGTACCGAAAATGGCAATAACAGTCGCGATTTTTGTGAGAAGGGCGAGCATTTTCGTTTTTTTCTTGAAGAAGAACGACACAAGTGAGAGGGAAGATAAAGAGTTTCACGATCTTGAGAAAGGAGGGAGAGAGGAAGGTCCAACTATGGCGCTTGAGAGGAAGGACCGAGAACGGGAAAGAAAAGCATTCATGCTCTTGTGGAGGAGAAGAAAAATCAAACGCAAAGAGAGAGTGTGCATTGTAAAAAAGAGAGGAAGAAGGGAGGGTGAGAAAGAGAGACCGCCAGTAAAAAAATGGGAGGAAGAGTGGAAAAAAGAGGAGAGAGATGGTGAATTTGAGAGTTTCAGATTTGAAAAGTGGGAGGGAAGAGGTGAAATTAGAGTGATTATTTTACCCTCAAATATGATGACGTGTCAAAATTTTAAAAATGGGTAGTTTGGTATTTTTGCTATAGTGTGATATTCTAAAATTGATAGTAGATGAAAAACATGATTCAACAATAGGATAACTTTTTTTTTTCTTCACATTATCGGTAAATTGATATTATATCCTTCGAACATAAAGCTTGAACCAAATATACAAAAGGGTAAAAAAGGGTAAAAAAGGGAAATTACAGGCGCCTTCCATAAATCCCATAATCGATTTTTCAACCAAAAAGCAGAAGTTAGGAATAGTTGCTTCATGTTAGAATCAATTTTGGACACACAAATTGCTTTCTTACATCTCAGCCAAACACGTTCTCAAACTAGTTAAATTGCATTTGAAATGATAGGACGCGCGTTGGGTGCTGTTTGACATGAAACCAAACAGGCACTATATCAAATACTTATTGCACCAAAGTTGGATGTATCTATTAATTGATAATGTGCCAACAATTAACTGAACGGCTGCACCTAACTTAACACATCAAGTTTATGCAAGCCCTATTTCGTATAAAATGGAGTACTACCTAATTGTAAACAACAAATTTCGAAGATAAAGTTATCCCCTAAGCTTGATTATGAAACAAAAATCACGTTGCTTATTAACATTAAAGCATCTCTTTCGTTTATATGTGTACATGCTTTCAAATTCATAATGTTACTTAGCTCTTTACAGGGATATGATAAAGATGTACATTATGATATTCAATTCATTCTCATCTTTACCTTCCAGCATGTTTTATAGATACATAGCTTATGGTCCCTACCCAGTTCAAGCAATTAGTCTCCGCAGTTACACACGGGAATACACTAATAAACAAAAAAAAAAAAAATAGATACATAGCTTGCAATAGGATTCAAGCTTTTCCATTAGCTGCTATAGCAGGACTTGTCTTCCTCCTCCTCTCACTAAAGCTGCCACATGAAGCCAAGCTTGTAATGCAGCAGTGCACAGGTTTAACTGATTTTTCTCTTATAGATGATGATGCATGATCATCATTCATGGTTCTGTCACTGCTACATGAAGAGTTTCCCCCTGAGATATAAGGAGTATTTTCTGCTGATTTAGTAAGAATAATATTATGTATAATTGGTTTGACTTCTTCCCTTTCATTGATGGATGTGTTTCCAACATCATCATCATTTTGGACTTCTCTGACACTTTCTCTAAAAAGTTCCAATAAGTTCTTTTTCTTTTCTGTTGGAGATGGTTCAGGAACAGTGGCAGGACCCGTATGCTCAGAAGGGATTTTATTGACACTAGGGGTCCCAAAAGTGTGATGCACTGAGGTGGTGCCAAGGGATGGGGTAAACTCTGGATAAAAACAGTGAAATTTTTATGTTGATTAGAGGGAGAAGAGTCACAATAAAACATTGAACAGAGAGAAACAATAGAAAAAGAACAAAATGATATTACAATTACGAAGGAGGCAGGTTCTAGAGTGAACCACCTTCATAGGTTGTCCACAGTGGACCAGTACTTGAAAATCGTTCGAAGCTTTTGGAAGCAGAAGCTCACGACGGTCCTTCTCGTCCTCACGACTGAGATGGTGACCTGCTCGGTGTCGGTTTAACAAAAAGCAAGAGAAAACAAATATGATTTTAAGATATTCATATTTGTTTCCCATTGTTTTTGTTGATCCAACACTGATCATGTTATCGCCTCAATCGCGGGGACAAGGAGCCCTGAACTTCTGCTTCTAAGGGTCGGCTCTAGTCGGCGTTGGAGCTTGGAACAATTTTCAAGTACTGGTCCACGGCAGAATTTGCCTACTGAGGATGCATAGTTTCATCTCCCTACTCATTGTTGAGAATATAATTATATGATATTACAAAAGGGCTAAGTAGACAAGTCAAGATACTCTAGCAGAAAACTACAAAAGGAGAAAGTACTGCAAAGCATCCTTACCACCATTGACACTATAGAAATCGTCTTCACAATCTGAGTCTAACCAGGCCTTGGAATCAAAAAATTCTTCCTCTTTGCTAGCTGCACCGGATAAAAATCCAAGTTAAAAAAATTGTGTAAGAAAAACTGACATTTGAATATTACCAAAAATTAAAGATATGAAGGCCTAGCCTGGATTTCATCAAATGAACTAATTAAGTAATCAAAATAAACCATTTAATGAAACCATTAAAATAATAAGTTGGCTTCTTGATCGTGTCGTGAAGTACTCCCTCTGTTTCATGTCTATTGATATTTAAGTTTAGTCTACACAGATTAAGAAATAATAAATTCATATACATTTAGGCTAAAATACCCATCTCTTAGTATTTACATTAATTGCATTACAGAGTTCTAAGTTCTCTCTCTCAACTCCTCAACTAAGTGTGTAGTTGAAAAAAAATATTAATTAGACATTGAATTTCTAAAACATCATAGTTTTGGAATAAAAACAAAAAGCTAAAACATCAATGGATATAAAATGCAGGGAGTATAACAAGAGGAGGGGAAACACATACTTCTATTAGTGTCCGCTTTATCTATTGACAAGTAATTCACAAGGACAAAATAGTCACTTCAGTACTTTACTTTGTTGGAAGAGAGGAGGGGATATTAGACAACTTGTATTCAACTGCTTTAACTAGCTAGATAAAGACTCTTAAAACAAGCAATTAAAACAATTTGAGGCTATAGTTGGGAATCATTTATTGCAGAAACAATGTAGGAGTCTCTGTTGTGGTGTGTAATTAAGGAGCAATGAATGTTAGCATAGGTGAGAAAGAAAAAACAGACTACAGAATTTGGACATCTCTCTTGTTTTCCTATAGGAAAGCATAATGAGAGTTACAATGGACTACCAACACAATTTTATGTTAATAATAGCAAATTTTTTTTTGTTAATAATAGCAAATTTTTTTTCACCCAATTTGAAGATGTTGAAAGCCATTCAATTCTTCCTAATAATTAATAATTACTCTTAAGTGACCATCCCTTTGTGGTCCATAAGTTGAAGCAGACTGCAAATATACATGATACTAGGTGAGAACTCTTATTCACAGCTAGAGGTACAGCCATCAGAGTGGTGCTAAACTACTGGTCCCAAAGTCAAAATATAAAAGCTCCAAAAGGGCAGGGACCATCTTCACTTATAAGCATTACAAGACTACTACCAATAATAACAGTTAATAAAATAACTGTCACAAAAGCTTCCATCACATGAAACTAAAATCACAAGTGAAGTAGCAATAAAAGAGAGAAAGTGCTCAAATTGCAAGACAAAGCTTCAAGGACACTCATGGTTTTATTTTGCCATATTTTAAAACAAATCATTTATATAATTAATGGATTCCTTGCTTAAAAAAATACTCTAACAGAAAATTCATATAGATAAAAATTACCATCAAGTCAGTTAAAAGGAAAGATATGGAAGAAGGGACACATTCCCTATGTATATATAAACTAAAACAAACAGCTAGACAACAAAGTCATCTCCCACTAAAATTAGTCACGATTTATCCATAATTCAATAAACTAATCATCATTAAGGCTTGATACTTGATATAACGGTCGCAGTGACATCACGATATTTGATATTGCGGAGAATTACAGTCAAATGCAGCGGATGTAGTCTCAATCGCAATAGCGTTGCGGTTACGGAGACAACAAAAACCATGATGTCGTGGCCAAGATGACAGTCGCAAATCTTTTTGGTAAAAAGCTAGATCAAACCTAATAAATTGCTGGTGTCCATAGTATCCATTCAATTTCCACCACCAACTAAATATATCAAATATTTTCTCATTAAGTGGGTTGGCTATAGTATAGTCTATCCTGAATTAAAATCAAAGATAGACCATTTGCCTCTAAATCTTTTTATTTGACATATAGTTTTTCTGGGTCTCTCCCTACCTTTAAATCCCTTCAATTTCTAACACCCAGACCATATTATCATACAATTCCCTTTTATCCTCAGAAAAATATCCTTCCCCCACATAGACCAAAAATAAAGATAAATATTCCATATAGGCTGCGCACCCGGAAAGAAAATTCACATTTGTCTACCAACGATACGATTAGTTTATTATAACATAGCAATAACAATATGCTAGTACATCAAAAATTTAATAAATAAATCAGATTAGATCAATCTAACAAAAATTAACATAATCATCACAAGCAAAGCTAATTTAAAACACCAAAAATAATAACCACAACAAAAAAAAGAGAACAGAAAAACCTCAAGCATGAAGAATAACAGATAAACAAATCATCAGAGACCCCACAAGACTTGAGATCACTGGTCCATAAAAATACCCCAGAAATGTTTATAAAAGTGCTAAGTTTCGGTTCTGATGAGAAACATATCAATCAAAACAGCATCTTTATATTATGATGATGATGATGCATGAACATAAAAAGTTGTGAAGAAAGGAACAAACCCAGAAGAAGGACCGTACCATTGAAAGTGTTGGTGGTGGTGGTGGTGGCTGACCGAGACGGTGAAGACTGAGACTTAAGGGCAACATCTTCAACCAGAAAGTTTCCATTTTTGGGTTTGTCCTTGATGGGTGATGGAGGAATCACAAGCTTATCAACAGCTTTGGAACAGAAAGAGTTTCTGTGAACAGAAGAACAAGAACCCATGTCACAAAATCACTTATTTATTTATTTATTTATTTATTATCACCACGGCTCAATCCTTCAACTCAAGCACCCTGCAGGATATAAAAAGTATTCGTGCTATGCACTGCACAAAAGGGGAGAGAGAGAGAGAGAAAAGGGAGAGTGGAGTGGAAGTGAGAGAGAGAAGAGAGGTGAAGAATGAGCAAAAGGGTGTGAAGAGAAGAGAAGAGGGTGTTTTGGGTTGGCGTTATGGCAAAACAAAAAATGCGTTAGTTAGGAAGAAAAGTGAAACGGCCAATGGGAGTGGGAAGAAACGAAGAACGAGTGAAAGTAAGAGGCTATTGGCCTTCAAAGGAAAGGGAAGTAGCATTAAAAACCGAATCGAACTAGACGGTTTAATCGGTTGAATTTTGAATTGATTTTCTTTATGGTTCGGTTATTTTTGTGATTCGACCGCGATTTCATCCCAATTCAAATGATTTAAATTGGTTGAACCATGATTCGAAAATCTTATTAATTCGATGTCTAGTTGAGTTTTTAAAATAGTGACTACATTCTAAATAACTGACACACTTTGTTTTTTTTCTTCTTTTTTTTTCGAAAAATTCTTCTCATTTTTTTTTTGATTCGAATTCTTCTCATTTTTTTAGAGTAAAGATTTATGGGAATAATAATAATGCGTGAAATATTACCAAAAAATAAAAAATTAATAATGCGTGAAAGGGACCAACAATGTAATGTGCTGATTGCATTATAACAGGGGAAGTTAAGTCACACATAGGACAATGCGTGTTTAGTGTCCCGTGAGTCGAGTCATGAGTGCTACCTGTGCTCTGTATAGTCATACTACAATACAGTATGTATCGTATGCGGACTCCTCGGTTATGGCCCCACAGCTACATGAAAATGAAGTTTACTTGGAACTTGGAATTTGAATGTAAACTGAGGAGGAGTACTCTACTTCATATCATTCTCCATCCGTTACTAAATATAAGCCCAATTAATTAAAATTTAAAAATTAAGTAAATTAGTTAACTCATTTAGTTTGTTTATAATATGTACTGTTTTTTAAAATTATCATTCAATTATTGACATAAGAGAGAGAAATAATCACCCTATTTACTATTGACAACAATAAACAACGTAAATTAATTAGAGATATTTTTATAAAAAAATAATTAATACATCTAGTAATTTAAAAAAAAGGCTTATAAAAAGAGACAATTTTTTTCAAAGGGACTTACATTTTGGGACGGAAGGAGTAAATAAAAAGCATTAAATTATAACCATTGATTAAAATATAGGCAAATTCTTCCATACCCAGGAAGAAATGTGGGTATCGATACCCATCCATTAAACAAACAAAAATAATCTCAATAAAAATAAAAAACTATAATTTAAACTAAATTATAAATAACAAAACAAATAAAACCTACAAAACAAATTCGAAATAAAAAAATAAATTGAAATATCAAAAGAAATTGAAATTGTGTATGAAATAAGTAAAACAATAGAAGAAATTAACAAAAATATAATTTTATTATTAGGAATGAAATTAAATAGCTTACACAAATATTAGAATATTATTTAAGCAGTGATCCAAATAACAAAAATAGAGAAAAAAATTTTATAAAAAATGAAATAGAAAAAAAATAAAAAGACTCCTTAGAGAAAGTCAAAATTTATTAATAAAATAGAAATTTTTCAGGGAATTTCTCCTATACACTTACACTAATAACATGTATGAAAACTAAGCATTTAATTTCACTTTAAAAAAGTTAAAAAAATGATGTGGCGTCACATAATTGGTCATTGGGTATTCATACCCAATAAAACTCCTGTGTATGGGAGTTCTCACCTAAAATATAAGGTGGTTTCTATGTGGATAAGTGAAACATGTGATTCACGGGGATTAATACATGAAAAATTACTCGAAACTACAATGACGACTAACGTCGTCCCTGGAAATAGAACTCCCACTAGTCATCATGCACGGTTAAAATAGTGATATGATCGATGTCAACATATTTAAGTGCCCATAAATGGTTGAAATTGTTTGTGGATGTAGTAATTTTATTTATGACACATTTGCACATGTTTTATCTTGAGACAATCAATAGTTATCAATTTTTTTAATTAAAAGGACTAAACACCCAACACAAGAACAATAAAAACCACGTGGAAACAAAATTGTTGCAATATCAGTAGCAACAACCGTGGAAATAATGGCTGGAACGAGATAAAAATTCTTCTGTTTCAATCTAAAACAGGCCAAACTTCACCAGACCATCTGCAACCTGGTTCCTTTAGAAAGAGTATGAGACCAAGTGATCACCCCCCACTCTAGAAAAAAGCCACGATTTCTCAGATTAATTGCTAACAAGGGTAAGTGTTCTCGACAGAACTTCAGAGGACGGCCGGAGAGAAGCGATGCGGCGTTATTCGCAGCAGTTGGCGACGGTGCGCGGGGGTGGTGTACCTGCAAGAACTCCGATGCCTAAGTCAGTTTAGGTGGGAGGTGAGGAATTGCAGTAATGAATCAGATCGTACCTGGATCCGGGAAGGATATCCCTTTTATATGGTTCGAGGACGGTTACTGAGAGATAACCGCTCCCGTGAGATCTGGGGTGCCGTCAGATCCTTGTCAGGCTGTGATGAGCTGGGGTGGAGTGCTGAGGACCGTTGGATAGGCCACGTTGACCAGGCTCCGAAGTGGTGAAGCGAACTATGTGCGGAGATGGGCCTTCGGCGCACGAATGGTCAGATTGGGCTTCGGCCCAGTCCGGAACAGTTGCCCCCAAGTCAGTAGCTCGAGTGTCGAGGTGGTGAATTGTTGTAGTGATAGAATTCGGTGATGTCGACATTCGACATTCCTGTTTGAAAGGAAGTGTGAATGTTTGTCGTCCCTCTGAGCGAAAAGAGAACTGAAACGCTACCAAACCCTGGGCGCGTGAGCGTTAATTTTGAATTTCAAAACGTCGCGTCAGCCGCCTTTGGGATTTGGTGCATCGCGTTGTTTCGAGGCGTGTCATGATTGCCTATGCCTTCTAGGTTAAGTAGTGCAACATGTCTTCGATTAACGGTGTGAGAAGAGGAAACGTCAGATTGCTCGAATCAGATCAACGATGAGAGGAGGAGAAAAGTCACGTCATTTATTTCAGACCTGGGGTTATAAATATTCGTCCCCCTTTTCTTTCGTTTCTTTCCTTTCGCAAAGTTTCTGAGATACTTTTTTGCTTCGTTTCTTCCTCCTTCTCCGGTGATCTTCGAGTGTTTGTGACGATTCGTTTCTCTTCCCCGGTGATCCTGAACACCTGCCGGTTCGTTGGTTTCTTTCCGGTAGTTCGTTACTGAGCGTTTGTGCTTGTTCGTGTTTCACTTCCAGGAAATTTCTACCGCAAACTTCATCGTTTACAGGTAAATTTCCTCTCCTATTCTCTGCTTTTTCTTTCGTAGTTTTGAAATGGGTAGCAATATTAGGTTTCTCTTGAGAGATTCGTCTTTGTCTTCCTCCGTATCTGGTTTTCCTAGTTCTTTTTCCTCTTGTGGCGCCTTGGAGAGGTGAAATGATAACGCCAATAGCGGTTGTTCATCGCCGAAAGGTAGTTTCGTTTCGGTGAACTCTGGGGAGGAAAGTTCTTCCCCTGTGGCCTATTACCCTCCGGGGCTTCTTGTTGGAGATTATGAGGGTAAGAATGTGTCTCCTGTAGATCCGGTCGAAATCCAAAGTCTTTCTATAAAATTAGAGAAGTTTTTCGGACGGACCTTCACTGAGAGGGAAGTAGGAGAGTGGTTGATAGAAATGGATAAATATCAAGCTTTTTTCCATGATAGTGCTTTTGCGAGGTCAGACATGGGTAAGAAATTACTTCAGAGGGACGACTTCATTTTGCCCCCAAATGCTGAGTACTTCGGTTGGGTTGCGGAAGATGCTCTTTGTACTCGCTCCCTCTATTCGTCGAAAGAGAATTTTCTACTGATGTTGAAGTCCATGGATGTCGCGGATGGTGTCCGCAATTTCGAAAACTGGAAGATTTTTCGACCCAATCTTGATGCTCGAATCTGTTCACAGTCCGATTGTATTTTGATGTTCATGTACGAGGTCCTTTTCAAGGATTTGGGTTTTAGGTTGCCTTTTTCTGACTTTGAAATAGCGGTTTTACATCATTTAGAGGTCGCTCCTTCACAACTACATCCGAACGCTTGGGCGTTTGTTAAGGGTTTCCAGCTACTGTGCCCCTATTTAAACATTGATCCCTTGCTCAAGACGTTCTTCTCCATTTTTTCGTCCTTGTGGATGGAAACAGATCCAGCGAAATGTCAAGGTTGCGTTTCGTTGAAACAGAACGGGAAAGTTTTTAAGTTGTTCTCGGAATCCCATCGTGGGTTTAAATCGAAATATTTCATTGTCGAGGCCGTCAGCAATGCTGCTATGGAGAATATTTGCGCTCCTGTAGAGGCGCTTGACAAAAATGGGCAGGTGATAACTGATTAGCACGAGAGCTTTCCGCTGTGTTGGAGCGAGAAGCATTTTCAATTCGAGAAGAGCGAATTCACGTATAAACTCGATGAGCTCGATGACAATGCTCGATATAGTTTTGTTGGAATATGTACAGTTATTAATGCACCTAGGAAACAATAGCTACTCATTTCCCTAGTAAATCCCATTCATGTACTTAGGAACCAGAACCACATTAATGTTCTTGTAAATCTCACATTGTATTTATTCCCTGAAGTGTATATATAATGAGATTAGCTGAGTGGGATTTCACTCAAGCATTTCACAACATTCAGTTTATTCATCATGGTATCAAGAGCAGGTCAGGTCTTGTCTCTGTTCTAAGAAGGGTTTTTTGCCATCTGGTCCAGCAAAAAAAAAACCCAAGTCTCAAATCGATTCAACGCCTCTTGGGAATTCCACCGTCGCCGTGATCGATTCTCACCCCCACCACCATTTGAACCGGAAGCCGCTGATCTGCGGGTCCCCGAAGTTTCGCCGCCGTATCTCCATCGACGCGCCGCCACCCGCCACCACTGTCCGAGCGGTTTTCCGGCGCGTGTGAGCCACGCGCAGCCTTCCTTCCATCGCTCCGCCACGCCACCGCTACATTCCGACTCGCCTCGGCCTTCTGGTTTGTTTGGGACCCCTTCCACCTTGTGGGTCCCACGTCTAAAGTGTCTTTTGGAGGTTTTTCACTTCAGCTGTACGTTTTTAGTCCCTGGTTCGTCCCTGGTTCTTCGTTTCTGGTCGTTCAGAAAGTGTTGTTCTTTGTTTCTGCCCCTTGCTTGTTGCTCTCACAGTCTCAGGTGTTAAGATGGCTTCAGGCTCTCAAAAAAACGATGGACCTACTTTCTCCCTCTCAGAAGCTGACTATCAAGAGTACCTCCAGTTAAAAGCTGCTAAGGAATCTCAAACCTCGTCTGCTATAGTTGCTCATAACTCTACTGCTTGTATTTCTCAATCTGGTAACTATCAAAGTCCTTGGATAATTGATTCAGGTGCCTCTGATCACATTGCTGGTAATGCTTCTTTATTTTCATCTATTTCTCCTCCAAAAATTCCTCATTTCATTACTCTAGCTGATGGCTCTAGAGTTGCAGCAAAAGGAATTGGTCATGTATCACCCACTACTTCTCTATCCTTAAATTCTGTTTTGTTTATACCTGGTTGTCCTCTCAATTTGATCTCTCTCAGCCAGCTTACTCGTTCTTATAATTGTTCAGTAACATTTGATGCTAACTCATTTGTTATACAGGAACGTGGTACGGGTCGGACGATTGGCGTAGGACATGAATCTCGTGGTCTTTACTATCTCAAACCTGATTCTTCTTTGATTTGCAGTGCTGCTACATCACCAAAACTTCTTCATGAACGTTTGGGACATCCACACTTGTCCAAACTGAAAGCAATGGTTCCAAGTCTTGAAAAAATAAAGACCTTCTCCTGTGAGTCATGTCAACTAGGAAAACATGTTCGATCTTCTTTTGTTAGACATGTTGAAAGTCGTGCTGATTCACCTTTTTCAGTTATTCATTCAGATATATGGGGTCCTAGTCGTGTGTCTTCTATGGGTTTTAGATATTTTGTTACGTTCATTGATGAATTTTCTCGATGCACTTGGGTTTTCTTAATGAAAGAACGATCTGAAATTTTGTCCATCTTCACTTCTTTTGTTAATGAAATTAAAACCCAATTTGGTAAGACAATTAAGATCCTTAGAAGTGACAATGCAAAAGAATATTTTTCTTCTGCCATTTCTTCCTTTTTGACATCACAGGGCACTCTCCATCAATCTTCGTGTCCTTATACCCCTCAACAGAATGGCATAGCTGAAAGGAAAAATAGACATCTTGTGGAGACTGCTCGGACATTGTTACTTCATGCAAATGTCCCCGTCCGTCATTGGGGTGAGGCAATTTTAACTGCTTGTTTTTTGATAAATCGGATGCCGTCTTCCTCTCTAAATAACAAAGTTCCTCACTCCATCTTGTTTCCTAAAGAGCCTTTGTTTCCTGTTGCTCCACGTGTTTTTGGGTGTACTTGTTTTGTTCATGATCTTTCTCCAGGTTTAGATAAGCTGTCTCCCCGGGCCATCAAATGTGTTTTCCTTGGATATTCTAGATTGCAGAAAGGTTATCGTTGTTACTCTCCAGTTCACAATCGTTATTATATCTCTGCAGATGTGACATTCTTCGAAGAAAAACCATATTTCTTACCATCATTAGTTGAATCTCATACCACTTAAGAAGTTTTTTCTATTCCCTATTTTGGTCCATCACTTTCTCCTTTGCAGGAATCAGGTTCAACATTAGATTCTCCTCCAAATATCCCTCACAATCCTTCACCTGCGGCATCTCAACGACCATTCATCACATACCAGCGTCGCCCACGTGATCCTAATACAGAATTGGAAGGAACCGAAAGACCAACTGAATCATGTCCTACTCCAGCGGTCAACCCTACTACGGACCCACCTGACGAAAACCTTGATTTGCCCATTGCTCTTAGGAAAGGTACTCGATCAACTCGAAATCCTCATCCTATTTATAACTTCTTAAGTTATCATCGTCTCTCTCCTTCTTATCATTCTTTTATATCATCTTTATCTTCTGTTTCCATTCCTAAAAATATTCGTGAGGCACTTGATCATCCAGGATGGCGACAAGCCATGATTGATGAAATGCAAGCTTTGGAGCATAATGGTACTTGGGATCTAGTTCCTCTGCCTCCAGGCAAGAAACCTGTTGGGTGTCGATGGGTATATGTTGTTAAAGGTGGACCTAATGGACAGATTGATCGTCTCAAAGCTCGCCTAGTGGCTAAAGGTTATACCCAGATTTATGGCCTTGATTATGGTGATACTTTCTCCCCTGTGGCAAAAATTACTTCTGTTCGACTATTTCTTGCCATAGCTGCCATTTGCCATTGGCCATTGTATCAGTTGGATATTAAAAATGCATTTCTACATGGAGATTTAGAAGAGGAGATTTATATGGAGCAACCACCTGGATTTGTTGCTCAGGGGGAGTCTGGCTTGGTTTGCAAACTGCGACGGTCTCTTTATGGACTTAAACAATCCCCACGAGCTTGGTTTGGAGAATGTAGCTCGATTGTTCGAGCTTTTGGATTGAAACGCGATGAAAGCAGACCATTCGGTTTTTTATTGCCATACCTCTCCAAATAGATGTGTGTACTTGGTGGTTTATGTAGATGATATAGTCATCACAGGAAATGATCAGGAAAAAATTTCTCAGCTGAAAGAACATTTATTTAGTCATTTCCAGACCAAGGATCTAGGAAAGCTGAAATATTTTCTTGGAATTGAAGTTGCTCAGTCAAAGAATGGGATTATCATCTCACAGAGGAATTATGCATTAGACATGCTTAAAGAAACTGGTATGTTAGACTGTAGACCAGTTGATAGTCATGGATCCAAATCAAAAATTACTACCCAACCAGGGGGAGCCTTATTCTGATCCTGAAAGATATCGCAGATTGGTTGGAAAACTCATCTACCTCACTATTACAAGGCCAGATATTTCTTTTGCAGTTGGAGTGGTAAGTCAGTTCATGCAATCTCCTCACAAAGATCATTGGGATGCGATGGTCGAATCCTGAGATACATTAAAAAGACCCCAGGACAAGGACTACTCTATGAAGACAAAGGAAGCACATGAATAGTCGGATTCTGCGATGCAGATTGGGCAGGTTCACCCATTGATAGGCGGTCTACTTCAGGGTATTGTGTGTCTATTGGAGGAAATCTTGTATCATGGAGGAGTAAGAAGCAAAATGTTGTAGCAAGGTCTAGTGCAGAGGCTGAATATAGAGCTATGGCTGTAGCCACGTGTGAGCTCATATGGATTAAACATCTTCTTCAGGAATTGAAGTTTGGAGATACTCAACAAATGAAACTTTGCTGTGATAACCAGGCAGCCCTGCATATAGTTTCCAATCCAATTTTTCATGAAAGAACTAAACATATTGAGATTGATTGTCATTTTGTCCGGGAGAAAGTCCTTTCTAAAGAAGTCATCACTGAATCTGTTAGTTCTAACGATCAACTGGCAGACATCTTCACAAAATCCCTAAGGGGTCTGAGAATTCAGAATATTTGTTCCAAGCTTGGAGCATTTGATTTATATGCTCCATCTTGAGGGGGAGTGTTGGAATATGTACAGTTATTAATGCACCTAGGAAACAATAGCTACTCATTTCCCTAGTAAATCCCATTCATGTACTTAGGAACCAGAACCACATTAATGTTCTTGTAAATCTCACATTGTATTTATTCCCTGAAGTGTATATATAATGAGATTAGCTGAGTGGGATTTCACTCAAGCATTTCACAACATTCAGTTTATTCAACAAGTTTGAAGCAAATTCGTAAGTTTGTTGAGAGGCTCAAACCTCGGCAATATACGAATAAGAAGGGAGAGTTGGTCTCTGAGAAAGGATATCTCGACACTCGTCGCCTTCTGAAATGCAAGACTCAAGAGGAAGCCAATGCGTGCTTAGAAATCTACTTGTTCGTAGTTCCCCTCTTATCATTCTGATTCGTTTTGTTTTTGCAGATTCATTGGCGACTTCGGTGTTTCTGGCGAGCTTGAAGAGGAAAGGCTCAGTTGAAAAGACCCCTTCTCCTGTGGTTGGAGAAGGCTCCAGCCAAACTGCTCCTGCTCGAACTCTGTCCTCTGGGGCCTCGTGTAACACTCGTATTTTTACAGTACGTTATTTAGCGTTATTATAGTGTATTTTGGTCGTATTTATGCTATAATAAGCAATTTTTTGTTCGCTAAGTAAGTGATTAAATAAATCAAGATCAAATTGAATTTGAGAATTAATATTTTATATTAATTCATGGTTCGAATATCGTCGAAAAATTCTAACGAAGTTTCGTCGCAATTCGAATCGCCGCGCAATTTTGCCAGAGATAAAATTTTAAATGAACCCCGATTTCGATGAAAATCGAATCGTAACTTGTCGTGATTATTTTTGAATGTTTGATAGTGTTTTTATTATTTATAATAAAATAATATCACGCGGTGAATTAATTTCTCGCTAAATTAATTTTCGAATTTTATCGGCGGGTAATTAATCGGTAACGCGGTTATTCGACGCCGTGTTTTAGAAACCCTTAGACTCTAGAATTAGAGGGTAATCATGAGAGATGTAAGATTAGATGGGATAGATTAGTTGATGAGATTAGAATCTTCATTTTATGAGAGGTGTCACTTAGTGTGTGATTAGTTTTTTTTATTACCTTTTACTTAACCCATTTTTAACCAAGTGTTATTAAGTGATAATTTTTTTTTATTCTTCCCTCCCCTTAAAACAGCCCCACGCAGCCCCTCCCTCTCTCTACCCTCATTATTCACTTCATCTTGAACCTATAGAAAGAGAAACTCCAAGCTTCCATGGAGATCACTTCCTTTCTTAGTTCCTAAGCTACCTCACCTCCATTGTTCCACATCTTTTGTTACTCATTTCTTCTTCTTTTTATTATCATCTAGTTCATCACCGAAGCAAGGATTGAGAGCACCATTTCTCCTCCAAAAACAACCCCTTGGCCGCGAGCTAGAGGAGGGAGTAGGTGATGGTTCTTCCACTTCCATTTCTTGTTCTTATGTCTTGCTTTATGTTTAATTTATGCTTAATTGTGATCAAAAGAGGAGATGAGCACTTCCATCCCTTTTTCGTTGGAACCCTAGGTGAGACCTTAAGGGAAAGAAGAGGGTTTGTGCGATCCTTAGTGAATCAAGAAATTAATTGATGATTTTGAGCTTAATTGGTGTTGTAGTTGTTGTATTTGTTCATAGTTTTGGAATTAGAAGTTGTTTGGGTAATTTTTATGATGAACACCTATTCTTGACAAAGAGGGATTAGGGGTAATTAAATTTTGAACCATGAAATTAGTTGATGATTCTTGCTTAATAAATGATGTTGTTGTTGTTTTACTACTAGTTTTGGATTAGGACTTGGCTTGAGCAATTTGTTGTTGAAAACCTATTCTTGAAAAAGGGTTGAATTAGGATTGATCATGAATTAGCTTTTGTTTTATAAAGTGGTTTGTTGTGTGTGAAAGATTTGGCATATAAAATGATGTTGTGTTATTAAATTTGAAGTGTGCAAATTTTTGGAAAAAGGGGAGGTGATGGCCGCGAGCCCTATAGGGTGGTTGGAAGGAAAATTATTTTGCAAACTTGTTTATAAGGATTGTATTGATGTGTTATCAAGCTTTAGAAAATTATAGAAAAGATTTGGTTTCATTTGGATTTGTTTTGAAGTTTTAAGACTATGAAGCATATGAGGTGATTTGGGTTCCTTGAGACCCAAGGTACCTAGTAGAGCCTTAACTTAAAGTTTTAGATGAAATGAAGTTGATTTTAGTATTGAATTGTGTTTCAAAATTTTGAAGGACTTGAACTTAGTTAGTAGAACCTTATTTTTCCAACTTATGCATATTTCAAGAAAAATAATGTTGCGTTATATTTTAGTTCTCAAGAGATAATTCTTTGCTCAAATATTTCAAATACTTGACTTAGTATTTTAAATTAAATTCTAAGTGGGAGTGTTTGGTTTAGGAAAGGGTTAGGTTTGAGAGCCTAAGGTTTTGAGTTAAGTTTTAGCTTGTGGTAAGTTTACTCGTGGTGATAGGAGTTGCGAATCCGGAGACCGTCGACGTGGACCCGAGGCTTGCGGTACCCCGTTAGCAAACAACTGTGGTAAGGGTAACTTTAGATATTGATATGAATTTAATTTTCAGCCTTATGCGAAGAAGTCTGAGAACCTCAGGGTTCGAAGTGAGGGTCTCGTACCCGTTCGACTTTTATTTCTTAAAATTATAATTATGATTATTTAGTGGGCTTGTCTGCAAGTGGTTGGCAGCTATCTCCAACCCCCTACACTTGTTTGATTTCCTCTCTGTCAACTCCACTGAGTTGCAGTGGGATGAACTGAATGGTCAATTTGCGTTGTTTGCTGAGTTGTGATTGTTTGAAATGAATTGCTTATAATGCTAAACTGTTTCGCACTTTATTGAGCTTGGCATGAATATTATTTGATATGCGGTTAAATAATTATTCAAGTTGCTTCGTGAATTATCGTAGGCGGCGACCTATTCATTGGAGTGCGAGAGTTTAGTCAAGTCGTTGAGTTGTCGTGACGTTTTTGAGCTTCGATCCGATTAACCTAGGGTGCTAGGATCCCCTAAACGGCTCCGGCTGGTTCTTTGGTAGCTTAGCTAGATGTCGTAGCGTCAAGGAACCTGAGCTGAATGTCCTAGGGTGAGCGGAGAGCCCAAGGCTACGGCTGGTATTCAGTGGATGGATCGACGTTACTTTTCGGAAATTGTCAAGTGTCGTGAGAATATGAGTCTTGAGTTGAGTCTTGTGAGAGTCTTGAGTTGCGTCTTGAGTACTGTGCATATAGTTGATTTTGCCTATTGTTATGATTGTTATTCTTTGATTTATTGAGAACTTGACCCTTTCCCATGGTGCCTTCAACCAATGATGGCGACCCAGGCGATGACGAAGAGTGTGCTTATACCGGCGATGAGGACATTGTCGGAGATCATCTTTGATTTTCCAGACATCAAGATGCCCATGGCGATGGAGTTCGACCCCATCTCCCGTCACGTTGTTTATACAGGGGATGTTGTAGAGAGCTTTCGAGAGGGTGGTATGGTAGTGAGACAGGAGACTTCACGGCACACAGTGAGCTTCCCGATTCAGATGATGCAGGTGGTGGACGCTTGGCGAGCTATTCAGGGAGAGAGGACTATGCCAGCATCATCTTCCTCACCAGAGGGACCCCTCGAGATCCTGAGGCGTACTGCTTCCCGAGGACGAGGACCGAGGGTTCGATGGACCGCTCAAACGTGGGACTGCAGGAGCTTTTACATCTAGGGCGGTTGTTACTCCGAGTTCTTTGGCAGAGCCTGAGCCAGAGCCGGTAGCAGAGCCGGCCTCCCCCATGATTGATAGGACCCCTACTCTGCCGGTGGACCTTCCTCAGGTATGTAGGGTGTGTGGAGAGGTGGGTTGTAGCGGTGCAGATGCTGCGGAGGATGTGCTAGTAGGAGAGGATGTGCCGGAGGACGTACCAGTGGCTGTACCTTTTATTGATTTGACTGGCGAGGACCCGATGGATGAGGATCCGACTGAGGATCCAGATAGCTATCTGTAGTTGCCGTGATTGTCTGACTGTTTGTTATATTATTTTGGATGACTGTAGTATATGCTCTTAGTGTACAGTTTGTTTTGGTGACTAGTCGGGCTTGGTGAATTGTCTTTTGTATATTGCAGGGTAGACTGGTGGCATACTTTTGGAGCAGCCCCCTGCGTGGGTGTCTGCCGGGAGTACCCCCGGGGTATGATTGCTCTCATGAGGGTCTTTATACCATAGGTGTATTCTCTCGTACATTTTCATGCACTGCTTTATTTTGTACGTACTGTTTATGCAGACTTGGTTATGTATATATGTATGTATTTCTAGTGCTTGAGTCTTGTGTCTTAGTTTGCACCATGTTTTGAAACACTGTGGCAACTCTATGTGTACTTTGTCGATGTGACTATTTAAAAAAAAAAGTAGACCACATTTTCCAAAGGACACAAGAGCACTATTTTAAAAATGCATCGCATACAGGTTTAGTTCTAGTTTAGTAGCAGTCCGGAAACGGGTCGTTACACCTCGCCAGTTCAGAGTGTTGGGCCTGAGCTCACGTCAGGTCGAGATCAGGATGTCGTGGTCTGAAGTCAGGTCGCTGCTTTGGTGGCACAAGTGGTCGAAGATGTGTCTTCGGGAAGTAAGCGAGTTCCCGTACAAGTCCTTGAAGAGCCTGCTGGCAAGAAGACAAAGAAGCATCCTCCTCCGCCAAAGACCTCGGCTCCCTTGCCGGCTATCAAGGCAGGAGGCAAACCGAGCAAGGGGAAAGAGGTGGTTCCAACTCCTGCGGTCTGGTCTCGCAGCGAGGTGGTCACTGCGGACGAGGTCAGTAGGTTGGTTCCTCCCCCTAACGAGGCTTATTTTAATGAACTTTCAGAAGGTGCCAAATAGGGCTCGTTTTTCGAGGCCATGACTTCCAATTTGCGCGATCTGGTCATTACCAAGTGGGTCTTTGAGAAGAACAAACACTTAGAAGTTGAGCTTGCTAGCCTTTGCAAGAGCAAGTCAGAGTTCGACACAAAGATTAAATCTCCTGAAATGTGGATTAAGTCTCTTGAAGGACTTGATGTAACACTCGTAATTTTTTTACGATGCATTATTTGGCGCTATTTAGTATATTTTGTCGTATTTATGCTATAATAAGCAATTTCTTGTTCTCTAAGTAAGTATATTAATTAAATCAAGATCAAATTATATTTGAGAGTTAATATTTTATATTAATTCACGGTTTGAATATCGTCAAAAAATTCTAACGAAATTTCGTCGCGTTTCGAATCGCCGGGCAGTTTCGCCGCAAATAAAATTCTAAACGAACTCCGATTTCGATGTAAATCGAAACGTAACTTGTTGAGACTATTTTGAGTGTTTGACATGATTTTTATTATTTATAATTAAATATTATCACGCGATGAATTAATTTCTCGTTAAATTAATTTTCGCGAGTTTATCGGTAACGCAGGTTTTTCGACGCCATGTTTTAATAAACCCTAGACTCTAGAATTAGTGGGTAATCATGAGAGAAGTGAGATTAGATGAGATAGATTAGGTGATATGATTAGCATCTAATAAAGTAAGTTAGGTGTCACTTGAAGTGTGGTTTATTTAAAAAAAAATTCTTTTACTTATTTTAATTATTATTAATTATGTGTTTAATTATTTTAAGTGAATAAAAGGTGGAGACCCCCCCATCAGCCCTCATTCACGCCACCCTCACCCTCTCCAACCATCATCTTCTTCTTTTCTTTCTCTTGAAGAGCTCCAAGGTTCCATAGCCATTTCCTCCATTTTCTTTGAGTTTTTCAACTTGCAACCTTCATCAAAGTTGTTCCAAATCTTCATCTACCTCTAGTTCTTCACTTCCTAACCATCTAAGTAAGTGAAAAACAATTTTTCTCCCCCCTTAAACAGCCCCAAAACAGCGCCCCCTCCCCTTGTTCTTGTTCTTATTTTGTTTTGATTTCTAGTCTTGATTTCTTGTTTGTTTGATGTTGTTTGTTGCTTGGTTATGATCAAGAGGAGATGAAACACTCTCAACCCCCTTTCTTGAGCTCAAGGGAGAAACCCTAAGAGGTGAAAAGAGGGAAGTTGTGTGATCCTCACTTGAATCAAGCAATTGGTTGTTTCATTGAGTTATTAGAAGTTATTTGATGATTGTTTGGGTAATAGCTTTGTGATAGCATGCCTAACTTGTTGTTTCATGGTTTTTGCCTATTCTTTAAATTGGAAATAAGTGGGTTTATGGTGTTGAATCATGTATTGAGATGTTGGATTAAATGTTTTATGTGGTTTAATTGCTAACGGAGTAGTTATGCATGAGTTAGCATAAGTGTTAGGTTATGTTTTGTGCAAAATTGATACTTGGAGGACTAGATTGACATGTGAAGCATGATTAGGTTGTTCTTTAATTTTTAGTTTTGACATGAACATGATTCTTAGCATGATTATGACCATGAATGCAATGTTTTTGGAATTCTTTAAAATGGTTTGATTGAAGAAACTTTGGGGAAAAAACCTATTCTTGAAAATGTTTGAAAATGAGTTTGAAACTTTGTAGGTCTTAATTGTTAAAACATGTGTTGACTAAATGTATAGCATGCTTTGATGAATTTAATTGCTCTAAGAGTTGATTTTTGGAAATGGAAATTTATTTGAAAAGTGCCTTAGAATATGTTTCAAAACATGCATGTATTACACTTAGATAAGATTTGGTGTTTTGTTGCTTTTAAATGTAATTGTTTGGCTTAGAAATGCTTGTAGTGATGAAAAGGAGACTTAGCAAAAATTTTTTTTGGAAAAGAAGAGATGGTGGCCGAGAGGCCTAGAAGGAAGTGAAGGAAGAGTTTTTATTGTCAACTTGATTTTTAAATGCTTAATTGAATATGTGTTAAGATTTTGAAAATTATGAGAATGATTTATGGTTTGGTGTTACTTAAAGTGCAAGAAAGCTTTTTGGTTTCAAAGATCTTATTTCTTTCATTTAGCTAGTAGTTTAAATGCTTGCTTTTGGTTAGAAAAAGGGTAAGCTTGAGAGCTTAAGTTAGTTTAGAATTTATAGAATGTGCTAAGTTGTTCGTGGTGATAGGAATCGTAATACCGGAGACCGAGCGACGCGAACCTGAGGACTTCGGAGCTACGTTAGCGACAGCTTGTGGTAAGGGCACTTCTAGACATTTGTAGGCTTTTATTTTTGTATGTCCTTGTGTAAGGGCAAGTTTTAAATGCGAAAAAGTCTGAGAACTCTCCGGGTTCGAAGTTAGGGTTTCTGAACCCCTTCGTGATTATTGTTGTGCGGTCGCCTATATTCCGAGTCGTTTGTGGGTGAAAAATATTGTGGTTGGTCTCCTGACCCCAACCCCCCACACTTGTTTTACCTCTCTGTCAATTCCATCGAGTTACAGAGGGATGGATTCCATGATGTGATTGTCGATGTTGTTGATTTATGCATTTATTTAAAATGTGATTGAATAACTGCCGTGAATTGCTTATGTATTGAATTGTGTTTCACAATGTGAACTGTATATGCTGCTTATGTTTGTTGAATTGTGTTTCACTGTAATAAGCTTGCTATAAATTATTTGATAAGCGGTCGAATGATTATGCAAATTGCTCTTTGAATATCGTATGCGGCAAATTGTTCATCGAGTCTGAGTGGTTAGTCCAGTCCTCGAGACGTTTTTGACCTGTGAGCCGGACAACTGAGAGTGCTAGGTCCCCTTCGTTCATGGTGGATTAGCTAGGCGTCGCAGCGTTAAAGAATCGGAGCTGAATGTCCTAGGGAGAGCGAAGATCCCAAAGCTACGACTGGTATTCAGGGGATGGATCGGCGTTTGCTTTACGAAAAAATTGTCGAGTCGAGAGAAAATGAGTCGTGAGTCGAGTCTTGAGCGAGAGTTTTGAGTTGAGCCTTATGAACTGTATACAATGTTGTTTGCTTATTGCTTTATGAATTGTTATATCTTGATTTGTTGAGAAGTTGACCCTTTCCCGTGGTACCTTCGATTCATGATGGCTACCCAGGTGATCGCGAAGAGCATGTTGATTCCGGCGATGCGGACGTTGCCGGAGATCATCTTTGATTTCCCCGACATCGAGCAGCCCGCGGCGATGGAGTTTGACCCCATCTCTTGTCGTGTTGTATATACAGGGGATATTGTACAGACTTTTAGAGAGGACGGTGTTGCTGTGAGGCAAGAGGTGTCACGACGTACAGTGAGTTTCCCTATACGGACTATGCAGGTGGTTGATGCTTGGAGGACTATCCAGTGTGAGGGGGCTATGCCTGCCTCTTCTTCGCCTTCAGAGGGACTGATTGAGATTCCTAGAGCTACTGTTTCCAGGATTTTGTCACGAGGACGTGGTCGAGGACCGAGGGTGAGATGGACCGCTCGTAAGAGCGTGATTGGTCGAGGATCTGCAGGAGCGTCTACCTCGAGGGCAGCTGCTGTTCAGAGTTCTCCAGTAGGACCAGGTTCTCCTTCTATTGTTACGATCCCCACCCCACCAGTGGATCCACCTCCTATTTGCATGGTGTGCGGAGAGGCGGATTGTCTAGGTGCACGGCCTGATGATAATGCGACTGCAGGAGAGTACGTGCCGAGTGACGTGCCAGTTGCGACACCTTTCATCGATTTGACAGGCGAGGATCCGATGGAGGACGAGGAGGAGGAGGATCCATCGGAGGATCTGGGTAGTGATTTGTAGATGCTGTGTTATCTGACTGCTGTTATATTTCTTTTTTGGATGACTGTAGTATATATCTTTTGTGTATAGTTAGTTGGTGACCAGTCGGGCTAGTGATGTTTTGCTGATGCAGGGTAGACTGGTGGTTCTACTTTTGTTGCAGCCCCCTACGTGGGTGTCTGCCGGGAGTACCCCCAGGGTATGATCACTCTCGCGAGGTATTCATTTCATAGGTGTATTCTCTCATACATTACTACTCTGTTCCTTTTGTACGTACTGTGTATGATGGGTATATATATATATATAATGCATGTATGTATTTTCAGTATGCAACTTGTGTCCTAGATTGCACCATGTTTCGAAACGCTGTAAGTACTCTGTGCGTGCTTACGGATGATGTTGTTTTTAAAAAAAAATGTACCGCATTTTCCGAAGGACACAAGAGTACCGTTTTAAAAATCCATTGCATACAGGTTTAGTTTTTTGTTTAGTAGCGGTCCGGAAACGGGTCGTTACAATGGTGGTATTAGAGCAGTTGGGTTCAAACCGGACTGTGCATAGGAAATTTGAAACTAGTCACCGTGTCGAGTTGTGTTTGTTGAGTGATTAGTTGTGTTGTGTTGTTATTGTTTGCTGAGTGAAGCAGTTTGTTTGCCAATTGTTTGAATTATTTCTTGATTAAAGCAATGTGTGTTAACACATCACTTGTTTATGAGTTTTCTGGCAGGTTTTGGATTTTTCGAAATCTAATGCCACCTCGCAGAGACCCTACAGCCGGATCAGATAACTCCAACATGGAATGAGCGATTCAGGCTATGACAGAAATGGCGGCGGCCATGGCCTAGTAATCGGCTGCTGCAACCCAATAGTCTAATGCGATGGCCCAGTAGACGGCGTCTTTGACCCAGCAGAACTTGCAGCAACAGCAGAGAGCTGAGCGGAATACTGAAGCGAGAGGATTGGCGGACTTTCGGAAGCACGACCCACCGAAGTTCTATGGCGAGCCAAACCCGGACAAAGCTGACTTATGGATGCAAGAGATCGAGAAGATCTTCGAGGCACTTCATTGCCCAAACAATGTGAAGGTAGACTACGCCACCTACTTGTTGCTAGGGGATGCTGAGTATTGGTGGAAGGGTGTGAAGCAAGCATTGACCGCGGAGCGTCCTGAGATAACCTGGGAGGTTTTCTGCGGAAGATTCTTGGACAAGTATTTTCCTGACACAGCACGGCCAGAGAAAGAGCAGGAGTTTCTTCGACTACAGCAAGGCAGCATGACGGTGTCAGAATATGCTGCGAAGTTTGAATCACTTGCTAGGTACTTCAGTCCATTCCGCGACCGAACTGACCAAGGTTAGCTGAGTGAGAGATTTCAGAGAGGTTTAAGGTTTGATATTCAAAAGTCAGTGGTGTCATTGAGGATCAGGAATCTCCAAGAGTTGATCGATCATTGTGTTGAGGTAGAAGGAGTGAGGAGCCACAAGAAGAAGACTGGCCCAGGTGGACCGATGAGACGTCAGAGCACGGGACAGAGGTTTGCACAAAAGGGAAAGCAGCAGAAGAAGCCCTACAACCGAGCCCAGGGGAACAACAACGAGGGGATGACGCCCGATGGCCCAGAACGCGAGGAGCGGAAGTCAGACTGGTACCGATGTGACCTGTTATCGTTGTGGAAGGCCAGGGCACTATGCAAAACACTGTATCCAGAAAGAAGATGTGTGCTTCAACTGCAAGAAGCCGGGGCACTTTGCCAAGGATTGTGCAACACTCAAGGCTGAACCAGCAATGCACGCAGCAAAGGCTAAAGGGAAACGCCCAATGGCTAAAGGCAGAGTCTTCTGTATGAGTGGAGAAGAAGCAGAGCATGCTGATGGTCTCATCCAAGGAGATTGTGAGATTAAGGGTAAACCCCTAACCGTTCTTTTTGATTCGGGTGCAACCCATTCCTTTATTTCCTCAGATTGCGTAGATTGTTTAAAGTTGACTGTGACTGCTTTACCATTCAAACTAGTAGTTACTACCCTAGCTGCTAAAACCTTGGTTACCAACACTGCATGCCTTAATTGTGTAGTGGTCATTCAGGGTAGAAAAGTTGTGGCTTATGCTTCGAGACAGCTCAAGATTCACGAGAGGAATTACCCTATGCACGATTTGGAGCTTGCTGTAGTGGTTTTTGCACTAAAGATTTCGAGGCACTAGCTCTATGGGAGCACTTTCACTGTGTACAGCGACCACAAGAGCTTGAGGTACTTATTCGATCAGAAGGAGCTCAACATACGACAGCGAAGATGGACAGAACTTCTGAAGGACTACGACTTTACTTTGGAATACCATCCAGGGAAGGCGAACGTGGTAGCTGATGCACTAAGGAGTTGGAGATGCTAGAGAAGTTTCGAGACTTGAAGTTGAGCGTGGAAGTGTCACCAGAAAAGCTGAAGTTGGGAATGATCACCATTTCTAGCGGATTATTGGAGGAGGTCAAGGAACAACAGGCTCATGACAAGTTACTTCAAGAGAAGGTTGAGCTCATAGCGCGAGGAAAAGCAACAGAGTTCATGATTGGAATAGACAACATCTTGAGATGCGATGGACGTGTTTGTGTACCCAACGTAGCTGAGCTGAGGAAGTTGATTCTCGACGAGGCACACAAAAGTGGTTTGAGTATTCATCCGGGAGTTACGAAGATGTATCAGGACTTGAAGAAGCATTTTTGGTGGCCTGGAATGAAGAAGCAAGTGGCAGAGTATGTGGCTTCCTGTCTAACTTGTCAGAAAGCAAAGGTAGAACATCAGCAACCAGCAGGGATGCTATAACCGCTCGACATACCAGTGTGGAAGTGGGATAGCATTTCTATGGATTTCGTCGTGGGATTGCCGAGAACGCAGAAGAGGCATGACTCGATTTGGGTGATCGTCGACCGATTGACTAAATCGGCACATTTCTTGCCAGTGAGATCGACATACAACGTAGAGAAGCTGACAGAGATCTGCATCGTAGAGGTTGTGCGTCTACATGGTGTATTCTTCTATCGTTTCCGATCGAGACCCGAAGTTCACATCTCACTTTTGGAGGGAGATACAAGAAGCAATGGGAACCAAACTCAAACTTAGCTCAACATATCACCCCCAGACCGACGGCCAGACCGAGAGTACGATTCAATCACTGGAAGATTTATTACGAGCGTGCACATTGGATCATAGAGGGAGTTGGGACGATGTCTTACCGCTAGTAGATTCACCTATAACAACAGTTTTCACGCGAGTATCGGTATGGCACCGTATGAAGCGTTGTATGGACGTAAGTGTCAGATGCCTCTTTGTTGGTACCAGAATGGCGAGAGTTCTGTTGTGGGACCAGACATGATCCAGTAGACTACTGAGAAGATCCGATTAATTAGAGATAGGATGCAGATGTCACAGAGTCGACAGAAGAGCTACGCAGACCAGGGACGCCGACCGCTGGAGTTTGAAGAAGGAGAGCATGTATTTCTCCGAGTTACCCCTATTACTGGAGTTGGTCGAGCGATCAAATCTAATAAATTTACTCCTAAATTCATTGGACCCTACCAGATTCTTCGTCGTATTGGTCCAGTGGCCTATCAAATTGCCTTGCCACCTTTCTTGTCGAATATCCATGACGTCTTTCATGTCTCGCAGTTACGGAAATATGTTTCAGACCCTTCTCATGTTATCGAACCAGATATGATTCAACTGAAGGACGACCTGTCTTTTGAAACGTCACCTGTAAAGATTGTAGACCGAAAGACTAAGCAGTTAAGGAACAAGGAGATTCAACTGGTTAAGGTTGTATGGGACCAGAAGACCGGAGATGCTACATGGGAGCTGGAGGAGAAGATGAAGAACCAGTATCCAGAACTTTTTATTGGTATGTATCTTACCTGTAGTTTCGAGGACGAAACTATTTTTAGAGGGGGAGTATTGTAACACTCGTAATTTTTTTACGATGCGTTATTTGACGCTATTTAGTGTATTTTGTCGTATTTATGCTATAATAAGCAATTTCTTGTCCTCTAAGTAAGTGTATTAATTAAATCAAGATCAAATTATATTTGAGAGTTAATATTTTATATTAATTCACGGTTTGAATATCGTCAAAAAATTCTAACGAAATTTCGTCGCGTTTCGAATCGCCGGGCAGTTTCGCCGCAAATAAAATTCTAAACGAACTCCGATTTCGATGTAAATCGAAACGTAACTTGTTGAGACTATTTTGAGTGTTTGACATGATTTTTATTATTTATAATTAAATATTATCACGCGATGAATTAATTTCTCGTTAAATTAATTTTCGCGAGTTTATCGGTAACGCGGGTTTTTCGACGCCGTGTTTTAACTACCCCTAGACTCTAGAATTAATGGATAATCATGAGAGAATTGAGATTATATGGGATAGATTAGGTGATATGATTAGCATCTAATAAAGTAAATTAGGTTTCACTTGGAGTGTGGTTTATTTAAAAAAAAAATTCTTTTACTTATTTTAATTATTATTAATTATGTGTTTAATTATTTTAAGTGAATAAAAGGTGGAGACCCCCCCCATCAGCCCTCATTCACGCCACCCTCACCCTCTCCAACCCTCATCTTCTTCTTTTCTTTCTCTTGAAGAGCTCCAAGGTTCCATAGCCATTTCCTCTAGTTCCTTTGAGTTTTTCAACTTGCATCCTTCATCAAAGTTGTTCCAAATCTTCATCTACCTCTAGTTCTTCACTTCCTAACCATCTAAGTAAGTGGAAAACAATTTTTCTCCCCCCTTAAACATCCCCAAAACAGCACCCCCTCCCCTTGTTCTTGTTCTTATTTTGTGTTGATTTCTAGTCTTGATTTCTTGTTTGTTTGATGTTGTTTGTTGCTTGGTTATGATCAAGAGGAGATGAAACACTCTCAACCCCTTTTCTTGAGCTCAAGGACGAAACCCTAACGGGTGAAAATAGGAAAGTTGTGTGATCCTCACTTGAATCAAGCAATTGGTTGT
This sequence comes from Calophaca sinica, assembly GCA_037113605.1. NCBI lineage: Eukaryota > Viridiplantae > Streptophyta > Magnoliopsida > Fabales > Fabaceae > Calophaca > Calophaca sinica. The sequence continues at coordinate 50,659,906 of CM073733.1, forward strand.
TTCATTGAGTTATTAGAAGTTGTTTGATGATTGTTTGGGTAATAGCTTTGTGATAGCATGCCTAACTTGTTGTTTCATGGTTTTTGCCTATTCTTTAAATTGGGAATAAGTGGGTTTATGGTGTTGAATCATGTATTGAGATGTTGGATTAAATGTTTTATGTGGTTTAATTGCTAATGGAGTAGTTATGCATGAGTTAGCATAAGTGTTAGGTTGTGTTTTGTGCAAAATTGATACTTGGAGGACCAGATTGACATGTGAAGCATGATTAGGTTGTTCTTTAATTTTTAGTTTTGACATGAACATGATTCTTAGCCTGATTATGACCATGAATGCAATGTTTTTGTAATTCTTTAAATTGGTTTGATTGAAGAAACTTTGGGGAAAAACCTATTCTTGAAAATGTTTGAAAATGAGTTTGAAACTTTGTAGGTCTTAATTGTTAAAACATGTGTTGACTAAATGTATAGCATGCTTTGATGAATTTAATTGCTCATAGAGTTGATTTTTGGAAATGGAAATTTATTTGAAAAGTGCCTTAGAATATGTTTCAAAACATGTATGGATTACACTTAGATAAGATTTGGTGTTTTGTTGCTTTTAAATGTAATTGTTTGGCTTAGAAATGCTTGTAGTGATGAAAAGGAGTGTTAGCAATTTTTTTTTTTGGAAAAGAAGAGATGGTGGCCGAGAGGCCTAGAAGGTGGCCGAGAGGCCTAGAAGGAAGTGAAGGAAGAGTTTTTATTGTCAACTTGATTTTTAAATGCTTAATTGAATATGTGTTAAGATTTTGAAAATTATGAGAATGATTTATGGTTTGGTGTTACTTAAAGTGCAAGAAAGCTTTTTAGTTTCAAAGATCTTATTTCTTTCATTTAGCTAGTAGTTTAAATGCTTGCTTTTGGATAGAAAAAGGGTAAGCTTGAGAGCTTAAGTTAGTTTAGAATTTATAGAATGTGCTAAGTTGTTCGTGGTGATAGGAATCGTAATACCGGAGACCGAGCGACGCGGACCTGAGGACTTCGGAGCTACGTTAGCGACAACTTGTGGTAAGGGCACTTCTAGACATTTGTAGGCTTTTATTTTTGTATGTCCTTGTGTAAGGGCAAGTTTTAAATGCGAAGAAGTCTGAGAACTCTCCGGGTTCGAAGTTAGGGTTTCTGAACCCCTTCGTGATTATTGTCGTGCGGTCGCCTATATTCCGAGTCGTTCGTGGGTGAAAAATATTGTGGTTGGTCTCCTGACCCTAACTTCCCACACTTGTTGTACCTCTCTGTCAATTCCATCGAGTTACAGAGGGATGGATTCCATGATGTGATTGTCGATGTTGTTGAGTTATGCATTTATTTAAAATGTGATTGAATAACTGCCGTGAATTGCTTATGTATTGAATTGTGTTTCACAATGTGAGCTGTTTATGCTGCTTATGTTTGTTGAATTGCGTTTCACTGTAATAAGCTTGCTATAAATTATTTGATAAGCGGTCGAATGATTATGCAAATTGCTCTTTGAATATCATATGTGGCGAATTGTTCATCGAGTCTGAGAGCTTAGTCGAGTCATCGAGACATTTTTGAGCTGTGAGCCGGACAACTGAGGGTGCTAGGTCCCCTTCGTTCATGGTGGATTATCTAGGCGTCGCAGCGTTAAGGAACCAGAGCTGAATGTCCTAGGGAGAGCGAAGATCCCAAAGCTACGGCTGGTATTCAGTGGATGGATCGGCGTCTGCTTTCCGGAAAAATTGTCGAGTCGAGAGAAAATGAGTCGTGAGTCAAGTCTTGAGCGAGAGTTTTGAGTTGAGCCTTATGAACTGTATACAATGTTGTTTGCTTATTGCTTTATGAATTATTATATCTTGATTTGTTGAGAAGTTGACCCTTTCCCGTGGTACCTTCGATTCATGATGGCTACCCAGGTGATGGCGAAGAGCATACTGATTCCGGCGATGCAGACGTCGCCGGAGATCATCTTTGATTTCCCCGACATCGAGCAGCTCGCGGCGATTGAGTTTGACCCCATCTTTCGCCGTGTTGTATATACAGGGGATATTGTACAGACTTTCAAAGAGGACGGTGTTGCTGTGAGGCAGGAGGTGTCGCGACGTACAATGAGTTTTCCTATACGGACTATGCAGGTGGTTGATGCTTGGAGGACTATCCAGTGTGAGGGGGCTACGCCGGCCTCTTCTTCGCCTCCAGAGGGACCGATTGAGATTCCTAGAGCTACTGTTTCCCGGATTTTGTCACGAGGACGTGGTCGAGGACCGAGGGTGAGATGGACCGCTCGTAAGAGCGTGATTGGTCGAGGATCTGCAGGAGCGTCTACCTCGAGGGCAGCTGCTGTTTAGAGTTCTCCAGTAGGACCGGGTTCTCCTTCTGTTGTTAGGATCCCCACACCACCAGTGGATCCACCTCCTGTTTGCATGGTGTGCGGAGAGGCAGATTGTCTAGGTGCACGGCCTGATGATGATGTGACTGCAGGAGAGTATATGCCGAGTGACGTGCCAGAGGACGTGCCAGTTGCGGCACCTTTCATCGATTTGACAGGCGACGATCCGATGGAGGAGGAGGAGGAGGAGGATCCATCGGAGGATCTGGGTAATGATTTGTAGATGTCGTGTTATCTGACTACTGTTATATTTCTTTTTGGGATGACTGTAGTATATATCTTTTGTGTATAGTTAGTTGGTGACCAGTCGGGCTAGTGATGTTTTGCTGATGCAGGGTAGACTGGTGGTTCTACTTTTGGAGCAGCCCCTTGCGTGAGTGTCTGCCGGGAGTACCCCCAGGGTATGATCACTCTCGCGAGGGTATTCATATCATAGGTGTATTCTCTCATACATTACTACTCTGTTCCTTTTGTACGTACAGTGTATGATGGGTATATATATATATATATATATTATGCATGTATGTATTTCCAGTATGTAACTTATGTCCTAGATTGCACCATGTTTCGAAACGCTGTAAGTACTCTGTGCGTGCTTACGGATGATGTTGTTTTAAAAAAAAATGTACCGCATTTTTCTAAGGACACAAGAGTACCATTTTAAAAATCCATCGTATACGGTCGTTACACTTGAAGTCGAACTTCAGGCACAATTGGGGTCTGCTAAGACGGAGACCACAAAGTTCAAGGGCGAAGTGACCAAATTGTCCCGGCAGGTTAAAGATCTTTCTTCCGAGAAGGGGAAGTTGGTTGAGGAGCGTGGAAAGCTCTTGCGGAGAATCCAGGACCTTCAGCAGTCATAAGAGAACATGAAGCTGGAGGTTCTCGAATCCCAGCACAAAGTGGAGGGATTGAACACAGAAGTTGAGCTCCTTTCCAAGGAAAATCTAGAGGTCTCGTCTCTTTCCGAGAAGATCAAGGAGTTAGAGGACGAGAAGGCAGAGATGGTGGCCCTGATCGTGAAGGCCAGTGACGAGCTCTTTTCCAAAGCCATTGACCAGATCCGGCTTCTCAACCCTGGTCTTGCCTTCAACACGATGGGAATGACCCCTGATGGGGTAGTTGAGGGGAACTCAATTGTGGATGGCCAAGCAAATGAGGTCATTCTCACCGGGCCCACTCTGTCCCCTGAAGTGGCTATTCCCCTGGCTTCTGAGGTGCCTCCTCCAGTGGCTTCCAAAGTGGTCCCCCTTTCGAATTCCTAAGTAGTAGTTCCATCGACTTCGGGAGTAGCTATGCCTCCCAAGTCTTAGGATTTGTTGCTTGTATTTGTCGTTTCTTGTTTACTTTCACTGTCTTGTAATGAACAAAAGTTTGTAATGATATTTAACTTTTTGACTTAGCAAAATATTTACCTTGTTTACTTTGCTTGTCGTTCGTTTGGGACCACTGTTCTCAAGAGGGTTTACCCAATTGTTGATGTTCACTAATCTGTTGGCCAGACAGAAAGTGACATCGTTTAACCACACACGTGCTCTCTGCTCGAGGTCGTTTCAGAACGTGCTCGTGCTCTCGGGCACGAGCCTTATTCAAAGGTGCTCGTGCACTCGGGCACAAGGCTTTTCAGAACTTGCTCGTGCTCTCAGGCACAAGGTTTGTTCAAAGGTGCTCGCGCACTTCGGCACGCGGCTTTTCAGATCGTGCTCGTGCTCTCGGGCACGAGGCTTTTCAAAACGTGCTCATGCTCTCGGGCACGAGGCTTGTTTGACAAAGTAAGTTCTTCATACTTGTATCTCTTCGAATGTACTTTATTGCTCCAACATTTGTACGTTTCAGATACATTTATTTTTAGCTATAGTACTTCTTTAACTTCGCTGCGTTCCAAGTCCTCTGAATCTGCTGGCCTTGCAGTGTCTCATGGGTGTAAGCGCCAGTACCAGTCTTTGTGATGACTCGGTAAGGGCCTTCCCAGTTGGGTATGAGTTTCCCTTGCAGGGCATTCTTTAAACCAACGTCAGCTCGTCGAAGGACGAGGTCGCCAGGCATGAACTCTCTGGGCACAACGCTTCGGTTGTACCTTGCGGCGATTTTCTGCTTGACTGTGACCTCGTTGAGCGCTGCAAGCTCTCTGCGTTCGTCGAGAAGGTCGAGTTCTTCTCGCAAGTTTTGATAGTTGTTGACATTTTGTTGGGGATATGAAGTTCTCCAATCTCGACGGGGATGACGGCCTCCGTCCCATATGTGAGACGAAAGGGGGATTCTCCTATCGTTGAGTGTGGAGTTGTGCGATATGCCCAGAGTACTCGGGGAAGTTCTTCCACCCAGTTCCCTTTTGCTTCATCTAACCTTCGTTTCAAACCTCGTAGAATAACCTGGTTTGCGGCCTCAGCTTGACCGTTCGTTTTGGGGTGTTCTACGGAGGTGAAATGTTGTTTGATGTTGAGGTCCTCCAAAGTCTTTCGGAAACCACAGTCTGCGAACTGTGTTCCGTTGTCGGTAACGACGACCTCAGGTATCCCGAACCTCGTCAAGATGTATCTTTTGAAGAACTTAATCAAATTCTTCGCAGTTATCTTTGCCAGTGCCTCTGCCTCCACCCATTTGGTGAAGTAATCTACTGCGACGACTAGATATTTCACCTGTCCAGGAGCCATTGGAAATGGTCCAAGTATGTCAATGCCCCACCAGCTGAAGGGCCACGGAGCTGAAAAGGACGTTAACTCTGTTGGAGGAGCCAAATGGATGTCGCCATGTCTCTGGCACTTGTCACATTTATTAACGAATAACCTCGCGTCTGCGTCCAATGACGGCCAATAATAAACTGCTCGGAGGACTTTCTTCGCAAGGGAATGTCCTCCAAGGTGTTGCACACATATTCCTTCATGCACTTCGGCCAATGCGTATTGGGCTTTGGTGTCGTCGAGACACTTCAACATGGGGCTGGAGAACCCTCTTCGGCACAAGATACCGTCGATTATGGAGTAAGAACACGCTTTCTTCCGAATTTTGGCGGCCTCCTTCTCCTCATTAGGGAGCTTTCCAAGTTGAATGAACTTCCAAATGGGCGTCATCCAATCGTCTGGGTCACTAGCCACGTCATCAATGCTTGCCTAGGAAATTGCAAAGCAAAATTTTGGAAGAGTCTCTGGTACTTCGACGGAGGTGATGTCGACCACCGAAGTTATACTGGGTTTGGCCAGTGTTTCCTGTATCACAGATCTGTTGATCCCCGAGGTTCTCGTGCTGGCGAGTTTGGACAGAATATCCGCTCGGGTGTTCTGTTCTCTCGGGACGTGTGTGATCTCGACTGTAGAGAAGTCGTTTATTTTCTTTTTCACCAAGGCGATGTATTTTTGGAGGGGTGGGTCTTTAGCCTGGTACTCTCTGTTGATTTGGGACACAACCAACTGAGAATCGGTTCTGAGTTTAACTTCTTCAGCACCGAAGTCTCGAGCTAGTGTGAGCCCTGCTAAACATGCTTTATACTCTGCATGGTTGTTTGACGTGGGGAATGAAAATCCCAGGGAGAACTCGACGATCAACCCGTCGTCGTTCTCGAGCAACAACCCAGCGCCACCGCCCTTTGCGTTGGACGATTCATCGACGTAAACCGTCCATTTGGAGCAAGGCTCTACGGCTCCCGGAGTCATCTCGGTAATGAAATCTGCCAAACATTGGGCTTTGATGGCCTGTCTTGCTTCGTACGTAACCCCGAATTTGGACAACTCAACCGACCACTTGATCATACGTCCCGCCAAGTCAGGCCTGTGTAGGATCTGTTTGATCGGTTGGTCTGTCCGAACTACTATGGGATGCACTAAGAAGTACTGTCTCAACCGTCAAGCTGCGACTATCAACGCTAGCGTGACCTTCTCAATTTTTTGGTATCTTAGCTCAGGGCCTTGAAGTGCTTTGCTTATGAAGCAGACGGGTTTCTGGCCTTCGTCTGTTTCGCGGATGAGGACGACACCTAGAGCTTCATTGGCTACCGCCAGATAGAGATAAAGTACTTCCCCAGGGGATGGTCTCGTTAAGAATGGTGGTTGAGACAGGATGCGCTTTACCTGCATCAAAGCTTCTTCGCACTCGGGGGACCATTCAAACTGAATTCCCTTCTTGAGTAGACGGAAGAAAGGCAATGCGTGTTGAGCTGACTTTGAAATAAACCCCGTTAGCGAGGCGAGCATTCCAGTGAGCTACTGGATGTTTTTCTTTGATGATGGCTGTTGCATTTTGGTGATAGCACGACATTTGTCAGGGTTTACCTCAATCCCTCTCTCAGTTAGGTAGAAACCGAGAAACTTCCCAGCTCACACCCCGAAAGTACTTTTTTCAGGGTTGAGCCTTATATTATGTCGTCGGACTTCGGTGAAAACTTCTTTTAGGTCGACGGCGTAGTTAATTTCCTTTGCTGTTTTCACGATCATATCGTCCATATACACTTCCAGTATTCTACCGATATGGTTTCCGAATACTTTGTTCATCATGCGCTGACACGTGGCTCCAACATTCTTGAGGCCAAAAGGCATTACTTTGTAGCAGTAATTGCCTTTGTCGGTCATGAATGTAGTTTTTTCTTGATTAGCAGGGTGCATTGGGATCTGGTTATAACCAGAGTATGCGTCTATAAAAGAAAGCAATCGAAAACCGGAGGAATTGTTGACAAGTCTGTCGATACTAGGGAGGGGATAGGCGTCCTTGGGGCACGCCTTGTTAAGATCGGTGTAGTCATCACACATGCGCCACTTTCCATTAGACTTTTTAACTAGTACAGCGTTAGAAAGCCATGTAGTGTATTTAACCTCCCTAATAAACTCAGCCTTAACTAGATCATCAACAGCTTTGGCTGCAGCTTTAGCTCTCTCAGGGGTTTGCTTGCGACGTCGCTGAGCCACCCAGTGGGCTTTAGGGTCGAGAGCAAGTTGATGGCAGGCGATGTCGGGAGAGATGCCTGGCATGTCAGCAGCAGTCCAAGTGAAGAGGTCAGCATTGGATCTCAGGCACTCAATTAGCTACAGCTTAACCTGCTCGGGAAGGTCTGCATCGAGCTTCACGGTCTTCTCGGGATCATCCCCTAGCTGAACTCAGATAAACTCGCCATCAGGCACTGGCCTCTTGTTCTTTTGTTGGAGTTCGCGGGCTAGGGGGTCGTCCTCTTGAACTTCATCTTCGAATTCAATTCTGGCATCGAAATTAGCAAGGTTGACCTCTAAAGCAGCTTTTGCAAGAGCTTGCTTCTTAGCAGAGGGAGGTCGCTTCTCTTCTCCCGACTCGTCGACTTTTATAGATAGGATGTAGCATCTCCATGCAGCTTCTTGATCGGTTTCGACAGTGACGACTTTGTCGTCATCACTATGGAAATGCATCTTCAAATGGACCATCGAGGTCACGGCCCCGAGCTCCCCAGAGTTGGGCGCCCAATGATGCAGTTGTATATAGACTTGCACGGAAGTACTATCAACTAGACTTTAATAGTCTTGGAGGCAGGTGGTTCTCCAAAGGTCACCATCAATTCCACATAGCCTAATGGCTTGGTTTTCGAGCCATTGAAACCAGTCAGATTAGACCCCGGATACGGTATGAGGTCCTTCTCTGGTAGCTTCAAGGTCTTAAACAACTCGTGGAAAATAATATCCGCCAAGCTCCCCTGATCTATCAATATTCTTCTAACATCAAAGTTGGCCATGTAAACTTTGACTAACAGGGGAATCAGAAAATTCGGCTTTCCATTCACTAGGTCCTCGTCGTAAAAGGCGAGGGGTGGTCTTCCCTTATGCCTACTAGAAGAAGGAAAAACATTGGACATCGACATCGTTTCTCTCAGCTTTCGCTTTGCTGAGTTTACACTCGCACCTCCCTTGTCGGAGAACCCCCCAGAGATGACAAGGGCGACTGGGGGCGGTCGAGGTCTTTCTTTGTTCTCTTCGGATGCTCGGGCTGCCTCGTCGAGTTGTGCTACAGAAGCTGATTCCTTTCTCATAGGTCGAGGTGATCTGGACCTCGACGTTCTATTGCCAGATCTCGGTTTTGCTTTCACGTACTTCGACAACCTCCCCTTCTGGATCAGCTGCTATATCATGTCTTTCAAGTGAAAACACTCATCAGTCTCATGCCCGGCGCACTTGTGAAAGTGACAATAGTTGGACTTGTCGGAGGCTTCTCCTTCCCTTTCTGGGGGAACTTAACTCCAGCATCTCCAAATTCGGTGTTCGCGCATTCGTTCAGAATACGCTTTGGCGTGGTATTCAAGGGAGTATATTCGTCGTACCTCTTTGATGGAGGTCGGTTCTCTTTATCTCTGCGCGGCTTGTCCTCGAGCTGTCCGCCGGTCTTCTCCTGGGTTTTGCCCATGACCTTCGACGCCATCAACTTTTCTTCGTAATTCATGTACTTCTGGGCTCGTTTAAGGAAGTCGTTCAAGGTCTTTGGCTTACACTGAAGAAACTGCCTTCAACCAAACCTTGCTCTAGCAAATACAACTTCATCTCATCGGAACACTTTTTCGCAGAAATTGCTTCTTTGTTAAAATGCTCGATATAGTCTTTGATATATTCATCTTTTCTCTGCTGAATCGCGGCCAACGCCGCCGTGGACTTTGGTTGGACCTTGGACGCAGTGAAGTGGGCAGAGAATTGATTGGTGAGTTCGGACCATGAGTCCACGGAATTTTTCTTCAGGGCCTAGAACCATGACAAGGCCGCCTTCTTCAGAGTCAGAGGAAAGATCCTGCACTTGACTGGTCCCTGGGCACCTCGATAGCCCATGACCGTGTTGAAATAACCGATGTGCTCATCTGGATCGGTTGTCCCATCATACGAATCTAAGGATGGTGGCTTCTGAAGATGCTTCAGAATTTGGAACTTCATGATCCTGGAAGTGAAAGGACCCAAGGCCTCGCACGTGTCGCTCCCTGTGTCACTCTGCAGGGAGGTGGACAAAAGGGAGTGAGCCCGGTGGCGATGAGAGGCGCGTTCAGGTGACCGTGCACGACGGTGAGAGGGAGTAGTGGTTCTTCAAGGCGGTGTATCGCTGCTTATGGTCGCATCTCTGCGACGGGGAGAGTGATCGGGAGAACGGCGGCAACGCGACGGAGAGCGCCTCACCTCAAGCCCTGGCGATAGGCTTTTAGCGAAACTCTCTCGCACCGCGTTTTCTCGTTTCTTCTTCCGCTCTGAGGAGAACGGATCTGAGATCTATGGCGGTGAGGCGAAGTGCGATCAAGAGACCGACTACGGCAGTGTGCAGCATGTGGAGAGCGGCATGGAGTCGCATCACGACGGCAACGATAAACAGATCTACGAGTTATGGAATCTCTAGATCTCTGAGGCGACGGAAGGATCTAGTATGCTCTATTCTCGATCTGTGTTGCGACGCGAACAGAGATCTCTTTCTGTTGATTCTCCATACGATCCAGGCGTTGATTCTGGACCTGCATCGCTTCAGCATGACTTCATATGAACTCTCAAAACTCACGGAGGTGGAAGGCGGCGATCGCTGGAGCGGTTTTGCCTGTCTTTCATGTTCGACCGTGAAGGGAACAGGTTCAGGTTGAGGTAGATCTACCGGAGCGATCGGAGGATTCAGTGGATTTAGATCTACGCAGAGCAAGCTGCGAGTAGCGACGGTGCGCTTCGATCCAGTCATCATGAACGACGAAGAGAAACTTCGGAAAATAGAGATGAAATCAAAGATGATTCCCACAAATGGCATCAATGTTCTGGACAGAACTTTAGAGGATGGCCGGAGAGAAGCGATGCGGCGTTGTTCACAGCGGTTAGCGACGGCGCGCGGGGGTGGTGTATCTGCAAGGACTCCGATGCCTAAGTCAGTTTAGGTGGGAGGTGAGGAATAGAAGGAATGAATCAGATCGTACCTGGAGCCGCGAAGGAAATCCCTTTTATATGGTTTGAGGACAGTTATTGAGAGATAGCCGCTCCCGCGAGATCCGGGGTGCCGTCAGATCCTTGCCAGACTGTGATAAGCTGGGGTGGAGTGCTGAGGACCGTTGGATAGGCCACGTCGACCAGGCTCCGAAGTGGTGAAGCGAACTATGTGCGGATGCGCGAATGGTCGGACTGGGCTTCGGCCCAGTCTAGAACAGTAAGATTTGGGACACCCTTCATTCAAGGGATGGATAACCACTTGAGAGTCTGATTCAACCCTGAATTTTAGTGAAACCTCTAATCCAAGTAAGCTTCAAACCCAAGAGAATTCCCCAAAGCTCGGTGTGAGAGATGGAGCAAATGCTTAAGCTAGTAGCAAAGGATACTAAAACTAAGACATTTGTGGTCTCTAAGGACAGTTATCATGAGCATTCATATAATCTTTAACCTAGCAGCACTAATTGGTAATAGTTACACTAGAAGTAATACAATCCAACAAAACAGCCTGTAAGGGGACACATTTATCAGTCCAGAGACTTATTTGGTTCCCATCTCCAGTGCACCAAATCAGATTGTCAAGTACACTCCAAATTAAAAAGAAGCTATTTAGGTCTTATTAACTCCTCTTAAGTCTCCTCCTCTTTCTCCACCTGTATATCTTCTAATTCTCCTATCATAACTTATTTCACTGCCCCCATGTCTCCTTCCCATATCATGGTTTCTCCTATTCCCCATTTACATTCTTGAATCATAGGCTTTCCCACTTTATGTGACACCTAGAGTCTCTCCTCATATCACTATCCACATGTAGATTATTCAATGCAGTTAGTCTTAAGGTTAATACCCTCCAGTATACAACAGTACTTCTTGCTAGTACTGCACTTGAATTAGGAAGGACACAAGAACAACACTTGGATGCTCAGGGAACATAACCATGGCACTGGTTCTAGTACAATACTATTTTCATACATTGGTATTATGAGTCAAGAAAATCATGTCAACGGTTCTGTGTGATGCAACAAAAACCATAGAATAAGTGAGAGAAGAAAAATGGTTACGGCGGTGTGTATTTAGCACAAATTGGAGAACCCATTTTTTGTACTATGAAAAAATAATGTCAGTTAAAACAAAAATGGTGAAAGGAAATAATATGGAAAGGATAAAACTTAAGTAAAGTTACTTAGATGTTGTTGGCAAACTTCTTCTCACAAAATAGATAAAACAGTGGTAGTTATGAGAGATTAGAGATATTAGATATGGACAGAGAGAAAAAATTTTTATCAGTTTAGTCCATATGGAAATCAATCTTTGAATTAATTATAATAAAGGCTGAAAATTAATTTTCAACGGACAAAAGAAAACCGTCGATTAAAGATATGAAAAGATCTACTGCTATAAAAAATTTAACTAATACAATAATGAACTTTAAAATAAATAATTAAATAAAAAATATAACAATCCCCAAAATATTAATTTTAAAATTTTTTTTTGTTCCTAAGAGCTTGAAAAGTCAACGCATAAGCAATAGTGTCTTTTGGACTATCAACAAACACATGGAGCAAAAGAAATTTGACCCACTAGAACGTCGATGAGATTAGAACCTCTATAAACCTCATTCTGTTTGTGAACTGAGATGATCTCGTCCCATTTTCCTAAATAATTAAAACCTTAAATGAGTAATTAGACGATATAGATAACTGAAAATACTAATTTATTCAAACTGAAAATATTGTCATATACGTACATAAGATTACGCATTTAAGGAATCCGTGCCTAGGGCCCACAACATATATAGACTTTGACTCACTGGCTATTGACATGTAACCAAAAAGAGAGAGAGAGAGAGTCACTTTTACTGAGTGCCCTCTATGTGCTGCAAGATGCTGGTGATGCCTCTATCAAGTCCATATTATTCTGTTTTATGTGAAAAAGAATATACAACACAAGAAAGATAGAAGGAGCTAAGAAACACATTACACACTATAAAAGTCGGGAAAGTATAGATAGAAAGTATATACAAATGGCACATACTCAAGCAAGCGCAACAAAACCTCGTGCCTACCTAGATCACATTCACTATCTCTTAGGTCTGCCCCACTATCTATGTCTAGTTCCACTCACTTCCTTCTCACCTCTTATGGCCCTCCACATATCCTATTCATAACTTCTTCGCACCCTCACTAGCTACACTGTCAGCTCTAACAATATTTATGTCCCTTTTAGAACTCCTATTCAACTATTTCAAATGTACCTACCGCATATCAAATTCTAATCTACTAGCTAAGGCTTAACGGTATTCATCTGATACTCCTATCACATCAATAGCTCATCTCAATCACAGGCAGAGTCAATAGTCAACATCAAAGCATCTCTCAATCTTCAGACTAGCACAAACAACACATGGATCAATCCTAGCATCGCTATGGGCGACCATTAATTATAGCCAGCAGTATAGTCACACAATTACAAACATATTTAATTAGCACCACATCAATCAGCATTAGTCATCTAGACTAGGTTACTATCTATTCATAGATATCAATAGATTATTCCTATGGTTGACAGACCTCTGACAACTGCCCTCAGCTATCACAGGTCATAGCCCCTCTCCTGTGGTGCTACTGTTATGAACCTCTAGTAGGGCTTGGGTCACCCTACGCACATTTATATACACTACTTTATCCTACCATTCGTAGAGTGTAAGGTTTTTTGCTTCCACCTGGTCAAAAGATTGCTGAAGCTACTACTGCTACCTATACCTCCAAACCTGCTACTCGTACCTTCGAACGACTACTCACACCTTGTCACAGTGGCTACTCATATCCCCCTTAAGGGTCTTCTTACTAAGAGCTTTCTGATGCACAAAATTCTCACTTGAGGCAAGTGCATAGCATACTTGCTTCTTAGAAGAAGTTCCTAAAGAGAGAAGAGAAGAGGTTTTGGTGCGAATGGAAATGGAGGGGTGAATGCCTATTTATAGGCGAGCCATAACACCATTTCATTGTGATGGTATCCTCTCACAGGGACCGTCGCATCGCGATGGTACCTTCCAGAATCCTCTGGATGTATACGTGACGAAGATCCAATGGTGATGCCATCGCATCGCGATGGTCACCTCACAAGTCTCGTCGCAATGCGACGGTGCCTAGGGAGAAAGATCTAGTTTTTCTCCTTCTAGAAGCTTCTGGGGTGATTCGCAGCCTTCCTAGGGCCTTTTTGTCCTTTTCAGTGTTTCTAGAACTTTCCTAAGGTTTATGGGTCCCATTTAAGCCCCTTTTGTCCCTAATTAAGGTTTTTAACACCCGTTTGTCACCTAATCACCGATATAATATTATTCAAGATTATTGGAAAAACAGGATGTTACATGAACCAGCGATCTCATCACTCATACAAAGTTATTCAACGTGATGTCATGCTTTTTGGCCTTGCAGCGTTACCTAGATTTCACGAGTGGCTCTAGAAAGTCTGTATAAGCTTTCATAGAGGCAGCCCCACCTCAACACTTGTAATACCCCGCTGTCCTATCTATGCTTTACTGTACATAATTAACCTAACTCGCGTAATTAACGTGAATATGCTTACATGAAAATACGAAAGAATTAAAACTAAAACGTAAATAAGACGATGACATGTCACAGGGAAATAAACTAAGTGTGTCACATGCATATATATATATATATATATATATATATATATATATATATATATATATATATATATATATATATATATATACAATAGAATGCAAAAGTGTGCGTAGTGTAAACAGTACTGATACAATCATCCTAAAATATAAGTATCTATGAGGCTAACATGCGCCTCATCTAAACAAAACAAAAGAACATAAACATCACAGAAGACTCCTGACTAACATAACCAAACTCAGCGAGGGGGATACTGAGAGCTCCCGCTCTGAGATCCTGCTTGCATAGGAAACAGTTGTTGATAGTCATGGGCAGTCATATGACGGGATGGTCCAGATGTCGCTCCACCCCTACGTCTCTATCTCCCTCTATGGTTAGACCCGCTCTGATGACTGGCGGGCGGCACCGGCATCGGCTGCGAAGGCATAGTGGGATACCATCCATGACTAAAACCCGGTGGAAAACCTGGTGCCTGCCACATTTGAGCAAATGGAAGCCTCTGGCATATTCGGAAATCTCCTCCGAAGCTAGCGATAGGAAAGCTTGGAATACGGAAATAAATGGAGATAGTGCCGATGTAAATAATCTCCTGACGCGCATGGTCGACCTCCCAACCCATGTCGTCGAAGTCGTGGTAGTGAATCTCAAAATCCCCCCACACGGGGATTCTCGGAGGCTGTAGCATCGAACGATGCATTAGGAGGAACTGCTCCATCGGATGAGGCTGGCGCTACATCTTCCCCAACAAAGTCTAACAAAGAAATAATACCTATACACACAAGCATGCAAACACAGGGAGGTAAGAACAACACATCCAATATAAAGCGGGAAATGAAAAAGTAGAATGAAAGTAAGATAATCCATATAGATAATCACATATATTGCAAATTGGATCTAGCTACCCTCTTCCACTTACCCTATATCTCTCTATGAGTTTGTGCATATTTTCTTTACCACTATCATTGTACTTCCCATTTTTTTATAGGAATACGTTGGCAAACCCCCTTTTCCGTTAGGGTTGCCGTCCCCTTTTCCTGATAGGGATTCCCGCCTCCCTTTTTCGACAGTGACGGGGTGACATTAACGTAGTCCACAAGATATCCCCCTTTCCCGATAGGGACCCTCCTCCCCCTTTCCCAATAGGGACGTCCGTTCCCCTATTCCCGTTAGGGACGGAGTGGATCTAACCTGCTAGGCGAGGTATCCCCCTTTCCTGTTAGGGATCCTCTCAACTTCACATTTCCGTTAAGAATGGAGTGGTTACTAATGTATCATGTGCATGAATCCAACACCTCATAATCATATGCCTCACATCATATTATACACACATTCCCTAAGATGTCCCTTTAATCATGTTAAAGTAAATCCAGAATTACACTTAGTCATATTAGCATGCTATGGCAATATAGAACACATATCCACACATAATACACATTAAACATGTTACCCTAAGCATGTTGCTACCCATATAGAGCACATACAACATAACTTACAATTACGCATATTAACAGGTAAATCATATTTACTAAAAAATAAATCTATGTTGGCTGATGGGTCTACCACGCCTATCCTTAGATGTGACAGACCGTAACCCATATCCTTAGGTGTTACTGACATCAACCCCTAGTAGGGCTTAGGTCACTCTACACATGCCAAACAATCATTTTTACTAAATATAACCCAATGAAAGTGCATTCTTTCTCCCACATGGAATTCGGAGTAACCAGAATCACCAACAAGTGTACCACCGCACCCATAACTCACGAACAATAAAATAGACACCCTCAACTAAGGTTACAGGTTCGGCCAACACCAACCAATAGGCTAAGGGTCACCTAAAAATTCCACCGAGCACGACAGAACGACCCATAATTTACCGGAAACACAAAAACGCACTCGGATTAGAATTAGGGCGAACTATGGAATTAATAAAATGCTAAGAGTGTCACGGCCAGCCACTGACCAGAGGGTCAAGGGGCCTCAACTTACCCAATCTCAATTCTCGACGAAGTTTCACGAACGATCGGTACCCATACTAGCACCAAAACCCTAAAATACGAAGAACAATTAATTAGGGACTATCAAAGCACAATGGACTCATGAAATCAGTGACCAACACATGGAGAAAAGAGGTTCTTGCCTCTGTATTGTGGCCCAAGGAACCTCCTTCGGGAGTTTTGGCAAAACCCTAGCTCGTTCGGTACTCGTTCGATCAAACCGGGATCCAAAACACAGTCTGATTAGGGTTAGGAACTAAAACTAATTTGAGAATCTGAAATCATATACTAAAATCAGAGACCAACAGCAATGGGGTATAGGTTTACCTTGACAAAACGACGATCAGAGATAAACCCTGGAAAGCCTGAACGGAAACAGACGAGTCGGTACCGTCGGATTGATGAACTGATGTTTGAGTTCACTTGGATTGGATCTCCAAAGCTTGAAGTATTCAAAAATAGAGTTTCTCTGGCCTTAGTTATTGTTCAGGTCTTGTAAAAATGAAGGGAACACGAAAGGGATTAATCTGGTGATCAAATGGCTTAAATACATGAAATGGGGTTGTTGGGTGCACTCAGCGCGCGCATCCCAGATGGCTTCCACGTGACTTTCTTCATGCTGAAGACTCCCCTTGCATGGTCGCCACGTGTCCAAATCATCAAACAGTCCAATCACAAGGCACCATGTAGCGCAGAAGGATCAGGAAACGCTGGTATACCATGGACCAGCACGTGCCACGCGCTTTTGCGCAGTTTTGTCTATTTTCGTGCGATTTCTTCGATTCCGATGCTCGTAAGATCCAGAATCGATACCCTAACACTTAAACATGATTCTAAACTTAAAAATACATCTAATGGGCTAAGGAACTAAGATTCAAAGTCTCAATTACTCGTTCAAAAATTCACGGTCGCTCAAGGATACGAGCACACAAAACCCTACTCCCGACTCTGATCGTTCTTAAACTTTACGTGGCTTCTAATACTCATACCAAAACCCTATTAAACACTCTTCTAACCTCATCCAACCTACTAAACCTCAAAACTTACTCTCTAGCAAGCATATGGTTACACAAAAAGCGAATACATAACCGAAAAGTCAAACACATAATCAAATACACACAAAAGCCCACCTAGGGCACACAAGTACACTTAATCACACATAAACACACGTCAAGCGAGGTTAGAAAATTTAGGATGTTACAACACTCATATAGGTGAATCTATCAAGTGTACACCACAGTCAAGCACACCAATCATTCATGAGCTATAAATTCATTAAAAGTATATACACAATCTCCAATGTTGTAGTACTACATAATCCTACACCATAGGGATGAACTGTCATAAATAATGGATAGTGTCTCATCAAATTAACAACTGACTTGCTCTTACCCATATGAACATAGACATGTGAATTTTCACAAGCTATGTAGGGTTATTATCACTCTCAATTTTTATATTAGGTATAACATAAGTCTCAGCCTCTCTATGTATTGGTCACTAGCTTTTTGCTTGGTGGTTTATCAAAGGATCCTCTATATTCACTTCTAACCTTAGAGATATAATCACATCATTATCAACAACTGTTTCACAAATTATGATGTATATGCGCATATATCTCCATTTTTCTTTTAAAAAATAATTTGTTTCTTGCTGCCACTTGGCAATCACAATGTAATAATAAGGAAATACATGATATTCTTCTGTAAAATAATATTGGCTAATAGATTTATTAGTCAACCATTCTCATATCTTGCCAAGTCAGGAGTAACAGACTCGACCTCCATATTAGATCGGGTTATACAGGTCTGCTTTGATGTCTTCCAAACGAAAACACACCCACACAGAAAAATTAAATACACCTGTAGATTTATTTTATAGATCTACGTACAGAACTTCCAAGTGAGAACACCTCACAAATGATAAAAAAGTAAATCCACTCATATAATAATTCTCAAATAAATTAAATCAAGTAAACATCATTGTATCAATGTAATTAATACAACAGAAAATCCACTAAATACAGTATTATAAATCATGGTATCTCTCAAGTATCTCATGAATTTAGTATGTGTCACAAAATATATCTGACTTTTTCAATAGACTTCCAAGAATATAAGTATAATATTTCATAATGAAATATAACTTCTCAAAAACCTTCTCAAACCAAGTATTGAAATGTACACTTTCAAAATCAATTCTCACAACATGAATATCATATGCTCCCACATTTTATGAGTATAAGTTTGTAATATATAAAGAAAACTGATACTGTTTGCTCAACATAAATACATACATCAAATAATTAAACAAGAACGCTTTAACAGCAACAATAAAAATATCTATGATCATGAAATACTCTTAAGATTGTTGGAAAAATTGGTTGCTAAAATAACAATAATAAAATTTACTACAAATATCAGTAAAATAAACTGACAAATAATTAACACAAAAACAAAGAAAAATAGATAACAATCAAATAAGCAATTAAATAACATGAAACACATGCAAAAAAAAAAAAACTTATCGATTTTGCCTGAAGCATACAAAGCACTGAGCTTAAGAGTATTTCGCCACCACAAGTAGATTTCTTGAAACAGTTGGTCTCAAAGCTAATACCTTCCAAAATACAACTGTCACTTCTTAGTAGCACTGTACTTGCATTTACAAGGACATAAGAACACTACAAGAACATTTGACATTTCTTAGGGCCAAAAACCCTAGGAAATGGTCAAAAACCGTAGGAAAGGAGCAAATTTTCGAGGGCCCACGGGGCCATGTGGCTGTAGGTTATACGCTGGTAGGAAACGGTTTCCGATGGCTAAATTTAAAAAGCACTCGGAAAATTCCTACAACCTTGGCCCTAGGAAATGCTAAGGTTTTAATAAGAAAAAATTAATCGCACCAATCCCCCGTCCCCTTCCTCTCCGGACTCACAGAAAGCAACACTCATTCCAGTGAAGAAGAATATCCAGTGAAGAACATAAAGCAATAACACATAGAAGAAGAACATAAAGCAATAACCAGTGAAAACAACATAAAGCAATAACCGTCCCAATCCCAATTCTAATCCCATAAGTTGTGCAGGTACTTGAAGTTCTCAAACAAGCTTCTCACAACATACAAGAGCATCATCACCATTATTCGCATTCCGATTCACCCGCCATTATAGCTCTCCTCGAACTCCACACCATTCTTTCCACCAACCCAAACCTCAACAACCTCTCCGGCTCCGCCCTCTCCCACCACCTCCACCGCCTCAAATCCCTCGTTGACTCCCTCCGTAACTCCAAAGGTCTCTGATCTTTCCTCACTCGCCCAATCTTAACTCATTCCATCGCCTGAGTCACTGCTTCCATCGAGTCCGAACTCAAGCCTGGATCGACCGCGAAACCACACACACCCTCTCACGTTCACTAAATGACGCCGTTACCAACGAAAACGAGTTTGTAACATCCCAATTTTTATGAAAATTATTTTATAGTTTCCGACTACTTGGAAATAAATCATAGAGATTGATCACCTCAATGGTTTGTTAAAAGTACGAAGAACAACAAAGATTTATTGTAAACAATTTACTGTTTTAGTAATTAATTCAGATTAACAGACAGTGTAGACGTATACTGTTTTTAATATGAATTAATCCTGAAAAATGTGAAAAATGGCCATTTGATTGAGAAAAATTATTTTATTCAATAAGAAATAATTTTAGGACTTAATAGATATTTTTAAGTCACAGTTTAGATTTTTGTTGTTTAGTTACTTGTTAAATTGTCTGTTTTATGTCATATTTAATATGACTTTTATTTTTAATGATTTTGTATTGATGATTTTATTGTTTGAATAATATTTAGTTGATAAGAGAAATTGAAATTAGTGATCCTCACTAATTTATAGTTTTTATTACGCTGCGAGAATTCTATTGAATTCTGCCGTAATTAGGCTATTGGGCGTGTTTCTAACTGAAACATGCCCAAACCTGATCCAAATTTTATAAAATTTTTGATCTTAGAATTTTTCAATATTTATGATTTACTGGAATTTTTTATGAGATTTTTGGGCATCAGAAAAATATAGGGTGTTTTCTACGCGCAAAACTACGTTACGGTCGCGTTTTAGCTCGTAAATCGAAAAAGCGACATTCATAGAAATACTTCTAATATTTTTAGGGACATTTTGGTTGATTAATAATTTTTGAATATAGAATAATTTATTAGATTTACTTTTGGAGTTTTTGGTAGAAAAACCCTAATATACGTGTAACGCTGCGCACCCGATTGAGCGAGAACGCGACGAAACGAAATATCTTGATATTTTGAGCTGGGGGGCGTGAATCCAGCAACTAGGGGAGCTGAATCCAAGCTTTAGAAGCTTCTTTGACATGTGTTAGATTATAATTGGTTGGTTAGTAAATGGTGGGTAGTTAGTATGGTTAAAACCTAACTAGTTAGTTAATTCCTAACTAATTACAACAAATTATTTCCCTCCTTATCCTCATCAATTTCGTGGCTGTCCAGCCCTCTTTTGATCACCTTCATTCATCCTCCATTGTTGGTAAGAACCAAGAAAAACATTAGTGAGAGAAAGTTGTGTTCTTGAAGAAAGTTTAGTGATTTAGCCTTTGATCTTACTCCTTTCTTTTTAATCCTTGATCCTTTCTTCTTCCATCTTTGTCCCTCAAAATTTCCTGGCTGCTCTCTCCATATTGGCTTCAGCCCATCTCATTTCTCCATTGTTGGAGAACTTGAGAAAAATTTGAAAGAGAAAGTGTGGGTTTGAAGGATTTTGGTGATAAAGCTTCCACCTTTGCTTCCTTCCTTCTCAATCCTTGTTCTTAATCCTTGATCAACCATCATCACTCTTGTTGGTAAGTGTTCTTGTTCACTTTCCTCTTCTCATGGCTTCGATGGATGAGTCATCCATAATTTTAGTGTTGTTTCCTTTAGAAAGTGTTAGATTTTGCTAGATTAGCATGTTTAGCCTTTTGATCCTTTACTTTCTTCCATGATTAAGCATGCTTAGAGTTTTTAAAATTTGGGAAACCCTAACCCCTGACCCTGGCTGTATTCATGGGCTGTTGTGGGGGCTTGATCTTGATTTGGTTTTGGTGGTTTTGGAGTTAGATAATTGGGGTTTTGGTTTAGTATGCTTAAACTAGTCATATATGCATGTTTAACAAAGTTTTGAGAAATTAATTTGGGGATTTTTGGGGCTGGAGACCATGGCTATCTTACATGGTTTTGATGATGTTTTAATTTGTTTTTTAAAGTATGTTAAGTTTTGAAGAAGTTGGTTTTTGATTAGGACTTTAAATCTATAAGGATTTGTAAGTTTAAAGCTTTGAAAAATAGGTTGAAACAAAATAAATTTGGGGCTGTTTTGAGGTTGCAAAAATAGTGGCTTATGATCAAGTTTTGAGTAAGTTTTAACTTGTTTTTAGTTGTATTAAAGTGGTAAAGAAGTTTGATTTTGGTAAGATGTTTGGATGTACCAAGTTTGTATGATTTAGGAGTTAAAGATTTGAAAAATTGGAATTGTTTTTGAACCCTAGAAACCGTGGCCTCTAAGGGAGTTTTGTAACTTGTTCTTGACTTGTTTTATGCTTAAAACTAGTTGTAAAAGTGGTTGATGATTTGATTTAGCAAAGCTTTTCAAAGAAGCATGATTTTGGGAAAAGATTTGGGTTATATTTCAAGAATTGTTTTGAACTTGTAATGAAGTTGTTTCTAAAATTGTGACATGTTTTAGTGTTTTAAAAAGTGATTCAAAGTTGGCAAAACACTATTCATTTGGTAAAAATACTATTCCAATTGGTAAATTTTGGTTTAGGTATTTTCTAAGTGTGTAGAGTTAGTAAAAGTTTGAAAACTTGCATGACTTGAACTTGTATCATGTTTTGTGACTAGGTGAGAACCATATGGGATTAAGTGAGTAATTCTTAGGCCTTTTAGGGACTTAAAACTGTGGCTATCCTAGGGGTCTAGGATTTGTATTTTTGGGGTCTAATTGTATTAAGTTTGTGTTGTTAAGGTTCGTTCCTAAGGTACGCGCGAGGTGCGACTTGACGATAGTTTCGAATTACCTAGCGTGGATTGTTAAAGCGCCCAAGGTAAGGGAAATTCTTATATAATGAGTTTGGGCTTTTCACCTTGTGTGTTGGTTAGTTTGATGTTTGGTTAAATTGTGTGGTAGTACTTGTAGTATTACTATGTGTTGTTGAGATGTTGTAGCATGAATTATTGTGTATTGATTTGGCCCTGTGTGGCAAGACTGAATAGTATTTTGTGACTTAAATCATGTTTGATTGATTTGATTGGACTTGAAATTGGGGAAAGTATGTAGCAAGTTGTAGCTTACTGAATTGTTATGTGCTGTATGAAATGATGTAGCATGTTCTTGGCCCTGTGTGGCATTATGAATTATGTTGTTTTCCTTGAATCATGTTGGATTTAAATGGAACTTGATATTGATTGGAATATGCAAGATATTGTTGATGATAATAGATTAATTAATAATGCGTTGATCGACTGTTATTGGTTTGACGACTTACAATGGTAAGTCTGATGCGATTCTATGAGCCGAGAAATGTTTTCATGGTAAACTAAAGGTATCTTCTAAAATAAGTCAGTGTACAATCACGCTTTATGGATCAAAGGGTTAGAAGTTGTTTAAGAGGTTCTTTTAAAAAGAAAACATTGTAAATTTTGAAAATGGTTGAGTTAAGTAATGTGTTTGGGAATTATCCTAGCATATTATTTAGCACAACTAGGGTTTCAACGACCTAGAACTAAAAAGTATTTTACACACATAGGGGGAATATAAGAACTGAGAAAGAGATTTCAAAGATCGAGTTTTGAAAGAATAAAACATAGGGAACCTAGCGTTCCTATTGAGCATATGGGCCATGTGTCCTGTGCTGGGACTTAATGTCCTGCTTGCGTGCGTATTTTCTTGATTAAGGATTGGACCTAGTGTTCCGTATGGTTTGCCTAGTAACTAAACCTAAAAATTGAGCCTAGTGTTCCGCATTACGTGCCTAGAGTTTTGATCTAAGATTAAGATTAGCATTCCGCAGTTGAACACCTGGACCTAGTGTCCTGTGTTTGAACTCTAAGGGGTATTTCTCATCATCTCGGTTCACTGCGTGATGAAGAATACCTGGGCATTACTTGAGTAGTATGGGATGCTCATTGTAGTGCTTAAACTTTGAGTTCCCTCCACCTTTTCGAATGTTAAACATAGTTGAAGTTTGTCGATCTGCATTGATTAATTAAAACATTACTCGGGCGCTCCCTACGGTGAGCATGTCATATTGATTAATTTGTTTGGATGCATATTGACCATTGAGCATTGACACTCGGAGCGTTTGAATTGTCTTAAAGACTTCATAAGACGAGCTGTCATGACACTCGGAGCGTTTGATTGGTCTTAAAGACTTCAAAAGACGAGTTGTCACTGCATTGCCTAATGTGTGGCAAGCCTAAATTGAGGCAAGCCTAATGTGTGGCTATCTTGTTCGGACGTTGGGAAATAAATTCCTCGTCATACTGCTGACCTATTAAGGCTGCAGGTGTATACACAAACTAGTCATACTGCATTGACATGCATAGCTAACCACATTTATGATATGTGATGACTTGATCGTTGATCTGTTGATAGAATTGTTGTTCACATGCAATTGTTGGATATTGTGGTGACTTGATTGTTGATCTATTGGTTGATTTGTTTGCTCACATGCAATTATTTGATATTGTGGTGACTTGATTGTTGATCTGCTGGTTAGGTTATCTGCTCACATGCAATGCTTGATATACCATGATTATGCGTGCGGTCTATTAAGTATGTATAATTTTATAAGAGCATGTTGTTGTATTATATATGTATACATTGTTTGCATGCTACATAGCCTATGATAAACTCGTGGACAAAGAATTTACCCTTGCACTGTTGTTGGATTGGATATCCCTATGGATGTCACTTCCAGATGGAGCTCCATAGCTGCTACAGTTTCGTCTTTCCAGGAGCGTTGAAGATTGAGCCAGTGGGAGAAGATTCCTCTGAATGTTTCATGTTTTGATCTTGCTGAACTGTTTCTCAGTAAGAGTTATAGTTGTTGGCCAGCTTAGCTTAGGGTTTTGTCTTTGTTGTTTTGTAATTACTCTATTTCAGAAAACCTCGCCTCCGTGCAAAACGATTATGTTGTGAGAAGTATTGATTGTGATGCGTTATACTCTGATATTTGTAAAAGACCAATTTTGTATTATTTAGAAAATTGTAATACTCTTTATGTCTTATTTTTGAAAAGGGTTTCAAAGGAAAGAAAAAGAAAAAAAAATTACTCCAATTTTCCATTACAAAAGAAAGAAGAGTACTCTTTGTTGAAAGCATACAATCATTAATTGTTTTTAGTATTAGATTGGGTTGCACAGTAGCGCTCTGGAAACGGGGTGTTACAAAGTTGCTCCCCCTCCTAACTTGCTTCACCAACCAAGTCTCCCAGGGATTCAACCGCGAGTTACAACACCTTGTTCTAAACTTCAAACTCTTCTCTTCCTTAGAATCGCTTCTCTGCGATGCTAAGTGTTCCCAACATGTTCGGTAACACGCTGGACTCACTGTTGCCGCGTTGATTCGTTTCAACAAGGACATGTTCGTTGGTGAGGTGTTAATGGGTCCCACCGTTAAGGCTTGGCCACCATGGCTTCGGTAATTCCTTCCATCGAGGTATTGTGTTCTCTCATCAGGTCTATTAGGTCACCAATCGTGGACGAGATTGAATTGAAAAGGGTAGAGTCGTGGAGAAGTGTGGGAGGTGGGAGGCGGTGAGGAGAAATGAGGCGGTGAGGGAATGGGGGAGGTTGACGGTGGAGAATGGATGACCACATGGGGGAGGGTGGCTCTTAATGGTGGAAGGTGGTGGTGGAGGAAGGGAAAGAAACGGAAGACACAGTGATGGAGCGAGAGAAGAGGGAAGCAGAGTGAGAGAGTGAGAGAAGCAGAGAAGTAGGGAAGCACAAGAGACTGCATAAAATTTATTTAAGAAAAGAAAGCATAACCGAGGCCCAACCCTTTGGCAGTCTAAATTTAAAAAAAAAGAAAAAGAAAAAGGAATTCGCAGATTCCAAGTGCTTCCCCCTCGGTACTATCCAAATTTAAAAAAAAAAAAACAAAATTCGGTGCTTTTTATTTCCGAGGGTTTTTTCTTAAAAAGCCCTAGAAAATTCTTATATGAGTATTTTCCTAGAGCTGTGACCCTACATAATTTCCTAGGGTCACAAGCCCTTGGTAATTTTGGTAATTTTTGTAGATAATATGCATAATTCTTGTAGTGGAATAACTTTTTGATGATCAGGAAACATAACTAGGGAAACGTGGCACTGGTTCTAGTACAATACTACTTTCATACGTTGGTGTTATGAGTCAAGAAAATCATGTCAATGGTTGTGTGTTGCAACAGAAACAATAGAATAGAGAGAAGAAAAATGGTTACGGCGATGTGTATTTAGCACAAATTGGAGAAACCACTTTTTTATACTATGAAAAAATAATGTCAATTAAAAAAAAAAGGTGATAGGACAAAAGAAATAAATGCAATAATTAAAGATATGAAAAGATCCGTTACTGTAAAAAAAATTAATTAATACAATAATTAACTTTAAAATAAATAATTAAATAAAAAATATAACATCAGATGGAAATGGCTATTTTGTGTAATGTATGAGAGATAAATGATCAAAATAAATATTTTAAAAGATAAAAGACCAAAATAAATTTTGAATAAAAGACAAAAAATTAAAATGTATTTTAGCCTTCAAATTACATGAAAGTAATAAAGGAAGTTAAGACTAACATCTAATATTTTAGAGTATGACATATGACGTTAGTCTTATACTTTAGGTCTAATTTAACCCCACAATTCGAATAAAATTTTGCTGTGAAAACATATAATGGGAGCCTCAAATGGCTAGCATTACCTCTTAAGATGATTATGACGTGAGGTCGCATATAAAAAAAAAACATAAATTTGGTTTTAGATTTTGTATTTAACTTAATTTCAAAACAACTGGTTTATAAGGTAAAAGAAAAAGGTTAGAAATACCCAAGTTCCCGGTGGTAGAGAAAAACCCAACTCGGCCACTATCAAAGTGAGCATTTGTTGCCAAACTTTTTTGCTTAGTGCAGACAGCATCTGAGAGTTTCAGCACAAAAAGCGAATCACAATATTATTTTTTATTATATCACTCACAAAACATGCATTCGTCATTTGGAAATAATATGCAGTACGTGATGCCGATTCTAAATGTGATTCCCATTTCCCTCTAATCATGGATTTAACACTACTTTGAATCTTATGCTTTACAATATTTTATGTATGCAGTGGCAGCTTAATCTAGTCTCCTCCTGGCTACTTGAACTTTCTTATTTTATAAAAAGTAAATTAAAGGATGGAGATTAATTTATGTATGCAGTGGTGAGCTTGGGTGGACAGGTACGAATAAACGTGGATCCTAGACTCACTCACTTCTTTTAAATTTAAAAGTTATAAATTTAAATTGTAGCTTTTATGGAAAAAAAACATAATTTAATAATTTATTACTTTAGTTATTATATGTCAAAATTTATTATTATTTTTATTCCTCCTTACATATTTTTATGAATCCATTCATATTTGTGAAAATTATGGCCAGATAATAAGAGCTTACCGGAGATAGGACCATATAGAAAATTAAAACGATATAATTACAAAGGAAACAAAAAATACTCCATTCGGTCCTTATTATAAGAAACAAAACTTTAATTCACACAGATCAATAAATTGTATAGAAATATGTTTTTTCTAATTAATAATTATAAAAATTGAGTTTGTTTCCAAAATTACCCTTTTTATAAAATGATGTATAATTAATAAATCATCTCACTTGTGTAGGAAATAAGTGCATCGTTAATATAAGTCTCACATTAAATAAGTGTACAAATGAAAATTAGTAATTAATGTATTAAAAAATTAATATATGTTTCTTATAATAAAAACAAAGAAAAATGATTCTTTTGTTCCTTATAAAAAGGACAGGAGGGAGTACTAAATACGTGCACTTCCAAAGAATAATTCGTGCAATGAAGAAGAAAGTTCGTGCAGTGACAATTCACAGCACATCGGACTGGAAAGTTTTTCTCCTTTCAAATTCTTGTTAAGGGATAATTTTTCTACCGCCTCTGTTCTTCTTCAAGTCTTTATGGCGATCTCCTAATGGTAAAAAAATTATAACAAAAATTAAGAATGTTGAGAAAAAATTAGGAATTGAGTTTTTAAATGGGGACGAGATAATGTTATGTTAGATAGAATTTGGCAATGTGGCAAAAACTTTTTTTTTTGACTCAATGTGGCAAAAACTAATAAACTATTATATTTTATATATATATATATATGTCGAATTATTTAATATGTAAAATTATAAATATGTAGAATTATAAATATGTAGAATTATTTATTTATTTTTGACGAGAAATAAATATGTAAAATTATTAAATTCATATATTTAAGGGTGCATGTTGTGCTATTTTTTTTTATTTTTTTTTTGGAAATCAAGGGTATCCCTAGGTTGGGAGTAAAAGACTAATCTCCCAATATACTAAGATCTAATTAAGGGATAGACCTTCTTTAATAGGGTTTGTTCTATGCACAGCCCTCGGATCAAATCAAACTTTTAATGACATACTTGAAGGACCACTACGCCAAAAAAAAGGTTTTAATAGCGCTTAAATTGACCTATAATAGTGCTTCTAAGCGCTATAAAACGATGCGCTATTATAAGCATGAAGCTTATGATAGCGCTTCCAAAGCGCTACTATAGATAGCCGTTTAATAGTGCTTGTGTGAGAAAGTGCTATCGTATATGCATTTGTATGTGTTGAGGTAGAATTATCTTAGCGCTTGTATTAAAACACCGTTATTAAAAGTTGATTTTGGTGTAGTGGACCAATTATCTTTTTATTTATTTATTTATTTTGTACTTCAAGGGAAAAACAAAAAAAATTAAGGAACAAAACAAGCGGTGCTACACTCCATTCAGAGGACGATTAATTGAAGCTAAGCTTGGGAGGTTGATCATCTAAGTTAGTCCAAGAGAAATTGCCTAGGTGTCCCAAACTAACAAGAACATCGGCGCAACTTGAGATGAAAAGAGTATGAGTCTAAGTGCAAAATTTTAAATTTGAAAAGGGTCAAAATAAAAATTATATAAAAGTGTAGGTGAAATTTTTTAAATTTCAGCACACTCTCACTATCAACTAGGTCCGCCTATGAGTGCACGTAGATATGTGTTAGATACACCTCTCAATCTGGATCATGGATCATGAATCAACTGAAGAATTCTTCAGATATAGGAAAGGTTGAAGAGAGGTCTTAAGACTGAAGTCATTCTTAATAATGGTAGCTAATTACCAACGAATGAGTCTCTACAAGAAAGTAAGAGATATAAAGTTGCTTAAGTGAGAAGCTAAGAAAAATGCCCTAAAATTCCACAGTAAGAAGGACGGATTATCTGGCGACTCTGACTCAGCATGTCGGTACGACATTTTGTGAGATAGGAGATATGCATAAAGTGACTTTTTATTTCTGTCCCAATCTATGAATAAATATCTCCAGACATATAATTCCCGTGGGATAATCTCGCAGGAAAGATCGAAGACAAATGCTACCCGCACCCTCCTTATTGCTAGTCGCACCCCCTGAAAAGGGGCCCCACATCAGTTGGACAAGAATACCCTTCTGTATTTGGTTCCGTAAATTGAATTCACGGAAGTTACGTAAATTCAATTCACGGAAGAGAAAAAATTTTAAACTGGTTCCGTAAATTGAATTCACGGAAGTTACGGAACCAGTTTAAAATTTTTTCTCTTCCGTGAATTGAATTTACGTAACTTCCGTGAATTCAATTTACGGAACCAGTTTAAAATTTTTTCTCTTCCGTGAATTCAATTTACGTAACCTCCGTGAATTGAATTTACGGAACCAGTTTAAAATTTTTGCTCTCCCGTGAATTGAATTTACGTAACTTCCGTGAATTCAATTTACGGAACCAGTTTAAAAATTTTTCTCTTCCGTGAATTCAATTTACGTAACTTCCGTGAATTGAATTTACGTAACTTCCGTGAATTGAATTTACGTAACCTGTAAAAATTTTCTCTTCCGTGAATTGAATTTACGTAACTTCCGTGAATTCAATTTACGGAACCAGTTTAAAATTTTTTTCTCTTCCGTGAATTGAATTTACGTAACTTCCGTGAATTCAATTTACGAAACCAGTTCCGTGAATTCAATTTACGTAACCTCCGTGAATTGAATTTACGTAACTTCTGTGAATTCAATTTACGGAACCAGTTTAAAATTTTTTCTCTTCCGTGAATTCAATTTACGTAACCTCCGTGAATTCAATTTACGTAACTTCCGTGAATTGAATTTACGGAACCAGTTTAAAATTTTTTCTCTTCCGTGAATTGAATTTACGTAACTTCCGTGAATTGAAATTACGTAACTTCCGTGAATTGAATTTACGTAACCTGTAAAAATTTTCTCTTCCGTGAATTGAATTTACGTAACATCCGTGAATTCAATTTACGGAACCAGTTTAAAATTTTTTCTCTTCCGTGAATTGAATTTACGTAACTTCCGTGAATTCAATTTACGGAACCAAACGCAGAAGGGTATTCTTGTCCAATTGATGTGGGGCCCTTTTCAGGGGGTGTGACTAGCAATAAGGGGGGTGCGGGTAGCATTTGTCAAGATCGAATTGTAAAAAAATTGTCATTATTAGACCGGAGGTTGTTACATTAATAATTCAAGTGATTAAATTTTATATCGATTAGATTTGAGCTGAACGAAAATAATATAAATGAAAAAAATTACTCGTTTATTAAAATTTTACACGTGACATCAGATTCGCTATCGTTTACTTATGGAAGCTTGCATGCTTGGTAGAAGACAAATAAAATAAACAATTAAATTGAACGAACAAAGGCGAGTTATCATATCATCTTTTTATTCTTTTAATTTCTTTCTTCTGTTATTGCTATCATGTCAACTTTCAAGCTTGATCTCATGCACTAGTTTTGAACTTTGCTACGAGAGACAAACAAAATTCTGTTTGAGCTGGGAAAGGGTAAAGCTGTAAAGGGTTCAGATAACATGCATCACTAAAAAAGTGGTGCACCGATGCATCCTTGCAATCCTACCCTTCCCCTTACCTTTTGGCTTTCGCTCCACCCCCTTCTCCTAGATACCCACCCACAACCTTTCTTTTCCCCACTCTTCGGCCACACTCCTCCCCCAAAACCAACCTCCACCCTCACTACCCGATTCTCATTCTATCTGCTTTCACTTTCTTCTGATTCCCATTTCTCTCTTCTCATGTTTCACATATAGTACCTATTTGTCTAGGAATAATAATAAGCATGTCTAACATTGAGTTCTTCTCTGGTTCTCCTTCCTTACCGACAACATTCACTCTTTGGTCAGGCACCCTCTCACTCTCCCGCTGTCGCACCCAAAATCTTTCTTGCGCCGATCCCACTTCCAAAGGTCACTCCTCTTTCCACTGCCACCGCCACACACACTTCCTCTCCAACCTCATCACTTCGCTCCTCCCCTCAGGTTTCCTCTCTGCCTTCCCCAAATCCAACCACTGCCTCCTTCGTCACAGCCATCGACCCTTAATCTTCCTATCATAGTCGAGTCTCCTCCCACTCTAGCCACTCCCATCGGCCACCATAATCTCCTTCACCGCTTCTAGACCCGCTGCCAATAGAGATGGCACCACACATGTTGGAGAAATAGGTGAGATCGTCGAAGGCCTGGGTGGTTTCCAATAGGCGGTAGCGACCGATGTGGATCTTGATGAACTCCGAAAAATAGCTTGGTGAGGAGGAGGCGTATGTCCAATTGACCATAATGGTGATCGTTGAGACAAGGCAACAATTTTGACAGATAGGCCGTGTGCGAGTGATTTCTGGGTATGGTATCAAAAGAGGATCAGATTGCAAATATTATAAATTATAACCAATATTAAATCTGAGCCATTCATTTTTTTAAATATTAAATCAACTATAGATATTTCATGGTGCACCGATGCACTGCTACATAAGGAGTGCACCCTAATAACCATTCAGCTAAAAATGATAGAATTATCTAATAATATCTTTTGATTATATAGCGTTTCTCTTACTCTTTGCAGCTTTCTCTTGCTCTCTGAGCCATTCATTCTTTTAAATTTTAAATCAACTACAGATATTTCATGGTGTACCGGTGCACTGCTACATATGGAGTGCACCCTCTTAACCACCCAACTGAAAATGATAGAGTTACCTAATAATATCTTTTGATTATATAGAGTTTCTCTTACTCTTTGTAGCTTTTTCTCGCTCTCTTTAAATCCTCGTAATGACTTCTTCATATTTGTTTTAGAGCTCTTAACTGTCATAATTTTCCACCTCCATCTATGTCATAACTAGGTTCTTCGTGTAGATTTGGGTTTCTTCGATTGAGTTCATTAATTTTTCTTCTTTCTCCTTCGAATCCTAACTTGGTTTTTGTCTTGGACCAGTATCATGGATACACGGTCCATATGCGCAAAGTCCAACTTGAAGACCCATTTAATCATCTCCGAGATATATGGTTAAACACTAACTTGATAAGGCCAACTAACTAACTATAATGACCTTATCCTTGGAATAACGACCTAACAAATTCGATTAGGAAGATAAACTCATACTAACTATATAAATATACTATAATCATCAACCAAGGTATGTCTCATTCTAAACTCTTTCTCCCATGTCAATCATATACTGACTTAGGCATCAGAGTGTTTTGCAGGTGACCACCACCGTCGTCTTCTGCCACGACAATTCATCAAACCAATCATTCATTATGCGATTTCACCCTACCTATGCTACATCATTGTTAGATCCCTCTTTTTTACGTATCCCTGAGTTCATATTTGAATAATAGTGCCGTCTGTGGGGAACGAATTTCATTTCTCGTTCTTCCAAACTTCTTCCACTCAAGAATGTTCGACAATAAAGCCACAATGCTTCTCTTAGCCAACGAAGCCTCCATTGGCAAAGATATTCCCAAATTTGAAGAGTCTTATTTATGCCCTCGCTTTTTCGTTCACTACATGGAGATCCACACATCTTCGTCGTCACCGCATGAGTGCTGCCTCAAAAGATCAGTGTGTTTTGGATACGACATCGCTGATGCCTGTGCACCCTATATCGTCTACGACATTCAATTTAGGATCCAGAGCACCTATTCTTTAGTCCTTCAACTCTTGATTACGACGACCTTCTTGAACACAACACACTCTTTGAAGGCTCGAGATTACGCACGAATGAAATGACTTCAATCCAAATTACACAAGCCCAAGAATTGATACAGAAAGGGTGATAATCTGGATTCTTGATTGATTCCCCTTCTTTGATCTTTCTTGATTTTCAGCTTCATTTGGAATACTCATATAATACCCAAATCGGGTTTCCTCATATATCCTCCTTAGGACCTCTTTCTATCAACAACACATAGCGTTCCATCGCTTGTAGATCAAGAACGCTCATTCTGTAGAAAGATACAAAAGTTGGACACACCGCGTAGGCTCCGCAACTGAGGGCGACTAATGAGTTCCTGATTTTCAGCATGTCTTGCATTGTTTCCTTTCGACAAATCCTCTACAAGAACATTTTCAGTAACTTCTTCATTGATCCTTAGTAGCAATAAGGGTTGTCATCGTCTTTGCCGACTTTGTGGCATTGGAAAAAATGGTACTGTAACCATCACCGACAAATGGAACCCCACACCCTTGGATGTCTCATTTCCTCCTCAAAACCACATAATATATGCATGCGGTTATTGAAAAGAAGCCAATAATTTTGATGTTTCTTGCTTAGGATCTTGGTCAAGTGCATACACATTAGCGATTCTTAACACCCTACAAGTGACCCTCTACTACTCGACCAAATATGACACTTCTGTAATGCAAAACAACATTGTGTTGTCATCAGACGTCTAACAAAACGCTCCTACACCAAGTAGAGGTATACTCCCTAGCACCGACACCTCATTCCTTGTGTCGTTTCATTCGCAAGGTCACCCACCTCGAATGGCATCAAGCATGTGCTCTGCTAGGCGCATGGATAGGACCAAATTATTGCTTAAAAGACAAGAAAACAAGCTTGAGACCTCATTTCGAAATCAAGTATGAGGGATACGCGCTCTAGCCTCATCCTTCATTGGGCAGTACAACCTTTCTCGCGCCATTGCATCCGCTCTTCCAAGATTTGCACCATACCCCTTGACAGAGACAAGACGACATACTCTTTGTTGGAACGTCTTTGTTCTTACCTATCCCAATCTTTTGAGGATAATATTGTGATTGCTAACAAAACCTACACTTTTGATATCTATTATTATCTTTGTAGTACAACATGCACCTATTAACACAACAATCAATTTTCTGAGACTTCAATCCTAGCATGGACACCAATTTTTTTTTGCTTGATAAATTTTTTTTTTTGGCAGTGAGTCCTTCAAAGGACACACATCTACAAGCATGCTTGTAAAGAAATCAAGTTATACTTTTAAGGAACATTCAATTTTTTTGGAAGCCAAAAGTTTCACGCATATTGAAAGTTTGGATTCAGAAGCCTTCCCTTAGATAAGGAGCGGGTTTGCAGCAGTTAGCAAATCATAAAAGTCTTGATTATCCTTATTTGGAGGCTCTTCATTAATCTCTTCCTTGTTACACTCATCGCCCTCATCTCCTATAAGTAAAGAGATCATATACTATTCATTAACGTAAAGAGATCATCATTATGCATATGACACATTTTCTAGATCAACATGTGGCAATTCGTCATCATGATCAGTCTGATACCAATAATTTGGTTTGAACCCAAACCTATACAAGTGAACTTTGACATGACTTGGAGAGAGTATGTACATGCATGTGCACTTGACACAAGGACATCTAATTCTACCCTCGCTTACAAACTGATGTCATTCTTCAGACTTCCTTATGAACTCATTAACCATAATTGCAAATTCTAGTTTCAACCCCCTCTACTAGGATTAAGTCTATCATATGCCCGAAAACGCTCTAGAGGGTAATCATCCTTTTTCTAAAGAAGGAGAATGCAAGTTCTGAGTATGTGGAGGATTTGAAGCTGTCAAGATGAAAAAAAACTGAAATCATTACTCAAAAAATTGACACAATCAACACTTGGTTTAAGGCTTCTACACACTTTCAATGACTAATCTATACTATATCACACTTAATTTCAGGCTTCTACATTTAAATGATTAACGCAGACCTCTCCTTGTATTTATCTTCCAAGGGAGATAATTCAACACTAGGTTTTTCCAAGTAATAATAATTCTAAAATATTGCAAGTACATCAAATTCAAGGGAGATAATTCAACACTAGGTTACATCAAATTCAAATATAAACACAAGCAGCACACCTCTCCTTGTACTCATTTTCTCCAAGGAAGATAAAATGTTCAAAAAAAGCAATAATACAGTAAACTACACACCTCAAGCTCCTAACATATGCTCCAAGTGCCACAAACTGTCCTATAAGAATGACATTATATCTGCACAAAAGCTAACTACAAGTCGAGCATTATATTTTATCCTACTTAGGGTAGAGGTCCTATCCTATCCAATATTATCATATTCACATTATATTATGTTTGGGTACTATCTATACATAAGAGCTAAAATTAAGAGTTTTCCTAACTTAAATTTTGAAACAGGATATGGATTGATGCAGTCTCGAAGTTTGATTATGGGCTTTGGTTCTCTTCTAGTCACAACTTAAGAATCTTTTGTTGCCAAATAACTCCAAACACAAGAGGGGGTGAATTGTGTGCAAATAGTACTTTTGAAAAACTTTTGCAAATAAGGCGCTAGAATATAACTTACAAGAATTTAACTGCGAAGAGATAAATAACTTGAAATAAAATTGCTGAATTTAAATAACAATAAAGTAAATCGCGAAAAATAAATTGCTCAAATTGAAATACTGAATTTAAATAACAGAAATAAAGAGCAAAAAAATAAATAGCTGAAATATAAATTACTGAAAAGTAAAGGAGATAAAGAGCAAAGGGAAGCACATAACAATTTATACAGGTTCGGCCACCAAACACCCTTGTGGCTTAAGTCCTGTCCCCAAAGCAAAGCACTAAGGGATTTCCACTAAAATACTAGCTTTTAAGTCAGGTTAAGCTAGAAACCTTTACAACTCTAAACCAGAGCAACACGTTCAAAAGATATCACCTCTCTATGAACCACTTGGGATTCCTACCCAAAAACAATTTTACAAATAAAATAGTATGAAAGAGATACACTCAAAAGTGCAGATGTATACAACTTGAAACTTAGAAAAATACAATTAAAACTATGTAGTATAAAAGGTTCTCAAAGAAAATATTGTGTTCAAATAATTGTGAGTGATTGAAAAATATTTTGACAGAGTTTTAGCACAAACAATAATCAGGAGTTATGTTTTTGACCTGCTTCTTTTATAGCCAAGGGGAGGAGCGTGTGTCATTAAAAAAAAAAAAATGGCCCGTTGCATTCAATCTGGGAATTCTAATTGTGATGCAATTGCTTGTCTTTGAAAATTGAAACACGGAGAGCATTTTGATAGGTTAGAATCGATTATGAACATTTGGTAATCGATTATTTAATGCATCAAAAACACTGAGATGTTTAAAAGTTAAAATAAACGATTATGTAAGATGTGTAATCGATTATGCAACGTTTGAAAAACAAGGAGAAGGAAAACAAAGGCATAAACGATTATGGTGTGTGCCATAATCGATTACAAGCATTTTGTTTCTCAAGTTAAATGAGTGCTGTTGCGGCTCAGGCAAGTGCACATGATCGTAACTCGTAATAAAAGTGGGGTATAATTAGGACTCCGAAAGTCGAACTCACAGGGAATGAGCGAGTACCAATGACTTAATAAGATTCTATTGTATTAGACGTATGCAAGTAATGAAAGTTGTTGGTATCAAAGCAATAAACAAAATGAATGCGAGAACGATTTGACTATGTTATGTGTAGACTAGGGGAACCGGGTTCACCAATACTCTACTCTTGAGTTTTCTAAACAATTGATATAAGTTAACTATTATGTAAGAGAACTAATCACCCACTCTAAATTACTAAGGGCTATCTAGCTTGCAATAGCCTTCCTCCTAACTAATTACTCCGTTTGGTCCTAGAAGGTAATTAAAGGAAAGAGCATTAAGTACAGGTTAATTCGTTAATCCAATAACTGATTAGAAACAAGCTATAACCTATCCGGCGTATAAAGCGAGTTCTTTTATCCTATGGTTTCGTTTAACTAATCATAATCCTGTTATCACAATTAAGCCAACTAAGTAAAGGTTGATCAGACCTAATAGGATTAAGCACAATAGGAATAAAACACTCAAATATTCAATAGAAACTCATATAATTAAATAGACAAAGCATCAAAAATATTGTAAAGGATCCCCCATTGTCAATGATAATAACATAAACTTAGATATAAAATCAAAATAATCCATAACAAGAGAATAAATCTAAATCGGGACACCCTTTCGGTATGAAGACGGTCCTTACACTACAAGAAATCGCGGGATTATCGACGGCCAAAAGCCGTCGGTAATCCACAAATGCCGTTGGTAATAAAAAAATTCCGACGGATTACCGACGGGCTAATATCCGTCGGTAAAACGCGCGTCGCAAATACGTACCGACGGCTTTGGCCTGTCGGTATAATCGTTCGGTCACTTCTGACGGCTTTAACCCGTCGGTAAATTTCCGACGCTATCTCCGACGGTTTTAACCCGTCGATAATTCCGATGACATTTCCGACAGCCATGACCGTCGGTAAAGCCGAACTTTAAATTTTTTTTTGAATTGAAAATTGTTTAAATTTTTATTAAAAAATTATTTAATTTTTTAAATTATTTAATTTTAATTTCTGTAATCAATTTAATTTATTTATCCATTTAATTAACGATTACTAGTTATCACATTTAATTATTAATTTATTCCTGTATTTAAAAATGCAATGCGATAACATAACTATAAAACAAATTAAAAAAAAAGAAACGTAACAAATAAATAAAAAAATTCGACGAACAAAACAGTAATAAAAAATATCCGAAAATATAAAAAAATCGATACAAACATACTTAATTATTAATTTATTCCTGTATTTAAAAATGCAATGCTATAACATAACTATAAAACAAATTAAAAAAAAGAAATGTAACAAATAAATAAAAAAATTCGACGAACAAAACAGTAATAAAAAATATCCGAAAATATAAAAAAATATTGATACAAACATAACTAATAGTCCTGATAATCCTGATCATGATCACCATCTGCATCATCGACATGATCACCAGTACTATGAGGCGGAGGCGGAGGCGGCTCGCGAGCTAGCAAATGGTACAGATCCTCCTGCCGCAAAGACTGAGCCAACATGGCAGCCGTCCGGCGGGCCTCCTCCTGCTGCTGGGCCGCGATCCGCTGCTGCTCGGCCGCTAATCGCTGCTGCTCGGCCATGGCCCGCTTCAACTCTACTATCTCCCGCTCATCCGCCGCAGCACGACTGCTGGACGACTCTCCAATGGAGAGGCAACGGGCCCCTTTCTTGTAGTTGCTGGCAAGGTCGCCAAAGACCGTGATAAGCGACCCTTCTTCTTGCCGCCAACAACATACGCCCAAACCATCGGCGATGCAAATGGATCCTCTGGGCTCGAGACGGGGAACATGGCGATGTCGAGATCTAACCTGAGACATCCTCGCCTCAAACTCCTCTGTCAAACATAAACAAATTAGTCAATTTTTATTGTAATAAAACAATATAAACATTGTTAAAAACTATTCATTATGTTTTATAATTACCTGGTCCGCCTCGACCGCTCATCTACAAAATCACCGATACCTTTCCTAATATGAGTTGCACGATGGAGCTCGTGCAATCAACCTCCCTTTTCACCCGCTGAGACTGTAATTATTTAATAAAAAAGCATAACTAAATAATAATAATAATAATAATAATAATAATAATAATAATAATAATAATAATAATAATAATAATAATATAAAACGCATAAGACGAGCCGTCTTTGGTCGCACTGACCGATCGAACCTCCAATATGCAAGCTCCCACCCTTTTCGGAGGCTCTATTCTTCTTCGCCTTCTAAACACGCCTTGAACTCGTGGGAGTTCCAGTGCGCTTGTAGCTGCTGCCAGATCTCATCTCCTATCCAAGTGGGCTGCCCATTGAGGCGGGCATCTCTAAGCATATCAGATAGGCGGTGGGAAGCCTTCATATGGAAGTTCTTCTTGATCTGCTCCTCCTGCTCATCCTTCCAAGAAACCCTCTCCTGTATGAATATAATACGTTATTAAAAATAATTGAGATTCATGAAATAAAAAAATAATACGCAACAAAAAAAAATAAACAACTTACTCTTAAAGAATTGAACATGCCTCCGCTCATTCACCGTCAGCGTCCCCCAAGTGGGCCAATAGGTGTGGTAATTTTGCTCAATTACTTCCGTGATAGCCTTCGTAGCTGGCTTTGACGGAAGGAACCTAAACAATAACAACATACCAAACAAGTTAAAAAAATATAGGTTAAACTGTAATTTTCGTCCCTTATCCTTTTTTTTAATTTTCATTTAAGTCCATTAAGTTACAAAAATTACTTCAATTTCGTCCTTTTTTTTTAATTATTCTTTTTTTGTCTTAGACGAAATACCATCTTACACGTGGCAGTTTGTTTTATTTTATTTTTCTGCCACGTGTCAGATGGTGATTTGTCTAAGAAAATATGAATAAATAAACAGAAAAGACGAAATTGATGTGATTTTTGAAGTTTAAGGGAATTAAATGAAAACTAAAAAAAGATAAGGGACGAAATTGAAAACTAAAAAAAAGATAAGGGGCAAAAATGTGTATTCAACCTACATACTCACCCTCTACCAGCTGGCCTGATAGCAACTCGGCCATCATGCAAAGATCTCGAATATCATCAACGACCTCCTGCTCATCCTGCCGCTCAACCTCCTCGTCTCTTTGAACCGATCGATCGGTGCCTGGCCCACACTATACTCCTGATCGGACACATGAGTGTCGCACGCGTCTCGCACACAAAATGAGAGGAAGAAGCGGCAAGTGTCTCTTTGGAACCCTGGGGTGGGCATCATGTAAATGGGTGTCGATGCGTAAGGTCTTGCATCTTTGTGTAGGTCTTGAATGTGGCGTAGAGGCTGCGTAGGGGCGAACTCATTTGGGCTTTGTGTAGGCGTAGATGTATGCAGACACTGTGTGGATGACAACATCGCATAGCCAGCATCATCAATCCTAATAATGTTCGGCCTCCGACGACGAGGGGGGTCGACAGCGATGCCTTTCCCCTTCCGTTGACCACTACTGGGTGGTCGGGGGGGGTCGGATCCTGAACCTCCTGATGCCATATATGTCTATAGAGCAATTCAATAATAACAGTCATGAAATATTATATTTAAACATAACAATATTAAAAATGAATTCCAAAAAATAAACAAGTTATATGAAAATAACTGATAAAATAAAATATGTTGTTAGACATTAAATTCTCTAATTGTAAAATGTTAAACAAATTTATTCTGCCCATTCTGCTTCGGCATCGTCTTCAGATCTTGATGGTTCTGCCACTTCTTCATTTAATTCCTCATCTCCATTTACATCTTCATATGTGATTGGATCGTCACGTAGTCGAGAAATGGGTTCAACTTTGTTTACTATGTTGACATGAGACATCTCTTCCACTTGATAAGCCACTTCTTCCTGTGGATCATCTGTTTCAATGCGACCCCTTGGTTTTGTCTTTATTGCAACACACCAACCTTGTTTGTCCCTTCGAGTTGACGGATAAGGGACATAATACACCTGTCTTACATGTTGTGCCATGATAAACGGATCAAACATTTGGTATCTTCTGCTCATGCATATGTCAACAGTATTATATTTGCGATCCATTCTTGTGCCTCTACTTGACGGATCAAACCAATTACAATAAAATAGCACTATTTTTTTAGTATAGTCTAAAGTATTGTACGCCAGCTCATGTATATGTTGAATCACGCCGTAGAAGTCGTCTTCACCTCCCTCTGTGACACCTTTTACATAAAGTATTCTTTTAGTATATGTTAACTATTTTTTTTCCCCTCTGTTTTTGACTGAGTTTGAAATTTGTAACCGTCTACGAAATACGTGTGCCATTCTTTTACACATGATTTAGGACCATGAGATAAATTTCTCAAGTGTTCGATTATGGGCGATTCTGACTCGCTATACACCTGCGTATACACATGCACAAGTGATTTAGGATTCCTTTTTACAAACAATCTTTTGTATTTTCAAACAACAAATAGTTGAAATAGGACTAAAAATACATACCTGGCTCATAAACCACGTTGGGAAATATTCATGAATATAGGCGTAAGAGTCTTGTTAAACTTGTGGGCTTAGTTAACAAGAATGCCCTGAACAAGTCATTATCAAACAAATGATCATGAATAGTTGTGGACTAAATTAAGAAATTGAAAGTGGTCAAAAGTATACATACGCAAGATATGGTGATACTTGCCGCTGATCAACACGTGAGCGTGTGACTTCCAATCTTCTCCGTTAACCAGGACTTGACTCGCTTTCCAGCATGACGACCAGGAAGACAAAACACTGATAAGGCCAGCGAGTGTCTTTCACTTTCAATTTCTATTTCATTCCAATTATTTGTTGGTGTCAGCATGAAGTTCGTAAAATAATGGGAACAGAAATGAATCGTCTCACGGTGTAAGTAAGTTGCACAAATAGATCCTTCAACCCTGGCCTTATTTTTCACCGACCGTTTTAAGTCACCCATAAATCTACAGAATAACAAGGTTGGTGATCAACATTTCAACATTTAACCCAAGGCAGTGAATAATTATTTTAAAGAATATTTGATTATATTACCTTTCGAATGGATACATCCATCTGTATTGAACCGGTCCACCAAGCCTAGCTTCATGTGCAAGATGCACTAGGAGATGTTCCATAGAGTCAAAGAAACCAGGGGGAAATATTCTCTCCAACTTACAAAGAATGACTGGTATGTTCTGCTCCATCTTGATAAGATCATCATCTCTCAATGTTGCAGAACACAAATCTTTAAAAAATTGGCTTAGTTCTGTAAGTGGATTTAAAATATTTGACGGCAGGGAACTAAATGCAATAGGAAGTAAACACTCCATGAATACATGACAATCATGGCTTTTCATCCCAATCATTGTTCATTTGTTCACATCAGCACATCTTGCCAAATTAGAAGAATAACCGTCTGGCATTCAAAGTTCTTTTATCCATCGACAGACTGACCTAGCTTCCTCAACAGTTAAAGAGTAACAAGCTTTGGGTTTTAGGGTTTTCCCATTCGACTGAGTCGTCAAATGCAAGTCCTTTCGCTTACAGTAAAGTGGTAAGTCCAGTCTGGCCTTATCATTGTCTTTCGTTCTTCCTCTAATGTTCATCACTGTGAGAAAAACATTGTCAAAAATGTTCTTCTCAATGTGCATAACATCAAGGTTGTGTCTCAATAAATTATCTTTCCAATACGGCAAATCCCAAAAAATACTTCTTTTAGTCTAATTGTGCCATTGTCCATATCCTTCAAATCGATCAAATTCACCAAAATCTGTGATTTTTGGCAAATCCACAACTCTGGTAAAAATCTGTTCGGATGTCAACCTCGGGGGCGGGCCATCTAATTCAACTTCCCCCTTCTTAAAGG
Organism: Calophaca sinica; assembly: GCA_037113605.1. Taxonomy (NCBI): domain Eukaryota; kingdom Viridiplantae; phylum Streptophyta; class Magnoliopsida; order Fabales; family Fabaceae; genus Calophaca; species Calophaca sinica. The sequence goes on from CM073733.1 coordinate 50,701,703, forward strand.
CGTTCTTATTCCGTCTAAATGGATGATTTGCTGTAAAAATCTGCGATGTGAGTCAAACCAAGAACTCTTCCCCCCAAATTTCAAGGTAAAGGCCTTTGTATGCTCCATGCAATGGGGACATGCCATTTTACCATGAGTACCCCAACCAGACAACATGCCATATGCAGGGAAGTCATTAATGGTCCACATAAGAGCTGCCATCATTGTAAAGTTCTTCTTTCGTGCAATATCATAAGTCACAACGCCATTCCACAACCTTTTGAGATCGTCAATGAGAGGCTGTAAGTAGATGTCAATACCATCTGTTGGATAATCTGGACCCGGTATAATACAAGTCAAGAACATATAGGGCTTAGACATGCACATATCAGGAAGAAGATTGTATGGGGTAACAATAACTGGCCAGCAAGAATAAGGTTTCGCCGTTGATTGAACATATGGGGTAAAACCATCAGAGCATAAGCCAAGTCGTACATTACGTGGATCTGCTGCAAATTCAGGATTCACACGATCAAAGTGCTTCCAAGCTTCACCATCACATGGATGTCGCAACATACCTGAAGTGCTTTTATTCTCATAGTGCCAAGTCATTTTGTCTGCAGTCTGTGTTGACGCAAACATTCTCTGCAGCCTTGGAATAATTGGCAAATAAAACATTGCCTTCCGTGGAACTGGTTTTTGTCTACCCTTCCCATTATCAGTATGTGACATATACCTTGGCTCACCACAAAATTTGCATTCAACCAGCACGCTATCGTTTTTACCAAATTCATTGTCGTAATATAACATACACCCTCTCACACAACAATCAATCCTTTTAGATTCCAACCCCAATTTGGACACTAAGCTTTTAGCCTCGTAATAACTTTTTGGCAAACCATCTCTGATAGGTGACGAGTCCAACATCATCTTCGTTACGAGATCCAAGCACACATCCGTAGCACCACAGTTGGACTTGAGAGCTAAAAGTCTCACACACATTGATAACTTAGAGTCGGCAGACCCTTCAAACAACGGCTTATTTGTTTCTAACAAGAGATTATAAAATCTTTGTGCAGTCTCATTTGGAAGTTCATCTGTGTCATCATACTGTGGCTCCTCGAATGATACGTTGACCCCCAAGGCATCATAAACCATATCTTGCATCAATTCAATCTGCTCACCATATCCCGTATCTACACAATTGCTTGAAGCACCTGTGCAATTATCACCAACCCCTAATCCAACCCGAGGTAACTCTTCACCATGTCTAGTCCAAATCCAGTAATTAGGCATAAATCCAACTCTCTGCAGGTGCAGCATGACCTCACCTGGGCTCTTGATCTTTCTGCAATCGCATTTAAGGCACGGACATCTAATCCCTCCATTAATTTCGAAATCTTCGTGTGCCATTGCGACTTGAACGAAGTGATCAATCCCATCGCAAAAAATTGTTTCAAACCCCTCTTCCCGGATACAACCTATCGTGACATCCAACTACGATTGAAGGAAAAAATTCCATCTTCTCGCATGTCAAAAAATGACAATTTCAGCAAAGACGTCATTCTTACAAGCGGTCTCTTTGTTTAAATGGTATGACCCTATCCCATTCGAGAAAAACTTTTTCAGAACTTCGTATAATAGTCATTCCTTAATTCTCATATCTTATACTTGACAAAATTTGACATTTCCCATTGGTCTCTGAGTACACAAAATGATCGCAGATTATGAACAAGCCAATCAACTATGCACCCAGACAACAAAAGGAAATGAATCTAACCAAAATTTCATCAAATATCAAGATACGAGAATCAAGCAACAACTATTATACAAGTAAAGAAAAAGTTTTTTCCCAAACTGTCCGACTTGGACAATTCAAGGTTCAATATACAATGAACACGTGGTATCTAAAAGAGTACACGCACTCAATAATATATTGAACCTCAAACGGGAAGCTAAGGCTTTTCTCCGATACTAATAACAACAATTAAACATCCATTTCATCAATAATTAAAAAGTAACATGTTGAAAGTTGACATCCTCTTAAAGGATAGAATTAAACAAGCACAAGTGGCAAGGGAAGCATAAATCCTTTTAACAATTTTTGTTTTCATAGTGGTTTGGCTTGGTATGTGCCATGCAATTAGAGCTCCTATATGGCCACATCTATCATACATCCTAATCCATTAATTGGCCAAAAAACAATCATTTTCTGTTTCTGCAGTTAAAAAACTAGCCTAGCACCAGAATCTACTACATTAACCAAGGCAGTACTAGTGAAGGGCAAGGCAAGTGGTCATAGACAACAGGGACACCCCAGTGCCCGGGTCTCATATGTTTATTGTGGTTTGCCCATAACTGGTGAGATGGAAAAACAAAACAGAATCACCATAGTGCTTAAGGTTCCACTAAATATTGAAATTGTTAATACGAAGCAGAAGTTTTCCATTAAACCAATTTGAAACTAGACTTGGTGTTATTAAGCGGTTGTTTCATTTTGTTATTCTGAAAAATTTTGTTATTAAGCTTACGAATTTTGCAACTTTGCATTAGGGGGAAACTCTAACACAGCTATAATTTGTAATATCACACTTGCTCAGGTTAGATATCCCTGCATTTTGGAATCTGTAATATCCCTGTTAGTGTTTCGCCTTTTGTAGCACATCCAACACAACATATTCCCATATCATGTAAATATTAATTATAGAGTATTTAGTATGTATTATCTCCTTTTCTCCCATCTTTATGCCTGAAAAGATAAAACCCTATAATTTTAGCATGGTATTAGAACGGTGTCTTACTATCTTATCTTCCTTGACCGTCTTATCGGTATTCCACTACCAAGTTCTCTAAAGTGCTGAGCTCCACTTTATTTTCATGATTATTTTCTTCCTTCCGATTAGTATCTCTCTTGCAGGTGTTTTCCTTCTGCATTCGCTCTTTCTTGTTTATATTTGTCGGTGGGCTTTTTCTAACAATGCCGCCACCACCCATCATTGCCTCATTCACCTAGAAGCGTGCGATTTTGCCATTTTCTAACAATGCTGTCCCCATCCCTATTGTTATCCCATGCACCCAGGTGCGTCATGTCATAGTTTTGTCATTTACGACAAACTCATCCTCCCAGTTTGTGTCCTCCACGAGTTTGTTCTTCCACAATCAACCACTATGTATAATTTTGCCCATGCTTGACCACTTGTCTGGTGGTTAATACTGTTTCCAGTTCATCTCCTTCATCCAACTCAACGTCCAGTCCGTCTATTAAGGAAGCTTTGCTGTGTATCCTTATTTAACTGGGAAACATGGAAAACAGGATGAATTATGGAATTTTGAGGCAACAGGAGTCTGTAAACCCGTTCTCCATACCTTTCTACTAATTGGAAGGGACCAAAATAGCAGGCTTCCCATTCAGGATTAATCCTCTTAGCAACAGACTGCTTTCCATGAGGGCACAGCTTAAGGAAAACCCAATCTCCCGCCATAAATTCCTCGATCTTTGTTTTCTGTCTTTTTGTGATTTGTTTTCTTATATAATTAGGATTAAGAGTGTAGTACAAGTATAAATGAGGATTAGAGTTATCTTTTGCAACACATCATCTATTTTCAAGTATTTAGTCTTTATTCCCTCCTTTTCCTCACTCTAGCTTAAACCCATAATTTCAACATTTTCTAAGATTAGAAATTTAAAGATCCATACTCATAGATTAGGAAACCCAAACAAATATTCACAAGATAAGCTTTACATTTGTATCTAGCTACTCTCATAAAGTCATCTTTTGTGTCTTTCACATTTTTGATGTTATGTTTTGTCTTGTGGCATATTCATTGTAATGTATTGGTTTTGTTCAAATGCATTACTCTAGGCAGCTTTTATTATGGAATTAAAGGAAATTTTCACAAAAGCTGTTTCCATCAAAATGTATTTCTCACATATTTTCTTTGATTAAAAAATCATTAACACGCTTTTCTGTGGTTTCTAACGTTGTTTAGACTTGAGAGATGCCCAATTCATACTTTTTTTTTGGTTGGGATTTTCATGTGTAAATTTATATCCATGCTTAAACCAATTGCTTGAGATGATGAAAGTGTTGTTACCTGTAGCATCTATGTTGCAATTGAACAATACTTCAGTATTTTGGATTTTGCATTGCAGGCTCTGAATCGCTGGGGATACTATCCGCTAATTCTAATAGGATCATGGGCTTTTGGCACTATTAACCGAATTCATGATTTTTTTGAACCTAACCACAAGATCTTTTGGCTTTCACTTCTTGATGTTGGAACGGCTGCCCTTATGGTATCTACAAGTAACCATACTGTTTCCAGCTTTATTTTCCATTCATTGAATGTTCTATAACTTGTTTGGAAACTCGGGATGGTCATGATTATTAATAAATCCTTACTTTTGACAGTTCCATGCATCTCTTAGGACCCATCTAGTACATTTTACTTTCTCGAACAATCGGACTTATTACATCTTCCTTACTAATATATTAATAACAGACTAGAATACGTTATCTAATTTGTAACCCAGATGCATCTGAAATAATTGATATTTGATATATTAACACTTTTGACTTTGATTGTGAAAATCTGGGTAACAACTTGTTCAAAATTGTCATTTCTTCATATTTAAACAAAAAATATAATAATAGTTTAAACAGCGTGTGATTTCACCGCTTTCCCTGGTATATTAGCAAGATTACAACTTTGATTTATTTGGTTCATACATACATCAAATAAAATTCCCTCTGTGGAGAGAACTATACATCACTTCAACATAAAACATCATTTCTTAGCCAAAATATACATCACTTCAAAATTCCCTCTGTGGAGAGAACTATGAAGGAAATCAAATAAATATGTCGGTGTGGGAGTCAACAGCCAACCCTTTTCCACCCAATGAGTCAACCGACATTTTGTTAGAGTGCATACCTAATTAGAAGAACAAGAGAATGTCCACGTCCTTCGATGCTAGTGGCGGTCTCGGAGCAATGTGACAGCCTTGGACAAAAAATACTAAAAACATAGAAAATTTTAAAATTAGTTCATCATATATCAACTACCAAGACAACACTCAACATTTTTCTATGTCTCACACCATGCCCACAGTATCACCTAGAAGGCATACAAAATACCTTTCAAGTAAATAGCTATAATTTTACCTCAGAATAGTGGAGTTGATTTCTCAATCAATCATCTCTAGATGCTGCTATTATCACTTAACCTAAACACAAACAATTATCACCAGTAAGATATCAAGTCATAATGTGGGAGGAACTTATCTTTGCCTAGGATTACAAACATAAGTATTTCCTCTCTTTTCTATCATTGATAAGGAGGAGATTGAGCTTTCATTTTATATATCACTTAACTCAAACAAAGCTTCTAAACATCAGTACAATCAAAAGGGCAAATATCAAATAATAAATAGGAATAACAGTGAGGTAAAGCCAAATATTAACACTAACCACCTCTCAGAAAACACGGAAGAACGCCGTGGAGAAACCCTAAGCCATTCGAAAGTGTCCTTGAGTCCGATGGAGAAAGAACCACACCAGTGGAGAAAGAACCACACGCATGGTGCGGTCCGAGTGGAGAAAGAACCACACAGTCCGAGTGGAGAAAGAACCACACGCAGTGGTGCGGTGGTGGGACAATGTCGCGATGGGGCAGTGTCGCGGTGGAAACAGGCAGGGGCGCGGTGGTCTGGCGAGATGAAGAAAGGGAAGAAAAGTCGCCGGAGAAGAAGAAAAGGAATAGAGAACGGAAGAGAAGTGGTGGTGGCGGCGGCGCTGGGAGAGGGCGAACAGAAGAGAGAAGTGGTGGTGGCGGCGGCGCTGGGAGAGGGCGAACAGAAGAGAGGTGGTGGCGGCGGCACTGGGAGAGAAGTGGTGTCGGAGAGAGAGGAGAGAAGAAAAGAGAAGTAAATCTGGGAAGGGGAAGATGGCCTCTGGTTGTATTCAAAGCTTACCGACGGCCAATTAAACTTACCGTCGGTCTAAAGCCGTCGGTCAAATCCGTCGGTATGCGAGTGTTTTCTTGTACCGACGGGCTCATAACATTACCGACGGCTGTAACCCATCGGTTCATTGACGGTATTAACGACGGAAATATTCAAATAGCCGTCGGTAATTTAAAAAAGCGGGAACCGTGGTGTCTATCGGGCCAGCCCGTCGTATTCTCTCTTTACCGACAGGTGAAAGCCGTCGGAAATCCCGCGATTTTACCGACGGTAAAAGGCCGTCGGTAATGTCCGTCGGTATATGCATGTTTTCTTGTAGTGTTAAGCACGTTTTTAGCGTCCTCACGAGCTCCGGTAGCGATTCGGGATGTCACCAAGCTCCAAGGAAACACACAAATTAATGAAAAGAGCAGGGAATTGATATGAACTCTCAATCAGGGGCTCTTGACTTGGGAATTCGTCAAAAGGTTTTTAGAAAAGGTTAAGAACCCCTGTTTATAGATTAGACTTCGAATTAGGTCATTTGGCTTCAAATCTACACTTTTCTGAGACTGGGTACGGCAATACCGCATACATACATGGCCGTACCGAGCTTTGTTGATGACGCTGGACCATACCCATGCGTGCTGCAGCCCTGACATCACTTGTGTACGGCCGTACTGCCTTTGGCACGGCCGTACTGGACTATTTCATCGGCGCCAGGTGGTACAGACTGAGGGGGTACGCCCTTACTGAAGTTCTGCTCTAGGTACGGCCGTACCGGATATAGGTCAGGCCGTACCGCTTGTCCAGTAGTGCTAAAACTCTCCAAAACTAGCCAGTTTTTGGTCCTTTTCGCATCTTTTGCTCCGAGTGGTGTCTTCATGATATTTCTGCATAATAAGACATAAATGAGTACCTTTGTGCTTTAATCAGTACAAAATAGCATAATTAGATACTAAAAATGCTCTATAAAAATAGACAAATTGGTGTGTTAATAAGTGCAAAAACAAAGAGTTATTTCAAGTAAAAATAGTAGGTATTTTGAACACTATTCAAAATGCTTCTCAAAATATTTTGTAACTGAAATAATTTAGGAAAAACGTCATAAAATTAATTTGGGATAAAACCTTTGTGAGTGTGTGATTTTATTTTAATTGATAGCTTTTACTACTATTTATAAATAGTCCTAAGAAAAAAATTAAGTAAATGCCCAAAACCTAATGAGTTAAAATCCTCCAATCCTTTGTGTGTGTCTTGGTATATTTTTCAGCTTTTTGCACATTTGACTATTTGTGAAACTCATTTTTTCATTCTTCAAAACAATCCTGTTAAGACATGTATTCACATATGGTATCAAAGCTTTACTTGACTTTATAGTCATTCACCTCTCGTTCTTCACTTTCTCTCCGACTAATTAAGTTTTTAACTTCGTATATGTTTAACTCATTCTAGGTGTATTTTTATTAACCATTGTCGAACCCCAGGCATGGAGCTTTAGAGTCTTGACTCCTAACATTTCATCTTTTAATATTTAAGATCTTAAAACTTAGTGTCTAGTCTTTCAATCTCATATGCTTACTATACTTAAACTAAGGTATGGAAAAGGGGGAAAATCCCTCACATGTTACTCAATTACTACATATACAGTACTTAATTGATATTAAAGTTAAAAAGTCTAAATTTGTCATAAATTACATCTTATGTATTCTTTATATTGTATGCTGCTATTCTTTTAACTAGTACATATACCTGTGCGATGCACAGGGAAATACGTTGTTAAACTAATATTGCATCTCGATAAAAATGCAAAGAATAATATGAGCACGATATTGTTGACCAAATCAATTAAAATATGATATCAATTTGAAATATTTAAACTGATATAACAAATCGAATCTTCAAATCAAATCAGATATATGATGTGATCCAGTTGTCATCAATATATGAATAAAACCTGCAAAATTACTATTGATGAAATTCGTTAATTGTATTTTTACTTTTTGTTATAAAAAATCGAGTCTTTAAATCAAATTAGACATAGAAATCAAACATGCAAAATTATTATTAATACAATTCGTTAATTGTATTTTTACTTTTTTTAATTCAATTTTTATTTTTACTTTTATTGTATTTTATTATTCCTTATTAAATATTATTATATATTATATTATCAACTCTACTGATTGATTATTCAGGGTGAGTACGTGACTATTTGTCATGAAGTCAATTCATATTAAATAATATTATAATAATACTGACTAAAAAATAATGGCTAACAAATCGTAAAAAATAATTGCTAACAAATCATAATTTATATTAATACCCTCGAGTAATGTTATTCTAACACCACATTTTTCCTACACTGTATACAACACCGTATTTTCCGTACGGTTCGTACGGTAGGGATTTGTACGGATCCGTACGGAATCCGCACCTTTTTTTTATACATGAGCATATTTTTTTAAGTGGTTAACAGAAGTTATTTAAGTGGTTAACACGAGTTGTGTAAGTGGTTAACGCAGTCCACTAATATTAATAGACACAGATTTTTTAATTGGTTAATAGAAGTTATGCAAGTGGTTAATACGAGTTGTGTACGTGGTTAACACGAGTTTGAAGTGAGATACAGTATATTTTGAAGTGGTTAACAGACTTTCTGTAAGTGGTTAACACAAGTTATGCAAGTGGTTAATACGAGTTGTGTAAGTGGTTAACACAAGTTTGAAGTGAGATACAGTATATTTTGAAGTGGTTAACAGGCTTTTTGTAAGTGGTTAACACAAGTTATGTAAGTGGTTAATACGCGTCGTGTAAGTGGTTAACACTACTTTGAAGTGAGATGCAGTGTTAACCACTTACACAACTCGTGTTAACCACTTACATAACTTCTGTTAACCACTTAAAAAAATCTGTTCCTATAAAAAAAAAAAACCGTACGGATTCCGCATGATCCGCATAAGTCCAGACTGCACGGACTGCATTTAAAATACGGTGTTGTATATGGTGTCAAAAAAAGTGGTGTTGGAATAACATTATTGTAATACCCTCAATTTAGGTTTTTAAATATAAACATCTTTGTCCCATTCTTTATTAAATCAAATAATAAGAAAAAACTTATTTTTTATTTTTCTATCTGGACAGATATAAACTTCTTCATTTTTTTTATTTTTTTATTTGTTTTTTATCTCTTTATTTTCTCTTTATGTGTAGAAAGAGAGAATTAATTGGAATTTAATGAGACAGAGAAAATTAAAGAGGAGAGAGAAAGAAATTGGGGTGGTGGGAAATGAAGACTCTACCCTATTTTAGGCTGAATTTTTTGGCGAATTTTTTTTTTTTTGATTGAATTTGGCGAAATTTTTGTTTCTTCATATTAACAACAACTTTTATATATAAAGATTAACACAACAAATTATTCTTCACACAAGTATCTTATTAGGCTATAGTATTATCAAACAAATCCTATAAGACTAGTGTTAGAGCCCCATTTCTAATAAATGAGGTTCACACATTCAACAACTCAATTTCCAATCAATAAGGGATTTACGGATTACCCCAAACCTCACAAACAAGTCGGATAAGTCAAACAAAAAGAGGGTTTTATGGATGTATAAATTACCTCCCTTTCAATTAAGTCTTCGCTCTCCAATCATAGTGTCCAAGCTCCTCAAGTCAATCAAAATTCACAAACGTATACTTCATAATTCAATTTTAGCATGTTAGCACTATTCAAACTAACCTGAAAATTCAAGTTGTACTTAAAATTGAATATATCTTAATCATCTAATCATTAAAACTTAACCAATATCAACCATTCCACACTAACTAATCTCCCAACATCTTACAACTTCAAAATAAATACAACATTAGAGCCTTAAACTTGTTTTAATACAAAATAGAGTCCCTAAACAACATTGGACCCCAACCACATCAATTAGGCCTCCAATGGATCCTTAATCATATCAATTTGATAAAAGTAACTAAATTAATAAAATCATACACTAAAAATCCGAAAATTAATGATAAAAGTTTAAGAAATTAAAATAGCAATACCTCAAAGTTAATAACAACATACCTCTAACACTCCTATAAACCTCCAAATAGACTCGCATTTTTTTATATTTTAGGAAAAACAGCAGAAAATAGAAAAACCCAATTTGATACGGTTCAAGGATGAAAATAGCAAACCTGAATCTAGAAAGTGGTGCGAGACCTCAACAGGAGAGAAGGGGAAAGTCTTGCGGCTATGAGCTCACACAGACAATAATGAGGACACTGGAGTACTGCTCATGGGGGTGTAGAGATAGAAGAGGGACGATAGAGAGATTGGGGATGGCACTCACTGTGCCAACGGTACGCACAAGTGATGAGGGACGTCGTAGTGGTCACGAGAAGATGGAGATAGACACCAGACACCAGAGTGCTCATATGGACGAAGATGGAGGGTCACGAGGGTGCAGGGAGGGAAGAGAAAAAGAAAGACAAGAGGGAAATGAGAAAGAAGGACGGGGCAATTATTTTAGTCACTGTTCACATTACCGACGACTTAACTGTCGGTAATCAGTTTATTATAACAGTAATATTTTGGACTTATTGACGGCCACCTAAGTCGTTGATAATCGTAAAATAAATTTTAGTTCATGCCTGCACTATTATCGCCGGCTTACCGATGAACTAACTGCTGGTAATTAAAATCATATTGATGGCCACAAGGTCGTTGGTAAGATACCATGGGTAATAAGCAATATTCTTGTATAAACAACCTATATATAACTTCTCTTTTCCTACTGATTTGCATGCTCTAAAGTTGGATATTTATTACATTACAATAATAAAAAATATACTAAATTTAGAATAAGAAACTTCATAAATTACTCCATCTTCTACCAACTTTTTTTTTATTTGCATGTTTTTTTCTATGCGACACAATCCTGTTCAAGGAGTCATTAAATGCGAGTGCCTCTTCCAATAGTGACTCAAACCGTTATTTTCTTCTAGACACAACTCCTTCAGCTAGAACCAACACTAAAAGAATATTAGTCATTACCGACGGCCTAAAGCTCTCGCTAGAGACCAAAAGTCCTCGTTAAAGTACGTGTTTTCGACGGCCCATTAGGGGCCAGTTGTCCATAAGTTATTTGTTTGACGGTAACATATATCGAGGGCCATTTGTTAAAAGTCGCAGGTAATTACGGAGGGTCAAGGGCTCAGTTGCTGTAGTAATTACGGAGGGTCAAGGGCTCAGTCCTTCAGCTAGAACTTACGTTTTTTTTCCCAAATATAAAAAATAAAAAAATTTAATTTAAATAATGCATTACCGAGGGCATAAACCCTAGGTAATTACCGAGGCGCAAGGCCCTAGCTTACTGAAACGTGCTGTTAAAAAAAAATTGTTGTTTGTTGTTTTTAAAAATATATTTTTGCCCTAATCCCAAATTGAAACCCAATTGAATCAAAATTGAACCCTAACCCAAATTTGGGGTTCAATCTAGAAACAAAAGAAAGAGAAATAACAATCAAATAAAAAATCAAAATTATAGAAAAATAAATACAAACCAAAGGATGAGAAGGGGAATTTTATTATAGATGAATCATTTAATTACATAGAGAAAAATAAATACAAAAATACATTTTTTAAAATACATTTTTTACAGTCACAGATGAATCAAATAAAATAAAAAAATAAAAACAGAGACGTAATAGAGGAAGAAGAGAAAAATAACCTAGAACAAAGTGACCTGGGATAAACTTTCCCAGAACAAAGTGCAGAAACAAAAAATGGGGGAAACGAAAAAAAACCTAAAAGTAAAAAAATAAATGGTCTTTTTTAGTGACCTCACAGGTAACTGGTCGCGACTTTTGTCTTCTCTGCTTTTGCTCGTGCTTTCCTTCATGCTCACTCGTGTCCACGTCTCGTGCTTTCCATCTGTGATCAAACTAGAAACAGATGAACAAATAATAATAATAAAGAATCAAAACAATATAAGAGAGAGAAAAAAATGGAAATACTCCCTTATTCGTGTCAAAATCTCCACGTTTTTAAGCGCTATCTTCTGAGATCTCCCTTCTGGTCCTTGAATCCAGACCAAATCATGCAATTCTTGATTCGGCTTAGTGAAAAATTGGACTGAGATTGAGGAAAAAATGGAAATAAATTGAAAAAAATGAAAGAGGGAGAAGAGAAGAAGAGGGTTGCGACCATAGGTTTTCTTTTCACTACAAGAAAACGCGGGCATACCGACAGCCTTAAGCCGTCCGTAACGCCGAAAAGCCATCGAAAATGTAAACTTACTGATGGATTACTAACGGCCACTAGCCCGTCGGTAAAATGGCATCGCAAATGATTACCGATGGTTTTTTTTTTTACCGTCGGCATCGGTTAAAAACCAACGGTAATTTTTGATAGTCAAGGCCGTCGGTAGTGTTTCGATGGACTCGCCCGTCGGTAATTGTTAATTTTTTTATGAATTTTTTATTTAATTAATTTAACTAATTACTTGATATATTAATTTAATTTTTAAATTAATTAAATTCAACAATTAATTTAATTATTAATTAATTATTTATTTAGTTATTTAATTATTAATTTATTCTATATTAAGAAATGTGATAACATAAATAAAAAAATAAAGTAAAAAAAACGGAATAAAAAAAAAATATCCGAATAAACATAAAAAACATATTAAAAAAAATATCCGATCAATATAAAAAGTGTAAAAAAAAATACAAACATCACTAATAATCCTGGTAGTCCTGATCATGATCGAACCACTCTAAACCATCCGCGTCAGCGACATCATCAGTACTAGGAGGCGGCGAACGCGGAGGAGGCGGCTGAAGCTACTGGCGAGCTAGCATCTGGTACATCTTTTCCTGTCGCTCCAGCACCTGAGCCAAAATGGCATACGTCCGACGGGTCTCCTCCTCAGAAGTGGCCACTCTCTGCCTGAGAGCAGCTAACTCCTGCTCATTCGTTGCAGAGCGACAACTGGCACCACCACTACTCGATGGCTCTTTGATGTGGAAGCAGTTGATCCCTTTCCTATAGTTGCTGGCAAGGTCTCCAACACCGTATAGGTGACCCTTCTTCTTGTCGCCAACAACATCTACCCAAACCCTGAGCGGTGCAGATGGATCCTCAGGGCTCTGAGACGGGGGAACAAGATGATGTCTGAGATCTAATGTGAGACATCTTCTCCTCAAACTCCTCCTATCAAATATAAACAAATAAGTCAAATTTTTTTTGTAAGAAAACAATATAAACATTATTAAAAACTATTCATTATATTTTATAATTATTTGAGTCCACCTGGACCGATCAACAACAAAATCACTGGTACTCCTCCTAATATGAGTTGCACGATGGAGCTCGTGCAACTGTACCTCTCTACCCAACCTCTTCGACTGTAGTTATTTAATAAAAAATCTTAAATAATAATAATAATAATAATAATAATAATAATATAACAAGTACAAGCCGAGCTGTGTGCTGTGCCTGACTGACGGAGCCTCCGGTGGCAAGCTCTCACCTTTCTCAGAGGCTCTGTTCTTCTTGGCCTTCGAGCAGATGGATTCGTATTCAGCGGAGCTCCAGTGCTCTCCCAGCTGCTTCCAGAGATTATCCCCTATCCAGTGGGGCTATCCCCTGAGGCGGACATCTCTAAGCATATCAGAGAGGCGGAGGGAGGCCTTCATATGGAAGTTCTTCTCGAACCACTCCTCATCCTCTTCCTCCCAAGCAACCCTCTCCTGTATCAATATAAGACATTACTAAACATAATTGAAATTTATGAAATAAAAAAATAATAATATGCAACAAAATAAAATTTGCAACTTACTCTAAAAGATTTGAACATATGCCTTCGCTCCTCGTCCTTCAACGTCCCCCAGGTGGGCCAAAACATCTAGTAATTCTCCTCAATTGTTGCTGTGATAGCCTTCGCAGTTGGCTTTGAGGGAAGGAGCCTCAACAATAAAAAGATGACAAACAAATTAATATATATATATATACATGTAAATTACTAATAACTCGACAAAAAAATGTAAATACTTACCCTTTACCAGCCGACCTGGTAATAACTCGACCATCATGTAGCATCTCAAGATCCTCAACGACTTCCTGGTCAACCTCCTGCTTCTCATCCTCATCCTGCTCAACCCCGTTCTGATCAGGTGTATGGTCCGTACTATACTCATACTCGGACTGATGAGTATCGGGCACCGTCTCAGGCCCAACATGGTAGGAAGAAACGTCATGTGTCTGCTAGAACCCCAAGTTGGGGATCATGTAAATGGGAGGCAAATGGGGTGTCGGTGCAGAAGGTGCTGGAGGCTGTGTAGGTGCCGAATGTGCCATAGGCTGTGTAAGGGTCGCACGTGCTGGAGACTGTGTAGGCATAGATGTACATAGATGTTGTGTGGATGACAACGTCGAAAACCCAGTAGCGTCATGCCTAATAATGTTCGGCCTCCGACGATGGGGAGGGGTCGATGGCGATGCCCTTCCCCTTCCCTTTACCACCAGTGGGTGGTTTGGGGGGTCGGATCCTGATCATGATGCCAGATATGTCTATAGAGTAATTTAACAATAACAGTTATAAAATATTATATTTAAACATAACAATATTAAAAATGAATTCCACAAAAAATAAACAACAAGTTATAAAAATAACTAACAAATTAAATTATATTGTTAGGCATTTCTCTAATTGTAAAAAGTTAAACAATTTCATTCTGTCCATTCTGCCCACTCTACTCCAGCATCATCTTCAGATCTTGATGGTTCTACCACTTCTTCATTTATTTCCTCATCTCTATTTACATCTTCATATGTGATTGGATTGTCACATAGTCGAGAAATGGGTTCCACTTCATTTACTACGTTGACATGAGACGTCTCATCCACTTGATAGGCCACTTCTTCCTGTGGATCATCTGCTTCAATGCGACCCCTTGGTTTTGTCTTTATTGCGACACACCAACCTTGTTTGTCCCTTCGAGTTAATGGATAAGGGACATAATACACTTGTCTTACATGTTATTCCGTGATAAACGGATCAAACATTTGGTATCTTCTGCTCATGCATATCTCCATAGTATTATATTTTCGATCCACTCTTGTGCCTCTACTTGACAGATTAAACCAATTACAATAAAACCGTACTATTCTTTTAGTATAGTCTAAAGTATTGTACGCCAGTTTATATATATGTTGAATCACGTCGTAGAAGTCGTCTTCACCTCCATCTGTGACACCTTTTACATAAACTCCGCTGTTAATTATTTTTTCCCCCTCTGTTTTTGACTGGGTTTGAAATTTGTATCTGTTTACAAAAAACGTGTGCCATTCTTTTACACGTGATTTAGGACCATGAAATAAATTTCTCAATTGTTGGATTTTAGGATATTCTGCCTCACGTACACCTGCGTATACACATATGCAAACAAATTATGGTTCCTTTTTTCAAACAATCTTTTATATTTTCAAACAATAAATAGTTCAAATAGGACTAAAAATACATACCTGGTTCATAAACCACGTTGGGAAATATTCATGAATATAGGTAGAAGAGTCTTGTTTGCTTGTGGGCTTAGTTGACAAGAATACCCTGATCAAGTCATTATCAAACAAATGATCATGAGTAATTTTGTGGATAAAAGAAATTGAAAGTAGTCAAAATGATACATACGTAAGATATGGTGATACTTCGGTACAGTTGATCAACACGTGAACGTGGGCTAACTTGAACTCTTCTCCCGTTAACCAGTGAGTTAACTCCTTTCCAGTATGACGACCAGGAAGACAAAATACTGATAAGGCTAGCAGGTGTCTTTTACTTTCAATTTCTATTTCATTCCTATTATTTGTTGGTGTCAATATGAAGTTAGTAAAATAATGGGAACAAAAATGGATTGTCTCATGGTGTAAGTAAGTTGCACATATAGATCCTTCAACTCTGACCTTATTTTTCACCGATCGTTTTGAGTCACCCATAAATCTATAAAATAACAAGGTTGATGATAAAAATTGATACATTTAACCCTTCAAATGAGTATTTATATTAAAGAATATTTTATTATATTACCTTTCAAATGGATACATCCATCTATATTGAACTGGTCCACCAAGCCTAGCTTCATGTATAAGATGCATTGGGAGATGCTGCATAGAATCAAAGAAACCAGGAGAAAATATTCTCTCCAACTTACAAAGAGTGACTGGTATGTTCTGCTCCATCTTTATAAGATCATCATCTCTCAATGTCGCAGAAAACAAATCTTTAAAAAATTGGTGAGTTCAGTAAGTGGATTTCAAATATTTGACGGCAAGGAACTAAATGCAATAGGAAGTAAACACTCCATGAATACATGACAATCATGGCTTTTCATCCCAATCATGGTTTCTTTGTACACATTGGCACATCTTGCCAAATTAGAAGAATAACCGTCTAACATCCGAAGTTTTTTTATCCACCGACAGATTGACTTTGCTTCCACAGCAGTTAAAGAGTAACAGGCTTTGGCTTTCGGGGTTTTCCCATCCGAACGAGTCGTTAAATGTAAGTCCTTTTGCCTACATTAAAGTGGTAAGTCTAGTCTGGCCTTATCATTGTCTTTCATTTTTCCTCTAACGTTCATCACTGTAAGAAAAATATTGTCAAAAAAGTTTCTCTCAATGTGCATAACATCAAGGCTGTGTCTCAATAAATTATCTTTCCACTATGGTAGATCCCAAAAAATACTTCTTTTTGTCCAATTATGCCATTGTCCATATCCTTCAAATCGATCCAATTCACCATAATCTGTGATTTTTGGCAGTTCTATAACTCTGCTTCAAATCTGTTCGGATGTCAACCTTGGGGGCGGGCCATCTAATTCAACTTCTTCCTTCTTAAAGGTGTTCTTATTTCGTGGTAAAAACCTGCGATGTGAGTCAAACCAAGAACTCTTCCCCCCAAATTTCAAGGTAAAGGCCTTTGTATGCTCCATGCAATGCAAACATGCCATTTTACCATGAATACCCTAACCAGACAACATGCCATATGCAGGGAAGTCATTAATGGTCCACATTAGAGCTGCCCACACTGTAAAATTCTTCTTTCGTGCAATATCATAAGTCAAAACACCATTCCACAACCTTTTGAGATCGTCAATGAGAGGCTGTAAATAGATGTCAATACCATCTTTTATATTATCTGGACCCGGTATAATACAAGCCAAGAACATATAAGGCTTAGACATGCACATTTCGGGAGGAAGATTGTATGGGGTAACAATAACTGGCCAGCAAGAATAAGGTTTCGCCTTGGATTAAACATACTGGGTAAAACCATCAGAGCATAAGCCAAATCGTACATTACGTGGATCTGCTGCAAATTCGGGATGCACATGATCAAAGTGCTTCCAAGCTTCACCATTAGATAGGTGGCGCAACATACCTGGAGTGCTTCTATTCTCATAGTGCCACGTCATTTTGCATGCACTCAGTGTTAATGCAAACATTCTCTACAGCCTTGGAATAATTGGCAAATAAAACATTGCCTTCAATGGAACTGGTTTTTGTCTACCCTTCCCATTATCATTGTGTGAAATATACCTTGGCTCACCACAAAATTTGCATTCAACTAGCGCGCCATCGTTTTTACCGAATTCATTGTCGTAATATAACATACTCCCTCTCACACAACAATCAATCCACTTAGGTTCCAACCCCAACTTGAAAACTAAGCTTTTAGCCTCATAATAACTTTTTGGCAAACCATCTCTGATAAGTGACGAGTCCAACATCATTTTTGTTACAAGATCCAAGCACACATCCGTAGCACCACAGTTGGACTTAAGAGCTAAAAGCCTTACACACATTGATAGCTTAGAATCTGCAGACCCTTCAAACAACGGCTTATTTGTTTCTAACAAGAGATTATAAAATTTTTGTGTTGTATCATTTGGAAGTTCATCTATATCATCATATTGTTGCTCCTCGAATGATACGTTGACCCTTAAGGCTTCACAAACCATATCTTGTATCAATTCAATCTGCTCACCATATCTCGTATCTACGCAACTACTTGAAGCACTTGTGCAATTATCGCCAACCCATAAATCAACCCGAGACAACTCTTCACCATGTCTAGTCCAAATCCAGTAATTAGGCCTAAATCCAACTCTCTGCAGGTGATGCATGACCTCACCTGGGCTCTTAATCCTTCTGCAATCGCAATTAAGACACAGACATCTAATCCCTCTATTAATTATGAAATCTTCATGTGCCATTGCGACTTGGACAAAGTGATCATCCCCATCGCAAAAAGATTGTTTCAAAGCCCCCTCTCCCATATACAACCTATCATACATCCAACAACAATTCGAAGGAAAAAATTCCATCTTCTGCATGTTAAAAAAATGATAATTTCAGCAGCACGACGTTGTTAGAACCGCTCTCTTTCTTTAAATGGTATGACCTTATCCCATTCGAGGAAAAACTTTTTCAGAACTCGTAAAATAGTCCTTCCTTAATTCTCATATCATATACTTGACAAAATTTTAGCAGTGTTTCCCATTAGTCTTTGAGTACACTAAATGATCGCAGTTATAAATACCGCGATCAAGTATGCACCCAGAGAACAAAAAAAAATGAATCGAACCGAAATTTCATCAAATATAAAGATACGAGAATTAACAACTATTATACGAGTAAAGAAAAAAAATTTCCAAACTGTCCGACTTGGAGAATTCAAGGTTCAATATACAATGAACACGTGGTACCCTAAAAGAGTACATGCACTAAATAATATATTGAACCTCAAACGGGAAGCTAAGGCTTTTCTCCAATACTAATAACAAGCATAGAAATAAATCAATAAACTAATTAAAATATGTTTAATAAAATTTAATATCGGTTTTTTTCCGCCAGGCCTAAGTTGTTTGAGGCCTCAACATTTCTTTTCTTTGCAAATCATCCTTCGGTACTCCTTGCCCTTCTCATAGCATGCTGATGTCTAGGTGATTGCACCCTCCGATACCACGCTAAAAACACATTCATAACTAATCCTAAGTTTCTTTTAGTTCGCTAAACACGTTATGATCAAGTTTTCACAAAATCAAGGTTCCTAGAAAACTATATAACTTGGGTACTCATCTTCCCCAAGGTTCCAGCACGGCAATATTACGGCTACGACAGTTTATATGACTAACATATATGCACATATCACAATCACTACATCATTCATCCATTTCATCAATAATCATATATCTTACTAATGGTGGTTCGGTTTACACAACAAAACCTAATAGGATCACGAAGCTTAAGCAAACATGAAATTATCAGGATTTATCACTTTACTAAACACTTCGTACTTGGGGAGTGACACTGACCAATTTGTCATCATAACCCCTTCTTAGACTCTCAAATATAGATAAGGAATACAAAATTACTCACTCACGTATATTTGTTAGCCAAAACATACATCACTTCAAAATTCCCTCTTTGGAGAGAACTATGAAGGAAATCAAAGAAATATGTCGGTGTGGAGGTCAACAGCCAACCCTTTTCCACCCAAAAGGAACTGACATTTCAAGAGAGCTCTAAGGAGAAAAAAAAGGACCTAATTCTCAGAATAAGAGTGTGCTAAGGAGAAGTAGAAAGTCCGCGTCCTTGGATAGCAGTGGCGGTCTCAGAGCAGTGAAGCTATTGAATAACATGAACAAAACAATGTGTAAATATATTTATGGAGATTAACTTCCAACATACAGAAACCAAACAACAAATCAAAAATCATGCATGCCTCCAAAAAACTCAAATTAATTAATTGATTATTTTTTATATTTAATTTACAGTGATGAATTGGTGCAAAAAAAAACCCTAGCTCATCTCCCCCAAAACCCATTTTCAAAACAACTGAAAAACAACCAAATCATATGCATAGTATGATTGTTATAGCATTTATGTAGACACTGTAATTGTCATTCCAAAGTTCACTCAAGCAAAGCACATGTCACTAGAAAATCAAATAATAAAGAAAACTATTACTAAGATAAACCAGCAACCTCGAAGCCAAAGACATTCCAATGAACTAAAAAAATGATTTGATTATATTCACACAAAATTATCACAAGGACCACAAAGAACAACATAGTATTTCACAAGATTCAGCTTTCCTAAAACCGTAATAATACATCAGCGATCAAGCAGGAAAGGAATCAGTTATTCTCAACTTAATTCAAAAAACAAATGGAAGAATAATGAATTGGCTAGTGGAAGCATAAGGAAGAAAGAGGGAAAATGAACCTATCAAGAACGAGTGGCGGTGCGGACGTGCGAGTGGCAGCACGGTGTGTGTAACGACCCGTTTCCAGACCGCTACCGAGCTCAATATACCGAGCTCGAGTTACCGAGCTCAATACACCGAGCTCAACTAAACCTGTATGAGATGTGTTTTAAAACGAAAATCTTGTGCCTTTTAAAAAGTACGGTCTATTTTTTTTTTTATAAAACCAACTCGTGCACATCAGAGTAATTACAGCTTTTCGAAACATGGTGCAACTAAGACACAAGACTTAAATTCTAATAAAACATACATGCATAACATACATATATATATCACTCGAAATAATAATGTATACAAAATATAGAGTAGCAATGTATAAAGAAAATACACCTAAGGTATGACGACTTCAAAAGAGCAATCATACCCTGGGGGTACTTCCGGCAAACTCCCACGCAGGGGTCATCCAAAAGTAAGACCACCACCTACCTGTAGCAACAAAACATAACCGCCCAAACTGGTCACGACTCGAACACAAAGAAAAACAAAGCAGTCATCGAAAAACAAACATCCAACAACATAATCAATCACGACAAGTAGAGGTCGTCACTCGGGTCCTCGTCGAGCTCCTCCTCGGCATCGTCTGCTGTCGAGTTCCCTGCGCCCTCGACACCGCCTGGGTAACCGTCACGGATTGAAGGCACCACGGGAAAGGGTCAACTTCTCAACAATTCAAGATAAGCTCGACATAAAGAAATAAACAACACAATAATGTATCTCAATCACCACACGTGACTCGACCATCTCACTCTAGACTCGACTCGACTCTTATTCCGGAATATCGTCAGTAGGTCCATCCCCAAACTGACGTAATAGGTAAACGGCAGGTCCATCCCCAAATCGAATTCCATACATTAATCAGCAGGTCCATCCCCAAACTGATAATGCTACAACGCCTAGCCAATCCACCATAAACAAAAAGGGGACCTAGCACCCTCAGTTATCTGGGTCCGGCTCAAAAACGTCATACGACTCTCTAGCTCTCTCACTCGATGATTAGCTCGCCGCATGTCAAAGAGTAACACAACTTACTTGATCACATATCAAATAAAGAGAGCATGCTTAACATGAAGAAAACGCAATTCGACATTTAAGCAATAAAACATTCTGCATGAAGAAACGCATTCGGACAAAGAATACACCACTCACAACATATATTCAATCACATATCAAATACATGCAAAAACCCAATCATATCACAACATATTAAGCTCGACACATACACAATAACATAAACACGTAGAATATGAAGTGCCCTTACGCTAGCATACTTTGAAAGAATTAATGTGGAGCGCTTACCGAACTCCAAGTTAATCTTTGTTCGACACCGACCTCGACACAGCTGTCTTCAAATGAGCTCGACAACGACTTCTCTTACTCGATCTTGACACGGCTGTCTTCAACGAGCTCGACAACGACTTCGACACGTACCGTCCTCAATCGACCTCGACACATACGCTTCTCAGCCTGGATTCCGCTGCTTCCACGTCCTCGGATTCGCTCTCCCGTACACCTCGATTCGGAAATCACTCGATCTCGGGAATCAGACTTCCTAAAACAAACACAACTCAGTTCGATCTATGGGTTCTAATACACTTAGCTCTCTTCCCAAACTTAACCACAACCCAGAAAATATAAAACTCAAGAACTTGAATATATTTTTCCTCTAACACAAAGTTAGGGTTTTCGATCAAAAGTTCATGAAAAAGGTTATCTGATGCTTCAACAGATAGATCGACAACAACAACAACCAGAAGCAACAAACGAAAAACAAGAAATCGAAATAAACCAAAAATGAAGGGTTTCTGGGCACTGCCGATTGCAGAAAAACAGAGGAAGAAAATTTGTTTTACAAGCCCAATTAATCGGTTAGAAAGATAGGTAATATCGTGAAGAAGAAAACCCGTCAGTTTGACATGATTTGGAAGCATAAAACTGGCTCAAATGGAAGGAAAAGTAGCGCTAAACAGTAGCACAGAGGAAAAGAAAGATCTGTTCTTCATACCTCAATGGTGATGGTCGAGCAGACGAGATATGTCGAGAAGATGATGATGAACAAGATTGATGAAGAAAATTGATGTAGAATCTCGATGGAACTCAAGTTTTCTTCGATGGAAGTTTTTGGAGAAAAACAACGAAACTCAGAGCAGAAGGAAGGAAGAAGAAAGAAGAAAAGAGAAAGAATGAGTGTTTGAGGGAATCGGTCGTGGTATACAGCTGGTGAGAGAAGGGTATAATCGTAACTCCAGCTATAAGATGCCAATCCCATCAATCAATCTACCCGTCTAATCGTTCCTCTCATAATTACCCTCTACTCTGTCGGTCAACGATCTAGACACACGACGAGAACGGCAAGCCGACAATATAATTATTACAAACAATATAATAATAGCGCTGAATAACGTTCGAAAGAATACGAGTTATCATCTCGACACGATGTCGACAAGGGTGCTCGTGCAAGCGCACAAGGCTCTAACACGAGTTCGTGCACGCGGCCTCCTCAGTTCGACAAATGACCTCGGCAAACAATCTTGGCACGGGATCTCGACACAAGGTCTTGGTCGAGGTCTCGATCCGACGTCCTAATACGAGGTCGATCTCGTCCTCAGGTGTTACAGTGTGCGAGCGACGGCTCGGCGTGCTAACGAAGGGTGCTGCACTGCTGTGGCATGAAGAGGAAAGGAAAGGATAGAGATAGAAACATTGGGATCTCTCGCAAGGTTTAGAGACTTAGGGTGTTCAGACGTGTGGCGGCGGTGGCGCTGAGAGAGGGAGGACAGAAGAGAGGTGGTGGTGGTGGCGTTGCTGGGAGAGGGAGAATGAAAGAAAGAGAGGAGAGAAGAGAAGTAAATCTGGGAAGGGGAAGAAGGGTTCATCTCCTGGTTGTATCTGGACGTTACCGACGGCCTCATTTACATTACCAACACCCTAAACCCGTCGGCAAACTGTTTTGGGATTATCGACGGTCAAATTCAAATACCGGCACCCTAAGCCTATAGGTAAGCTCATAGTCAATTGACCATCGAGATTACCGACGGGCAAGGCCGTCGATATTTGAAAAATCAGTAGGAAATCTAAAACGTATCTTAGGCATACCGACGACCTCTGCCTGTCGCCAAAAAACTGTCTTTTTCGACGTAAGCTGAACGGTACCGACGGCGTAGAGCCATTGATACCATTAAGCTTACGTCAGATTAGAATTACCGACGGAGATGGTTTTTTGGCGACGGACAGAGACCGTCGGTAATAGGCCGTCAGTATGCCCGCTTTTTCTTGTAGTGTTTCAAGTTGGGGTTGATGAGAAAATGAGAGAGAAGGGAGAGGAAGGAAGAGAGGCGTTTTAGTAGGAAATTAGGGTTAGGGTGAGGAAAGAACAAAGGAGGAAGAGAGAATGGAGGAAGAGGAAGAGAGAATGAAGAGAAGAGAGAAGAGAGGGGTTAGGTTTTAAGGTTATGCAGCTGATCAAATGAGTAGGGGGAGGAAAAAAATCAGGTTTTGAGTATTTAGAGTTAAAACGGTTTTGGGCCATATGTGTGATAGGCTAGGGGTTGCTCCGCATGGAAGGAAAAGGTGGGCTTAAGGGGTGTGCAAGCAGAAACGTGGGGTGCGCGAAGCAAAAAGGAGGGGAGTGAGCTCTGGGCTGGGCTGTGGACAACTTTTGGTCCATTACTACTTGCACCCTTCCATTTTACAATATGCAATGCCTTTTTCATTTTTTTTCTTTTTCTTTTTCTTCTTTTCCTTTTCTTTTTCTTTTTTCTTTTCCTTTTCACTTTATTTTTTGCCTTATTATTTTTCTTTATTTTCTCGCTTTAAAAAATAACATTTTATAAAGGGTAGGACAATATCACACGTATTACACAGACGCATGTACTTAACATAATTAGACGCACATATATACTTATTCAACAATGACAAAAGATTACATAGGGGACTTCAAAACAAGCATTATATTGTCGAGCCATCAGATCAAGTCGATGAGTCTTGTTCATGCAAGTTGGCAATGATCTCGTCAACGGTTCTAGGTTGACGCAAGTTATCAAGAATCTCGCTAGTCGAAATGATTACGATGAATAACGCAATCAAATATGCATCAGAGAACAAAAAGAAGTGCATCGGACTGAAATTTCATCAATAATTAAAAAAATCTAACATTATAACTTAATATACATTTCCCTAACTTACATTTTCACTAACATATAACTTACCATAATCCTAATAACAATTAACAATTAACATAAGAAAAAACTAATTTAATCTCTAATCCGAAATGTATTATCTAAAATTAACATATATTAATTACAAATAATCTACATTTTCCCTAACATATAACTTAGCATAATCCTAATAACAATTAACAATTAACACAAGAAAAAACTAATTTAATCTCTAATCCTAAATGTATTATCTAAAATTAGCATATATTAATTACAAATAATATTTAATACTAAAAATAGTATAATACAACTTAAAACTTTAAAAACATATATAAGATTATCCTAATGTGTATTTCTCTATTATTAAATTATTAAAAAATATTATTTAATAGAAAAACCACTATATATTAAAAATGTATTCTACATATATTAGTATATTACTAAAAACATATCAATATATTAATAAAAACAAATATTTAGAATATTATATATTAACAAAAAAATATATTAATTGGCACAACAAAAAGAAAATATTAGTATGTCAATAAATATATTTATTTAATTAATAAATTACTAAATAAATATATAATAAATATTCTGTCAAAAAATAAATAAATTACCAACCTATGATTGAGTGATTCCAGTGGTGGTGAGTCCAGTGGTTGTGAGTCCGGCGAGGTGGGTCCGGATCTACTAACAAAAAATGGATATAAGTGAGTGTACATATTTTTTTCATGAGATGGAGATAGAAAGAGAGAGATAATCTTACTGTGAGGAGGGAAATGGAGAAGACAGGGAGTGGGAATGTAGAAGATTGGAGAAGTATGTAGAAATGGAGAAGTATGGAGAGGCCAAAAGAAGGGAAGAAAATAGAGCGGATTGCATGAGGGAGGAGGGATTATTCTCCTCGACCGTGTCAAGCGTTACAGTGGGCCTGAGCCCTCGCTATAGCTTAAATCATTTATTGTGGGCCTAAGCACTCGCTACGGGGTCAAAAAAAAACTGGACCGTGTCAGAGTCAAACGGGCTAATTTTCAATGTGGCGTTACCTAGGGTGATGGCCCTCGCTAATAAAGGGAAGGCTAAATTGCAATTTTGGTCCCCTATTTTGCTCAATTTTTTATTTT
Source organism: Calophaca sinica (assembly GCA_037113605.1). Taxonomy (NCBI): domain Eukaryota; kingdom Viridiplantae; phylum Streptophyta; class Magnoliopsida; order Fabales; family Fabaceae; genus Calophaca; species Calophaca sinica. Next base: position 50,727,237 of record CM073733.1, read on the forward strand.
AGTCCCTCCATTTCTAATTTCGGACATTTAGCCCTCCTATTTTTAAAAATTCTGACATTTAGTCCAAATGTTAAATTGCCACCCCAAATTGATGACATGGCATGCCTTAAGCTTATGTGGCATTTTAGTGTGCAACACAGGTGGCTGCCACGTCTTTTAAACAAGCCATGTCACTATTATTTTGTTTTATTAATATCAGAATAAAAAAAATTATTGAAAGGAGAATCCCCAAATTATGAACCCTAATCACGATTTTGTTCTTCTCCCCTTCTTCAACACCATCATCGCTGAACCATGAGCCCTCTTCATCACCATCATGATTCATGAACCCAGAAATCATGATACAAATCAAACAAGCATCATACCCACAAATCAAACAATGTGTGAATCAAACCCACCGAATAGATCAAATACAAATCAAACCTAGAAATCAAAAAGCCCTTCAAGATGAAATACAAATCAAACCCAGAAATCAAAATACTTATGCTTATTGTCTTCTTCTTCCTCTTCTACTTCTTTGTTCTTCTGGTTGCTTCGTGTCTTCTTCTTCTTCTTCTTCTTCTTCTTCTTCTTCTTCTTCTTCTTCTTCTTCTGCTTCTTTGTTCTTCTTCTTTGCTTCAACAACCCTTCTTTGTTCTTCTTCTTCACTTCAACAACCACCGAGAACGTTTCCTTCCAATGCCGCCCCAATAACCCTTCGAGATTCCTCTCCCTCCTCCCCTCTCCCCGATTTCTCCCCCAGCCCTCTTCAACTCGCCGCCAGTATGCACAAAAAGTAGAAGGGTGGTGGAGGAAGAAGAAATCGATTTCCATCTCGCTCTATCAATCTCTGACGTTCTCACCACTCGAATTCAATTCAAAACCCTAATCCTCCAAATTTCTTTTTTTTTAGAAATTGGTTCCAGAAGCTTCTTTGCTCTACTTCTTCTTCGTTTCTTTGCTATGCTTCTTCGCTTCTTCTTCGTTTCTTTGCTTTGCCTCGCAAGAGCGTGCTTCGCTTCTTTGCTTCTTGCAGCTTCTCCTTGTTGCTCTTCTTCGGTTTGAGGAAGAATAAGGAGGACGACGATGGATTCAGTGTAGGGGTTTAGGGGACGATGAACATTTTTGGGATTTAGGGTTCATTGTTGCTAGGTTATTGTTGGGAGTTGTTGATTGTTGATGAATTTTCTGATGTTGTTGTCATTGATGAAGATCTTTTTTTTCTGATGAAGATCTTTTGTTTTTTGGTTTATGTTGCTGGGTTGTTGTTGCTGGGTTGTGGGATTTTTTTTTTAATTTGAAAATATGTTGACATTTAATGACATGGACAATGTTGATAAATTGACACCACATAATGTGACAACTCAGATGCCACATAAGCTAAATGAGATCCATGTCATCAATTTGGGGTGGCAATTTAACATTTGGACTAAATGTCAGAATTTTTAAAAATATGGGAACTAAATGTCCGAAATTAGAAATAGAGGGACTAAAATAAAAAATTGAGCAAAATAGGGGGACAAAAATTGTAATTTAGTCTAAAGGGAACCTGTATCGTGGCCCTCGCTAATGGGTTACGTCTTTGGGATGAGTCATTTCCTGAGGCTTTGGCCCCCGCTATTTTTCTACTGTCTCGTCCCATGAAAAATGGCAGTAGGTAACTGTGGTTATTCTTGTAGTGCAAACTTTTTTTTTTCTTTTTATCACATTTGGTATTCACAAGCTGCTTTTATATTCTATAGCACATTACATTCTTCTACCTTTAATTTATACAAGAGGAGAACACGAGACACTGTAGGAGAATCGGAAACACGTGGGTTGGAAATGGGGGTACGTTGCTCATGAGATAAAGAATTTTGAGTGATGTGATCCCACTTCAAGTTTTTGTAGATGCCTACTCAAACACCATGAAATCCAAGTGCTTAATGCCAAATCAAGAAGAACAAAAAGTAATATATTATATAGTGGCACTAGGGATTCTTGGTGGTGTGGGCCAAGGACAGTGGCCACGCCTTTTAATGTCACCGTCTCTCCCATGTGTCTTCTTCCCGTGATGGTTCAAGTTTCCTCCCCTTCTCTAAAATAATTGTTATTCTTGATTCTTGATGTTGATTAATACTGGATTGGACGTGGGATATTTGCAATTTCTTGTTTCCAAGTTACTACAATATATCACGTCACGGGCCTTGTTTTCTCAAAACAAAAGTGGGCCCGACCTGTTTGGTTTATTTATAATAATAAAAAGATAATAGTATGCCATTCTGTTGTGTCCACTCTTTTGGTCAAATTCAAATTAATGAGTCTGATTTGCAAAAGACAATTTGAAGTTTGAGAGCCACCCTTGGTAAAGCAGCTACGATGGATAATCTGCTATATATATATATTTATCCTTTAAATCTTTTGTTTTTTGACAATACTATATTATATATCTTTTTTTTATTTATAAGCATATCTTTTGTTTTTTTTGACGATACAATATTATAAATCTACTATATCTATATAACTACTATATCTATCTACTATATTATATAAAATATAGTTTTATCAAGTTGGATTATGCCACTTGTCACTTTCATATTCATCTATTTTTTCACCTAAAACAAAAATTAATTTTTAATTATTATTTTAGTCATTATTACATTATCTCAATTAATTGTCATTAATAATCAGAAATATATTTTTTAAATGACTTATTTTAAATTATATATCATTCATTTTTATCAATTATCAATTATTATATTTAGAACTAAAATGAAATAATTATTAACTTGCCTTATAAAGTTAATAATTATTATATATTGTATAACGACGATTATTTTTGTGCATTATTACTTAATTTAATTAATTAGTACTCATACAAGTCACGGGTAATTTAACAAGTTTTAGTTTAAAATAGAGTTTTATTTTTATATATATTATTTTTCATTTAGTTTTTACATAATATTCTTATTTTTTGTCATTTTTGGGTGTATGATTTCGTCATAACAAGTGAGATTATATATAAAATCATCATGAAATATAAAGACTAAATTAAATGTATTTCTATAATACTACTATATATTAGTCTCAAATAATAGTTAATTTTTATTCTAATTTCTATATTTTATACAGTGGGTTATAACTTTGATGAATAATATTATAATAGATTTTTTACGAATCGAAGACGCAAGGCCTAAATCTCAGTAGATCATGGCACCAAGGTCATTTTGCCACTTAAAATACCCCGTAGCGTATTTAAGTTATATACCGTTCAATGATAATAGCGTTTCAAAGTGTTTCACATTCACTACAACAGATTGTTTTAAAAATGGCGCCACTTTAAACAACGTTTTTCACTAAAGCGCTGGATATAAAAAAATTTGTACAAGAATAGACAGTGCTTCCTTGATTAAGCACTGCTGATTACATGGTTCGAGCATAGACAACGCTTTCTACAAAAAGCATTGTCTTTTATTCAACCTTTGCCAGCATTTCCATAAGCAAGCGCTGTCTTTTTTCTTAGTTCGCCAGTGCTTTCCTAAAAAAACGCTGTCTATTTCCAAAATTATGATTTAATATACCCGCGCCCTAGCTAGTTGTTATCCCTCTGTTTCATCTCTCTCGCGTTCATCTCTCTATTTTGCTCTCGCTCTCTGCGTTCATCTCTATGTTTCATCTCACTCGCCGTCCTCTACTCACACTCTCTCATTCTCCCTCGCACACGAACTTCGTCCTCTTCTCCGCTGTCAAACCTCTTCCTCGTTCCTCCTCATCTCCACCTTCGTTGTTCTTCTTCCGGTTCTGAAGTTGCATGCCGCTGCCGCCTTCTTGTTCTTCTTCATGCGGGTTCCACGCCGTTTTCTTGGTCATGGTTGTCCTCGCGTAGCTACTACATTTGGTTTCTACTCACCACCCACCTCCTTGGTTTCTAGCTGATTGAGGTAGGTAGATTTTGTTAACATTTGGTTTCCAGCTGCTGCATTTTAGTGTTCGTAGTTTGATTAAGGGATTGAGATTAGATAAGTTTGACACTATATAGTTGCTGCATTTTAGAATTCGCTTGAGACCAAATTAATTAAAACTCAATTTTTATAGTTGTTTCTTTTACTTTATGTTTGAGGGGTTTTGATACATCTTTACTTCTATGTTTCGAGGGAAATGCTTTTAAATACAACAAATGACTTTGATGAACTTGAGGTGAAAATTTTGTAGAAGTTTTTGACCTAACTGATATACAATTGAATTTGTTAAAAGGTGAAAACTTATTGATATAATATTATTACAGGTTGATTTGTTATCTGCTTGCCTGTAGAGTGAGTATATGTGTAATGATTTTTAACACCGCAATTCATAAAGGAGTGAATAAAATTTGTCATTGAATTCTATCGTTAATGTAGCACTGTGTGATATCTAATATATCTACCTTTGACTCATCTTGTTCTTTTTTTGATTTGTATGCTTGAATGGTGCTATTTTGACTATGTACTATATAAATGGTGCAAGGAATTTGTCATTGAATTCTAGTTTTATGTTTGATTGGATTGGATATATTTTGGAATGTCCATATTTTAGGGGAGACTCTGCCAAAATTTTGTTAAAAGTTGGAACTTTGAAGTGTCTTATGGTTGATTGGATTAGATTAGCTATTAACATGTTTGTAGATTGCAGATAGCTAGATGGCTTCTCCCGAACATGAAACGGATGCTCATGATAGTGATGCTGCGGCGGCCCAAACTGTGAAGCGTCGTCCCCGTGGACCGACTGTCAAGAAGAATCTCATCCGAGGTAGAAGTAGAGGACAGAGACCAATGGTAAGTTACTTACTAATTAATTAATATAGTTAGTTATTTTTCTATTTATTATCTAATATTGTACACTTAATTTGTATAGGTTCAATGGAATGTTAAAGGTCAACCCGTAGGCAGAAATGGTGGAGAGTTGATTAGTTTCATTGGATCTCAAGTGTGAGAGACGTTTCCAATTACTTTTAGTAATTGGAGGGAGAGAAATAATCCAATCTTGAATAGATTGAAAGAGGAGCTTTGGTGCGAGATGTAGGCATACATAATCAGTTGTATTTTTTAAATGACTATGTAAATATACTTACCCTACCATTATGTACTTGTTAATGTATTTGCAGAAAACATTTGATGTTGATGACACACATAAAGACATTATACTTAAGATTGGCAGAAGATCTCTTCAGAATTTCCGAACATGGTTGTCCAATAATTGGCTGAGAGATGTGAAGTGATAGGATGTCACAAGAAAGACGGGTCTGAATTGTGACCTATTTAAAATTCCTGCACTAAAACAGATTTGAACATGCTCTCAAGATAGTTCTTGGAGTTGAGTAAGTTAGATATACTGCTGTTAAACTTCCTCAGCTTACTGTGTTACTTATACAGAATGTTGAACTCTTAAATGATATCAAACTGAAGCATATGAAATGATTTTAGCGGTGAATATATGATGTTTCTGCAGAATGCATAGTAAACATAGTTACTTGATTTTAGGTGAAAAGGTGTGTGAAGTGTCACAAGTGAAAATATGAAAGCTTAAATGAAAATAACAACAGATGTATAGTGGTTCACCCCAAACCTTGGGCTACGTCGACTCCTCACTCCCAGTGAGTATTTCCACTAATTCTCAAATAGTTACAATACTTGTGACCAACACTTGGTCTTACAAAAGTGTTCTTTCACCCAGCCTCGTTAAGTTGTTTCACACACAGGAACTCACTCCAGTTCTTGTCCTATCTCTCTTAGCAGAGTTCCTCACCAACACTCACTTACCCTAAGTAGTTTGATAAGAATCAAGTAAGATAAAACAGATACAAGGATTGAGTGTTTGTGGGGTTTAAGGGCTTGATTACACAAAGGAAAATACAAGATAATACATAGTGTATACAAGCTGAGAAGTGCACTTAAGGATCCCCATGATATTTCAGCAGAATGCACTTGAGTGAGTTGAGAGGCAATTGGCTTGCAAATTTGAATTTGATGCAACAGTTGTTTTGGCTCTCTCAATCTTTTTCTGATGTCCAATGCTGCGATTTATAGGCATGATTTGCTCTCCTAGCCGTTACAGAACCGTTTGAAGTCATTTGAAACCATTGAGGAGAGTTTAGGCAGCTTAATAAGTGCTCCTGCAGAAAGCAAACTTGCTTTCTGCCTTGTGTCAAACACGCAACCTTGCTGTGTCAGCGTGCAGATCTCCTCCTCTCTGAATTTCCTCTCATGCATCAGAAGTAGCAACTAACTCATGCTTTTCAGTGATTGTTCTACCATTAAAAGTCATGGTGAGCTGATAAATGTGATCCCTTTAATGCATTAAAATTGTCTCTCTGCTGTAAGTGTTGTTTGTGTAGTAAGTTAGAGTAAGTAAGAACTTACTTACCATGAGTAAGTTACAAACACTTAGATTTAATTACTACAACTTTTCTTTTCAAGATTGATGTCCAATGCCAATTCACTGTTAACTGTTTATCACTTTGTTTAATAGCTTCCTTCTCAAGAATGATGTCCAATGCTAATTCACCATTAACTTAGAATCATATGGTTAATCACTGTTGTCTTCTTGCTTGACATGTTTCATTGTATTTCTTTCTTTGCTGAAACTTACTCAATTGAGAATATTAGAAACATAAATGTGTCAAACAGGGTTTTTTTTTTTTGGCAAAAGAAAGGAGAGGGGCCTCGTTAAAACCTTCTGATGCAAAACCTACCTTAGGGAAAAAACACCAAGAAGGAAAAAGAGTACCCCCGCCTAAAATTTATTGAAACAAAAAGAGAAAAGAAAACAAAAAATATGGGGGGACTAGGCCAAAACCTATGAACCAAAGCAACAAAGAAAACAGCAAAAAAGCGAAAACCGCCTAAATAAAGGCCAAAACAAGGTTTGATATGCACATGCATCACTATAATGACTATCATCCCAACTATGTTGGCACCAAAGTCATTAACAATCATATGCAGCACATCAAAACCTAACAGAGAAGGCCAAACTAGACCCAGAATGAACACTACTTAAATCTATAATTTGGTAGACCCACTCTATTTCTAGAAAATCCTCCTAAATTATTCTAGGAACCGTATCCCACCAATGAAAACCAGAAACTGTAAACCCCAGAGAGGCAATCTTATCAGCACAATGATTCCCTTCCCTAAAATATGCGAAATTCTAAAACCCATTTTCCTAGTGAGCTCTATACGCTTTAACCACCTATTCAAGCTGCCAAGGAACAATAGTGACCGAATTGTAAGCAAGAATAACAAGTCATGAGTCGCATTCCACCAAAAATTATGCCAACCCTTTTTGTAAGCCACTCAATAGCAACCATGGCGCCCATGAGCTCTGCATGCAAAGCAAAAGTGATGCCCATGTTAAGAGAAAAACAACCTAAAGTCGCTCCACTGCCTCTAAAGATGCCCCTCAAGCAAAGATAACCCTGAGCTCCTCTAGCGGCGCCATCAAGATTACACTTAATCCAGAACCAGGTGGAGGAATCCACTTAACCTCGACAATATTTGGAGCCTTACTAGGCTTTGCGTCGATTTAGAAGGCCTTAAGAAGCACAAATTCCTGTAAAGAAGAAGAGATGCAACCCTTACTTGTGCGACCACCAAGGAAACACCTACCGAGATGGTAGAAACAACATGTAATGGTAATGAATTCTTGTGTTCTCAAATCTGATCATGTTCCTGCATTTCCAAATCCACCAAACTACGTTAATAATTGCAGTAAGGATAACATCTGCGACTGAGAAGACCAAGACTTCTCACAAATGTTAAGAATAGCATGGATAGAGGTAGTGTCAAGTTGCTCGCCCATGACGCCACTAAGCCAACTCCAAAGCTTTTGAGCAAAGGGACAATCACAGAATAAATGGAGGCTAGTTTCGAAACCGTTGCCACACAAACTACACATAGAAACAATGAGACAACCCCTCTTCCTCAGATTCTCGTCCGTTGGAACCCTATTATGCAACAGCTTCCAAGAAAGAAAAGACTTAGCAGGAGGGATGGCATTACTCCAAATCAACTTTGCCCATTTCACAGTTTGACCCAAGGGGCGGAGATACAAGAACGCATTTTTAAAATTTAACTCACCCGAATTCGTTGGCCTCCAAATTCTATGATCTAGCGCGCTAAACTGAGGAATAAAGCAGCGTTGCAATTCCGCTTGCAGCGTAGGAAAATCGCACAGGATAGACCGAGGAACAGACCAAATACCCTGGCTAATAAAATCCTTAACCTTGGCGTCTAAATGATCATGAAGATGGCCGGGAATATTTAGCAACTGAACCAAAGTCGTTGAAGCCCAATAATCAGTCCAAAAGTTGATAGTCTCACCGTTACCAAGCTGCCAACTGCTGTTGTCTCTAACCACAGAAATTTTGCTCTTAATTCCAGGCCAGATGGTGGAAAAAATGTGATATTCAATGAAACCATGCTTCCTTAAAACTCTAGCTCTGAGCAAATTAGCCCACTGCGTGTCTGCATTGAAAAAATCCCAACAAAGTTTTAAACTAGCTGCTTCATTAACATCTCTAATGGATCTCAAACCCAGCCCACCTTCAGAGACAGGAGAACAAACTTTATGCCAGGTAACAGTAACAATCTTTGCCTTATTAACATCTCCTGACCATATAAAATTACGGATCCATCTGTCAATCTCATTTAACAGGGAGACAGGCCAAGTGTAAACCAAAAAACTATAAATCATCATGCCATGAATTACACTCTTCACAAGCTGAACACGACCCATGACAGAAAGTAAAGAAGCTTTCCAAGCAGCAAGCTTAGCCTTAATCCTATCAGCAATAGGCTGCAAATGAACAATTTTTGGCTTACCTTTAAAAATAGGAATACCCAAATATGTAAAAGGTAGCAAACCAATCTGAAAACCCAGAGTATTGGCAATAGCAGCTTGTCTACGGGGAGTGGTCGCACCCGGATAAAAAGTGGATTTAGCAGGATTAATAACTTGTCCCGAAACCATGCCGTAACGATTAAAAAGATCCGTCAAAACCTTAAGATTCATTTGAAGCCCCTTACAGAAGATCATAATGTCGTCAGCATACATAACATGTGAAGGAACGTAGGCCCCTCTAGCGCCTTGCATCAAATGCAAGTTACCATCATCAACTAACTTCTGAATGCCCCTACTCAAAACCTCCTCTGCCAAACAAAATAACAAGGGAGACAAAGGGTCACCTTGCCTCACCCCCCTCTTACAAGAGAAGAAACCACAAGCTCTCCCATTAATAGAAATAGAAAGTTTGGCAGAATGTAGAATAGTTTCAATCCACTTACAGAAAATTGGGTCGAATCCAAAAGCACGCAACACTTTCAATAAAAAATTCCAATCAATGGTGTCAAAAGCATTCCTAATATCAATCTTCAAAGCTAAATTACCGCCAAAGGATCGCTTATGCAACAGATTGATGGCCTCAGAAGTTAGGCAAATGCAGTCTGTGATCTTCCTCCCTCTTATGAACCCTCTTTGATTATGAGAAACAATATGAGGAGCAATTTTAGCTAATCTATCAGCCAAAACCTTGGTGAGAATTTTAAACTTGAAGTTAGCAAGAGCAATAGGCTTGTATTGCTCGATTTTATCAGCCTCAGGGACCTTCGGAATTAGCACAACCGTGTTTGCATTCCAATTTGGAAGCATCCAACCACTAGAAAAGAATTGGACCACAGCTTTAAAGACATCTAGAGAAACCACCTCCCGCACTTTACGAAAGAAAGCCCCAAACCCATCCGGTCCTGGGGCGCCATCAGAATTCATAGAAAACACTGCTTGCTTCACCTCTTCCATAGAAGGCATGCTAGTGAGAAGAAGGTTATCCTCGGCAGAAACAATAGAAGGGATCACTTCCTCCACCAAACCATTGTCAATGCAGACGTTATCAGTGCTGAAGATATTTTTGAAATAATTTACCACATGATTCTGGATATCATTAGGTGAATTCAACACAGAGTCACCATGCTTAAGTACTGAAATTTGCTTGGTAACATAATGTACCTTAGCCATTTTATGGAAAAACTCCGTGTTACGGTCACCGTGAATATGCCAGTTTAATCTTGATTTTTCTTGCCAGAACTCTTCTTGTGACTTCAAAGCCACTTCTAAATTCACCTGGGCGGTTTTCTCAGCAGCTATTAAATCATCAGAATAACCCTTCAGATCAACCTGAGCTTGGATGGAGTCCAACTCCTTCCTAGCCGATTGGACTTTTAAATTAACATCACCAAAAATAGACTTATTCCAATCCTTTAACTTCAGCTTCAAAGACTTCAACTTATGATTGAGCACAACCATAGGACAACCCACCACAGGCTCCTTCCAAACATCCTTAACCATATGCAGACAATCCGGATGAGAAGCCCACACCTTCAGAAATTTAAAAGAAGAGATACGAGGACTATCATCCCTATTCAGATCCAAGAGTAAAGGGAAATGGTCGGATTTGCTCTTTGTGAGAGTGCAATAAGAAACACTATTCCAGAAGTTAATCCATAGGTCATTACAAATAGAACGATCTAACCTTTTTTCAGTAAATGCTCTACCCTTCCTGCCATTATTCCACGTGTAAAAAGCCCCTTTAGTAGGCAAGTACAACAGCTTATTTTGATCTGTCCAATGCTGAAATTCATCACAAGCAATCTTGGTAGGGGAGCCACTCCCTCTATATTCATGAGCACCAAGGACCACATTAAAATCTCCAATAAAGCACCAAGGAATAGGGTGATTACTCTGCAACATAGCTAACTCACGCCAAAGCAAACGCCTTGTCAAATAACAGTTAGACGCATAAACAGCAGATAAACCAATAGTGGAATCAACAATATCAACTGTAAAAGAAACATGTTGTTCAGAAGCAAGAACCACAGTGGGGTTCCAAATATCAGCACAAGCACACCACAAATTAGAAGCCAAGCCGGTAGGTTATTATGACAAAAATTTTCATCCGCAACTGTCTCCAGAAACTAGGAGGGAACTTATCAAGAAGCATCCAAGGTTCGGAAATAAAAACAAAATCTGGTCTGTGAGAAAGAAAAAAATTGATTTTCATACCCTTGATTTTTTTCACAATTCTTTAGTGCACTAAACCAAGTAGGAGAAGAATTGAAGTTGAGAAAACCCTCTGCTAGGGTTTGTCCGCACGCCGTCGTGCATGCTTGCAATTCTATGGCTGCTGCGCGCCTGCTGCTGCGGTGATCACCCCACCGGTTCTGCTGAGACGCCACTGGTTCCTTCCTCGCGTGGCTTCTTCTTCGCGTCGTTTCTTCTTTGCGTGGTGTCTTCTCCGTGCGGCTTTCTATTTCTGGCTTTCTCCTTCGCGTGTTCCATCGGCTGCTTCTTCTTCGCGTGTTCTGCCGCCGCCTTTCCATATCGCGGTGCCCTGCAGGTTGTTTCTTTGGCACCTGCTGCGATCTTGGCGTTTTCTTTGGCACCTGTCGCAGCTTCATCGCTGCTGTTCATGCTGTTTTCTCTGCTACGTCCATACTGCACCAGGTTTTTATTGGCGTGGCTGCATCTGTTTTTTGGCGTGGTGCACCAGGCTTGTCCCTGTAGTGGTGCATGGCGCTGCCGGCGCCGATTTGTTCATGGGCTTGCATCCCAACGGCCTCCCCTAGCCCGCCTCCTCCTTCTCAACCGGCTGAGCAACTGAAATCTTTTGCGAAGGCCTTGAACAACTCCCTGGACATCTCTTTGAGCCAATTGCCGAAGCCTTGCATGAAAGGTGATCGGGTTTCCATTAGGATATCTGATGATGAATACAAACGTGGTGTGGAAGGGTGCAAAAATAATCTTCACGGTCGTCTCCTCCTTCCCAAAGGCTCGACACCATTGAAGGCGGCTGACTTGCATGCCAAGCTTTTGAAATTATGGAAGCCACTGGGTAAGTGGCGCATGACCCCTCTTGGGAAAGGCTTCTACGATTGATTTAAGCTTCCTTGGAAGATTTCTGTGATGTTTGGTCGGTTGGCACGTGGAATTTGCAACCTGGTTTACTACGGCTCTCTAAATGGACTGCAGATTTCAAACCAAGTAATCAAAATAACACGCATGCTCAGTGCTGGGTGAGACTCCACGAACTGCCGCAAGAGTATTGGCGCCCTCAGACTCTCTTCGAGATTGCTGCTGGTTTAGGTACGCCTATATCTATTGATGATGCTACTAGAAATAGAGTTTTTGGCCATTACGCTCGTGTGTTGGTAGATATTGATCTTTCAGGTATACTGTTGGATGAAATATGGGTTGAAAGAGAGGGTGCTGCTATTGGTGTCTATATTGAATATGAGAAACTTCCATATTTTTGTGCCTACTGCAAAGTTATTGGCCATGAAGACTCAGTTTGCAAAAGGAAACATGCTGTGGAGCATCCTCCGCAGGTGGCCACAGAACATGTTGCGCCAAGAAGGAAGCTTGTTCAACAGGTTTATGTCAACAAAAAAGATAACCAGGCCGCAGGTCCTAGTAAGCTTAATCAGCCAGAAGTTGCGCAGGATAAGGAGCCTCATCAAAGCAATGACGATGTTCAGAGTTTGAATGAAGGCAACGCTAATCCTGCTGTGACCAGTCTCTCTGAAGATGATGATGTTGAGGTTGTTTATGAAGATCCGCCACCTTCCACTCATTCCCCGCATACAGATATTGTAGTGACGGTGGCTGATAATGACATGCAACATGCAGACAACAATCAGGAATTTGCAGGAGAAAATATATCAGGCTCTCCCAACTCTGGGGATGGTTCCACGCTGGTTCCTAACACACCAGCCGCAAGCTCTAATATGGAGATAGTGCAAGACACGCCTGTCGCCGCTCCTGTGGGTGGAGGGAATGAGGCGTCCACTCCCCCAGTCATGAATGCTCACGGGGATCAGGTAGGTGATAACCCTATTCAGATCATTGATAATTTATATGATATTCCTGTTGTGGTACACAAGGATATGCAATTCTTGAAGAATAGCTGGGCGGACTTGGCTGAGGATGCTGTTGACTCCCATCAACAATCAGAGGATGGTGAGTTCGAAGTTGCACTGTCAAAGTCCCAAAAGAAGAAATTGAAAAAAAGGAGTAGCAAAGGGAAGAAGGCTACTGGTTACAACACCCGTAGGGCTGGTTCCAAGCCAGTGGCTAAATGAAGATCTTTTTTTGGAATGCAAGAGGTTTAGCCAACCCCTCTACAAGGTTGGCCCTTAAAAATTTGTGTCAAACAGGGTTTGTTAATCATCAAAACTGAATTATGAGAGTTTGTTTCAATATCCCCCCTTTTTGATGATGACAAATTCTTGATGGAGTATTAAGTTTAGTTGACTTTAATAAACCACATTTTATAGATTTTTAATTGATAGTAAGATTATGAATGTCGTAAATAATCAAAGTAGCACAATGTGAAGCAATTGGTGTTTCCATTAACAGTTAAAGATCAGTTACATAGGTTTCCAATACACTTCAGCAAAAGAAATACATAACTTAAAGAAAGCAAATAGAAAAGAAGGCAACAGCAAAATCAAAAGATCACAGAACAAAATTCTTTCCTATAGTAGCTAAACTTAATCTTCATTTCTCCCCCTTTTGGCATCAGCAAACTTGAGGGCAGAAGTATAGTCTACTCTGAGGAGGACCACCCTGAGGAATCAGAGCTTGAAGATGTAGAAGGAGCTGGAATGTTCGGGAAACGAGTAGGAAATTCAAACATGGGAGGATTAAGTCTTGGATCCATGTTCCTAGAAGTCCAATCTTGTAACGCCCGTAATTCAGTATTACTTGAATTTACGACAATTTACAAAAGTGGCACAAGAGTTACCAATAATTTAAACTTGAAAATGAGCATTACAAGTCCAAATTTAAAATATAGTCAATGGCCTAAAAGTTAGGTTACAACTTTACAAATGCTAAGTATTTGAATTACAAAATACGATAACGAAGTTCCAAATATCCAAAAGACAAATGGGTTGTTACATCACAAAATGTAGTACTAAACTAAAGGATTCAAGCTTCTAACTTGCTTGACCGCCTTTCGGGTCCTGATTATCTGAAAAACAATGGAAAGAGTGAGATAAAAATCTCAGTGAGTCCCCCCACGGACCCCTTACCAACTCAGTCCCCAACACAACATTACAAACTCACAGTTAAAACAATTAATAATGTTACAAGAATCCAATTAACATTCACAAATGCTCAATGAATCCAAGAGGGGTATATAATTAACCCTCAGTGGAATTCTTCCATCAATGATACACAATGAATCCAAGAAAGTATAGCAGTGACTTTCCATGGAATTCTTCAATAAACAATACACTATGAATCCAAGAAAGTATAGCAGTGACTTTCCATAGAATTCTTCAATAAACAATACACTATGAATCCAAGAAAGTATAGCAGTGACTTTCCATGGAATTCTTCAATAAACAATACATAATGATTTATTAAACAATTAATAAATTCAATCATATCAACAACTTAACCATTCTCGTAAGCATTTTAATAGTCTAACCATTGATACAACTTTCCCTAAGAACATAGCATTAAGTAAGGTTGAACCAAAAGAGAAAAGATTTAAAAGAACAAAGGGGAAAATCTGTCCCAGATTCGCTTAAGCGAATTGGGATCACTGAGCGCCTTTTTTGCTCAGCGCCGGATTTTCGCTCAAGCGAAAGTCGCGCAAAATGCACCCCTGGGCAATGCGTAGCCAGCTCGCTCAGCGCCGGATTTTCGGTTAAGCGAATTTGACAGACTTTGCCCAAAATTTCAAATTTTCTTTCCAAACCAAACATGACCAATCTCAACCATACTCAATCCCAATCATCAATCACCAAGCACAAGGCTCTAAATCAAGAATTTAACACATATATATACAAGATCAAGAGCATTGTATAATTTATCAATTACACAATCAAACATATTTCAACATGTCTTAGAATTTTCAAAATGAACACAAACCCATCCCCCTTGTAACGACCCGTTTCCAGATCGCTACGAAACCAAAAGAAGCCTATATGTGACGTGTTTTAAAACGGTACTCTTGTGCCCTTTAGAAAAATGCGGATATATATATATTTTTTTTAAACAATAGTGCCTGTAAAGCACACACAGAGTACTTACAGCGTTTCGAAACATGGTGCAACTAGAACACAAGATTCAAATGCGGATAAGCATACATGCATAAATACATAAGTCATACACACAGTACGTGCAAAATAACAGAGTAGAAAATGTAAAAAGAAATACACCTATGGTGTGATGACCCTCAAGTGAGCGATCATACCCCGGGGATACTTCCGGCAGACACTCGCGCAGGGGGCTGCTCCAAAAGCAGAACCACCAGTCTACCCTGCCATAACAAAACATCACAAACCCAACCGGTCACCAACCAACTGTACGCAAAAGGTATATATATATATATACTACAGTCCTCCACAAAACATAACAGCACACAATGATCAACATGCAACTCAAGACAAATAATGGTCATTGCCCGAATCCTCAAAGGGGCCTTCCTCGCTCTCGTCCTCCAACTGATCTTCCACGTCCTCAACATCTCCTGGGTAACCATCATGGATTGAAGGCACCACGGGAAAGGGTCAACTTCTCAACAAATCAAATATAACAATTTCACAGAATAATAATCAACAGCAATGCATACAGTTCACAAGGTTCAATTTAAAATGCTCGCTCAAGACTCGACTCATGACTCATCTCACGACTCATTTTCTCTCGACTCGACAATTTTTTCGGAAAGCAGACGCCGATCCTTCAACTGACATACCAGCCGTAGCCTTGGGATCCTCGCTCTCCCTAGGTAAGCAGTCCCGGTTCCTTAACGCTGCGACGCCTAGCTAATCCACCATGAACAAAGGGGACCTAGCACCCTCAGTTGTCCGGCTCAAAGCTCAAAAACGTCTCGACGACTCGACAATGCTCTCAGACTCGATGAACAATTCGCCGCATATGATATTCAAAGAGTTATACGCAAAATTATTCGACCGCATATCAAATAATAAGAGCATACTTAATATGAAGAAACGTAATTCAACAATTTAAGCAATAAAGCAGTTTGCATGGAGAAACGCAATTCAACGATACAAACAGCATAAACAATTCACAGCTCAATAACAACCGACAACAATCAACTCATAGAATCCATCCCTCTGCAACTCAATGGAGTTCACAAAGAGGAACAAACAAGTGTGGGGGGTTGGGGACAGCTACCAACCACTTGTAGACAGGCCCACTAAATAATCAGCATACAAAAATAAAGCGAAGGGGTACAAGACCCTCACTTCGAACCCTGAGGTTCTCAGACTTCTTCGCATAAATACTTGAAATTAAATTCGTATCTAAATTTGCCCTTTCATCAGGACATATAACCATAATTTTAAATATGAAGCGCCCTTACTGCTTGTCACTGCTAACACTGCTCCTACGTCCTCGGGTCCGCTTCCACGTGCACCTCGATTTCTGCGCCACACGATCTCGGAAACTTCAATTCCTATTACATGTACAACTTAGTACAACCTAGGAATTCTAATAACACTTAGTTCTCACTTATCCCTTACTTAACCCAACACTCAAGAATCCAGGAATGCTATTATTATTTTTTTCGAAAGAAAATAACATTTAAAAGCAAAAGTTTCTTGCATAACAAGTGACTCAAGGTAACTCTTTTAACTAGTTTGAAAAACTTTCTCAAAAACACACATTTATACAACTAAGGCATAAATAATGTTTTTCATTAAAAATATATTATTATTATTATTATTATTATTATTTTTTATTTATAAAAACTTCTTTCATGCATGCAAGCATTCTAGGTACTAAATCAAGCTCAAATACAATTTCAAGCCTTATTTCAAGTAACACATACTAAGCACAATTTAATCAAAACCAAGTTTATGTTTCTTAAAAAATGTTTTTCATCATGCTTCAACAATTAAAATAAGGTCACAAACCAACATGCTAGAATTTAAAGCATAAAAAAAAAGCAATTCCCTACATGCCCTTTTTAGTCCCTCTAAACTCAATTTTATACCAAAATCTTATCTAACACTAAACTAATCATGCAATTTAATCCCAAATAGTCCTAAGATCATATTAAACACATTATCACATACTTAAACACATATTTAGACAATTAAATATCATGTTTCTCAAGACTCAAGAATAGAAAAAAATTGCAAACTAACATGTTACTCCTAATTAAATTAAATTACACATGCAATTAGCATCTAATCAATTCCTACAACACATATAAATCATTAATTACATGATTTAAGCAAGATTACACAATTTTCCTCTTGTTCATGCCTAGGGTTTTTCAATCAAAGCTCAGGGGAAGAGTTCTATGATGCTTCAACCATGAATCAACAACAACCAACAACAAACAATCAACATATTAAAACATAGAACAAGCAAGGATCAAAATACTAAAAATGGGGGAGGGTGGCGTTAATTTTCTGCAGAAAACAGAGGGAAAAAAATTGTTTTTAAGCTCATACAAATGGTTAGAAAGATAGGTAGTAGGATGAGGAAGAAAACCTAGCAATTAATCAAAGTTTGGAAGCAAGAAAACTAGTTAAAATGGGAGGGGGAAATTCACGACAGTAGCAGCAAAAAGGGGAAGAGAATTCTAATTTCTTTACCTCAAATGATGATCAAGAGGATGATCTAGGTAGAGGAGATGGTATGGAGCAATATTGATGAAGGAACCTTGTTCAAAAGATCAAAGAAATGGATGGAATCATCAATGGAAGTGGTGAAAGCTTGGAGAAGAAAGAAAAGATGGAGAAGAGGATTTGGGGAAGGAGAAAAAAAACGTGGGGCAGCTGATGGGGGGCTTCCTCTTTTTATAAGAAAAAAATAATAATGTAGTAAGTAAGAGTAGTTAAATAAAAGGCTTTTTCTTTTTTTTTTAAAACAAACCACACAACTAATGACACGTAGCAATTAAATTAGATGTTAAACATATCACCTAATCTTACCCATCTAACCTCACATCTCTCAAAATTACCCTCTAATCTAGAGTTCTAAGATCTAAAACACGGCGACGAAAGACCGCGTTACCGATAAACTCGCGAAAATTAATTTAACGAGAAATTAATTCATCGCGTGAAAATATTATATCATAAATAATAAAAATAACAACAATCACTCAAAAATAGTCTCAGGAGGTTACGATTCGATTTTCATCGAAATCGGAGTTCATTTAGAATTTTATCTGCGGCGAAACCGCCCGGCGATTCGAAACGCGGCGAAACTTCTTTAGAATTTTTCGACGATTTTCAAACCGTGAATTAATATGAAATATTAATTCTCAATTTTAATTTGATCTTGATTTAATTCATACACTTCCTAAAAAAACAAGAAACTGCTTTATTATAGCGTAAATACGTCCAAATATAATAGATAACGCTAATTAACGCATAAAAAAAATACGCGTGTTACAATACTCCCCCTCTAAAAATAGTTTCGTCCTCGAAACTATAAGTGAGTTACGTACCATGAAAAAGCTCTGGATACTGAGTCTTCATCTTCTCTTCCAGTTCCCAGGTGGCGTCTCCGGTCTTCGGGTCCCACACGACCTTAACCAGTTGTATCTCCTTGTTCCTTAACTGCTTAGTCTTTCGGTCTACGATTCTTGCAGTGGCGCTTGAAAGACAGATCATCCTTCAGTTGGATCACATCCGGTTCGATGACATGAGAAGGGTCGGAGACATATTTCCGCAATTGCGAGACGTGAAAGACGTCATGAATGTTTGATAAGAAAGGTGGCAAGGCAATTTGATAGGCCACTGGGCCGATACGACGGAGAATCTGACAGGGTCCAATGAATTTAGGAGTAAGCTTCTTGGATTTGATCGCTCGACCAATTCCAGTGACAGGGGTAACTCGGAGAAATACATGTTCTCCTTCTTCAAACTCCAACGGTCGGCGTCTTTGGTCTGCATAGCTTTTCTGTCGGCTTTGAGACGTCCGCATCCTATCTCTGATTAGTCGGATCTTCTCGGTAGTCTGCTGAATCATATCTGGTCCCACGACAGAACTCTCGCCATTTTGGTACCAACAAAGAGGCGTCTGACACTTACGTCCATACAATGCTTCATACGGTGCCATGCCGATACTCGCGTGGAAACTGTTGTTATAGGTGAACTCTATCAGTGGTAAGACATTGTCCCAACTTCCTCTGTGGTCCAAGGTGCACGCTCGTAGCAGATCTTCTAGTGATTGTATCGTTCTCTCAGTCTGACCGTCGGTCTGGGGGTGATATGCGGAGCTTAGTCTGAGTTTGGTTCCCATAGCTTCTTGTAGTTCCCTCCAAAAATGAGATGTGAACTTCGGGTCTCGATCGGAAACGATATAAGAAGGTACACCATGTAGACGCACAATCTCTGCGATATAGATCTCTGTCAGCTTCTCCACATTGTATGTCGATCTCACTGGCAAGAAATGAGCCGATTTAGTCAGTCGGCCGACAATTACCCAAATCGAGTCATGCTTCCTCTGCGTTCTCGGCAATCCCATGACGAAATCCATAGAAATGCTGTCCCACTTCCACTCTGGTACGTCAAGCGGTTGGAGCATCCCTGCTGGTTGTTGATGTTCTACCTTCGCCTTCTGACAAGTTAGACAGGAAGCTACATACTCTACTACTTGCTTCTTCATTCCAGGCCACCAAAAATGCTTCTTCAAGTCCTGATACATCTTCATAACTCCTGGATGAATACTCAAACCACTCTTGTGTGCCTCGTCGAGAATCAACTTCCTCATCTCAGCTACGTTGGGTACACATACACGTCCATTGCATCTTAAGATATTGTCCATTCCGACCTTGAACTCAGTTGCTTTTCCTCATGCTATAAGCTCGATCTTCTCTTGCAGTAGCTTGTCGTGAGCTTGGTGTTCCCTAATCTCCTCCAATAGGTCGCTAGAAATGGTAAGCATTCCAAACCTCAGCCTTCCCGGTGACACTTCCATGCTCAGCTTCAAGTCTCGAAACTTCTCTAGCATCTCCAACTCCTTGATCATCATTGCTGAGACTAAAACACTTTTCCTGCTTAGTGCATCATCTACCACGTTCGCCTTCCCTGGATGGTATTCCAAAGTAAAATAGTAGTCCTTCAGAAATTATGTCCATCTTCGTTGTCGCATATTGAGCTCCTTCTGATCGAATAAGTATCGCAAGCTCTTGTGGTCGCTGTAAACAGTGAACGTGCTCCCATAGAGATAGTGCCTCCAAATCTTTAGTGCAAAAACCACCGCAGCAAGCTCCAAATCGTGCGTAGGGTAATTCCTCTCGTGAGTCTTAAGCTGTCGCGAAGCATAAGCCACAACCTTTCGATGTTGCATCAACACGCATCCTAATCCCTGGTGTGACGCATCACAATAAACCTCGTAAGGTTCTTCTGGTTGGGGCAGAATCAACACAGGTGCGGTTGTCAAAAGCTCCTTCAGTCTCTGAAAACTGGATTCGCACTCCTCTGTCCAAGCAAACGGTTGATCCTTCCTTGTAAGCCGTGTGAGTGGCGCGACGATCTTCGAGAAACCTTCAATAAACCTCCGGTAATAGCCTGCTAAGCCCACAAAGCTTCTGATATCTGTCACGGTTTTCGGTTGCTCCCAAGCTAACACAGCTTCTATCTTGGCCGGATCCACAACTATACCTTCTTTAGTTATCACATGTCCGAGAAAGTTCACTTTTTCAAGCCAGAATTCACACTTAGCAAGGTTGGCATAAAGTTGCTTCTCTCGGAGTATTTGCAGTACTTGACGCAGATGTTCTTCGTGCTCTTCTCTACTCCTTGAGTAAATCAAGATGTCGTCGATGAACACTACCACGAATTGATCCAGAAATGGATGAAAGATCCTGTTCATGTAGTCCATGAATACTGCTGGTGCGTTCGTCACCCCAAAAGGCATCACTAAATACTCGTAGTGGCCGTATCTCGTCCTGAAAGCGGTCTTGGGAATATCCTCTTCCTTCACTCGAATCTGGTGATAACCTGACTTTAAGTCAATCTTGGAAAACATGGCAGCTCCCCTTAGTTGATCCATCAAATCATCGATGCGCGGTAGCGGATACCGATTCTTGACAGTAACCTTGTTGAGTTGGCGATAATCCACGCACAGTCTTGATCGTCCATCCTTCTTCTTCACTAACAATACTGGGGCTCCCCATGGTGACACGCTGGGTCGTATGAACTGCTTTGATTCCAAGTGCTCAATCTGAGACTTCAACTCCTTCATCTCAGCTGGTGACTTCGATAGGGCGCTATCGAAATTGGTCCTGCTCCTGGAAGTAAATCAATGGAAAATTCGATTTCTCTGACTGGCGGTAGTCCTGGCACATCTTCCGGAAAAACATCGATAAAATCGCAAACAACAGGAACATTCTTCACTTCGATTTCCTGAGAAATTTTCGAACTAGCCAAGTACATGTATTCCTGGGTCCCTTCTTTCAATGAAACACCAATGTGATTAGCAGATAGGTAGTTGGAAATTCCGAGGTCGGGAAAAATCACGGTTTTTCGGGCACAGTCCAAAAGGACATGGTGGTGGGATAACCAATCCATCCCAAGAATGACATCTAGACCCTTAAGTGGTAGACAGACCAAATTAGCCACAAATTTTCTACTCTGAATGATCACTACACAATTAAGGCATGCAGTGTTGGTAACTAAGGTTTTAGCAGCTGGGGTAGTAACTACCAGCTTGAATGGTAAAGCGATCCACAACATTTCAAACGATCAACACAATCTGAAGAAATAAAGGAATGGGTTGCACCCGAATCAAAAAGAACGGTTAGAGGTTTACCCTCAATCTCACAATCTCCTTGGATGAGGCCATCTGCTTGCTCTGCTTCTTCTCCGCTCATACAGAAAACTCTGCCTTTAGCCATTGGGCGTTTTCCTTTAGCTTTTGCCGCATGCACTGCCGGTTCAACCTTAGGTGTCGGACAATCCTTGGCGAAGTGTCCTGGCTTCTTACAGTTAAAGCACACATCTTTTTTCTGGACACAGTTATTTGCATAGTGTCCCGCTTTCCCTAACGATAACAGTCACATCGCATTTCGGTCGACTCTCGCTCCTCGGGTTTTGGGCCATCGGACGATATTGTCCCCTATTGTTGTTCCCCAGGGGTCGGTTGTAGGGCTTCTTCTGTTGCTTTCCCTTTTGTGCAAACCTCATCCCGTGTTATGAGGTCTCATCGGTCCACCTGCGCGCCTTCTTCTTGTGGCTCTTCATTCCTCTACCTCAACACAACGATCGATCAACTCTTGGAGGTTCCTCGATCCTCGGTGACACCATCGACTTTTGAACATCAAATCTCGGCTTCTTTGAAACCTCTCACTCGGCCATCCTTGGTCACTCGGTCGCGAAATGGATCAAATACCTGCAAGTGATTCAAACTTTGCAGCGTGCTCGGTTCTTTGTTATCTTTGCCTTGTTGAAGTCGAAGAAATTCTTGTTCTTTCTCTGCCCTTGCTGTGTCAGGAAAATACTTGTCCAAGAATCTTCCGCGAAAAACCTCCCAGGTTATCTCACGATGTTCCGCAGTCAATGCTTGCTTCACACCCTTCCACCAGTACTCGGCATCCCCTAGCAACAAGTAGGTGGCATAGTCTACCTTCACATTGTTTGGGCAATGAAGTGCTTCGAAAATCTTCTCGATCTCTTGCATCCATAAGTCAGCCTTGTCCGGATTTGGCTCGCCATAGAACTTCGGGGGATCATGCTTCCGGAAGTCTGCCAATCCTCTCGCCTCAGTATTCCGCTCAGCTCTCTGTTGTTGTTGCAAATTCTGCTGGGCCAATGCCGCTGTTTGTTGGGCCATCGCATTAGGCTATTTGGGTTGTGCGGTGATTGTTGGGCCATGGTAGCCATTTCCGTCATAGCCTGAATCGCTCGTTCCATGTTGGAGTTATCGGATCCGGTTGCAGGGTCTCTACGGGGTGGCATTAGATTTCGAAAAATCCAAAACCTGCCAGAACTCACAAACAAAGGGGTGTGTTAACACACATTGCTTCAATCAAGAAACAATCCAACAATTGACAAACAACCACTATACTTAGCAAACAATAACAATACAAAACAACTAATCACACCAATAAGCACAACCCGACATGGTGACCAGTTCCAATTTTCCTATGCACAGTCCGGTTAGACCGAACTGCTCTGATACCACCTTTGTAACGACCCGTTTCCAGATCGCTACGAAACTAAAAGAAGCCTATATGTGACGTGTTTTAAAATGGTACTCTTGTGCCCTTTAGAAAAATACGGATATATATATATTTTTTTTTAAAACAATAGTGCATGTAAAGCACATACAGAGTACTTACAGCGTTTCGAAACATGGTGCAACTAGAACACAAGATTCAAATGCGGATAAGCATACATGCATAAATACATAAGTCATACACACAGTACATGCAAAATAACAGAGTAGAAAATGTAAAAAGAAATACACCTATGGTATGATGACCCTCAAGTGAGCGATCATACCCCGGGGGTACTTCCGGCAGACACCCGCGCAGGGGGCTGCTCCAAAATCAGAACCACCATCTACCCTGCCATAACAAAACATCACAAACCCAACCGGTCACCAACCAACTGTACGCAAAAGGTATATATATATATATATATATATATATATATATATATATATATATATATATATACACACTACAGTCCTCCACAAAACATAACAGCACACAATGATCAACATGCAACTCAAGACAAATAATGGTCATTGCCCGAATCCTCAAAGGGGCCTTCCTCGCACTCGTCCTCCAACTGATCTTCCACGTCCTCGACATCTCCTGGGTAACCATCATGGATTGAAGGCACCACGGGAAAGGGTCAACTTCTCAACAAATCAAATATAACAATTTCACAGAACAACAATCAACAGCAATGCATACAGTTCACAAGGTTCAATTTAAAATGCTCACTCAAGACTCGACTCATGACTCATCTCACGACTCATTTTCTCTCGACTCGACAATTTTTCCGGAAAGCAGACGCCGATCCTTCAACTGACATACCAGTCGTAGCCTTGGTATCCTCGCTCTCCCTAGGTAAGCAGTCCCGGTTCCTTAACGCTGCGACGCCTAGCTAATCCACCATGAACAAAGGGGACCTAGCACCCTCAGTTGTCCGGCTCACAGCTCAAAAACGTCTCGACGACTCGACAATGCTCTCAGACTCGATGAACAATTCGCCGCATAAGATATTCAAAGAGTTATACGCAAAATTATTCGACCGCATATCAAATAATAAGAGCATGCTTAATATGAAGAAACGCAATTCAACAATTTAAGCAATAAAGCAGTTTGCATGGAGAAACGCAATTCAACGATACAAACAGCATAAACAATTCACAGCTCAATAACAACCGACAACAATCAACTCATAGAATCCATCCCTCTGCAACTCAATGGAGTTTACAGAGAGGAACAAACAAGTGTGGGGGGTTGGGGACAGCTATCAACCACTTGCAGACAGGCCCACTAAATAATCAGCATACAAAAATAAAGCGAAGGGGTACAAGACCCTCACTTCGAACCCTGAGGTTCTTAGACTTCTTCGCATAAATACTTGAAATTAAATTCGTATCTAAATTTGCCCTTTCATCAGGACATATAACCATAATTTTAAATATGAAGCGCCCTTACTGCTTGTCACTGCTAACACTGCTCCTACGTCCTCGGGTCCGCTTCCACGTGCACCTCGATTTCTGTGCCGCACGATCTCGGAAACTTCGATTCCTATTACATGTACAACTTAGTACAACCTAGGAATTCTAATAACACTTAGTTCTCACTTATCCCTTACTTAACCCAACACTCAAGAATCCAAGAATGCTATTATTTTTTTTTTTCGAAAGAAAATAACATTTAAAAACAAAAGTTTCTTGCATAACAAGTGACTCAAGGTAACTCTTTTAACTAGTTTGAAAAACTTTCACAAAAACACACATTTACACAACTAAGGCATAAATAATGTTTTTCATTAAAAATTATATATATTTTTTTTATTTATAAAAACTTCTTTCATGCATGCAAGCATTCTAGGTACTAAATCAAGCTCAAATACAATTTCAAGCCTTATTTCAAGTAACACATACTAAGCACAATTTAATCAAAACCAAGTTTATGTTTCTTAAAAAATGTTTTTCATCATGCTTCAACAATTAAAATAAGGTCATAAACCAACATGCTAGAATTTAAAGCATAAAAAAAAATCAATTCCCTACATGCCCTTTTTAGTCCCTCTAAACTCAATTTTATACCAAAATCTTATCTAACACTAAACTAATCATGCAATTTAATCCCAAATAGTCCTAAGATCATATTAAACACATTATCACATACTTAAACACATATTTAGACAATTAAATATCATGTTTCTCAAGACTCAAGAATAGAAAAAAATTGCAAACTAACATGTTACTCCTAATTAAATTAAATTACACATGCAATTAGCATCTAATCAATTCCTACAACACATATAAATCATTAATTACATGATTTAAGCAAGATTACACACTTTTCCTCTTGTTCATGCCTAGGGTTTTTCAATCAAAGCTCAAGGGAAGAGTTCTATGATGCTTCAACCATGAATCAACAACAACCAACAACAAACAATCAACATATTAAAACATAGAACAAGCAAAGATCAAAATACTAAAAATGGGGGAGGGTGGCGTTAATTTTCTGCAGAAAACAGAGGGAAAAAATTGTTTTTAAGCTCATACAAATGGTTAGAAAGATAGGTAGTAGGATGAGGAAGAAAACCTAGCAATTAATCAAAGTTTGGAAGCAAGAAAACTAGTTAAAATGGGAGGGGAAAATTCACGACAGTAGCAGCAAAAAGGGGAAGAGAAATCTGATTTCTTTACCTCAAATGATGATCAAGAGGATGATCTAGGTAGAGGAGATGGTATGGAGCAATATTGATGAAGGAACCTTGTTCAAAAGATCAAAGAAATGGATGGAATCATCAATGGAAGTGGTGAAAGCTTGGAGAAGAAAGAAAAGATGGAGAAGAGGATTTGGGGAAGGGGAAAAAAAACGTGGGGCAGCTGATGGGGGGCTTCCTCTTTTTATAAGAAAAAAAAATAATGTAGTAAGTAAGAGTAGTTAAATAAAAGGCTTTTTCTTTTTTTTTTTAAAACAAACCACACAACTAATGACACTTAGCAATTAAATTAGATGTTAAACATATCACCTAATCTTACCCATCTAACCTCACATCTCTCAAAATTACCCTCTAATCTAGAGTTCTAAGATCTAAAACACGGCGACGAAAGACCGCGTTACCGATAAACTCGCGAAAATTAATTTAACGAGAAATTAATTCATCACGTGAAAATATTATATCATAAATAATAAAAATAACAACAATCACTCAAAAATAGTCTCAGGAGGTTACGATTCGATTTTCATCGAAATCGGAGTTCATTTAGAATTTTATCAGGCGCTCGAGCGAAAGTCGCGCAGAATGCACCCCTGGGCAACGCGTAGCCAGCTCGCTCAGCGCCTGATTTTCGCTTAAGCGAATTTGACAGACTTTGCCCAAATTTCAGATTTTCTTTCCAAACCAAACATGACCAATCTCAACCATACTCAATCCCAATCATCAATCACCAAGCACAAGGCTCTAAATCAAGCATTTAACACATATATATACAAGATCAAGAGCATTGTATAATTTATCAATTACACAATCAAACATATTTCAACATGTCTTAGAATTTTCAAAATGAACACAAACTCATCCCCCTTATCATGCATTCCCAAATCCACAACTTGAACTAAGAAACACACAACCACACAAGTAAAATTGAAAGTCCTAAATGGTGGGACTTATGGGTTGCCCAACCTCTAAGTGAGAGGAACTCACATAAGCTCAAATAAATGAGCTAGGGAGCTTGAAGACTTGAGACCCTCTCCTCCTCTTCTTCTCCAAGTTCGAACTTCTTTCCCAATGATCTAGAACAACTCCAAATCTTCAATGTAGCCCCAAATACTCAGTTTCAAATGCTTAAAAGCAAGGAATGATGAAGGAAGCACCAACTCTCCTCTTCTCCTTCCCCCGCCAAAACCCCAGCTCTCCACCTCCTTCCTCTTCTTTCCTTGTTCAGAAAAATAGGGAGAGAGTAGAAAGAATGGGGCTGGATGTCGTGGGTGAGGAGAGAAAAGGGAGAAGGAAATTGTGGCTTGACCAAATTACCCTTCCTTCAATCACTTAACTACACTACACCTTGCTACTCACACCCCCAACATTTCTAAATGCTATCCCCTATTTCAATTACTTAACAATTAATTTGAGATCAAAGCCTAAATTAATTTAATTAAATAATTGAATTGGGCAGGGTGTTACACTACTACCCACCTTTTAAGATTTTTGTCCTAAAAAATGAAACAAGGTACATACCTATTGAAATAAATATGGGTAGTGAGTTCGCATTTCTTCCTCAGTCTCCCAAGTAGCCTCCTCAGAAGTATATCCTTCCCAGATGATCTTGACCAAGGGGACGTCCTTATTCCTTAACCTCTTGAAGTTGCGGTCCACAACTTTTATAGGCATAGGCTGGTATGTCAAATCTGATCTCAGTTGTATTGACTCATGATCCAAAGGTTGACAAGGATCAGGAATGTACTTTTTAAGCTGAGACACATGGAACACATTGTGTAGACTTAACAGAGATGGAGGTAGAGCGATTTGATAAGCAACAGGACCGACTCTTTGAAGGATTTCAAAGGGACCGATATAACGAGGACAAAGCTTTTTAGCTCGAAGTGCCCTACCAATGCCTATCGTAGGAGTGACCCTTAGGAGCACATGTTCTCCTTCTTCAAATTCAAGGGGTTTCTTTTTCTCATCAGCATAGCTCCTCTGCCTACTTTGAGCAATTTTCAGCCTGTCCCTAATCTTCCAGATTTGATCTGTAGTTTCCTGAATTAGGTATGGCCCTAACAATCTTTTCTCACCTACGTCAAACCAACACAGAGGAGTTCTGCACTTGCGACCGTATAGTGCCTCATACGGTGCCATGCCTATGCTCGAGTGATAGCTATTATTGTAAGCGAATTCAATGAGAGCCAAATGCTCATCCCAGCTCCCTCCATCATCTAACACACATGCTCTAAGCATATCCTCTAGGGTTTGGATAGTACGCTCTGTCTGACCATCCGTCTGTGGATGATAAGAGGTGCTAAGACTTAACCTTGTGCCTAAGGCCTGCTGGAAGTGCTTCCAAAATCGGGAGGTGAACTTAGGATCTCTATCAGAGACAATGCTAGTGGGTACTCCATGGAGTTTAACAATTTCTCTAATATATATCCTAGCTAATCTCGTCGTGTTGTAAGTGGACTTGATTGGGAGAAAATGGGTAGATTTAGTTAGCCTGTCAACAATGACCCAAATGGAGTCATACCCAGACCGTGTGTGGGGCAAACCCGCCATGAAGTCCATGGATATTCCCTCCCATTTCCATTCTGGAATTTCTAGAGGTTGAAGTAAACCGGAGGGTCTTTGGTGCTCTATTTTAGTTTTCTGACAGACCAAACATTGAGCAACAAACTCACCTATGTCATTTTTCATTCCCGGCCACCAATACCTTTGCCTAAGGTCATGATACATCTTGGTAGAACCAGGGTGTACCGAGAATCCACTCTTATGGGCTTCTTCAAGAATTTGACTCTTGAGTGCCACATCTTTTGGAACACAAATCCTTTGATTGAAAAGGATCATACCATCATCAGATTCGGAGAATCCATAGTGATGTTTCCTAGCTTGCAATTCTGCATCCAAAGCTTGAGCATCCCTAATCTGGTCTCTAAAACCACAAGTGATCTCCAGGTGTCCTACAATCAAACTATCCCCAGTTGTGAACATTCCTAAGTTTAAATCTCTAAAAGATTCTAACAATGCCATCTCCCTAACCATCATAGAAGAGGCATGAAGAGCTTTCTGACTCAGGGCATCGGCAACTACATTTGCCTTACATGGATGATACTTTAAATCGAAATCATAGTCCTTAAGGAACTCTACCCACCTCCTTTGCCTCATATTCAGCTCCCTTTGATCAAACAAATATTTTAAACTTTTATGATCACTGAATACTTCAAATCGGGCACCATATAAGTAATGCCGCCAAATTTTTAAGGCAAAGACTATAGCTGCAAGCTCTAGATCGTGAGTTGGATAGTTTTCCTCGTGGGGCTTCAATTGTCTAGATGCATAAGCGACTACTTGCCTATTCTGCATCAAGACACAACCCAAACCTTTTTTAGAAGCATCACTGAAAACTTCGAAACCTAAGGTCGGGTCAGGGATAATCAAAACCGGCGTACTTGTCAACCGGAACTTGAGTTCTAGGAAACTGTCCTCACAACTTTTATCCCACACAAATGGTTGTCCCTTGCGGGTCAATCGAGTCAATGGAAGAACCAATTGAGAGAATCCATGGATAAACCTTCAGTAATACCCGACTAATCCTAAGAAACTTCTAACTTCCGTAACAGTAGTGGGTCACTCCCATTCAAGAACGGCCTCTACCTTACTAGGATCAACTGCTACTCCCGCCTGAGAAATGACATGACCCAAAAACTTAACTTCCTGAAGCCAGAACTCACACTTCTCTGGTTTTGCAAATAATCTCTTCTCCCTAAGAATGCCTAACACAATTCTAAGGTGTTCCGCGTGCTCCTGGGAATCCCTAGAATATATAAGGATATCATCAATGAATACCACCACAAATCTATCGAGGTAAGGTCGAAAAATTATGTTCATGTAATCCATGAATATTGCTGGAGCGTTTGTTAAACCAAAAGGCATCACAACATACTCGTAATGGCCATACCGAGTCCTAAATGCGGTTTTCGGTATATCCTCAGCCTTGACTCTGATTTGGTGATATCCAGACCTAAGATCAATTTTAGAGAATATCGAAGCTCCCCTAAGTTGGTCTAAGAGGTCATCAATCCTAGGAAGCAGATATTTATTCTTAATTGTAACTTTATTCAGTTGCCTATAGTCTATGCATAAACACATCCTACCATCCTTCTTCTTGACAAGGAGAACAGGTGCTCCCCAAGGAGAAGCACTAGGCCTAATGAACCGTCTAGAAATCAAATCCTCCAATTGAACCTTAAGTTCTTGCAGTTCTAACGGGGACATCCTATACGGTGCTATAGAAATTGGACCCGCTCCTGGAGCCAACTCTATTGAGAACTCAACCTCTCTATCAGGTGGCAAAGAAGTAACCTCATCCGAGAATATATCTAAAAATTCATTCACTATAGGAACGGTCTCTAGTTCAACATCTAAAATTGAAGAGAGTAACAAAATATAACCCAAGTGTCCCTCAAATAAGCAATGGTGCAATTGAAAAACACCAGCCATCTCATTCAGGCAAGCCTGAGTAGGAAAGGACTGAGTTAAGGGAAATTCTATAGTTTTTGTAAAACAATTCATAACCACTTGGTTAGCCGATAACCAATCCATACCCAGGATGATGTCCATTCCTTTTAAGGGTAGACAAACCAAATTAACCACAAATGTTCTTCCTTGAATAACGAGAGGACAATTCTCGCATATCAGGGAAGTGGAAATACTACCTTCAGCTGGGGTTTGGACACTCAAAGGAATAGGTAGAGAAGAAACACATAACTCTAGCCTTTTCACACACTTACGAGAAATGAACGAATGGGTCGCACCAGAGTCATACAATACTACTAAAGTGTGATCATGAAGCAGACATATACCTTTCATCAGATTTTCCACACCCTGCGCCTTTCTACCACTCAAGGTATGAACACGCCCTCGCAATCGTCATCGTGCCTGACAACCCCTTGCTTTCATCTTGGTGCAATCTTTAATGAAGTGTCCTGGTTGTTGGCAAGAAAATGCATGTGTTTCCTGCACTGCACTCTCCCCTATGGAACTTGCCACATTTGGAACATTCCTTCGACCTGGAAGCCTCAGAAGTTTGAACATGTTTTCCTTTATCCTTGCTTCCTTTACCCTTGGAGGGTTGGGATGGCTTGCCTTCATCATTCCTCTTTTTCCACAGGAGTTGACGTTCATCATACATTTTCTTCAAGCTTTCTTGGCTTTGTAACTTTTGCGAACCAGCGAGGCAAAGGTATAGAATTCAGTTTGGGCTAAGTTATTCTGAATGTTAGCCTTAAGTCCCCACATAAACTGGTTTATCTTCCATGTCTCATCCGGTGCATATTTGGCATGAGAAGAAAACCTCGCCAACTCCTCAAACTTCCTGACATATTCAGACATAGTCAGATCCCCTTGCTTAAAATGAGTGAACTCGCGTTCCTTCCGATCCTTGACCGTTTGGGGAAAATATTTCTCTAAAAAGGCTTCCTTGAAGTCTTCCCATTCAATCACTCTCATCTTCTTCCAAATATGCCCGTGTCCCCTCCCACCAATGGGCAGCCCCTTCGGTGAGGTAGTGTGTAACGAAGGTTACCTTTTGTTCCTCCGTACATGGCACCACTTTGAATATTCGTTCCATAGCTTCCAGCCAATGCTGAGCCTCCATAGCATCATCACTTCCAGGGAAACTCGGAGGATTAAGCTTATGAAACTTAAGAAAAGCTGAATGTGGGTCAGTTGGTTGAACAGCTGGTTGCTCAGGTGGAGGTGGTTGCGGGACTTGCTGTTGTTGCTGGAGAAATTGCTGCATCATATTGTTAGTGGCTTCATTTTGGGCTCTCAGAAGTTCATTCTGATCCCTCAACATTTGCATCATATCAGTCCAGCGAGCCTCCTCCGCATCTCGCCTGCGGTGTCTCCTACGGTGCCTTCCATGTTCATCTGCCATATTCTGCATACACGGTATAAAGTATTAAGCTGATCAGACTTAATATTCCATACTAAGTACAAGAATATAGAGAGACTTTCAAGCAAAAAAAAATCCGCAATACTAGACCACAGTCCCTAATGGACTAAACTGCTCTGATACCATAATGTAACGCCCGTAATTCAGTATTACTTGAATTTACGACAATTTACAAAAGTGGCACAAGAGTTACCAATAATTTAAACTTGAAAATGAGAATTACAAGTCCAAATTTAAAATATAGTCAATGACCTAAAAGTTAGGTTACAACTTTACAAATGCTAAGTATTTGAATTACAAAATACGATAACGAGGTTCCAAATATCCAAAAGACAAATGGGTTGTTACATCACAAAATGTAGTACTAAACTAAAGGATTCAAGCTTCTAACTTGCTTGACCACCTTTCGGGTCCTGATTATCTGAAAAACAATGGAAAGAGTGAGATAAAAATCTCAGTGAGTCCCCCCACGGACCCCTTACCAACTCAGTCCAAAACACAACATTACAAACTCATAGTTAAAACAATTAATAATGTTACAAGAATCCAATTAACATTCACAAATGCTCAATGAATCCAAGAGGGGTATATAATTAACCCTCAGTGGAATTCTTCCATCAATGATACACAATGAATCCAAGAAAGTATAGCAGTGACTTTCCATGGAATTCTTCAATAAACAATACACTATGAATCCAAGAAAGTATAGCAGTGACTTTCCATGGAATTCTTCAATAAACAATACATAATGATTTATTAAACAATTAATAAATTCAATCATATCAACAACTTAACCATTCTCGTAAGCATTTTAATAGTCTAACCATTGATACAACTTTCCCTAAGAACATAGCATTAAGTAAGGTTGAACCAAAAGAGAAAAGATTTAAAAGAACAAAGGGGAAAATCTGTCCCAGATTCGCTTAAGCGAATTGGGATCGCTCAGCGCCTTTTTCGCTCAGCGCCGGATTTTCGCTCAAGCGAAAGTCGCGCAGAATGCACCCCTGGGCAACGCGTAGCCAGCTCGCTCAGCGCCGGATTTTCGGTTAAGCGAATTTGACAGACTTTGCCCAAATTTCAGATTTTCTTTCCAAACCAAACATGACCAATCTCAACCATACTCAATCCCAATCATCAATCACCAACCACAAGGCTCTAAATCAAGCATTTAACACATATATATACAAGATCAAGAGCATTGTATAATTTATCAACTACACAATCAAACATATTTCAACATGTCTTAGAATTTTCAAAATGAACACAAACTCATCCCCCTCATCATGCATTCCCAAATCCACAACTTGAACTAAGAAACACACAACCACACAAGTAAAATGGAAAGTCCTAAATGGTGGGACTTATGGGTTGCCCAACCTCTAAGTGAGAGGAACTCACATTAAGCTCAAATAAATGAGCTAGGGAGCTTGAAGACTTGAGACCCTCTCCTCCTCTTCTTCTCCAAGTTCGAACTTCTTTCCCAATGATCTAGAACAACTCCAAATCTTCAATGTAGCCCCAAATACTCAGTTTCAAATGCTTAAAAGCAAGGAATGATGAAGGAAGCACCAACTCTCCTCTTCTCCTTCCCAGACCAAAACCCTAGCTCTCCACCTCCTTCCTCTTCTTTCCTTGTTCAGAAAAATAGGGAGAGAGTAGAAAGAATGGGGCTGGATGTCGTGGGTGAGGAGAGAAAAGGGAGAAGGAAATTGTGGCTTGACCAAATTACCCTTCCTTCAATCACTTAACTACACTACACCTTGCTACTCACACCCCCAACATTTCTAAATGCTATCCCCTATTTCAATTACTTAACAATTAATTTGAGATCAAAGCCTAAATTAATTTAATTAAATAATTGAATTGGGCAGGGTGTTACAAATCTCCCCGTGCCCAATTTCTTTCATGTTCCCTTCTCTGATCCTGCTGGAGGTAGGTGAGGCCAAGCATAATTTTTTTCAATTCTCTGGAGTACTTTTTGCTACTCCTAGCATTTTCTTTTCTCTTTTTTGCAATTTTCTTCACCTCCCTCTCCATATTGTCCATCCATTCTTGTGGAATGTTCTGCATTTGTTCCACAGAGGGGCCACTGGGCTGACTTGGAGTAGGTGCAGTTTGGGGTTGATCAGAGAGGCCAATTGTCTTGAAAAGAGACCCCAAGGAACTGAGGTGAGTAGAGTTCTCAGGTAAGTTTGAGAGTGAAGGGTTTGAGCCCACTAGAGCACGAGGGATAGAGGAGCCATAGATTGGTGGAGGAGATAAAATGGTATGTAGATGAGTGGAGCTGGAAGTACCTTCTTTCTGTGAGGACTTAAACAGATTCTTCAAAATATCCTCTTGAATCTTCTGATTTTGATTAGGAGTAGGTTCAGAAGTGGGTTGAAGAATATGGGTGGAGTGAAGTAGTTGGGTTAAAGCAATGGAAGCAATTTCTTCATTACCTTTTGTGGGAGAAGGGGAGAGTTGTTGCTCCTCAATATTCATTTGAGAGGCCACAGGAGAAGAATGAGTGTGTTATACCTGAGTCTCTTCAACCTGCACCTCCTAAGTGAGTTCCTCTAGAGCAGGTTGTTCCCCCTTAGCAGTGGCTTCTTCTTCATTTCTTTTCTCCACTTGAGCAGGTTCTTCTGTATTTCCCTGCTCCCCCTGAGTGAGTTCCACCTCATTTTCCTGCTCCCCCTGAGCAGCACCTCCTTCTTCAAGTCCTTGCTCCCCTGAGCAAGTTCTTCCAGGTTCTGCTCAACTTGCTCAGCTTGCTTCTGAGCAAGTTCCTCCTGAGCAGTCTCTGAAGCCTTAAACACCAACTTTTTCTTGGTTGAGTCCTTCTTCTTAGAGGTCTTTTCTAGACCTTTTTCCTTCTTTCCTTTCCTTCTTTCTTCTTTTTCTTCTTCAGCATCATCATCCTTCTTTGATGCTTTTCCTCTTCTTTGAAGAAGTTGCTTCAACCTCTTGTTCACCAACTTCCTTAGGAGTCACCTTTATCCCCATTTGGTTTAGGTTTTTGCTAAAAAAGGTGGTGCACTTCCTAGAGTAGGATTCACCAGCCAATGGAACCTTGAAGTACATGAAAATTTTGGTTAGGGCCATTCCATAGGAAAGTGAAGAGGCTTTTCTTAATGTTGTGGCAGCATACTTCATATAACTCAGTATAATAAAGGGCAAACTTAAAGGTTTCCTTTTAATCAAATGATAGACTATCAGTAAGTCAAGGTCAGTGAGTTTCCCAAAACTGTCTGCCCTTGGAATCAAGGTGTGAGAAGCCATCACTAGTAGAAAAAATGCATTTAATAATCAGTGTTTACATCGATTGTTCATCAGCCGATTTTAAAAAAAAAACGGTGGCATAATTGAAATTAAAACGAACATATCTACATCGGTTATGAGTAGAGCCGACGTAGAATGTTTTTGACAAAAAATTTTCTCGCTTTTTACAATGGTTAAGTTGAAAACCGATATAGAAAGTGCTTTTACTTTATCCATCAACCCTAGTCCCTCACTCTCCCCTCTCTTCATCAAGCTTTCTCTCCGCGTCTGTGCTTCACCGTTCGCCCCGCTCACTCTCGCGCCTCTCCAATTCGTCGATCGCCGTTCTGAAGTATCACGGCCACTGTTCGCCGTTTCTCTTCTTCCTTCAGGTATTCCTCTCGTTAATCTTCTTCCTTCGCCGTTCTAAACCCAGCCACCACTGCGAGCACCTCAAATCTCTTCGTCGCTCCGTCGCGTTCAAGAACTCTCTCCGCCGTCGGCAACCGTCTAAACCCAGCCACCACTGCGAGCACTCTCGCACCTCTTCGTTGCTCCGTCGCATTCAAGTACTCTCGCACCACTTGTGGCGAACGATGGCGACGCCTAGTGCAGCAGCGGTGGCGGAGACTCGGCAAAGGCCATGGTAGCCGAGCAGATCTCGCAGTCGGTGCAATCCACCTCAAACCTTCTCCACCTTATGCAACACTCTTCTCCTGCTCAGGTGCCATACTTCCCTCCCCAATTTTATTCAAAATTCAAAATTTAAATAAAAAAAAGCACAGAGAAACCTAATTTTGCTTTTAATGGATTTTAATTAAAAACTGATGTTTGATGATCCTATTTAGTGCATTAAGCCGTGATTTGTTGATGTTGTTGTATGATCTTAGGGTTTTGAGTTTTGAACCTTTTGCAGGCCCAACTCATTAAGCTTCCCAAGAACCTTTTGGCAAAGGTTTCCACTATAAAAAACACAGAGCAAGTAATTGCATTGATGCAGGGTGGTATCTGAGTGTGTGTGAGAGCAAATGTTCAAATTGAGTGCAACTGTTGATGTTTTCATTTCTGTTGCACAGGTTCTAGAGCAATTACCTGAGGTAATATCATCACTGGATGTACACATGGAAAATGGGTTGCAAAAGTTAGTAGAAACTTCTATTGTCTAATTGATTATCAATATACTCTATTTTATCATTATATATTTTGAACTGAGGGTGCATTTGAAGTGTTATGAGCTTCAATTTTGTGCTAAAACAATCTTCCACATTTTTTGTATTAGTGTATGATATATCATTTGTTTTTTATTATAGCTGATGTGAGTTGTAAATTTGCAGTATTCCATATCTGAAGACTGTGGTTTAGTTACTTGCAAATATGGAAAGTAGCCAGCTTAGTTCACTATCCCGAACCGATGCTCTTGAGAAGGTATGAATATTGCAGATGTAGTTGTGAATATTTGCCTTATGATTGAAATTGAAGTTTAAAATTTGGAGTGTATGTCCTAATGGTGTGCAAAACCATTTGCTTTTTATTTTATTTTATTTTTCGTTTTATTTTACCATTTGCTTTTTGTTGAATCTACTCCTGTATCGTCTCAGATTTCAGAATCTTCCTCTCAGTTTAATCACAATCACAATGGTGTGCAAAACCCTTCCCATTTTAATCTCAGATCTCAGATTTCGAGGAAGAAGGTCGCTGCTCGAAGAAGGTTCTCGCATTCCTTCTCCCTCGATTGGTTCAGGTTCGTTTTCGTTTTCATTTTTTCTTCCAGATTTCACTTCCAGGTTCAATTGAATTATGATTTGTCTTCGTTTTTTTATTTCTTTTTAAATTTCAGAGCACGATTTCAGCTGATCAGCATTGTGTTGTGTTCTTGCTGCTTGTTTCAGCACAATTTCAGCACGATTAGAAGTTCAATAGATTACCTGTGAGCAAAATCAGTGGATTTCAGAAGCAACTTATTCAGGTATCATCTCCTAGTGTTCATTGTTTCCACTTTTGTTAGTTTTATTGGTTTTCATTTTAGTTTGAGCAGTTGATTTTGAATCTGAGATTCTGAGTATCATTGTAGTATCTGTGTATTTGTGTAGTCTTTGTACTTTGTGCTTGTGTATTTCTGTATTTGTGTTGGAATTATTGGGATTGGAGAGGTAATATCCATTACGTATTTTGTGCTTGTGTATTTGTGTGTGAAATTGTGTATGTGTCAGTGCTTGTGCTCCTATTCAAAGGACTTAATTAGATACATGACTCAACTGAACCATTCAATTCAATGATGATATTCATTTTAATCTCCATATGGGTTCTGTTTAAGTCAAGTTTTGCGACCTTGGTTGACAAAAAATGTACTGGACTTGCATCAGATAGAGGAAAAGGATGGGTGCCACCAGCAACAGTGGTTGAAATGATACTGTCTGTTACTGATATATGCATGCTTCTTCAGGTTGATTGGTTGAACAAATTTTTATTGGATATGCAAATTTTGTTGTATAATCTGAAATGAAATCCCACTATTCCATGAGAAATCTCTGATTAGAATAGTGGTTTTCAT
Organism: Calophaca sinica; assembly: GCA_037113605.1. Taxonomy (NCBI): domain Eukaryota; kingdom Viridiplantae; phylum Streptophyta; class Magnoliopsida; order Fabales; family Fabaceae; genus Calophaca; species Calophaca sinica. The sequence continues at coordinate 50,764,876 of CM073733.1, forward strand.
TTTTTCACTTCAAATTCTGAATACACAAAACTTATCTATTTATACTAATCCAAGCATCAAATGGTTTATTTTTACTGGTACTTGCTCCTTCCTCATGTTATTCAATTTGGAGAATTTTAAATCTACTGAACAATTTTCTTCATTTCCCTCCCTCATTTCTTTAGTAATTAGTAGTTAGGAAGCTACTGGTAGGGTATGTATGGATAGTGGATATATTTTTTCTAGTTTACCTGTCTGTTTTCCCCTATGAAATAATCCATATTTATTTTTATTGCAGAAGAAAGGAGTTGCTGGTTCCACATCAGAAAAGACACTTGATCCAAAGGTTTTGAATATCACACACACACACATGTTTATATAATATAGTAGTTTATAAAATATAATATAATATAGTCCAAGGTATGTTTATTATTTGGTATTTACCATGGGATGGGAGGTAAGTGAAGATTTTGTTGTTTGGTTTTGATTGGACACGAGATGTTTGGCACAAAACAGAGAGGCTGCCAAGAAAAGTCGTCTAAGGAAAAAGGTGTGTCTCATCCCATCACACACAATCTGTTGTTTTGAATTTTGATTAATTAGAATTAGATAGTAGGTATTATTATAATTATAATAATTAGAAGCGGAACCTAATTAAAATTATATAGACGGTGGTGTAAATGTGTTGGTGCATTATTTTAGTTGATTGCAAACACTAATATACAGGTTTACGTGCAGCAGCTAGAGTCAAGTAGATTAAGGCTCGCCCACCTCAAACAAGACCTTCAAAGAGCATGTCTCTGTATACCTTCTTTTATTTTGATGTCTTTAAAGTAATAGTATAATATAGGGTTATACGGGGTTTGTTTATCTGGTTGATTGTGCAAACATTGGACCATAGAGAATTTTGTATTGTGGGAAAGCTTATTATGTAAACGGATGTTTAAAGCCTTTCCGAAGCTTTTTATTTCCTGTGTTATTTGTTATTATAGGCAAAATTGCACAGAAATATTTCTGGGTTGGGTTAGGTTGTTTCGAAATTTTACATATATACAGTTGTTATTATAAGATTTTGGCTGTTACAGTAATGTGTCTTTTGGCTTTTGTTGCAAATTTATACTAGAGGAATGGTATAAACAAATGTAGTTTTTTTTTAAAAAAAAACAAGACTTTTTACATCGGTTATTTCAAAAACCGATGTTAAAAGTTTCGTTTTTAACATCGGTTATTTCAAAAACCGATATTAAAAGTTTTGTTTTAACATCGGTTCTGTAAAAAACCGATATGAAATGTTCCTTTTTAACATCGTATATATTGAAAAATCGATGTGAAAATGTCACTTATAACATCGGTTCTGTCAAAAACCGATGTGAAAAGGTCGTTTTTAACATCGGTTGGAAAACCGATATGAAAAGGTCCCACTTTTAATATCGCTTGAATCAATAACGAAACCAAAACCGATGTTAAAGGTCATTTTTAACCGATGTTAAATGACTAAACTATAGTAGTGCATATTCTAAAAGATTCGTTCCAATCCTTTTAGATTGGTGACTACGTCCTTAAGCTTAGGTAGTTTGAGGACCAACTCTAGTACCTCTTCCTTTGTAATGTTGGCCTTTGTATAGCAATCATCTTCAAACAGCCAAATTCCACTCTCTGGAATCTGCAGGGCTTGGCTAGTGACTTCTGTTGTGAGATGAATATCTACTCCTTTCACATTGCTTGTGATAGTGGGTCCTATTTCATCAATCCTTGCATTTGCATAGAAGGTTCTCACCAATCCTTCATATATCCTCTCTTCAGTCTGAACAAAATTAAACCACTTAGGCTTGTTCAGGAAGGTGTAGAGATTCCAACCAGTGTCTTTCAGGTTGTCCAGCTTGAAGACTCTTCCAGGGACTACGGTTATCTTTTCCCATTCCTCATCTACTTGCGCTTGTTCTTCAACAACCCTTTTTCCCTTTTTCTTTTCAAAAGTTCCTTCTTTCTTCTGCATTGTTTCCTTCTTTTTAGTTTCCTTTTGAACCTTTTCTTTCTTAACCTTTTTGAGAGATTCAGCCAATGTTTCCTCTTTCCTAGGAGGAGTATCAGTCAGAGTAGCCTCTGAATCATCATCACGAATATGTATCACTCCTTCATCCTGAGCTTTTATTGAAGATAATGTTCCTATACCAGCAGTAATTCAATTTGATCTTCTACAGGGGATAGAGGAGGCTTTCACAGATTTTGGGGATTTCTTTTTCAGAGGAGAGATGATGGGGGGCAGAGCTGACGAAGTAACGGAGACTGGAGGAGGTTGAGAATGAGCAAATAGGCAAGAAGTGGGAGAGACGTAAAGAATAATGGCTCGTGAAGAGCTTTTAGGAACTTTTCTTACACTTGGAATTTTTGTGCGAGCCATTTTAGGGTTTGTTCAGAGGTTGGTTTACTTGAGGAAGATGAAGAGTGTCGTGGGTTAAGTAGAGGGAGAGGACGGTTTTTCACAGGGAAAAGAGAAGAGAGAGAGAAAGTAGTGATTACTTCTCATTTAATGAGATGTGTTAAAGCAGTAACAGAGCATGATTTAAAACGTGTTAGTAGCCGTTACTAGGTTATATAATGGAGATGTGTCACTAACTGACAGTTTCACAGACCCACTAGCTGGATATTTAAATATATTTAACTTAATAGAATAAGTGAGTAAGTTCACCAATTAACGCAGAAAGTGAGTAAGTTCATTTAGTAACACTGAAACATACTCATGTCAAATAAGCTCAAGTAACTCATGGAGACTTAATTATGCATAACTTGCTCTTAATGAATTGAAACTTTCTTCTTGTAGAGGCTTGGTAAAAATATCAGCAAGCTGATTCTTTGAATCCACAAAAATTAGTTCTACCTCTTTCTTTTGAACATAGTCACGAATAAAATGATGTTTTATATCAATGTGTTTAGTTTTAGAGTGATGAATAGGATTTTTTGTCAAATTGATAGCACTTGTGTTATCACAGAAAATTGGAATACATTCATACCTCAGAGAGTAGTCTTCTAGTTGATTTTTAATCCATAGGATTTTTTGGCAGCATGCTGAAGCTGAAACATACTCAGCTTCTATGGTTGATAAGGAAATGGTGTTTTGTTTCTTGCATGACCATGAAACCATTGCTTCTCCAAGGAATTGACAAGAACCACTGGTGATTTTCTTTCTACTTTATCTCCAGCAAAGTCAGCATCACAATACCCTATTAAATAAAAATGAGAGTTTTTCCTGTACCACAGACCAAGGTTAGTTGTTCTGACTAGATATCCGAGTATCCTCTTAATAGCCACCAAATGTGACTCTTTTGGAGCTGATTGAAATTGATGTTGTTGTTGTTATATTGGTTGATAGTTGGAACTAGAAATTGTTGGGTATTGTTTTTGCTAAGAAAACCTATTCTTGAAGTAGGAAAAATGAAGGATTTGATAGTTGAATCATGTATTTAATTGATGAATAACATGTATTGATGGATTTAATTGCTATTGGATTTGTTATGCATGTTGAAGTAGGAGAGTTAGTAGGTTAATTATAAAAAATTGATTCTTGAAGGACTAAAATAGCATGTGGAAATTGATTAAGTGATTCTCTAATTTTTAGCATTTCTATGGCCATGATGAAAATGTTTTGGAAAGCAAAAGAATTTGGAAATGTTTTGATAAATGAATCATGAAACTTTATGAAATTGGATTTGATCATGACTTATCGTTAATAGGAAACAATGCTATGGAAAATGGCACTTGCTTGTTGTTTGGAGGATGCTTTGGAAATTTTACTTTGAAATTGTTTTTGGTGAAAGAGTATGAAACTTAGTAAAATTGGTTTTAAACATGACTTGCCATTTGAAAGGAAATTGTGTATTTTATTGTAAGCTTGAGTTGGTAATTGATTTTGTGGGAACCATTTGCTTAGGGGTATGATAATTAGGATTTTAGAAATGTAGAAAAATAATTCTTCAAAAGCTAGCTTTAAATTGTGTGTTGTGTTTTAGTTCTCAAGAGATGATTCTTTACACAAATGCTTCAAGTATGTGACTTAGTATTTCAAACTAGTTTTTAAGTAAAAAGTGTTTGGCGGATTGAAAGAACTCTTGAAACCCTTGTTTTTGGAAAAGGTTTTAGAAACATATCTTTGAATGTGCTTGAGTCATGTCTTGTATTAACTTGATGTGTATTGCCTTGTAGTATAATTGAAAATGACTAGGAAGTGATTTGTGGTTTGTAGATCATGAAAGGAAGTTTTGCAAATTCTTTTTGAAAGGAAGGAGGTTGTGGCCGAGAGGCCCTAGGAGGTATTGGAAGGGGAATTTTGTTTGTAAACTTGTCTAAATGTTTGCATGAGTATATGTTTTAGGCCTTGAAATTTATGAAAGTGGCTAATTGCATGATTGTTTATTTTGAAGTTTCAAGAAAAGTTTTTAGTTTCAAAACTTCACTCCTTTCAAATAAGTTAGCATTTTCTAAAGTAAATGTTATGTGTTATTTTTTTTAGAAGTGTTTTAGTTCAAAAACCTTATTTCTTTTCTAGCAGCTAGTATTGAAATGCTTGAATGAATTTTTGGTTAGGAAAGGGTTAGGTTGAGAGGCTAAGGGTTATAGAATTAGGCCCTTAGAATTGTGCTAAGTTTGTTTGCTGTGTTAGGCCTTGAGTAAATCCGAGATCGTGTAGCGTAGGATCGAGGAATACGTGGATGCATGGCTTGGAGTTCGGTAAGGGCGCTTCACATTTAATACTTGCTTTAGTTTGTTAGCGTAAGGGCACTTCTAGACATCGTAGGCTTTTATTGTATATGTCCTTGTGTAAGGGCAATTTTTAGATACGAATTTAATTTCAAGTGTGTATGCGAAGAAGTCTGAGCACCTAAGGGTTCGAAGTGAGAGTCTTGTACCCCTTCGCTTTATTTTTGTTATATATGCTGATTATTTAGTGGGCTTGTCTGCAAGTGGTTGGCAGCTATCCCCAACCCCCCACACTTGTGTGTTCCTCTCTGTCAATTCCATCGAATTGCAGAGGGATGGATTCCATATTGATTGACGACTGTTGCTGCTAAGTGTGATTATTTGAGATGGGATGCTTATGTTGTTTATCATTGATAAATTGAGTTATATTGCTATGTTGCTTATGCTGTTGAACTGAATTATATTGTTATAATTATGCGAATTGTCCATCGGGGTGCGAGAGTTGGTCGGGTCGTTGAGACGTTTTTGAGCTTGAGCCGATTCACCTAGGGTGCGAGGATCCCCTAAAAGGCTACGACTGGTGTTCGGTAGGGAATGGCTAGACGTTAGTTTTGCCGGGACGTTTTTGAGCTTGCGTCGATTCACCAAGGGTGCTAGAATCCCCTAAAAGGCTACGGCTGGTGTTCGACAGGGAATAGCTAGGCGTCGTAATGCTAATGGAACCTGAGCTGAATGTCCTAGGGTGAGGAGAGAGCCCAAGGCTACGACTGGTATTCAGTGGATGGATCCGCGTTACTTCCGGTATGTGGCGAAAGTGTTGAGAGAATGAGTCTTGATTTGGGTCTTGAGTCGCGCTTGTGAATTGTATACCCTATTGTTTACTTACTGCTTTATGCTTTGGTTTATTTTGATTGTTTGAGAAGTTGACCCTTGCCAGTGGTTCTTTCAATTTAATGAATGTAACCCAGAAAGCAGAACAAGCAGAGGATTTGGAACTGCAAGGAGGGGCAGCTGAGGATCGTCATCCGGCCTTCTATCTGTGTTATGTTATGGAACTTACTAGTAGTCTAGTAAGGAGTATAACTTGTCGACCAGCTATAGGATATTTGTCATTTATTTCAGTGTTGTAATAAATCTCTGTTATGTTTCATGACACGTTTATTATATATAATTTGACAGAATAAATGAATGTGGTCTATATGTGTCTTAAATTATTTTTCGCCATGTTTCTAAAAGTCGCTGTGATGCTCTGACTACTTCTTAAAGAACCTTTTAAAAAAAAAAATAGGACCACACTTCTCGAAAACCCTACGAGCAGAGTATTCCACCTTTCGGAAACATGTCAACTTTTGTCAGAATGTTCACTTACTAGCACTCCGGGGACAGGGTGTTACAATGCTAGCTTTGGTTTCTCTTACATGGGCAGAGCCTTCGTAAGATAAAACAAGTGAGTCCCAGATTTCTTTGACAGTATCAAATTTGCCATATTTATCATATTCTTTTTCTGTCATAGCACAGATAAGAATGAATCTAGCTTTTTGATTGGTTTGATATCTCTTTTTCTGCTCATCATTCAATCTTCTCTGGCTATAGCAACACCACGAGGATTAGTGGGAGGAATGTAACCACTTTGAACTATATCCCATAACTCAAGTTATTGCGTCTCAAAGAAAGCTTTTATCTTATCTTTCCAATAATCAAATTTTTCTCCATCGAATAGAGGAGGACGGTTCATATGACCACCTTCAGTAGACATGTTAACAGTATAGGATCTTTTCTCTTAACACTGTTAAGTGCTCAACCAAGAGGTCGAGCTCTGATACCAACTGAACGTGAACATAAGAAGGGGATTGAATTGTGTTCAAAAACTTTTCTAAAAACTTTACGTAAAAAGCACTTCGAACACAGATTTTTCAAAACCATTTGTTTATCAGACGCTGAGAAACTAATCAGATGCAGAAAATAAAACCACTTATGAAAACTTGTTTTACTGAGCAAGGTAAAGATAAATGTAAAGCAGTAAAGGAGGAGACACAGAGATTTATACTAGTTCACCACCAACTGGTAGCTACGTCTAGTCCCTTCGATCCTGAAGGATTTATATAATCAACTGATTACAATTTCCTCAAGAGTATTCTACTATCACAAACTTGACAATACTCTCAACTTCTCAAAACGACTCAGTACGATCGAGCCTTTGAGGAACAAAGCCTTAACCAGGCCAAATACTGTTTACAAAAGAGGATATTCTTTTGAATACAATCAAAATAACTCTCACAAAGAGGATGAAAAGATTAAGCTCAAAACAAAGTAGCTTTCTAAAAGAAAGTAGAAGACGCTGAGTTTAGTTCTTTGTAGACCAGAAACTTGGCACAAAACTTGATTGCTCACTTGAGTAATATTGCTTTCAGAATGAAGTTTCTTCACAGTTTTTCCAACTAGTCTTCAATGAATACCTTGGGGTATTTATAGGAGTCTTCAGGGATATTACCATTTGCAGTAAAAACATAGCTCCTTTTAATTGAGTGAGGTAATTTGAAATGTAGTCCTTTTCTTCCTTTCCAGAGAATATCAGAATAGTACATATTACCATTTTCGTACTATCTGCTTTTCACAATTGCCTTGAAAGATTTTTGTCTTTTGCTAAAGGTGTCACCTTTGCTTCCTCGCACATCAAAATGAGCGCATAAAATAAAATTCGAATTCTGTTCCAGAACAATCTGAGGTTAAGAGCAACAATGTGATCATCTCGTGCTTCATTAAAGAGATCGGACGCTCGCTTAGAACAGAGGACGGACGCTCGTAGCAATAGAGTATTCCACGTGTCAAAGAGTAACACTACTGGACGCTTGCTATTAGCAAGACGCTGGAGTGAGTTCGAACGCTGACATTAGTGGAGTGTATTCAATTCTCTTGTAAATTTTCTTCTTCTTTCTTGAGTGTTTTGTATATATATATATGAAGATTTGATACCTGTACACTCAAAGATATGTTAGAAGATAAATTGTTCTCTTGAACATACTTTGTTATCATCAAAATTAATGAGGGTCTAAACTTCTCAATCATTTAGGTTCCATCAATAAGATGGTCGTTATATGTTTAGAATCAATGGGAAGTTACACAATTTTTCCTCGTCGGTATACACCACCAAGAGATCGTAATACCCACCGCGTCATTTGCCTTAGGTATATACATAGTATGCGAAATTTTGTACAGGTACGATATCTATGTGTCCTATTTATTTTTCTGACATTTAATTGTCTTTGATAGATGATAATACTAATTTTGTTAAACAACGACATGTATCTAGGTATATTTCAAGAATGAGGTTCCAATACCACCTTCAGATCGAGTTTGGAAAACTTTTAGAAGCGACAAAGCTAGGAAATGAGAGACTGTATATGCGCATCACATGCAAGATTGGAAGTCGATATTTTTACCAACTAGAACAAAATCTTATGTAGCTATTGTTGATTGAGTCATATTCTTGTATAAAGACATCATAATTTGTTATGGAATTTTCTGAAGTAGGTTTTTGCTCATGAATTCTATGTAAACTGATTTTGGTCACCTAATATGATTAGAAATGGGTTGGTGCTGATTATGAATTTGTTATGTTGAATATGTTGTTACCCAATTTATGCCTCTGCAACATTTTGAAATTTTTAATTTGGTTTGATCTGGAATTTTTAATTTGGTTTGATCTGGATTTTTAATTTCGTTGAAATTTGGTTTGGATTGAAGAGGAATAGAGATTGGAAGAATTTGGAAAAAGGCAAAGTATGCCTCTGTAAGATTTAGCAAAAATATGCATTCTGGAAACAAGTTGTCGGAATAACCCGACAACATGTTGCTGAAAATTTTCAAATTTTATAGCAACCGATTTCTTGTTACTGGGTTATTCTGGCAACGTATTTCCATAATGTATATTTTTTAAATACCAAGATCTTAAAAGGACCGGAGGTTAGTTGCCGGTTGATTCCGGCAACGTGTTGCCAGATTTTATATCTTTTTAAAACTAGGATTTTAAAACCACCGGATATTTGTTGCCAGATAATTTCGGCAACGTGTTTCCGGGTTGTACATTGTTTAGAAACTATTATTTGAACGTCCGGATTCTTATTATCGGATGTTTCCGGCAATAAGGAGCCATAAAATCTAAATTTGCAGAAAAAATTACGCATTCTGGTGCGTAAAGTTGACGAAGGAATAGTGACTAGGAGCGACGATGGACAGAGGGATGTGGCCGATGTCACGAGGGAAGATGGACGGAGGGAGGTGGCGGAGGGAACGACGACGGAGGTGGCGGCGCCAACGAGGTGGGAGGTGATGGAGGTTTCGAATGAAGAACAGAGGAAAAAGGGTGGGGGAAGGTTAGGAAAAGCTGAGGGGTATTTTTGTCATTTTAGGGTTAGGGAGGTGGGAAAATTAAAATGGGGAGGTGGGAAAACCATGACCCTAATGAAAAGAAGGGCGCTGCAGTCTGCACATTGGAATAAAAGAAAGACCAAAAATTAAATAGTGAGGCCCACAAATTAAAAAAGGGCACAACATCAAAAGAAAGGTGGAGCGCATTATAAAAGGAGGACCAGCGTTGCAACTAGGGTGGGGGGACGCCGTCTGGAGCGTACGGAGAATAGCATGAAGCTCCCAATTTCGTCTCTTTAAATTTTTCGGGTTTGATTGTTTATTTTCATGGATTCTACTTTATCTACCATGTTAGAGTAGTTTCTTTTGTTCTAGGATTTGAAGCTGTGCCTTTTGATTATTTTTGGATGATTATTTGAATTACTCTCTAATTACTTTGAATGCAATTTGATTTTATTCTTGTTGTTGTTAATATTTCTTATGAATTCGGTGGCCACTTGTTCATATGCGTTAGATTCCTAAGGATGAACTGAGAGGTGAACTTAGTAATCGGAACTATAAGAACGGAACTTAGGATTAAAATCACAAGAGTAGTTTTTAGTCCTTCGAGAGTAAAACAAGCTATCATAATTCTTACTGGGTTTAATTCGATTTCAATTACCACGAGAGTAGGAGTTGTATCGTTTAAGCACGATTTATGTATGCTAAGAGGGTACTTTTACTAATTTCGGATAGCTTGCCTTCAATTGTATTCACTCCTTAATAAGAGAGTAGTCAATTAGGATTTCAGAGCATCATTGTGGTATCCCCGGTCCTAGAAGCTTTTCCATATTATTAAAATCATCAATTACATTGTTCTTAATTTATTTTATTTCTGTTACAATAACAAATTCTATTTCTTGAATTAATTTAATTTGTGTAAAAGTAGTTCCTGTGAGATCGATATTTTATTACTTGATGACAACTCTGTGCACTTGCGGATTTGGCACATCAAGTTTTTGGTGCCGTTGCCGGGGACTACGTCTTATTGCTTTTTAAATTAATTCTTGTTTTAAAATAATAATAATAATTTTTTTTAAAAAAAAGAAAAAAAATTTAATTCGTTTATGTTCTGTTTATTTTGTTGCTTTAATCTGTTTTCTTTTGAGTTTTGTTCTTGCTGGTGGTGCATCATATGGACTACTATGATGAAAATCCAAGTCATCAAGACCAAATTGACTACATGGTGTTTGATTGCATTGTGAATGAGCAAGCAAAGATATATTTCAAGGAGGAATGGGAATCTTATCTGTCATCTTTACTGCTATCACCACCACTCGACATAAAATTGAGTCCCGATTCGATGGGATCTCTTTGGGAGATAGATGCGTAACTCGTAATCCAGAGCATAGAGCGTCAAAATTCAGAAATGAGAGCTCAGCTTCAAAGATTAGAAATGCGAGCTGGAAAACATTCTGCAAAGATAACTATGCAAATAACTGAAATGATGCTGCAATTAGAAATGCAAGCTGTGGAATGTTCCAAATTGCTAGTGGAAGAGCCTCATGGATCAAGAATTGTATAAAATGTGATTTTGGGGGTGGACTTTATTTAAGGTGGAGTGGTGATAGAAGATGATAAGGTAGGATTTCCTCTCATGCCTAGCAGGGGACAAGAGATTGATGATTTGGTTAAGTATGATGGGTTGGATGCGTATGTGGATGCATCAAAGTCAGCTCCAAAAAGTGAGCCTCTTGTGCTTCATGGAAAATCAAATAAAGAGTTCAAAAGAGGATCCTGTTAATTGTCGGTAGAGGAGGCCACCATAATTCTCCAGCTTTTCCTCCTACCGTCACCATGCTTCAAGCCATGGGATCTGGGAGGAAGCTCTTATATGTTCACCATCACTTGGCTCTTCTTCCACAAGCTATGGGATCCGGGAGGAAGATCTCATGTTGGGAGCACACCTTGGTCTTTCTACCACAAGCTATAGGATCTAGGTGGTTTCTAAACATTTCTATTCATTTATTTCTTGCTTTGAATAAATTGGTGCCATTGAGTTCTTTCCTTTTCATCCTTGCTTCAACTTATTTATTTACATTGAGGACAATGTCAGTTTTTAAGCTTGGGGTATGGGGTTTTCATTTTTGCATTTAGTCTTTGCATTGCATTTTATGTTAATTTTTTTGTTTTTGTTCACATCATTTTATCCCCCAATTGTCCTGCTATCCTCTTGTGCTGTTATTGTGTGCCATATAATCTATTTGGAATTGAAGATTGCTATGATTTGGAACCCAATTATTTTATCTTGTGATGGGCTTAAAGGTAGTGATTTTTATTGTACATAGGGATAATCTTTTAATAAGTTAAAAATTAGCACGTGGCACTCTGATTTGATGTTTCTCATTGGTTTTAACTTCTAAATGTGAGATTTGGGCTTGTATTGGGGATTGCACTTTGTCGTGTTTTTGTGCCCCTTTTCTCATTGTATGAGTGTGTTCCTCTTGATTGTACTCTCTAAAACTTGACTTGAAGCCTTTTCAAAACTTGAAAATTTTTGTCTACACACTTGAAAATGATTAAGGCATTTTAGGCAATTTGTTTCAAGCCTCTGATTTTTGAATGAAAACTTCCCCTAGTTGTCCCTTTTGAGCCTTGATTGAAATAAATTTTCTTGGTACCCATGCTTTTGTCAAATGTTTATGGTACCTTTTAGAGTATGTTTAAGGGAGCAATTGGATGCTTGATCTGGTTTGAATGTTGATGCTTGATCTTAGGATCTCTTCTATTGTTTAACTGGACAACTGTAAAGGTATTTATCAAAATACTTATACAGTTATTTAATTTTAAAAATTAAATCTATGTATATTGATTTAATATTTTTAATTTTATAGTGCCCCAAACAACCAAACAGCAATGATTGTGGGTACTATGTTTTGAAGATTATTAAAGATATTATTATTCACAACCAAATGGAAGTCCTAAAGGAGGTATGCAATTTGCTCTACTTTTCTTACATTTCACCATTCTTCAAATTCAATTCTAATATGAGTTATTTTTCATTTCGCAGTACTTTTCTGACTGTAATTACGAGTCATACTCTGATTCTCAAATTCTTGAATTAAAGGAAGAGTGGTGCTCCTACGTGACAAGAAAGTTTGTTTTACATGTATGAAGAATATCTTCCGAGCCAGAGATAGCGCTAGAGATAGTTGCACTCTTAAGTTACAAAGGTAATATATCAAATTACTTCAAAGTCTTGTGGTAGATTAAGTATTTGTGAATTGGTTACTTCAAAGACTTGTTTGGTAGATTAAGTATTTGTGAATTGCATACAAGGTAGACTTGTATAGTGACTTGCGCTGGCTAATATATGGTATTTTTTGTTGTTACAGGTATTAGATGTAACACCCCAAATTTCCTTAAGCTTGGTTTGTTGTGTGTGCACAAGCTTAGTATGGCTTAAAGATGAACTCTAAGTGATATTTTCATTGATTGTCATAGTTGAATATGTGAAAAATTGTGTTTGGTGAAATTTTGCCCAGTGTGAATCGATTCCCAGGCCCCTGTGGAATCGATTGAGGAGATGTGGGCTTCTTTGGGACTCGATTAGGTTTGCAAGTGAATCGCAGAGTGAATCGATTCACAAAGGTTTGGCCCTCTGTGAATCGCAGCGTGAATCGATTCACAAAAGACAGATTCTCGTGAATCGAATCTGGGAACCGCAGAATCGATTCTGCACTTAAAGCGTGATTCCCGTCATTTTTACATCGAGTGAATCGATTCACCTATCTTTGTGAATCGATTCATAGCTGCGATATATCGAGAAAAACTCAGAGAAAAGAACGAGCGATTGTTAGAGAGGGTTGCAGAGAGAGTGCGACAGAGAGAAGAAGGAGAAGGGGTGAAAACACTTAGGGTTCACAAATTAGAGGGAAAAACAAGGATTCATGCTAGATTCATCCTCAATCTTAGCTTGAATCCAAGTTGGGGAGTGTTTATGCTTGGATTGGAAGGTTGGAGACAATCCCTGAAGGCCGACTTGAAGGAGAAGGGAAGAGCGTGAAGAAGGAGGTGAGCATCGCCTTTTGAACTTGAATCTTGGGAGTTTTGGTGAGTTCTTCCTTCTCTTAGGTGTTGGGCACCCATAAGTCCCAACATTAGGGTCCCCTTTGAAGAAAACCCATGAACCCTAAGCTAGGAAGTTCCCCAAATCCCTATTTGATGTATAGTTTTTAGTGTTAATTGCTATGCATGTATTATTGGGACAGTTTATAGGGGTTAATATTATACCCAAAACCCCCATAAACTGTGAGATGGATGTTTGACCATTGGGAGCTCCATGGAGCCCTAATGGAAATGTGTTCTGTCTTGAAGTATTTTTCCTTGACTGAGCATGTTATATGTTTTCATTTGAAAGTGAAATGTATCTTTTTACATGAATATGTTTAATTCTATATGAAGCTAGAGTAGCACCTAATTGTATTCTTAATCTTGATTAAAGCATGCATTTAAGGATATAGTGGTGAATTAAATTCCCTAAAAGACACTAAGATACCTCTAAAGGGGGTGATCGATATGGTTAGCCGTGTGGGACGCTCTCAGACGGTTAAGACGTCTAACCACCATATCGAAAGTGTGTTTATAGGGTTGTATGGACGTAAGCATACAACACTACCCATGAACACGAGCCAAAGATGAATTAGAAATTCATAGTAAGGATATGCATTGCATTGCATAAACGTGTCATATAAATTCTTGACTGATGATAAATTGCATGAGTTGATGGTGAGGAGTCGGAGGGAGGATTCACTGAGATTATTATCTCACCCCACTCCTTGTTTAATTATTTTACAGATGTACAGGTACCAAAAGGTGATTGACAGCTGCGTGCCCTCGGCATTTTGTTCACTGTATTAGTTGTAGTAGCACCTTGGAGTTGTAATTCTTAGAATTTATGTATAGGTGTTGTAACGTCCTAAACGTATGCACTTGGGTTTTTAGTTTTATGACATTTGAACTTAATGTTGGATTTTAAGTTTAAATTTTATATTCGGGATTACTGTACCTAATGTTAATTATCCTATTTTCAAGCTAATGAAAGTAAGGTGTTACATTAGATAAATTTTGAAATATCCATATTTTATGGGAAACTCTGCTAAAATTTTGTTGGAAATTCTAATTGAAGTATAAAAATATACAAGTCAATGATTAATTGGTTGATATTTTATGTATGTGTGTGTGATGGTATTTTTTGTATGTGTGTGTGTGTGATATTTGTTGGTATTTTTTGTATGTGTGTGTGTGATGGTATTTTCTGTATGCATGATTGTTAATTTCCTTTCTTGTGAATCTTTGATGCAAGAATTGGATCAGTAATACTGAAACAAAAAAAAAGCTAAATAGTCAGCGCTTCTTTGAAAAAGCACTGTTTATTTTTTATAATAGCCAGCCCTTCTTTAAAGAAGTGTTGTTTATTACTGAAAATAGACAGCGCTTTTTTGAAAAAGCGCTAGCTATTAGCAAATATAGACAACGCTTTTTCAAAAAAACACTGTCTATTTCCAAAATCCTTAGCGCTTTCCAAACGCTGTCTTTTCGAATCATAATTACTAGCGGGTGATTAGACAGCGGTTTTAAGCGCTGGCGAATGTGACATCCCGGTTTTCAAACAATACTAGGAAAATAATTAGATCAGTAATTAAATGATAAACGAGTGATTAAAACCTTAAGTAGGAATAAAATTGGCTTAAATGAGACCCAGAAACCCTATAAAAAGATAGAAATCGTCAAGAATAGTCTAGAAGCCTTTAGAAAAGCCTAGAGTGTTCTAGAGTAGCCTAGAATAGCCTAGAAGGGAAAAGAATACCCTAGAACTCTCTAGGGCGGACGAAACTATAATTTTCTGGAAGTGGTACCTCACGACGAGACGGAGGAAATAAAGGAAACCATCGTGACGCGATATAATTTGGTGGTTAAGTCGGTGATCACGCTCGTCTGATGCCTATAGGAATGAAGGGACTAGACATAGCTATTAAAGTTGATAGGTGTTAATGTCCTAGTGTATAGGATGAGTAAAGAAGTTACGAGATGTTAGAAACCCTTGAGTCCCAATTTTGACACTTTTTATAGTATTCTAATTGACTAGCCAGGAGGTCTAATCGATTAGGAGATTTCCTCAAGCTCTGGAATTGGAACCAGAGAGCTTCTAATCGATTAGATCAGACTCTCTAATCGATTACAATGTCCGTGATCTAAAACCCTAGTATAGATGACAGGAAGCTCCTAATCGATCAGATCAGACCCTCTAATCGATTAGAGGATCACCTAATGTAAGCCTTCCTTTCCAGAATGCGGTGCTAATCGATTAGCACAATTTCTAATCAATTAGAGGAACCGATTTATCAGTTTTTGCATTTTGGGCCTTGTTTACCACGACTCACTGAATCCTAAAACCGTACCTGAATGTGACCCACGACTTAGAACTTAACCTACCATGCTTAGACTTCTAGCCCTCAACACACAACACTCTAACACACCTATTGTTAGGGTTTCACCCTTGTCAAAGAGAGAACATATCCTAGGGGAGCCATTCTCTAAGCATGGTGCTTCGGTTGAGGAAGCCATCGCGGAACCCTCAATCTTAGTCGTAGAAGAATAGTTTCACGTCCCATGAGTAAGTATCCAGGTGTTATTCCATTACGTATCCCTTGATCTAATAATTCCCATAAGAATCTAAATCCCATAACTCTTGAATCATGTATTAGGCAAAAAAACCACGTTTAGTAGTCATGGATCTTTCCCGCCGTGGATCTTTCCCACTGTGGAAGCACGAACGCATCAACCATGAGGTAAGAGGGAGATATTGTAGCTGTGAGTATTGAGGGGATAGATGAAAGGGTTTTGCATTGGCCCCATAGGGTGATGTGATAATGAATATTGCTTGTGAACTATATATGTAATTATATACCTTGTTTGGTATTGAATTGAGACCATGACATGCTTGAGTGTTTGATTGAGATGATGAAATGAATTATTAGTTGATATCTTATTGAATTTTATTGTGATTGGTTGAGTAAGCATGTTGTGATGTGAGCATTGTGCCTTGTGTATGCACGAGATGTGGTGACAATGAAATTGATGACCTTGAATGGTCATTGGATTGACCTTGGCAAGCTAGAGATGATTCTTAGAATTCTTTTTAAGCCTTAGGATGTGTCTTATGAATGTTTTTATGACTTAATTTAACTAGAAAAGAGTGTAGTTAAAGAATTCACTGTCATAAAACCTGTCACATTGAATGCCTAAGTTAAAAAAATCAAAAACTGAATTTTATAGGTTCTTGATGTATTTGAGTATTAAGGAATAATAAGACACTAAACTTGAATTCTTAAAAATTTAATTTCACTTGAGATTAGTGAATAAGTTAAGTAACTTAGTGTAATGAAGACTAAGTGTTGGCCTTAGGATTTGGTAGAACAAGTGTCTAGGTTAATGAAACATCTAAACTATCACTATGCTAAATAGTAGGAAACCTACAAGTTGTGTGTCTTGAATAGTGTTTTATCATGAGAGTTATCCTCGAACCTTAGAGAAAGAATTCTATTCATTTAGAGTAAAGCATTTAGACTCTCTAAGTATGACTTGATAGACTCTTAGAAATTTTCTTAGGGTGTGTCTAAATGAACTTTGTGACAAGTCCACTATCTAGTGGCAATGAACTTTGTAATAAGTCCATTATCTATTGGCAATGACTTTATGGCCGCAAGATGACCATATGTCCGAGCCTCTTAGCTATATGTAGTCATCATGGAGTTTGGGTTATCCTTTGCTAGACGATCCTAGCCATATGGGCCAAGAAAGATTGTATATGAACCATGATTTGTGAAGTTCGGTGGAGAACTAACCCTGTATGTATGATTGCCATACTGACCTTGTGATAAGATGGGAAAGTACAGTTGAGATTAAGGGTGGAGGCCAACACGAGTGAGAAAAGAACGGGGAATATCGCAAATCAGACTGACACGCCACCACAATTTGGTGACACGTGGACCCAAAATATTAGGAAGCTATGTTGCGTCTCAGGCAGGTGCACCTGATTGTAACTCATAATAAAGTGGTGTATATTTAAGACTCCGAATGTCTAACCCATAGGGAATGCGGGAGTAATAACATAGTAAAGATCCTATGTTGTTTAGACAAACAATGGTTGTGGTTTAAACGATTGTAACAATTAAATCAAATAAAATAAAGTTCAAACAGTGCACAAGAACGAGATAAGACAATTATGTGAAGCCTAGGTGAACCGGGTTCACCAATACTTAGTTTAATGAATTTACTAATTAATAACTATGAGCTATATTTCCTAGTTGAAAGCTAATCTCTCACTCTAACGCTATTAATACCCAATAATCATGCAATATTAATAGTCTTCTCCTAAAATAATGTCCCAAATGATCATGCAAGATAAATAGAAGGAAGAGCATTAGGCAACAGTGGAATCGTTAATTTAATAACCGATTAGAAACAAGCAATTATCCTTAACCTGACATAATACACGAGTTCAATTGTTCCAAGAGTTCCGTTAACTAATTGTGATACGATCGCCACCAATTAAATTAACTTGTTAAAGGGTGATCAAACCTTATAGGATTAAGCATGCTAAGAACAATACAATCAATAGGATAACAGAAAACTCAAAGAACTAGATAAATATAATCATGGTAAGTGTAAATAGCATACAATCATCTAAAAGGCAATAAAAACCCGTAATAGATAGAATTAGTCTAAATCGGGACACCCCTTCGGTATGACGACGGTCCTTAAGCACGTTCTTTGCGTTCCTCACGAGGTCTAGCGGAAAAACAGGTCTGGGCAAAAGGGTCTAAGGTTCCAGGATCCAAAGTCTTCAATAGAAGGCTAAGAATGCCTGTTTATAGGCTTGGCAGTGTATTAGGTCAAATTGGCTTCAAATATGGGTGGTCTGGAACTAGGTACGACCGTACTGCATTTATACACGGCCATACCGTACTTGAGTTGCGACGTTGGCCCGTACTTGTGCATTTAGCACCACCCGACAGCAACTGAGTTGTATCGTACTGGACTTTTTCTTCGACGCTAGGCTATACTGACCATGACGTACGCCCCTTCTGATGTGCTTGAATAGGTACAACTTGTTCGCTCGAAATCGCAAGTGTACGATCACGTCAAGTTATAGTATAAAAGATTATCGTCTCCACAGGGAATTAGAATGATAACTGCTCTACTAGATTAACTTGTTATTTAGACAAATGGTTTGAGGTGAAGTTAAACAAAGAGGTGTATAAAAAATAAGTAGAAAAGAAACTATAAAATATTTAAGAAAGGAATTAAATATTAAAAACACTAAGGTAATGGGTTCACTAGTACTTATATCTGTGTATTTTTTATCAATTTATAATAAGAGCAAAAATTCTTACTGATTACCAATCATTTATTTAAAAGCTATTAATACCCAATGATCATGCAATATTAATAGTCTTCTTTCAAATTTATTACTCAGTTTGATCATGCAAAGTAACTAAACAGAAAGAGCATGAAGTGTCAATAAATTTATCAATTCAATGACTGACTGGAAATGAACACGCAATCATTGATCCGGCAGAGCATGCAGATTCAATTATCCCTAAAGTTCTGTCAATTAATTCAAGGTACGATTGCCAAACAATTAATTAACTGTATAAAGAGTAGCTAATTCTTTTTAAAATAATATCACCAGGAATAATTTAATCTCGAAATTAAAACACCCATATTATAAACTAATAATCACAGATATAGTAAAAGATCCCCCATCACCTTAGTGACGAGATTAGTTACACAACATAATATAAGAAAAATAACAAAATAAGACTCGAAGATTATAAGAAAAGAAGAGAATTGGGAGAGAATCAATCTCGGGGAACCTCTAAACGTTCTGATCGAAGCTCCTTTTATAGGCACAGATTTTTCTTTAAGCATGGTCGTGCTTAGGTATTATTTTATCAGGTGCTGCATCGCATTCCACTGAAAGCTGTCATCGACTGATTGATTAAGCATGACTGTGCTTCATGATGGAGAGGCCGTGCTTAGTCATTTTTTGATAGTTGGACGGTCGACATACTTTTTCGCCAATATTTTTGGTAAGCACGGCCGTGCTTGATGATGAAGAGGTCGTGCTTGTCTTAACAACTCAGCAAGGTCGTGCTGTCTTGATGGAGAGGTTGTGCTTCATCTTCACAAACTGCCTCAGGGCTGTGCTGCATGATGAAGAGGTCATGCTTAGCTTTCTGGGCCTTGTTTTGGCCCAATTTCAAGCGCATAATTGCATTTGACCACCATATTGCCTAATTTTCGATTTCTGCACAATTTAGATTAAAAGAGAATGAATTTCAATTGATAATATTCAATAATTATTCAAATCACATTCAAATGATTCAAATCACTTGAGTTTTACTTGCCCTCAAGCAAAAGTAATTGGTTTATGAATTCCCAAAAAAAAATTCAATGATAGCTGACCAATTAATGGGGTAGAGCAAATGTTTTCGAAAGCTCTTTATCTCTTTACGAGAAATATATTTCACTTGATTGGATAATTAGAAAAATATGCATCTTGAAATCAAACTAACTAAGAATGTCTCACTCCCTTTCAATCTCTCAACTGTTTCAATAGGCAAGGAATTCACACAATTTTTCTCAGAGACAATGCATTACCATAAGCTTGACAATAGATTAAAACTCGACTAACAATTCATAGAAAAATTTGAAATCAAGGGGTTTTTCATAAGGTTGTAATGAGGCCAGAGGTGAAAATTAATGGTGTGAAGATTCAAAGAAAGGATGTTCATAGGGCTAAAATAAATAATCAAATTCGAGCAAATACCTTTTTGAATCAAGAATGGAGCTTCAGATGTATAATTACTTTTAAACAGAGCACCAAACTTTTCTTTTTTCATATTTTCCTTTTTATCACAGTTCCTCATTACAAATATCTCTTTTTTTTATAAGGAATAAATCTCTGCCTTTATCACATTTCTATTGAATATATCTGTCACAAAAACCAAGCTGCTCCATTTAAATTAAAACGGTACCCGAATCTATCATTTTTTCAATCAAATCAGAAGGTATAGAATAAAACTCCTTTTTTAAAGCTCAAAGTGGTCAACTAAGTGGTGAAATTTTAATGCAAAGTGTAGGAGGTTAGAAACAAGAATCCTAAATGCCCCGATCATTTTCCAAAAATTCTATAAATTATTTTCGCTTTGAATAGTCACATGTCAAGTTCTAGAACACACAGCCAATGAAAAACAACTCTCATGAAGAATAGGGTTAAAAAAATCTTGCAGCAGTGCACAAACCCAAATCAAGCTCAAATCCTCACGTTTAGAAGCTATTTCATGGAAAAATTTTCAATCAAGGGCTTATTTATAATTTTTAGCTTCCAAAAATTTATAACATCTGAATAAGCATCAAAAGCTGTCCGAAAAAATTCAAGTTTTTTGCCCCAAAATTAATAGCTTCAATTTCCTTTTCAAAACAGTAATAACTAAGTGTTAAGTGGTTAACTCCCCCCCACACTTATTTCTAGCATTGTTCTTAATGCTAGCAATCTCAACACAAACACATAAAGAAAAAGATATAACAATAAAATCAAGTGTTAAAAGTAAAGAGTGGAAAGGGACTCCCCTGTAGAAAAATTCACGAGCATATTCTAGAGGGGGTGTAGTAAGCAAATTCTTCTCAAACCGACAGTTGTCATAGATAAAGTAAGTGAAAAGTGAACTGTTGACAAAAAAAAAAGAGGTGTACGCAAAATAAAATAAAATAAAATAAAATAAAATAAACTGAAATAATATAAACACAGGTTCCTCCTGCAAAGCTCTTTGTTTAACGTCGTGAACTTGATGAATTGCTTAGAAGTGGTCAATCAGTGGGTTCTCCAAGAGTGAATTTTGTAGTTAGTGCATTCCCTCTTCGCCATTTCTTGACCACATGGTTCAAGTTGCTTAACCTCTTTCTTTTTCGTGGTAAAGGGTTCTCATGCAATGATGCAATTTTTCCTTTAACATCCCCCACCAACATACTAGGATCCTGCAAGTTAGTAATGTATTTCAAAGGATCCTGCATTCTTAAGTCAACAACCTTGTTAACAACAACCACATTATTAATAAAATCAAAAGAAATTAAAGGAGGATTGTTAACAGCAACCACATCATCAATATAGTAACTAGAAATTGAAGGAGAGGGGTTAAAATTCAAAAATTGTGAAATATCCTCTTCCTTACCAGATTTAATAGTTACCTTTCCTTTGTGAACCTTGATCAGTGCATTTTAATGCATTCTTTATAGCTTTGCACTTAGTGTTTTTGATTGTGTTATGTACCTAATATTTAAGTCTTAGCACATTTCTAAACTTTGGGTCTTGCTTGAGCAGTATAGTAATTTATTGATTAACCATTGTTTTTACTGCATATTGACCCCTGTCTACTCTGCAGGCCATAACTTTGGCTGAGGTTATCCGATTGAGGCGTGTGAGCATGCGTAGGAAAGCTAAGGAACAGAGCTATAATTCTTCTGTTAAGCTCAAAACCCAATTCTGATGTCTTGTATGTCAAAACTGCGAATTACTGAAGCAGTACAGTGTAAAATGGGTTTTGGGCCTAACTTTAGTTTGTTATCGGGCTTTTATCATAGAACCCGTTTAGGGATTTAGGTTTTTTGTTGAGCTGAGATTAAATACACCAGGACCAGCCATTTTTCAGTATCTTACGTTTTATTTTACAAAACTTGTGTGCCCTAGCCTCGATGGAAGCCTAAGCTCCTAAGTTGATTCATCGGCAAAAGGCTGCCGTTTACGGATTTTGAGGTTCGGTACCTAATGTTTTAATACAAATTCATTTTAATTTCTTTAATTTCATCTCTATCAATTTCGAATTTGGTTTTGAATGTATGCAATCTATCCAGTTCATTTTCTGCTTAGTTAATCGTTCTGTCTTCGTTGCAAAACGCGATTCAGTTGTGTATGACGCTTGATTGTATGCAATTCTGTCTCATAATTTTTAATATTTCGAATTACTTGATTGCTTAGATTAATTGATTCGAGTAGAAATTGATAGAGGGTTGATTAGAATTCTGTTATGATATTGGTTGCATTTTAAATGGCGCTTGTCTGCTCCCGTGACTGATTGAACCCGCTGTTTCGGCGCTTGCTCGAAATGGTGTGAATTCATACAAACTGATTAACGCTTGTTTAGTTAGTTTATGTCAACTACGAATTTGAAATTAAATGAATTGTTTTTTTTAGAACCTGTGATAAATCCAAGGTGCGCACCCGGAAACCGGTGAATCAATTGTCTCTCTAATTTGATAAAACCTCAAACAGAAACTGTCTTCACAAAAAAAAAACCCTTTGTTATTGTTGATTTTCGTACGTCCTAATTTTGGTAACATTGGTTTTTAGAGGTCCTCGTGAGACGACCAAGGTCTCTTGCCTTGAATACTATATCAAATCTTTTAATTATTTTGACCCGCGTATGACCGCTGATCAAATTGGCGCCGTTGCCGGGGATCTCTAATTAGGGATTACCAACCTCAGGACCCACTAACAATACTGACGTTTCTTGCTTTGTTCTTGTTGTGTTTCTAGGTCTTGTTATAGGTTGTAGGCGCTGAGACTACTGATTTCTAGGATTTGTAGGGGAAAAAAATCGGTTTTCGGGCAATCTCGTCAGATTGTTACGAAACCATAGCTGAAAAATCCGGAAAAAATCAAGGATCAGGACTCCCCTAGTAGGGACTATTCATGGGACTACGGGCTCAAAATCCCAAATTCCCTCGTTTTCTATTTTTAATTATTTGTTTTAATTTTTCATATCTCCGAAAAAATCCAAAAAAAAATTGCATATCTTTCTTTTGATTTAATTAGATTTTTCGTAGTGTTTTTATAATTTTTAGGTCAGATTTGAGTCGTTTTCTATTTTGTGCATTCGTTTTAGCATTAGGACATAGTTGGTATTTCTAGAATTGTTGTATTTTCCTATTCCTTGCTGCATACAGTGCATGACCAGGTCCAATACTGTTAACTTTCACCCTTTTGACCCTAAAATTGAGAGAACATTGCATCGTAGACTTAGGGATCATATAGGAGATAGTGGTTGTGATAGTGACAGTATCTTTAGTCACAATCTCTTTGATTCTGATTCTGATCTTGAGTCTGTTAATATGGCTGGTAGAACACTAAGGGAATTTGTTGCACCTGATGTTACTTACAATGCTCTGTGCATTAATTATCCCGATGTTGCTGTTCCTTTTGAATTGAAATCTGGTTTAATACACTTGTTGCCAAAGTTTAGTGGTCTTGCAGGTGATGATCCACACAAACATCTCAAGGAGTTCCACATTGTGTGCTCAACCATGAAGCCCCAAGGAATTCCAGAGGAGCACATTAAACTGAGGGCCTTTCCCTTCTCACTCCAAGATGCAGCCAAGGATTGGTTGTATTACCTCCAACCAGGTTCTGTTGAAAATTGGAATGACTTGAAAAAGTTGTTCCTAGAGAAGTTCTTTCCTGCATCCAGAGCTGCTTCAATCAGAAAAGAGATATGTGGTATCAGGCAGAACTCCACTGAGTCTTTACATGAATACTGGGAGAGATTTAAGAAGTTGTGTGCAAGCTGCCCTCATCATCAAATCTCTGAGCAGCTACTCATCCAGTATTTCTACGAGGGTTTATTGCCCATGGACAAAAATATTATGGATGCTACTAGTGGAGGGGCACTTGTAGACAAAACCCCAACAGATGCAAGAGCTTTAATAGAAAATATGTCCATAAACTCCCAACAATTCATAACCAGAAGAAATTCTACAGTTCTAACAAAGGGAGTGAATGAGATACAGGCTACTAGTGAGAAGAGCTTAGAAAACAGGTTAGAAGAACTCACAGCTTTGGTAAAAAAATTGGCAACAGGTCAGACAGCAAGGGTCTGTGGTATTTGCACCTCTGCAGAGCACCCCACAGATGCATGTCCTACACTGCAAGAGGACCCTAATGCTGATACCCCTCAAGCATATGCAGCTAACATATTTAACCCTCAAACCAATGTTGATTTGTCTTCTAACAGGTACCACCCAAGATGGAGGAACCATCCTAACCTTAGATGGGGAAATCCAGCTGCACAACAACAGCCTTGGCAGTAAAATAATCCACCACAAGCTGCACCACAAGCTGCTGTCAGGCCTGAACCTTCATTAGAGGATCTAGTTAAGCAGATGGCTGCCCAAAATCTCCAGTTCCAACAGAGAACAGATGCCTCAATTCAGAATTTGCATACACAAATGGGACAGATGGCTACCACAATTAATCAGATGCAAGCCCGGGGGGCAGACCAACTTCCAGCTCAAGCAGTGGTTAATCCGAATGCACCAAACCCTAATGTTAGTGCTATCATATTGAGATCTGGGAAAGCTGTTGACACCCTAAAGGTGCCTGAGACCATTGTTTCAAAATATAATAAGGCACCTGAGCATATTTCTGATGAACAAGAAATACCCCTCCCCTTCACTCATAGAGCAGTGGGTACAAAAAAACAAGATGAGGGAGAGAGGGATAAGGAGATCTTGGATACTTTTAGGAAGGTGGAAATGAACATTCCCCTTCTTGAGGCAATTAAGCAAATTCCAAGATATGTCAAGTTTCTGAAAGAGTTATGTACACATAAGAGGAGGCTGGAAGGGAATGAAAAGATAAACATGGGGCATAATGTTTCAGCCCTCTTCCAATCCACGCCCCAAAAGTGCAAGGATCCAGGGACTTTTGCCATTCCATGCATCATAGGCAACAATCAGTTTGATGATGCCATGTTAGATCTAAGAGCTTCAATCAATGTAATGCCTACATCTGTTTTTAACTCTCTTGCTCTTGGACCTTTGCAGGAAACAGGTATTACCATTCAGCTTACAAATAAAAGCAATGCTCGACCTACTGGACTGGTTGAGGATGTTCTTGTTAAAGTTGATGATCTTATTTTCCCTGCAGATTTTTATATTCTGGATATGGAAGCAGAGACTAAGTCCAGCAAGTCACCCATCATTTTAGGCAGACCATTCTTGAAAACTGCCAAGGCAAAAACTGATGTTAATTGGTACCGGGACTCTTTCCATGGAATTTGGTGATAGCGTTGTAAAGTTTAATATCTTTGATGCTATGAAACACCCCATGGAAGAGCATTCCCTCTTTCATATTGAATTGCTCACTGATTTGGTTGATGATGTTTATTCTGATGTTGCTACTGCAGATTTTCCTTCATTGGCTGATTTTGCTGACAGTGTTACTTGTGATTGTTGCACTAACACCCATACTTGTGCTGAAGTTGAGGCTATTTTGCAGGTTGACACTTTGCCTAATGTCCCCAATGACATAGGTTTTGTTGCAGCTGTAGTTGCTGCTACTAAGATTCTGCCCTCTATTGAAAAACCACCTGTTCTAGAGCTTAAGCCACTCCCCAAAGAGTTAAAATCCACCTGTTCTAGAGCTTAAGCCACTCCCCAAAGAGTTAAAATATGCATATTTAGAGGGGAGTGGTGATTTGCCTGTTATTATTACAGCTAACCTTGGTTCTAAGCAGGAAGAGAAACTGTTGCAGATGCTAGAAAAATACAAAAAGGCCATTGGATGGACCTTAGCTGATATTCCTGGTATTAGCCCATCCATGTATATGCACAAGATTTTACTTGAGGATGGGGCGAAATCTGTTAGGCAGCCCCAGAGGCGGCTTAACCCATTAATCTTGGATGCTGTGAAAAAAGAGGTGACCAAACTCCTACAGGCTGGCATTATATACCCAATTTCTGATAGTCAATGGGTAAGCCCAGTCCAAGTGGTTCCTAAAAAGACTGGTCTCACAGTGGTGAGGAATGAAAATAATGAACTCATCCCCACAAGAGTTCAGAATAGCTAGAGAGTGTGTATTGATTATAGGAGACTTAATTAGGCAACCAGAAAGGATCACTTTCCTTTGCCGTTCATTGATCAGATGCTTGAACGGTTAGCTGGTAAGTCACATTATTATTTTTCTTGATGGTTTTTCAGGTTACTTTCAGATCCATATTGCACCGGAGGACCAAGAAAAGACCACATTCACTTGCCCCTTTGTCACTTTTGCCTATAGGAGGATGCCTTTTGGCCTATGCAATGCACCTGGGACTTTCCAGCGTTATATGATTAGTATTTTTGCTGATTTGATAGAAAATTGCATAGAAGTGTTTATGGATGATTTTACTGTTTATGGTTCTTCATTTGATTCATGTTTGGGTAGTTTGGATAGAGTTTTGCAGAGATGCATTGAAATTAACCTTATTCTGAATTATGAAAAATGCCATTTTATGGTAGGATAGGGAATTGTTTTAGGGCATGTGATCTCTGAAAAAGGGATGGAAGTAGATCCTGCCAAGATTGAAGTGATTTCTAGTTTTCCTTACCCATCTTGCATTCGCGAGATTCGTTCATTTCTTAGTCATGCAGGTTTTTACAGGCGCTTTATCAAGGATTTTAGCAAGATAGCTCTTCCATTGACAAACCTGCTGCAAAAGGATGTTAGCTTTACCTTCGATGATAAATGCAAGCAGGCCTTTGATTGTATCAAGAAGTCTTTGACTTCTACTCCCATCATTCAGCCACCTGATTGGACCCTCCCCTTTGAAATTATGTGTGATGCATCTAATTATGCATTGGGGGCGGTTCTAGCACAAAGAGTTGACAAGGCTGCCCATGTTATTTATTATGCTTCTAGGACTTTAGATGCTACACAAATTAACTACACCACCACAGAAAAGGAGCTTTTAGCTATTGTATTTGCTCTTGATAAGTTTCGATCATATTTGCTTAGTTTCAAGGTGGTTGTTTTTACTGATAATGCAGCTTTGAAGTTTCTTTTAAAGAAACCAGAGGCAAAGCCAAGATTGATAAGGTGGACGTTGCTCCTCCAAGAATTTGGTTTAGAGATTAAAGATAAGAGCTGAGCGGAGAACTTAGTGGCTGACCACTTAAGCAGGATAGAGAGGGCTGAAGATTCCCTCCCAATCCATGATGACTTTCCTGATGAGCAGCTCATGCAGCTGCGTGAGGTAACTCCTTGGTATGCTGATATAGTTAATTATCTTGTGGGTGGAGCTTTACCCCCACATGCATCTAAAGCACAGGTACATAAACTCAAAAGTGATGCAAAATATTATGTGTGGGATGACCCCTATTTGTGGAAGTTTGGTAGTGACCAGGTGATTAGGCGATGTGTACCTTACCATGAGGTTCCATCCATTCTTCAATTCTGTCATGCTTCTCAGGTAGGTGGACATTTTGGTCCTCAGCAGACAGCGAGAAAAGTCTTAGACACGGCCTTCCATTTTTAAAGATGCATTTGAGACTTTCCGCACTTGTGAACAGTGTCAAAGGGTTGGGACGGCAATCACTCGCAGGAGTGAGATGCCTCAGCAGCCCATGCTTTTTTGTGAAGTATTTGATGTTTGGGGGATTGATTTCATCGGCCCTTTTCCTGTTTCTTTTAGCTTTACTTATATCCTGCTAGCTGTTGATTATGTTTCCAAATGAGTGGAAGCAAAAGCCACCCGCACTAATGATTCTAAAGTTGTTGTGGATTTTGTCAGGTCCCAAATTTTTTGCAGGTTTGGTATTTCAAGAGCCATCATAAGCGACCAAGGCGCTCATTTCTGTAACCGCACCATGAAAGCTTTGCTTCGGAAGTATGGGGTGGTGCATAGGGTTTCTACACCTTACCACCCCCAAACTAATGGGCAAGCTGAGATTTCAAACAGAGAAATTAAACAAATTCTAGAAAAGATGGTGCAACCAAGCAGAAAGGACTGGAGCCGTAGGCTAGAAGAGGCTCTTTGGGCTCAAAGAACAGCCTACAAAACACCAATAGGGATGTCTCCCTTTAGACTTTTGTTTGATAAGGCATGCCACCTCCCGGTGGAGATAGAGCACTGTGCTTATTTTGAACTGGAAAAAGCAGGTAAAGAGAGAAAGCTTCAATTGCAACAACTTGAGGAGCTTAGGCTAGAAGCCTATGAGAATTCCATAATTTATAAGGAGAAATTCTAGGAAGGAGTTCTCCATTGGGCAAAAAGGCTTGTTGTTTAATTCCCGGCTGAAAATTATGGCCGGGAAACTTAGATCCAAGTGGATTGGCCCGTTTGTTATTACTAATATTTTTCCTCATGGTGCAGTTGAAGTTAAAAGTAATGCGACAAACAAAATTTTCAAAGTCAATGGACAACGCCTCAAAGTATTCCATGAGAGTTCCGCATTTGAAGATGCACCCATAGAAGAACTCTCATTGGAACATCCCACCTACACTGCAGTCTGACCAGGGAGTCCGTCCCCCTTACTCTTATTTTATGCTTGTTGTTTTCATTGACGACAATGTGTGATTTAAGTGTGAGGGGATCTTTTAGCGTAGTTTTGTTTTTGTTTTTTGTTTTGAGTTTTTTGTTATTATAAAAAAAAAATTTGCATGCATTTTCATTGGATTTCTTGGTTTATATGAGTGGGGAGTGATTTCACTATTCTAGGATTATAGGTCTTGTGGCATGATATGGATGACTTACTTGCATTCTTAGTGTGATAAGTTGGATTGGAATATTAAATTGTGCATCTTTTGTGATAGATCATTTTCCTTGGTGAGATTTGGGCCTTATAATGGATGGAATACATTTTCCCATTCTCTTTCTTTCTTGTGTGATTTCACTCATGATTGTTGGTTACTCTAGAACTTAACTTGACTCTTATTGAAACTCTTGTTCACATGCATGCATTGAAATGATCTAGGCATTTTTTGTTCTTTTTAGCCACTAGCTAAATAAGCCTACCTTGCAATTATCTCTTTGTTTAGCCCCTTTGAGCCTATTTATCCCATTATTTGTTTTATAGCTCATTACAAGCCTAAAAGTGAAAAACCATGATATGACCCAATCTTAGGGGATAAAGGAGCTTTGAAAAAAAATGAGAATAAATTTTGCATAAGTGTGGGGGGCCTCAAAAATGTGGTAGTGATAGGATATCTAATGTAATGTTGTGCTTCATTGGGATTTTGGCAAGTTTTAAAAAAAAAATATAGTGGAGCACAACATTTGGTAAAAAAAATAAAAAATAATAAAAAAAGAGAAGAGAAAAAGAAGAAAAGTGTGAAAGTGGAAAATGGATTGAAATTTGATTGAATTGCCCCCATGATAATTTGGCAAGTGTTTTTCATCGCTCCTCTATCCTCTTTGATTTTATAGCTTAGTTTCCCTTTCAATTATCCCACCTTGACCTTGGCCCCATTATAACCTTAATAAAGACCTTTTGATCTTTGTGTGCATGTGTTTCAAGTGTGGATGTTAGAGTCTTGTCAAGCCTATGGTAGTGCTAGCTTTCATGATGTGCTTTGAGTGTAAACACTAGCCTAGACACTTGAGAGTTTGAGAGGAATTTATTTCTTGTGAGGATTCTATCACTTTTGATGCACTCTTTGGTTATTCTATCTTCTTGGTTGCTTTGAAGGTATCTAGATGGTGTTCATGAATGCCATGAGTCCTTGTGTAACACCCGTATTTTTACGGTACGTTATTTAGCGTTATTATAGTGTAATTTGGTCGTATTTATGCTATAATAAGCAATTTCTTGTTCGCTAAGTAAGTGATTTAATAAATCAAGATCAAAGTATATTTGAGAGTTAATATTTTATATTAATTCACGGTTCGAATATCGTCGAAAAATTCTAACGAAGTTTCGTCGCGTTTCGAATCGCCGGGCAGTTTAGCCGCAAATAAAATTCTGAACGAACTCCGATTTCGATGGAAATCGAAATGTAACTTGTTGAGACTATTTCTGAGTGTTTGACATGATTTTTATTATTTATAATTAAATATTATCACACGATGAATTAATTTTTCTTTAAATTAATTTTTGCGAATTTATCGGTAACGCGGTTTCTCGACGCCGTGTTTTAGCAACCCTTAGACTCTAGAATTAGATGGTAATCATGAGAGATGTAAGATTAGATGGGATAGATTAGTTGATTGGATTAGAACCTTCACTTTATGAGAGGTGTCACTTAGTGTGTGATTAGTTTTTTTATTACCTTTTACTCAACCCATTTTTTTTAACCAAGTGTTATTAAGTGAAAAAAAAAATTATTCTCCCTCCCCTTAAAACAGCCCCACGCAGCCCCCTCCCACTCACCACCCTCATTTTACTTCATCTTCAACATTTCTTGAGAGAGAAAGCTTGGAGCTTCCATGGCAACATTCCTCCATCTCATTTCTTGAGTTTGTTCACTTCTAGTCCTCCAAACTTCTTGCAATAACTTCTACTTCTCTTCAGTACCATCTCCATCTCCATTCAAGCAAGGTTGGGAGCACATTTGATCTTGCCCAAACAGCCCCAAAATCGCAAGAAACATAGGAGGGAGAAGGTAGTAGTTGTTCTTGTTTTGGTTCTTGTTTTTAAGTCTTGTTATAAGCTTGATCATGATCAATGAGGAGATGAGCACTCCATTCCCAAAATTCTTGGAACCCTAGGCAAATCCTAAGGGGAAAAAGAGGGAAGATGTGATCCTCAAGTGAATCAATGTAATTAATTGATGTTCTTAGCTTCTTTGATGATGTTGTTGTTGTATTGGGTGATAGTTTTGGAACTAGAATATTATTTGGGTATTGTTCTTGATGGGAACCTATTCTTGAAAGAGGGGTTAGTGATGGATGCCTTGTGAACTATTTAATTGGTTGATGATTCTTGCTTTTAGTTAGTATATTTGTTAGTATCATTGTTGGAATTGTGGAATTAAAAGAGTTAGGGAATTTTATTGAAAACCCTTGTTCTTGAGGGACTTGAAAATAGTTTTGGGTATGGATTAGACTTTCTCTTGATTTGTAGTTTGTTGTTTTGTGAAAGAAATTACATATGAATTGATGTTGTTTAATTGTTTGGAAGTTTGCAGATTGTCTCCTAATTTTTGGGTGTTGGCCGCGAGCCCCTAGAGGGTTTGAGGGAGAAGTTTTTGATGTTTTGGCTAATATTGATTTCATTGGATTGTTGTTAGGTTTTGGAAAAAATTTTAGAAAGAGTTTGATTGGAACTTGAAGTTGTTAGTTTTGACTTGAATCAAATATTGAAAGGATTTTTATAAAACCGTTGATTCTTGAAGAAGTATAAATTGTTCTTGGACTTTATTAGTGTTATGTTTAGTGAAATCATTTGTTGTTTTGTGAAAGAAAAAATTGATTGAATGATGTTGTTTAACTAGTTAAAGATTTGCAAATTTTTTGGGAAAAAAGGTGTGTTGGCCGCGAGCTATTCAAGCTTGAGAGGCAAAGTATTTTTGTGTTCCTAGCTTTTAATTTAGTAGTACATGATTGTTGTATAAGTTTCAAAAATTATGGAAGTGATTGGATTGAATTTGGAGTTGTTTTGATTTTAAAGGCCATGAAACACATAAGGTAAATTGGGTCCCTTGAGATCTAAGAAACCAAGTATAGCCTCAATTAAGCATTTTGAGAAGAAATAGAATTTTATAAATGATGTTGTCTCAAGTTTTAAGTTGAAAAGAAATGATTCTTAGTCTTTAGAATTTTATTCTTTAAGTGTTGTTAGTTTTTTTTTGAGCATATGTAATTCTTTAAAAACATGTAATTCAAATTGTGTGTTTTAATATATGTGATGCTTTTAAAAATATATATATGTATTTCAAAAATTTGGTATTCAAGTGTAAGTGATTTGATGAACTAAGAGGGTTTAGGGAGCCTAAGAAGTTAGAACTAAGTCCCTAGGTTTGTACTAAGTTTGTTCCGTGTGTTAGGATTTGAGTATCCGAGTTCATGCGGCGTGAGACCGAGGCGTGCCTTGACACAGGAACTGTTTACTTTCGGTAAGGGCAACTTTAGATATTGTATAGGATTTAATTTTTAGTCTTAAAGCGAAGAAGTCTGAGAACCTCAGGGTCCGAAGTGAGGGTCTCGTACCCCTTCGTTCATTTTTATTGTCTGATATCTATACTGATTATTTAGTGGGCTTGTCTGCAAGTGGTTGGCTACTGTCCCTAACCCCCCACACTTATTTGATTACCTCTTTGTTAGCTCCACCGAGTTGCAAAGGAATGACTTGCTGCTTATCTGTGATGGTGATGATTGTTATGTGAATTATTATGGTTGTGGAATGGTGGCTGAAACTGAATTTTTTGTGAGCTTGAATTTGATGACGTGATGTGTTTGCATGTATGCTTAAATTGTGTTAAGATATATGTTGTGGAGTTGTTATTGGATAATTGAATATTTATTTAATTATGCCATGTCAAAATATCATGTGCATTGATATGTCATTGGAGTTAGTGAAGTTCATTGGCATGCATGAAGGTGAGACCTGAATAGTGTCGGAATGGGGATTCAGTGTCGTCAGGGTGATCCCAGACCTGAATAGTGCCAGAATGGGGATTCAGTGTCGTCAGGGTGATCCCAGACCAGAATAGTGTCGGAATGGAGATTCGGTGTCATCAGAGTGTTCCTAAACCTAAATAGTGCCGGAATGGGGATTCAGTGTCGTTAGGACGGTCCTAGATCTGAATAGTGCCGGAATGGAGATTCAGTATTGTTGGGGAATTCCGGAAATCATAAACAGTGGCATGTAGTTGCATTTGCAGGCATTGGTGCATTCTTACTGAATTGTGTGTTATGTTATGCTGTGTTATATTATATTTGTGTATTTAAGAAGTTGACCCTTGCCCGTCGTTCCTTCAATTGATGATGGTAACTCAAACGTTGATGGACGTGGTGGAGATCCTGTCGATGACGACATCGTTGGACGTGACCTTTGACTTTCTGCACATGGAAATTCCCTCGGTCTGGAGTTCTGCCCCACTTCCGGCTGAGATGTATGCACAGGAGGCGTGTTAGAGACTTTTCGCATAAGTGGACTGACGAGGATGCAGACGACCTGATAGAGGAGACTGAGGAGGACCCGTCAGAAGACTTGAGTAGTGATGCGTAGTGGTCGATCGAGGACGTCTGATTATTTTGTATATAGTTTTGGTTGGTGATCAGTCAGTCTAACTTGATAGTCTTTTGTGATATTTGTTAGATAGGTCTTGAGGTTTACCTTTTGGAGTAGCCCCCTGTGTGGGTAACTGCCGGGAGTACCTCAGA
Source organism: Calophaca sinica (assembly GCA_037113605.1). Classification (NCBI taxonomy): domain Eukaryota; kingdom Viridiplantae; phylum Streptophyta; class Magnoliopsida; order Fabales; family Fabaceae; genus Calophaca; species Calophaca sinica. The sequence continues at coordinate 50,798,101 of CM073733.1, forward strand.
AGTATGACTACACTTGTCAGGGTTTTCATATTTTAGGTGTACTCAGACTTGTGCATATTTGTTTACTATTTTCGGTATGTAAAACTCTTCAACTGGTTATCTTTTGGGAGTGTGTGTGTGTATGTCTAATTTTAATTGTAAGAGTCTTTTACATTTAGAATTCCGTCATGTTTCAAAAATGCTGTGGATACTCTGATTGTGTTTTACGAAAGACTATTGTTTATAAAAAGAAAAAATTTTACCACAATTTCCAAAAGACAAGAAGAGTATCACTTTACAAAACTTCATTGCGTTAGAATCTGTCCTAGTTTAGTAGCGCTCCGAAAATGGGTCGTTACAGTAGTGGTAACAGAGCGGTTCGGTTCTAACCGGACTGTGTATTGGGTAATTAAGCTGGTCACCGTGTCGGGTTTTGTTTCGTCGGGTAGCTAGTTGTGTTTGTGTTATTTTTGTTTGATGAGTGAAGCAGCTTTGCTTAAAATTTGTTGGATTGTTTCTTGATTGAAGCAATATGTGTTAACACATCACTTGAGTGTGAGATTCTGATAGGTTTTTGGACCTTGTAGGAATCTAATGCCACCTCGTAGATATCGTACGTTTGGACCTGATAACTCCACCATGGAGAGAGCAATTCAAGCAATGACTGAGATGGCGGTAGCAATGGCTCAACAAGCTGCTACTGCAACCCAACAATCTGCTGCTATGGCTCAACAAACTGTGGTTATGAACCAACATAATCTGTAGCAACAACAGAGGGCCGAGAGGAATGCGGAGGCTAGAGGATTGGCTGATTTTCCCAAGCATGATCCACCAAAGTTCTATGGAGAACCGAATCCGGACAAGGCAGATTTGTGGCTGCAGGAGATAGAGAAGATTTTTGAAGCACTCCACTATCCAGAGAGTGTCAAGGTGAATTATGCATCGTATTCTTCTTTGGGAGATCTTTCTTTGGTGGAAGGAGTCAAATAGATGTTGGCGAAAGCGTCGAGGAGATTAGCCGAGATTTTTCGCAGGAGGTTTTTGGAGAAGTACTTTCCAGAGACTGCACGAATGGAAAAAGAGCAAGAATTCCTCCGTTTACATCAGGGCAACATGACGGTACCAGAATATGCTGCCAAGTTCGAATCGCTTTCAAGGTACTTCAGTCCATTTCGTGATCGGGCAGATCAAAATTGGTTGAGCGATAGATTTCAGCGGGGACTAAGATTCGACATCCAGAAGTCTGTGGTGTCCCTGAGAATTCGGAACTTCCAAGAGTTGGTTAATAGATGCATCGAGGTGGAAGGTATGAGGAACCGCAAGAGAAAGGATGGTGTAGGCGGGCCTATCAGATCGCAGAATCAAGGACAGGGGAATGGTCAGAAAGAGAAACAGCAAGAGAAACCCTACAACAGGCCTCAGGAGAACAACCAGGGGTAATACCGCCCGATGGCCCAGGACTCAGGTGGTGGGAGTCAGAACAAAGGAGAACAGATTTGCTATCGCTGTGGAAAACCGGGGCATATTGCCAGAAATTGTCCTGCAAGAGATGGAACATGTTTCAACTGCGGCAAACCCGGACATTTAGCAAAGGACTGCAAAGCTCCAAGGACGGAACCGAGAGTGAACGTTACAGAGGCAAAGAGGAAGCGTCAGGCTACCAAGGGCAGAATCTTTTGTATGGGCGGCAAAGAAGCAGAGCAATCAGATGATCTGAACCAGGGGAATTGCGGAATTGAGGGTAACTCCCATCCATCTACTTCGATTCTAATGCCGCACACTCTTTTATTTCTTTGGATTGTGTGAGCTGATTGAAATTGTCTGTGACTGTTTTATCTTTCAACTTAGTAGTGGCTACTCCAGCTGCTAAGATTTTAGTTTCTAACACTGCATGTCTTCGTTGTGTAGTGATTGTTGAGTGTAGAAAGTTCTTGTTAATTCGATTTGCGTATCTTTAAAAAGTCTCGACATTATTCTCAGAATGGACATGGTGGAGATCCCGTCGACGACGACATCGTTGGAGGTGACCTTTGACTTTCTGCACATGGAAATTCCCTCGGTCTGGAGTTCAGCCCCACTTCCGGCTGAGATGTATGCACAGGAGGCGTGTTAGAGACTTTTCGCATAGGTGGACTGACGAGGATGCGGACGACCTGATGGAGGAGACTGAGGAGGACCCGTCAGAAGACTTGAGTAGTGATGCATAGTGGTCGATCGAGGACATCTGATTATCTTGTATATAGTTTTGGTTGGTGATCAGTCAGTCTAACTTGATAGTCTTTTGTGATATTGTTAGATAGGTCTTGAGGTTTACCTTTTGGAGCAGCCCCCTGTGTGGGTAACTACCGGGAGTACCTCAGAAGTATGACTACACTTGTCAGGGTTTTCATATTTTAGGTGTACTCCTACTTGTGCATATTTGTTTACTGTTTTCGGTATGTAAAACTCTTCAACTGGTTATCTTTTGGGAGTGTGTGTGTGTATGTCTAATTTTAATTGTAAGAGTCTTTTACATTTAGAATTCCGTCATGTTTCGAAAATGCTGTGGATACTCTGATTGTGTTTTACGAAAGACTATTGTTTATAAAAAGAAAAAATTTTACCACAATTTCCAAAAGACAAGAAGAGTATCACTTTACAAAACTTCATTGCATTAGAGTTTGTCCTAGTTTAGTAGCGCTCTGAAAATGGGTCGTGACACCTTGAAACCTTGAATGAGCATTTTGCTAGCCACTTTGCATCCTTGGGATTCATTGGAAATGCATATTTGCTTTGTTTTGAGCATGAGTTTTGCTCGGAGTGCAAAAACTTAAGTGTGGGGGAATTTGATCAGTGCATTTTAATGCACTTTTTATAGCTTTGCACTTAGTGTTTTTGATTATGTTCTGTACCTAATATCTATGTCTTAGCACATTTCTAAACTTTGGGTCTTGCTTGAGCAGTATAGTAATTTATTGATTAACCTTTGTTTTTACTGCATATTGACCCCTGTCTACGCTGCAAGCCATAACTTTGGTTGCGGTTATCCGATTGAGGCGTGCTAGCATGCATTGGAAAGCTAGGGAACAGAGCTACAATTCTTCTGTTAAGCTCGAAACCCAATTCTGATGTCTTGTATGTCAAAAGCAATTCATCAAGCGATCTGATGTAAAACGGGTTTTGGGCGTAACTTTAGTTTGTCATCGGGCTTTTATCGTAGAACCCATTTAGGGATTTAGGTTTTTTGTTGAGCTAAGATTAAATATACCAGGACCAGCCATTTTTCAGTATCTTACGTTTTATTTTACAAAACTTGTGTGCCCTAGCCTCGATGGAAGCCTAAGCTCCTAAGTTGATTCATCGGCGAAAGGTTGCCATTTACGGATTTTGAGGTTCGGTACTTAATGTTTTAATACAAATTCGTTTTAATTTCTTTAATTTCGTCTCTATCAATTTCGAATTTGGTTTTGAATGTATGCAATCTATGCAGTTCATTTTCTGCTTAGTTAATTGTTCTGTCTTCGTTGCAAAACGCGATTCAGTTGTGTATGACGCTTGATTATATGCAATTCTGTCTCGTAATTTTTAATATTTCGAATTACTTGATTGCTTAGATTAATTGATTCGAGTAGAAATTGATAGAGGGTTGATTAGAATTCTGTTATGATATTGGTTGCATTTTAAACGGCGCTTGTCCGCTCTCGTGACCGATTGAACCCGATGTTTCGGTGCTTGCTTGAAATGTTGTGAATTCATATAAACTGATTAACGCTTGTTTAGTTAGTTTATGTCAACTGTGAATTTGAAATTAAATGAATTGTTGTTTTTAGAACCTCTGATAAATCCAAGGCGCGCACCCGGAAACCGGTGAATCAATTGTCTCTCTAATTTGATAAAACCTCAAACAGAAACTGTCTTCACCAAAAAAAAAACCCCTTTGTTATTGTTGATTTTCGTACTTCCTGATTTTGATAATTTTGGTTTTTAGAGGTCCTCGTGAGACGAGCAAGGTCTCTTGCCTTGAATACTATATCAAATCTTTTAATTATTTTGACCTGCATACGACCGCTGATCAAACCTCAATGGTTGTCTCACCAATATTGACTACAAGAGTCTGTCCCCAAGTAATTGGGATTTCCATCTCTAGCTCTTCATTAAGAACTGGGAGGTTTTTCTTGCTCTCCTCATAATCACTCTCTTCCGCGAGAACTTCAATCTTTTCTAGGGATGGTTGTGAGTCATGCTTAGGCTCAACCTCAGTCTCAGACCAAGTTTCAGACTCAGTCTCAGACTAAGTGACAGACTCAGTCTCAGACCAATTGTCAAACTCAGTCTCTTCAATTAACTTTTCATCATCCACAAAAATGATGATTTCATCTTTATACTTTGGTTGATTAAGCAAGGTCTCTCTTTCCCTTTAGATCATCAATTGCACCAAAATTGATATTTGATGTTCTAAGGATTTTTGGCTTGCTACACAAGTGTTTACTGTCTTTGTAAGTCCCCCGACCCTTTCATTCAATTGACTGATGATGTTTTCCCTAGTGTCAAATAATGGACAGTATTGGCTTTCATGTCCTGCAAAACCATAGCACTCACAAAGGAAAAGATAATCCATGATTTTTTATAGGTAGATTAAAATAAAAATAAAACAAGAATAAATTTAAAAAGTGAAAATGAAAATTAAAGGAAAGAAGAAATAATATAGCCTTCCAACTAGGAGGTACTAAGTAATAATATACAAATCTAGCCTTCCAACCAGGAGGCACTAAAAAAAGATAAAATGAATAATTACAAAAAAAACTTCTAAATTAACAATTAATCATTTCACCAATACCATTAACAATTCCCCGGTAACGACACAAAAAACTTGTTCGCTCGAAATCGCAAGAGTACGATCACGTTAAGTTATAGTATAAAAGATGATCGTCACCATAGAGAATTGAAATAATTAATGCTCTACTTAGATTAACTTGTTATTTAGACAAATGGTTTGAGGTGAACATAAACAAAGAGGTGTATAAAAAATAAGTAGAAAAGAAATTATAAAATATTTAAGAAAAGAATTAAATAATAAAAACACTAAGTTAATGAGTTCACTAGTACTTATATATGTGTATTTGATCAATTTATAATAAGAGCAACAATTCTTACTGATTACCAATCATTTATTTAAAAACTATTAATACCCAATGATCATGCAATATTAACAATCTTCTTTCTAATTTATTACTCAGTTTGATCATGCAAAGTAATTAAAAAGAAAAAGCATGAAGTGTCAATAAATTTATCAATTCAATGACTGATTGGAAATGAACACGCAATTCTTAATCCGGCAGAGTATGCATATTCAATTATCCCTAGAGTTTCGTTAATTAATTCAAGGTACGATCGCTGAACAATTAATTAAATCTATAAAGAGTAGCTAATTCTTTTTAAAATAATATCACCAGGAATAATTTAATCTCGGAATTAAAACACTCATATTATAAACTAATAATCCCAGATATAGTAAAAGATCCCCCTTCACCTTAGTGACGGGATTAGTTACACAACATAATATAAGAAAACAACAAAATAAGACTAGAAGATTATAAGAGAATAAGAGAATTGGGAGAGAATCAATCCCGCGGAACCTCTAAACGTTCTGATCGAAGCTCCAGGAACAGATTTTTCTTTAAGCACGGTCGTGCTTAGGTATGCACAGGCCGTGCTTCCTTGTTTTATCAGGCGCCGCAGCGCGTTCCACTGAAAGTTGTCATTGACTGTTTGATTAAGCACAACTGTGCTTCATGATGGAGAGGCCGTGCTTAGTCATTTTTTGGACAGTTGGATGGTCTACATGCTTTTTCGCAGATATTTTTGGTAAGCACGGCCGTGCTTGATGATGAAGAGGTCATGCTTGTCTCAATAACTCAGCAAGGCCCTTCTGTCTTGATGGAGAGGCTGTGCTTCATCTTCACAAACCGCCTCAGGGCCGTGCTGCATGATGAAGATGTCGTGCTTAGCTTTCTGGGCCTAGTTTTGACCCAATTTCAAGCCCATAATTGCATTTGACCACCATATTGCCTAATTTTCCATTTCTGTACAATTTAGATTAAAAGAGAATGAATTTCAATTGATAATATTCAATAATTATTCAAATCACATTCTAATATCCTTATAAAAATGATGCAATATTGGTGTTATCAGTACGACTGCACTGATTGGATGTCAGGCCGTAGTGCAAGTCCTGAATTGCCAAAAATCTCCATAATTTGCCTGTTTTTAGTTTGTTTTCGCTTATTTTGCTCCAAGTATTGTCTTTGTGATATTTCTGCAAAATGGGACATAAATGAGTACTTTTATACTTTAAATAGCACAGATTGACATGTTTTAGTACTCAAAATACCCCATAAAAATAGACAAATTGGAGTGTCAATATATCCCCACACTTGAGCTTTGTTTACCCTCAAGCAAATTACTTAGGTAATTATAATAGAACTATTTTCACTGAATAGAGGCAAAAACGAGTGCATGACAACAAAGTGATATCATAAGAAGTGTCAAGACATAGAATGCCCAATTAGAGGTGTAAGTTCAATAAGTCAATAATCTGTGATTCGCAAGTCACACTTCTCACCACTCTCAAAGTATTTACAGGTATAGTCATGAATGCTCAAATTTTCCCAAAGAGGTGCATTGCTATAGGCATATACATTGACCAAAGCTCTCTTATTAAAGTCTATTTATCATGCAAAAGAGGAAAAATGGTCTTTCCTGGGTTGTAATGGGGCCAAGGTAATAATGTTAGGCGGGATAAAAGAAGGAAAAGGTCAAGCAAAGGGGTCATAAATAACTCAACCAAAATAAGTAACCTTTTTTTTCATTTTAAAGAGCAAGCAAGACTCCCTCTGATTTTTTATCAATAAATTTTTCTTGTATTTTCTGAAGGCTGTAACATAATTTTTCTATTCTTATTCTTTTCTTTTTCTTTCCTTTCCTTTTTTGATGCTTTTTATGCGACAATTAAACACTTTTAATAAATTAGGGGGGAAATAGATATTAAGCCTTCCTTTTCATAAAAATATATGAGGGATCCATAACATTACTCTTTTGAAATTTTACCACTAATTGCTCTAGAAACAACTTTTTCCATGGTTACCATCACAAAATAATAATCAATAATAAAGAGAAGGTGGTATTGAAGAAACATAGTAATGGGCACAAAGCTGGACAACTAGTGGTAAGATATTTCAAAATTGGGGTGGCGTGAAAAATTCCTAAAAATTGCCCTTACCAAATTTACATGAAAATAAACTTTTATTCGCTTTGCAATGGTCTCAGCACAAGTTCTAGAATGCACAACAAGGAAAAATATCACTCAAACAAAGAAAAGAGCCAAAAAATATGATGTGACCTCTTGTTTAGGCTCAAATCTCGCATTTAGTAGCTTACACAGAGAATTAAAACTCATAAAACTTCAATGCTAATTGTTAGCTAATTCTAAAGCTAGCAACAATCTCAAATCAATCACACGTTGTCAGAAAAAAAATTTAATAGCCCCTAAATCAACAATTTTTTTAAGTTCTCTATAATTATAAGCAATTATGAGCATAGCCAAGTAATAATAAAAATGTAAAATCCTTCCCCACACTTATTTTTAGTAGTGTCCTTGCTGCTACTATGATAGACCAAACACTTAAAGAATAAAAACAAAAGGATAGATGTGCTAAAAATAAAAGAAATTAGAAAGAGACTCCCCTCTAAAAAATTTCACGAGCAAATTAAATGGGGATATGAGTCAAAATTGATGTTGCCTTTCCCAATAACTATGGAGCTGCTAAGTGGGCTCAGAACTGTGCATCAAAATAACTAAAAACTTTAGAATCAAAATAAACAGAAATAATAATAAAACAACACATCAAAATAAAACAAAAATACTAGTAAATAAAATAAATCCCTGCGAGTGTGCCGATATATACAATCCTCTTTTTAATACAAAAGCAAATAAGGTTCCTAAGTACTAAAAGAGAAAAATAAGAAGGTCCTACATCACTCGGCAGATGGGTGTGGATGCAGCTGCTAGAGGAGTCCCATGATGGTTGCGAACTGCTCCCCTTGGGCGTCAAAATGCCAGTCTACATGGGCTCAAAACTCTTGGAGGCTAATCTGCATCTCATCGAGACGTGCCATGATGTCCTGGTAGGAGGGAGCCTGGGGTGCTGGCCCTACATGTGGTAGTGGTAGTCTGAGGTGCTCCTCTACAAGTGGCTCTATCTCTGCATCCTGATCATCATGTTTCTGCTGCTGCTCTGGCCTCACAAGCTTATAGCCTCCGAAGCGAACTCTCTGTAGAACATCGATGTTGCAGAGGGTACAAAGTCTGATGGGCTCCATCTAGATAATAGTGGCTCCTGCTCCTAGTCGGACTCCTAAATGGGCGACGAGCTGAGAAATGAATGAGCCCAATCACAATGTGCCCGATGTTCTGGGTCTGCAGGTGAAGACCAATCTGAGTACAAGTGGAGAGGAAGATCATCCCTATGTCACAGCGATGCCCCTGGCCGTCAGTCATGGCCCATAGAAGAAGTAAATTGGCCTGGGTGACTGCCCCATTGCTAAGGGCTCGCCCATTAATGGAGCAGGCAAGCCATCTATGTGTTATCCACACAGCTGGGTCTCTGATCCTACTGGCCTTAGCTCTGCTTGGGATATAACGAGTGTCCTCAGTGAGAGCCTATCAGCTCGGCTATCCTGCCATCTCGGTGGCACGTCTAAGAGTGCCCCTAAGTACTCTAGGGTCATGTCGTGTCTAGCTCGTCCCACGGTGAATTAAGTGCACAACGATCTCCCAGTCTGCCTCATTATCACTATTGGGAATCTCGGGCTTCCGGTCCCAGATGTAGAAGCCACAGGTGGCTAAGAAGTCCAAGACAGCCTCCACATAGGTGGCCTGTCTCACAAGTGTTGCTCGGTGCCAGCCTATCTGCTGCAGTAGGCTCTTCACCTCCTCTCGCAGTCCCACCTACGCTAAAATCTCGAAATCCAGGTGGCGCTGCACGTGCATGTGAAATCTCGCTGTTGTCGGTAACTACCTTATATTGCTGCGGAATGTACCTCGGTACTGGGCATGATGCATGTGGTGCTGCTGCTGAAGTAGAGCCTCTCAGGCGTTTAAACATAATGCCTGAAAAAATAGGAATATTGGAAAAATTAGTAAATTTTTGCAGAATTCAGCGTTAGGTACGGCCTGACTTCGTGAGGTATGGCAGTTGTTGTAGTCTCTGTACGCCCTAATAGATCTGTATGTACGGCCTGACTTATGAGTTACGTACAGACGTACAGCACAACAGGTATGCCCGTATCTGTGTTAGTGCGTGAACCCTAAGGCCGCCTGTACGGCCTGCAGTACGACATGTTCTTGACAAGTACGACTGTATTGGGCTATGATTGCTAAAAATCCACCCAATGATCAAAACTTCTCAGTTTTAGCCTAATATTTAGGTCTCTAATCATTCCTAGGGTCTTTAAGCATGCAAAACCTAGCCATTCTACTCCTAAATTGCTAAAATTAAAATTAAACTAAATGAAAAAAACAAAAAACAAAAAAAACTCAAATAAACAGTAAATTAAGCATCCAATCCCATAAATAAGTTGAGAATCAGTACATGGATAGTCTTAGAATAGAGATACTAAGAGATTGGGTGTAGAGGATGCTTGAGAAGAGACGTTCTAGGTGTACTAGGGTAAGGTACGCCCTTACTTCTCACTGTACATTTTATTTTCTACTTCTGGACATAGGGTACAGTCGTGCCTGGTTATATGTGCAGCCGTACCGCCCCTTTTCTCCGTGTTTTTCAAGCTGAGGCTATTAGGTACAGCCATGCCTAAAGTATGTACGCCCATACATACTGATTTTTCGGAAAAATATTTTTGGTTTTTGACTTTTTCAAAATTTTTTTTGTATTTTTAATAGAAATAAAAAATTAATAAATCCAAAATAAAATAAATAAAAATAAGCAAAAAACAAAACAAAAGGTTAAAAAACACATGTTGCCTTCTGGTTACCGCTTGTTTAACGTTTTGAGCCTGACGGTTCAGAAGACTTAACATTAGTCCTCAGCGGCACCGACCTTTTTTGGAAGCTCTTATCCAGGAGCTCTGCTAGACCACAATAAGGACAAATGGAAGTGGGTTCCTTTGTAATTGTTCAAAAGGTCCTTATCAATTTCCTTACTGCATTATTCCAAGTTTCTACCTCCTCCTTTGGCAATAGGTAAAACTAAATATTTGCTTATTCATTGAGTGAGTAAGGGAAAAGTTCTAGTTTTGCAGAGTCTAGTGAGATGTTCCAGTATTGAGCACTCCTCACTATTTTGCAAAATTTTCTCAGGTGCTCAATTGGGTCTTCTCCGGAGGTCTCAATGAAGTCCAATGATGCCACTTCTTGAATAAGGTGAGGATTTATTTCGAGCATCTCTTGTGGTTCAATATTGCCTCTAGAATTGCCCACTTTAGGAGGATGCACATGTTCTTTTTCTTTAATCTCATGGATGACAATGTCCTGCAAGAAACAACAAGATGCACTAGAGGAAGAGTTTTTATTAGCATTACATATTTTAAGTATCTCATTTTCATCTTCAATCCTCAGAGTTAATGTCCCTTTCTTTACTTGAATAGCAGCATCTCCTGTTGCCAAGAATGGTCGTCCCAATGTAATAGAAACGTCTCTATCTTCATCCATATCAAGAACCACAAAATCCACTGGGAAAATAAATTTCCCCACTTTAACTAGCACGTCCTCTATTATTCCTCTTGGGTAAACAAGAGTTCTATTAGCTAACTACAAAGAAATGTTAGAGGGCTGTGGTTCCTGCAAGTTGAGCTTTCTGAAAATAGATAAAGGCACTAAATTCACGCTTGAGCGCAAATCACATAATGCATTAAAAGTCATATTACCAATTGAATAAGGAACGACAAAAGTTCTCGGATCCTTAAGCTTTGGTGGTAATTTATTCATAAGCATTGTAGAGTAATCTTCACTCAGTTTAGCTATCTCTACTTCCTCTAATTTATTTTTATTAAAAATTATTTCCTTTATGAACTTAATATATTTAGGAATTTCAGAGACAATTTCAACAAAGGAAATATTGACATGCAATTTTCTATGCTTTTCTAAAAGCTTCATTGCTTGCCTATCATTATAAGAATTTTTAGAACATTGAGGGGAAGAATTACTTACCTGTTGATGCACAAATTTTGCCTTCTTTTCTTCACTTCCCTTAGAATTGTCCTTAATTGTAAGGATTGGTTCCTTCTTTAATGTGATCATCATGAGTGCTTTAAGCATGTGGAAGGAAGCCTATAAAGAATCCATTAAAAACAATGCATGCAACATCAACACGGGTCCTTGTCCGCCACTATCTATACCAGCACACAATTTTGTTGGTCCAAAATCCTTGCCTCATGACTTTGCTATACTTCAATGCATGGAGTTGTTTTATTCACTCTTGCATGTCATTGGTTGAAGGAAACGGTAAGATCTTTATTGGTTGTCAATTAAGGATCAAAATATGTCCATTGACGAGATATCAAGGACCTTGTCCAAATTGTCTTTGCTTTTGATTGGCTGAAGGTTTAATTCCTCCAGTACATGCATATTCAAAGGATACGATCATCACATGCCATTAAAAAAGAAGAAGATTATGTGGGGTTTTGAATTCACCCCATGATGCACAAATAATATTATTTAGGATTTCTTTACTAGTTTTTCCTTTAGGAATTAAATAAATGGCATGAATGCCAATTTAAATATTTCTTTAACTAGAATTTTGAGTTATTTTGGATTTGATTTACGCATTAATTTAAATCTGAAAAATTAGGATTATATTTTAAATAGTGATATTTTAACTTTTAAGGTTCCATTGAGTCAATTGGGACTAGGGCCCTATATATTGTAATTCTCTATTTTGCATTCAGAAGGATGAATTTGATTTGAGTAAAAATAAAGATGTTTCTCTTTGGTTCTCGAAACCATTCTTAGAGCTTATCGGCGTGCCTTGGTGCTCATTCTCGACTTATCAACCCGAACCTCCGTAGCTGGTTGTGGCGTCCTCGTGACTTATCAATCGGATTTCCCATCCCCGATTGTGGCGTCTTCACCACCACTACCTTCATGACTCCCAAATTAGTCACCGATGGCCCCGAGGATCGTATCATCCTTTGCGAAAAAGATAGCATTGCCATTCTCATTTGGGTTTGGCTCTACTTGACTTGGAAGTGCTCCTTTCTCCCTTTGAGTCATCAAATTTACTAAGGTTGAGACTTGGTCTTTTAGGGAGTTTTGGTTCTCTGCGGTAGTGCTCGCTACTTTTTCGATGTCCTTGAATCTCTCATCCACTTGTCCCAAGAAATTGTTCATCTCATTCCAGTTGAGCCTTCCCTCTCCTTGGGCTTATTTCGTAAGTGCGGGTTGAGCCTCCCCTCTCCTTGGGCTTACTTTGTAAGTGCGGTGGTTTGTAGACATTTTGGATCTGGCCATGTGATTTCTGTTGACCTCCCCATGAGAAATTGAGGTGGTTTCTCCATCCAGATTGTAGGTGTTGGAGTACGGGTCATTCTGTGGCTTATTTCCCACAAAGTTGACTTCTTCAGTGTAATCCTTAGAATCATGTCCGGTTACTCCACAGAAATTACAGGAAGCACTAGTTGATCTGGTTTCAATGGCCTTAAGCCTTTCATCAGTCTTTTCCATGAAGCTAGCTAAAACTCCCATACAAGGATGTTTGTGTCTCTACATATATTTTAGCATAGCCTCTTGCATTCCGGCTTTTGGATCTAAGTCCCTTTGGCATACAACATTGAATTCTTCCAATTGGCTCTTAATGGCCATGTATCCCCAGTCATTACTAGTTGCTACTAGATTAGACTGAGTTGACATTAGAGTCTCTATCTTTTTAGTAATTGCTTCCAACTAAGCTTCGAGGGTTGTGTTAGTGTCTACTTTGTAAATTTCGGCTTGCTGAGCTTTTCTTTCGGTTTGTCTTTCTCCTGCTGACCACTGAGCATTGTTTTGAGCCATCTCTATCATTATGTCATAGGCCTCAGTGGGTGTCTTCTTCCCGAAAGATGCTCCACAAGCAGCATCTATAGCACCTCTAGTTTACATAGTGAAACCATTATATAATATTTCAACTAGCTGCCACTTGGTAAATTCATGATGAGAAAAACTCCTACGTAGATCTTGAAATCGCTCCTAAGCCTCATGCATTGATTCACCTTCATTTTGCGCAAATCTAGACATGTCAGCTCTCATCTTTGTAGATTTTGCGGAAGGGAAATACTTATTGAGAAACTAGGTCTTTAAATCCTCCCAAGTGGTAATAGAGTTTGGAGCTAATGAGTCCAACCAAAGTTAAGCTTTCCCTTGTAGTTAGAATGAGAATAATCTCAACACTTGACAATATTTGCAATCTTCTGAAACCTCTTGAGATGAGCATTTGGGTCTTCAGAAGGTAAGCCTGAGAATTGCACCGAGGATACCATTGATATCAGTGTTGGCTTCAATTCGAAGTTAGTGGCCTCAATCACCGGATAGTTGATGTTGTCTGCCACATCCGTAGTTGGAGTGAAGTATCGTTTAATGTGAGCTTATTTTCCATTGCTTTGTGCTGTCTTCTCAACGAACAGAGTGTTCTTTTAATTTCTGGATCAAACTTCAATTCAGGACATTAAGAACGTGTCTGCATACACAACCGAGATCCAAGTTAGAATGACTCTTAAATAAACAAATAAAAATAAAAATAAGATTAAACTAATAATTATAATAAACAAACTTCAAACAAAATAAAAGAAATAGAAAAACAAGTAAATTAAATGTCTAAAGTAACTAGAATCTCGTTATTTTAATATTGCTAAACATTCTCCGACGATGGCGCCAAAAACTTGTTGCAGCTCAGACAAATGGATTTTATCATAATTCGTAATAAAGTGGAGTATATTTAAGACTCCGAATGTCAAATCCACAAGGAATGCGCGAGTACTAACATAGTAAAGATCCTATGGTGTTTAGACGAATGATGGTCGTGGTTTAATCGATTGTAACAATTAAATCAAACAAAATAAAGATCAAACAGTGCACAAGAATGAGATAAGACAATTATGGGAAGCTTAGGGGAACCGGGTTCACCAATACTTAGTTCCTGAATTTACTAATTAATAACTATGAGCTATATTTCCTGGTTGAAAGCTAATCTCCCACTCTAATGCTATTAATACCCAATGATCATGTAATATTAACAGTTTTCTCCCAAACTAATATCCCAATGATCATGCAAGATAAATAGAAGGAAGAGCATTAAGCAACAGTGGAATCGTTAATTTTATAACCGATTAGAAATAAGCAATTATCTTTGATCTAGCATAATACGCGAGTTCAATTATTCTTAGAGCTTCGTTAACTAATTGCGGTACGATCGCCTCCAATTAAATTAACTTGTTAAAGGGTGATCAAGCCTTATATGATTAAGCATGCAAAGAACAATACAATCAACAAGATAATAGGAAACTCATATAATTAACTAGGTAAATATCAAAAACATAATAAAGGATCCCCCATGATGGATTTAGCTACTCACAGTAAGTGTAAAAAGCATACAATCATCTAGAAATCAATAAAAATCGATAATAGAAAGAATCAGTGTAAATCGAGACACTCTTTTGGTATGAAGACGGTCCTTAAGCACGTTCTTCGTGTTCCTCACGAGCTTCGGCCGAAAAACAGGTCTGGGCAAGAGGGTCCAAGGATCCAGGATCCAAATTCTTCAATAGAGGCTAAGAATGCCTATTTATAGGCTTGGCAGCATATTAGGTCAAACTGGCTACAAATATGGGTGATCTAGGACTAAGTATGGTCGTACTGCATTTATACACAGCCATACCACGCTTGAGTTACGATGTTAACCCGTGCTTGTGCATTTAGCACCACCTAACAGCAATTGTGTATGGTTGTACTACCTTTGGGATGGTCGTACTAGAGTTTTCCTTCGACGCCAGGTTGTACTGACCATGACGTATGCCCCTACTGCTATGCTTGAATAGGTACGACTGTATTGACTGGATGTTAGGTTGTATTGCAAGTCCAGAATTGCATAAAATCTCCATAACTTGCCTGTTTTTGGTTTGTTTTCGCATATTTTGCTCCAAATATTGTCTTTATGATATTTCTGCAAAATGGGACACAAATGAGTACTTTTATACTTTAAATATCACAAATTAACATGTTTTAGTACTCAAAATACCCCATAAAAATAGACAAATTGGAGTGTCAACAACCTATGCAACGCGATGGAATGATGAACGCGCGCTAATCGCGATGGGGCCTTAATGTAACAACATGTGTGTTGTGTGAGAGTTTAGCGCACCGCGACAGGAAAGTGACGAGGTATCACATCGTGATGAGCCCGAGTTCTTACCAATATGATGGTCAATGAATTGGAACTAATCAAATAATTCAAGGATATGAGCTTGGGAATGAAGATACAAGAGCACAAGCTACATTTGGGAGCTCTCACTATCACTAACAATTTCATAGAAAAGATTAAGGAGAAACAAAGGAAAGATGGATATTTGCTGAAGATAAAGAGAATGGTGGAGGATGGCAGGACTTCAAAATTCAGAGTAGAACCAAACAAAGTCATAGGATTTAAGGATTGAATACGTATTCCTGCGGACTTGGAACTACGGCGAACAATCCTAGAAGAAGGGTATACAAGTAAATTTAGTATCCATCTTGGAACCACCTAAATGTGTCAAGATCTAAAGAAGAT
Organism: Calophaca sinica; assembly: GCA_037113605.1. Classification (NCBI taxonomy): domain Eukaryota; kingdom Viridiplantae; phylum Streptophyta; class Magnoliopsida; order Fabales; family Fabaceae; genus Calophaca; species Calophaca sinica. Next base: position 50,813,868 of record CM073733.1, read on the forward strand.
GTTCTGGGGGCCGGGAATGAACAAGGAAGTCGTTAAGTTCGTTCTTTTGTATTTGACTTGTCTAAAGGCGAACCCAGCTGGAAAGTTGCAATCCCTTGCTATTCCCAAATGGAAATGAGATAGTATTATGATGGATTTCATAATGGGATTACCCCAGACGACTAGGAAATACGATACTATTTGGGTCATTATCGACAAACTGACAAAAAAAGTTCATTTCTTACCTTTCTGTGAAAGCTACACCATATGGCTGCTTACATATAAGCTGGCTACTTACATTACTCATAGCTTTGTGAATGTTTTTCCTTTACTACATATACTTTTGGATGATGACACCCGAGGAGCTTGTTCCTCATAGGCGATTAGTTAGTTGGTGTAATCCCTCTGTTGGTTATAAAAAAATCTCAACCGGACATTCCACGGGTCAAATAAGCTAATTCTAATTTTTTTATTAAAATAATAACTATTTTTATTATTAATAATGTAAGTTAGTGGTGTGTCTGTGTGTGTGTGTGTGTATATATATATATGATAACATCAAATAGCCTTTCGGGCGGCAATCTCTGCTATTAGGATAGTAAACACATTCCTAATAAAGGTTTAGACAACTTTTTTCAACATGAAAGAGAGTCCATTACAGATACAATTTCCTCACTTCTATTGAGTAGATTTGAACTAATTTCGCTCATGTTTTCACTCAACTCTTAATCTAAGAAGATATTACATTTTTGCTCTGTGATGTAAGCTAAACTCTCTTGGAAATGATGTTTCCTTTCAGCTCTGTTGCCTCTTCTTATTGATGATGACCCTCATTGAGAGGATGTAAATGCTAAATCCATTTTCGGAGTGGTGTGTTCTTGATACCGCTATGTCATACCCAAATGTTGTCCGACTTCTTTTTAAATTTATTTATTTTTGGCTTATTATTAATAAATAGTAATAAATAATAATAATATTCTTCGTCTCAGAATAAAAAGAAGAAGGTAAAAATAATAAAAATGAAAAAAGAAAGAAAAAAGAAATAAAAAAAAATTATGGAAAGGGGAATACAAATAGCAATACTAGGGGTGTTAATGGTAGCCAAGCCTAGTTACAGCACCCCTGCATAGCCCTTCCCTTTTCTTCTTGCACCCCTCCTTCACCTGTCAGTGCACCCCAGCGCTCCTGCTACCACTAGAGCCGGCAAAATGGGCCGGCCCGAAAAAAGCCCAAAAAATCATAGGGCTTGGGTAGCTAAAATTGAGCCCACTTTGTAACCCCGGCTTTTTGGCCCGACCCTATAAAGCCCGAGCCTGGGAGCTTTGGGGTCGCCAAAGAGCCAAGACTAACTTAAAAATGTTGGCCATTTCACTTGGCCCACCAGTAAGTAAGCATTTTTTTTTTAAACAAGACCCACTCGGCCCAAACCACTGACCCAATTTTTTTTAAAAAAAAAGATTCAACTCCAAAAAAAGACCCACGATGCAGGGTGTTTTCTTTGTAACCCACTTTGTAACCCCAGCTTTTTGGCCCGACCCTATAAAGCCCGAGCCTGAAGCGGGCTTTGGGCTGCCAGCAAAGCCAGCACCAACTTAAAAAATGTTGGCCATTTCACTTGGCCCACCAGTAAGTAAGCATTTTTTTTTTTAAACAAGACCCACTCGGCCCAAACCACTGACCCAATTTTTTTTTAAAAAAAAGATTCAACTCCAAAAAAAGACCCACGATGCAGGGTGTTTTCTTTGTAACCCCGGCTTTTTGGCCCGACCCTATAAAGCCCGAGCCTGAAGCGGGCTTTGGGCTGCCAGCAAAGCCAGCACCAACTTAAAAAATGTTGGCCATTTCACTTGGCCCACCAGTAAGTAAGCATTTTTTTTTTAAACAAGACCCACTCGGCCCAAACCACTGACCCAATTTTTTTTTAAAAAAAAGATTCAACTCCAAAAAAAGACCCACGATGCAGGGTGTTTTCTTTCCCAAAGTCACGGCCAAACCAAACCTAATTTCACAATCTTTCTCAGTCTCTTTGCAAGCAACGCAGCGGCAGTCTTTCTCAGTCTCTCAGTTCTCTCAGCACCGCAGTTCCTTCTCAGTTCTCCTCACCAAATCATTGTCATCGTGTTACCGTTCTCCTCCATAGCCACTGCATTGCCGTTCTCCGTGAGCATCACAGTCACGGCTTCTCTCCCTCATCGCACACCATCGCAGTCTCCTGCTCTCCCTCCACCACCAGCCAGAATCATCGCCACAGCTGTAGCTTTCTGGTTTTTTTCTTCCCTCACTGTGATTTATGGTTCTTTTCTTCCCTCATTTTGGGTGGTTTTCTGTGGAGGCATATTCACTGCAAGGTGAAAGCAATTTGCATTATGCGCATAGTTTAGTGAAATTAACAAAGGAAATTGTCAATTGAGTGGGCCTTCTCTTTTATTTTTTTTAATAATTGAAATCTCAACTTATGATAATCAGATTGATTAACATCAAGACGCAATTAGTAATACCAAGTGGAAGACTGAATCGGATTCCTCAAACTTGTATGGATCTTTTCCTTACAGAGTCAGTATCCAAAGAAGTGATTTCTATCTTATCTCAATAAGTGTGTTTGTCCTAATTCTTGCCATGTGTGACAATTAATTGTTTCCTTACTCGTTTCACTCTGAAAGCAATCAGAAACTCTTGCAAGAGTGGATGATTTGACAACAACTTACTGACTTGAATTAAGGATGAAATTATGATTTCATTGATAAAAAAAAGGTTAACAGATGATGAATTATATTATTCTATTCTAACTAGTCTGTTGTTCATAAAAAAAAATAATTGTTTTGTATAATCCGGGCTAGCCCGAAAAACCCACAGCCCGCATAGGGCTAGGCTATAAATTGTGAGCCCGAATTTCACCCGGGATTTTTTGGCCCGGCCTTATGAAGCCCGAACCCAATGCGAGCCGGATAGCCCGTTTTGCCAGCTCTAGCTACCGTGCACTTCCTTTTTTATTTCACCCCACCTGAGCCCATTATACCCACTTAACACACGACCCAAACCCATTCATAACCCTAAAAACATAAAATCTAGTTTTTCTCTTCCCCCTCACTCATCAACAGTCGCAGCAGCGTCTCTCCCCCTTTTTTCTCTCATTTAATTTTCTTTTTCTCTCTCTTCTCTTTCCACTTTTTTCTCTCCTACGGCTTACATTCTCTCCCTCCCTCTTTCTGCCGCTAACCATAACTTCTCCTTCTCTCTCCCAAACCTACAGACCCCCTCTTCTTTCTCCCTTCTCCTCCTTCTCTTTCTCTCTTCTTCTTCTTCTTCTTTCCTTTTATTTTCTGAAAAACCGAATCACACCAAAAAAAGGGATCAGATCCACCATCAAATCTCCAATAGGATCACGAAATTGCACGAAAAAGGGAGTATATGTTCTTGTTTCAGTTTTTATTTTTTTCCATTAAAGTTGTGATCTTTTTTACTAATATGCTCTATTTTCCCTTTTGTTTGCAGGATCTGAGGAATGGAGCCTATAAAAGGACGGTCAAGTCAAAATAAGGAGAGGGAGCTTCGGATCTTAGAAGAAAAAAGGAGAAATATTTGAATATCTATTTATTTTGCCTTTTGTCTTTTCATTCATCTTCTTGGTCTTCAAGGATGATAACAGACATTAGTTCTTTCCTATTATTAGACTCAGTAGTACAGTCACTGTTATGAATAATTGGTTAGACACAAATTTGTTCTTTATTCGTTGTAAGCTTGTACTAAATTTGTGGCTAGTAACTTGTCTTTTTGTCAAACAGACAGGCAGGGTTTCTTCAATTTGCTTGTACCACTAAGATTTCTTCAGAAGGTGTCTTCATCAGACACTTTCAGTTGTCTGCATTTCTTCGATTCACGTCTTTCGTAATTATCCCTTGTTGGATAGATATCTTCTATTTGAGCTTAAGTCCTATCGTTATGTCATCAAACAATTATACTTATGTCTTGACTTCTCTGGTCAGACACTCCTATATATCAGACACACAATATGATGTTTGTTGCCTGATACAAATCTTTGAGCAATAATGCTTGTGTCAAATATGCACTTTCCATTTAGATCTATTGAAATGATCTCAATAAAGCTTAATTCTCTAAAGGCTTTTAAGATAAGCATTCTTCTGAATAGACACAGCTTATGTCTTGCTGTTTCTGATCAGGTCTTCTTCTTCGTCTTTTGTTGTGGTTTGAGCTTCTCAGGTTGATTTCAAGTTGATTCATTGAATGGAGAGTTCTTGTTGTAATCTTCAGTTGATTGTTGTTGTTACGTGGTCTTCTTTGTTATGATCTTTAGGTTGATATCATGTTGTTAGTTCTTCTTCTTCTTCATTGTCTATGATTCTTCTTGTTACATCATCTTTGATGTATCTTGATTATCTAGTTCAGACACTACCATTTAGTATTTTGATTATGAACTAGGTCTTCATGTTCATCTAGATCAAATTCAGACACTACCATTTAGCGTACTGATTCTAAACTAGGTCTTCGTGTTCATCTAGATCAAATATAACTGGTCGGATATGTTATATTTGGCTAGGTCTTCTGAGATCTTCTAAATCAGATGCAATATTTGAAGTATTGCTTTTGATGTTGTGTTGTCTGCTTCTGTCTTTATCGTTATCTGATTTGTTGTTGTTATTTATCAGACATTGCTTCACTTCCTCTTTGTTGAACACCGGACATCTTCATTGTTGATCTTCAGGCATTTTCGCTTTTATCTTCTTGTTGTTGTTTTATTTTCCGTCTTTATAAATACATTATGTTGTTTTAATGTATTTAGTTGGTTTAACAAGTTTTCCTACATACTTAGCAAACTTGTTAAATACTCATAAGATAATTGTCCATCTTGTTTCTGATGTCTTTGTTATCATCAAAACTATAAGAGTGTCAAACGCAATTTCACATTTTGCTCTAATAGGTTCATCTGACTTGTTAATTTTGTTGTTCTGCTGTACTTTTCCTTTAATGCTTGGTTATCTTTTATGCTTCATTCTTGATGCTAAGATGTTTAATCTGATGTATGACCATTTAAGCTTCTCATCTTTTAGTGATGACTTGTTCTTGAAAACTTATCTTCGTGCTTTCTCTTTCTTGAGAGAGTTTAAACCTACTCATTTTTGTTCATACTCAAGTAACATGATTAAATAGACAAATGTTCAGATAAACTTAAGCATCAATCATTGAGTTTGTTTACATCAAAATACTTTTGAAGATCTTATCTCAATAAGAATAACCTTATATTTGATAAAGTATGGCAATGGAAAGGACCAGCTCGTATTAGATCTTTGCTTCGGAAAGTTGCTCATGGCAGACTATTAACTAATGAAGATAGATTGAAAAGAAATACTCCCTCCGGTCCTAAATATAAGAGACAAAACCCTAATTCATCAAAACCAAGAAAAACACTCTTTTTTCCAATGAAAAACACCTTTTTATCTCACATATCTCTTATATTTTGAAACCCTAAAAAACACCTTTTTTTCTCTTACATTGAGAACCGGAGGGAGTATGATTCAAGACTCTTTATGTCCAAGATTCAATGACCACCCTAAAACATTGATGCATGTTTTAAGGGATTGTGAAGATGTGCAAACTCTTTAGAACAGAATTATACATCTTGACCAGTATATCAAATTCTTTAGTTTATGTCAAGATGCTTGAATTGAGTGGAATCTACTTTGTCCTAATGGGAAGAACTAATTGGCAATGGTCTATTTTTTTTTCTTTTTCGATGTGACTGTCTGACATCTTTGGAAAGATAGAAATTCTTTAGTTTTCTCTCAATCCTTTGAAATGGGTGACAACATATGGTTTGCTATTCAGAACTATGTCCACAATATTGAGAAAGAGTTCAAATCTCCTCCTCTTTCACTTGCTGTCGTATGTGATCCGATTACTAATTGTTGCAAAAGGCCACCTCATGGTTGCTTTAAAATTAATGTGGATAGTGCTTATAGCAAAAAATAATGTTAGTATTATGAATATTGGTGGATGTCTATCTCCCTTGGCTTTTCATTTTCCCTAGGATACTCTATAACTACCATGAGTTAAATACTTTCATGCATTGCTAATGCTCTTAACTCTATGTTAATGGCATATTATATTAGACCTTTAAAAGGCTTGTATATGTTACAAGGCTTGTGTCCTATAAATAGGACACATGAGACATTATAAATCTTGCACCATGTAGAGTATAATACAAAGACTCTCTTCTTCTCTTATTCTCTTTTTCTCCCTTCTCTATTTCTCCTTTATCTATATTCTTCTATAGGTTATATCTTGTTCTATTTTTGGTTCATTTCATAACACATTATCAGCACGAAGCTCTAACCGATTGAAATTTAAAGCTTCGAGGATATTATTATGGGAAAGGATGATGCATAGTACGAGAATCTATCATATGAGTAATGACTTCATCAGTTTGAAGATTGTAATGAAAGGTTTTTGTTTCTTCTTTTTGGGTGGTCGTATCCTTTCTTATTGTCTTATTTTTCATGTTTTTTTTAGTATGAAAATCTTTTCGTGTTTCATCCATAAAAATTTTATGATCAATTTTGTTTAACAAACACAATTATCATTTTATTCTTTTATTAAATATGTTACTAATCTTGATAATTTCTAGAACAAAATTACTATTCGAGCATCCCTGTAGGATTGCACAAATCAATGATTTATAAGAAGAATTTGTAGCATGGTTAGTTCGTGAAGAACTAAACTTTTAATTGATTTTTTTTTACTCGTGATAATTTCTGGAAGAAATTGTTATTTAACAATCCCCGAAAGATTAGTTAGACAAAACCAATGATTATTCTTAGTAATAACTTATACGAAGATTTATGGTATAGTTCCTGAAGAACAAGGCCTTTGAACTGTGATTAAAATTTAAAAGATTTATTTGATCTTAATATATTTTGAAACAAATGAAAGTGAGAGAAAATCTTATGTCTCTCAAATATGCTCCTGAAGTCGCAAAAATGGAGAAATATTTCGAAGTAATATTTTCTTCAAATAGAATTTCTCCACTTGTAAATACTAGGGAAACGAAAATTATTGGTTTATAGAATTTGCAGTAGAATTGAATAATTGTTAAAGTGTGCAGAGCTATTAATATGAGAATCAAAAGGTTGAATAGAAATGATGACTATTCAAGTTAGCAACGCAATAGTGCTTCAAGAAAATGAAATGCACTATGGATGTTTTATGATATTGAAGTTCTAGACAATATCTTTTATTAGAATGACTTTATTAGTAAAAGCAACAAAACCACTACAATCAACACACTGTCTATAGTGAAACATTAAAAGGAATGAAACACTTCAATATATTCATATGATCGAAATTGAAGTGGTGCATGTATGTTGCAATAGAGGAATAAAATACTTCAATGTCTTCTATGGTGATTCAAGATGCATGTTCGTTGCACCAGAGAAATAAAAGACTTCAATGTTTTTTATGGGAAAATATTTCCAAGAATATTTTTAATTAAATTTATGCATTATTGTAATTAAATCCAATAATAAGATATTGATGAAAAAGTACAAAGTTCATCCAATGGATTGAACTCCATTCCCAGAAACGAATGTTTATTATTATAATTTTGGGTACGACAAAGGTCGTGGTTACGTTTCCCCTATCAAAATATTTCATGATGATATATAGTCATCCAAGGGGGAGTCGTGTAAACATTCATGTATTGCATATGATGGATGACTATATTCATTAGACATTAAGAGTGCTAAAATTTCGTGATGAATGAATAAGAAGAATTAGTGGTATGGTTACTTCCTGAAGAAGTACACCTTCTTGTGTTATTATTTCCTTTGTCTTAATCCTCTTCTTCTCTTCTCTTTTATTCTATTTACAACACGTTCGAAATATTTCAATATAACACTTGAAAAGAGTGAACAATTATTTTAGCAAATGAAATGCTTATTGATAAAAGAAGCATTTGAGTTTTGGAAAAGTTATTCGAAGTTACAATAATCTTATTATTATGATCTATCTTTTGGTTTTGTTGAATATGAGTTAGTATTCAAATTTTGCTTACGAAAATTATTTATTTGATCATAGACTTATAGATTATATGTATTTGTATATGTCTATTTTGTTAAATATTTTGAAGAAAAGTTTTATTATTTGACTGATGAAAGAAAATTATTTATTTACTTTGATTTACTTGAATGATTAAATAACTTGATTTATTTGATTGATTTATTTATTAATTAAATTTAAACCAAAAGTTTACGTATGCTAATAAGTTTGTTATTTGGCATGACCGGTTGGGCCATCCCGGTCTATTAGGATGCGAAAAATAAAATTCACGTAGACATCCATTGAAGAACCAGAAGATTCTTCAATTCAATAAATTCTTATGTACTACTAGTTCCCAATGGAAGTTGATATTCGGCGATCACTAACAAAAATGGGAAGTGAATCTCTCACTTTTTAGAGCGTATGCAAGGTGATATTTGCGGACTAATACACCTATTGTGGTGACCATTTAGATATTTTATTTTTCTAATTGATGCATCAACTAAATGGTCACATGTCTTTTGTTGTCAACTCGCAACTAGAAGCTTGCGAGATTGCTTGCTCAACTAATTTGATTAAGAGCTCATTCTCAATTATCCAATTAAGAGAATACGTCTTCATAATGTTGGTGAATTGACATCTCATACCTTGAATGAGTATTGTATGTCTATATTGAGATTGATATTAAACATCCTGTAGCACATGTTCATGCATAAAATAGACTTGTTGGATCATTCATTGAGCATCTAAAATTAATTGCAAGACTATTGTGAATACATGCCTTGACAGGATGGTTTTGATGATTGACAAAAGGGAGCTTTGCAAATAGTCAACCGTGCAAAAAGTGGAAAAGAATACCAAGACGCGTATCAAGAATGATAGTTTCTCAAGTCTTTGGGTTTTGGGTATTTATTTAATTTTATTAAGACTATTTGTAAGTAGTAATAAAAAGCTCTCAATTAAAATAAAATCACACACTCACAAAATGATTTTTATTCTAAAATTGATTTTATGATAATTTTTCTTAAATTATTTTTAGGCACAAAGTATTTTGAAAAATTCTTAAGTTGTGCTCAAAATATTGTTTGGAAAATATTTCAAGTTTTCTTTGGAAAATATTCTCCGTGTCGAGCTGTGTGGAGAGGTCGTATGCCGAGCTGTGTGGAGGTCGCGTGCCGAGCTGTGAGGAGGTCGCGTGCCGAGCTGTGTGGAGAGGTCGTATGTCGAGCTGTGTGGAGAGGTCGAATGGCGAGCTGTGAGGAGGTCGCGTGCCGAGCTGTGAGGAGGTCGCGTGCCGAGCTGAGGAGGTCGCGTGCCGAGCTGTGAGGAGGTCGTATGCCGAGCTGGAGAGAGGTCGTATGGAAATACGATGTCGAACACCAAGTGGTGTCCGAGAATCTTTTCCGTCCCCGTGTTTTCAATTCTTTCATATTCAAAACGCAACGGACAAATCCACGCAACGGACAAATCCTTTTAAAATGCTGCAACGGAAAAATCCTGCAACGGACATTTCGACGCTCCTCTCAGTGCCTATAAAAGCACTGCACCATGAGCATTATTTTTAACATAATACAAGTGCTTAATTTTTGTGCTAAAATACTGTCAAATATTCTCCATCACTCACACTTATTTGAGCACAATTTTTTAGAGTCTTTTTATTCTACATAATTTGAGTTGTATTATTTGAGCTTCAATTTGTTATATCTGCACTATTGAGTGTATCTTTCTCATCTCATTTTATTTGCAAAAATCATTTCTTTTTGGGTAGGAATCCCAAGGTGTTCATAGAGAGGTGATATCTCTTGAACGTATTGCTCGTATAGAGTTGTAAAGGTTTCTAGTGAACTGATTTAAAAGCTAGTGATTTAGTGAAAATCCCATAGTGCTTTGCTTTGGGGGACGGGGCGTAGGCCCGCAGGGGTGTTTGGTGGCGAACTCAGTATAATTTCTTTGCGTGCTCTTCTTTGCTCTCTGTCTCTTTATCATTCAAGCACTTTATTTATTTTTGTTCTTTATTTATTTTTCTGGTCATTTATTTTCTGTCATTTATTTATTGCAATTTATTCTTCAAGTTATTTATCTTTTCGTAAGTTATTTCTTTCAAGTTTTTTTAATTCAAGAATTTATCTGTAATTTTTTTAAGCACCGCTATCACACCACCCCCTCTTGTGTTTGAAGTCACTTGGTAACAAGTGGCATCGAGCTAGACTCTTGTATAAAGGACTTAACCGCCTCAAGAGAATGACTTCAAACAATAACGAGGAACCTCCATGAATGCACCCCATTTTTCAATGGTGAGGGGTATGGTTATTGGAAGGATAGAATGCAAATCTTTCTTGAGGGTGTTGATCTTGATATTTGGGATCTTTGTGGAAAATGGTCCATTTGTCCCCACTCAATCAATTAATGATGCAAAGGTAGACAAACCAAAATCACTTTGGACCAAGATGATAAGAAAGGTCCAATACAATTTGAAAGCTAAGAACATCATCACTTCTTTAAGCTACGATGAGTTCTATTGGGTCTCAAATTGCAAGATCGCTAAAGAAATGTGGGACACCTTCTATTGACCCATGAAGGTACTACCGAGGTCAAGAGGGCTCGAATGAACACATTAACCCATGAGTATGAGTTATTTAGGATGAAACCAAGTGAAAACATACAAGATATGCAAAAAGGTTCATCCATATAATAAACCATCTCGTAGCTCTTGGGAAAGTCTTCAGAATGAAGATTTAATTAATAAAGTTCTTAGATGTTTAAATAGAAACCGCAACCCAAGGTTATCGCTATATCTGAATCTAAAGATTTATCTACTATATCATTGGCAACCTTGTTTGGAAAATTGCAGAACATGAACTTGAACTAAATCGACTCACCGAGAGTGAAGAAAGTGATAAGAAAGAAAGGAATTGCTCTCAAAGCAATCGTAAATGAAAAAGAGGAATCGACAACAATGATAGTCTAGATGAGAATGAGGAAGACATAAGTCCGATGGTTCAAGGTTCAAAAGGTTCATGAGGCAAAAGGGAGAACGAAAGCAAGGTACAAAATCCTCAAAAGAAAATGAGGAAGGAACTTCTTTTTAATCCAACTTGCTACAAGTGTGGTCAAAAGGGACATATAAAACCCGATCGCCTCATGGTCGTAAGAAAAACGAAAAATTTGATAGAAGACCACAAAAGGAATCAAAAGGAAGAAGAGCCTACATTGCCTGGGATGACAATGATATGGACTCGTCGATGAATCAGAAAATGAGGAGGCCAACTTATGTCTCATGGCAAAACACGAGGAGGATGAGGTAAATGCTCTTGAACTCGAACCTCCTTTAACTTATGATGAGTCGCTATTACTTGTGAAGAATTAAATAATGAAACGACTAGACTTGAAAAATTATTTCTTCTTCTAAGAAAACCATCTCTTCTCTTGAATCTAAAATTATTTTCTTAAACCAAGAGATGGAAGTTTTTAAGGAAAAACAAGTTGTTGTGGACTGAAGTTTCTACTTGCACCTTTTGTGAAAACCAAAAGATTGATACTTTCAAGTGTGATGAATGCAATGTTTTGAAAAACAAGATTCAAGATTTGGAAAACACCTTGCCAAATTTACCATGGGAAGGGATAACTTAAACATTCTATTGGGAAAACAAAAGGGTACTTTTGGAAAATCCGGTTTGGGTTATAATCCACAAACGCATGAAAAATCCTTTAAATTTGTCAATCACAACAACACTTCAAGCACTTTCATTAAATGCTTTCAATGTGGTAGAAATGGTCACACCGCTTCCACTTGCAATATTAGAAAGAACAAGAATGTGGTTGGCAAAAAGATATGGATTCCAAAGGGTACTTTGCCAAAAACTAACTCATCTGGACTGACTTAGTTTGGGTACCAAAGATTAAAAATTAATCTGTTGTTGTAGGTGTGCTTGAAAGCCAAGGACTTAAATTGGTATCTTGATAGCGGCTGTTCAAAGCACATGACAGAGACAAAAGCAAGTTCTCCTCATTGGTACCTAAGAATAGTGGTTATGTCCATGGTGACAACAACAAAGGTAAAATTCTTGGGATTGGTTCTATTGGTAAGAGTCCTAATCCCACTATTGAAAATGTTTTGTATGTGGATGGTTTGAAGCATAATTTGCTAAGCATTAGTCAACTTTGTGATAAAGGAAACAAAGTGGTTTTCGATTCTTCAAAATGCATGGTCATGGATTCTATAAATGAAAATGTTATTGTTATTGGACCTAGAATTGGAAATATCTATATGCTTGATTTAGATAAAATACCTTCAAATGATGCATGTTGTCTTATTAGTAAAGAGGATGAATCTTGGCTATGGCATAGAAGAATGGCTCATATTCACATGGATCATCTTAATAAATTGGTTCGAAAGGACTTAGTAATTGGCTTACCAAAGCTCCGCTTTGAAAAAGATAAACTTTGCGATGCATGTCAAAAGGGAAAACAAGTAAAGGCTTCTTTCAAATCTAAAAATATTGTTTCAACAAATCGGCCTTTACAACTTTTACATATGGATTTATTTGGCCCTTCTAGAACTAAAAGCTTTGGTGGCAATTACTATGCTCTTGTTATTGTGGACGACTATTCTCGCTATACATGGACCTTATTTATTTCTCATAAAAATGACACTTTTGCTGCCTTTCGAAAACTTGCTAAAGTTATCCAAAATGAAAAAGGAATGAACATAGTATCCATCCGAAGTGATCACGGTGGGGAATTCTAAAATGAGGCCTTTTGTACTGAAAATGGAATTGAGCATAATTTTTCCGCACCTAGAACACCACAGCAGAATGGAGTGGTGGAAAGGAAAAATCGGTCTCTTGAAGAGCTTGCGAGGACGATGCTCAATGAGACCAACCTTCCTAAGTATTTCTGGGCAGACGCGGTAAGCACCGCATGTTATGTAATGAATAGAGTCCTCATAAGAACTATTCTAAAACAAACGCCCTATGAAATTTACAAGGGAAGGAAGCCCAACATTTCCCACCTTCACGTATTTGGATGTAAGTGCTTTGTTCTAAATAACAGTAAAGATAACCTTGGTAAATTTGATGCTAAAGCTGATGAAGGTTTATTTCTTGGATATTCCACTTCTAGTAAAGCCTTTCGAATTTTTAATAAACGTACTTTAACTGTTGAAGAATCTGTGCATGTTTCTTTTGATGAATCTAACCCCAAATCTTCAGTAGAAGAAAGTGTTGATGATCTTGCAGAAGTGTTAGGAGATACCTATTTAGAGGAACAAGAGAGATCAAAAGTTCAAAAGGAGGATCAAGAGTCCTTGCCTCAACCCTCTCAAGAACTCTCTCACTCAAATCTTCCAAAGGAATGGAGAGTCTCAAAGAACCATCCTCTTGACAACATAATAGGTGATATCTCAATAGGGTAACGACTGAACCTGTCTTAACCATGCATCCCATCATATGGCCTTTGTCTCTCAAATTGAACCAAATGCCGCCAATGAAGCCATCTTTGATGAGCATTGGACCCTTGCTATGCAAGAAGAATTAAATCAATTTGAGAGAAATGATGTTTGGGAACTTGTCCCTGAGCCTAAAGATCACCTAGTCATTGGGACCAAATGGGTCTTTCGCAATAAGCTTGATGAAAACGGTATCATTGTTAGAAATAAAGCTAGACTTGTTGCAAAGGCTATAACCAACAAGAGGGCATAGATTTCGATGAAACCTATGCACCCGCGGGCTAGATTAGAAGCTATTCGCATGCTTCTCGCATTTGCATGCATCATGGATTTCAAACTTTTTCAAATGGATGTTAAAAGTGCATTTCTTAATGGCTTTATTCAAGAAGAAGTATATGGTGATCAACCTCCCCGGTTTGAAAATTTTGAATTTCCAAATCATGTTTTCAAATTGAAAAAGGCTTTATATGGTTTAAAACAAGCTCCGAGAGCTTGGTACGAGAGGTTGAGCAAATATTTACTTGAAAAAGGTTTTGAAAGAGGAAAAGTTGATACCACTCTTTTCATTAAACACAAAAATCATGACATTTTACTTGTTCAAATTTATGTTGACAATATCATCTTTGGTGCTACTAATGAGTCCTTGTGTGAAGATTTTTCCAAAATCATGCAAAGTGAGTTTGAAATGTCCATGATGGGAGAACTCAACTACTTCCTTGGTCTTCAAATCAAACAAACAACAGAAGGAATTTTTATAAATCAATCCAAATATTGCAAGGAGTTGCTTAAAAGATTTGGAATGAGCAACGCCAAAGAAATCTCAACTCCAATGAGCACATCATGCTATCTTGACAAAGATGAAGGTGGTAAGTCGGTCGAAGTAAGTAAGTATCGAGGTATGATAGGATCTCTTCTCTATCTCACTGCAAGTCGTCCGGATATTATGTCTAATGTTTGTATGTGTGCACGTTTTCAAGCAAATCCTAAGGAATCACATCTCTTAGCGGTAAAACGCATCATGAGATATCTCACTGGCACACAAACTATGGGTTTATGGTACCCCAAAGGTCCAACTGCACACTTATTGGGTACTCGGATTCGGATTTTGCGGGTTGCAAAATGGACCGAAAAAGCACTAGTGGGACATGTCACTTACTTGGGAATGCCTTGGTTTCATGGCATAGTAAGAAACAAGCCAGTGTGGCTTTGTCCACTGCTGAAGCGGAATACGTTCTGGCGGTAGTTGTTGTGCCTGCAGATCATTTGGATGAAACAACAGTTGAATGATTATGGAATCAATCTGAAAACTGTTCCAATTAAGTGCGACAATACTAGTGCCATAAACCTCACGAAAAATCCGGTTTATCACTCCCGGACCAAACACATAGAAATTAGGCACCATTTTATTAGAGATCATGTTCAAAAAGGAGATTGTGTGATTGAGTTTGTGGAAACATCTAAACAACTCGCAGATATTTTTACTAAACCTTTGCCTAAAGAAAACTTTTTTTTATAAGAACCGAATTAGGAATTTTAGATCAATCATGCATTGAATGACTGCGTGTGAGTACATTTTATTATGAATAAGTTCTAACTTGGGCGTTGGAGTGTGCTAACATTTTTATGCAGGTTCCGTTACCAAGACTAAAAGTGGAGAAATGCAACCGCCCTTCCCGTAATCGTTAAAATAAAAGTTTGTGCGAGGTTATGTTAATCGCAAACAATTATGCGCTTAATATCGGTGAAGATGAGGAAACAATTGATGATGAGAATCAGTTGATCGAGGACTAGTAACTCTTATCCTAGTGCTTTATTTTTGCTATCTCCCTGAATAATTTTTTTACCAAGGATTTCTTATGCTTCATTGAACCCTTGATACTCTATTATTTTTCGCCATCTAGTTACACGTATATGCATACGTTTTACATGCCTTTCCCTCTAATCTTTTCCGCTTTTTGATGTTGACAAAGGGAGAGTTTTATGATTCAAAGTGAGTAAATTATATTATGCATATTGTGAGGGAGTTTTTCTAAATATTGTGCTTAAATTCTGATTTCTTTTATTGAAAACCAATGCTTATATCTTATTGCTATATCATGATTATATTTTACTAAATTCCCTCTATGAGATGTTTGTCATCATCAAAAAGGGGAGTCTGTGAATACATGCCTTGACAGATGGTTTTGATGATTGACAAAGGGAGCTTTGCAAATAGTCAACCGTGCAAAAAGTGGAAAAGAATACCAAGACGCGTATCAAGAATGATAGTTTCTCAAGTCTTTGGGTTTTGGGTATTTATTTATTTTTTATTAAGACTATTTGTAAGTAGTAATAAAAAGCTCTCAATTAAAATAAAATCACACACTCACAAAATGATTTTTATTCTAAAATTGATTTTATGATAATTTTTCTTAAATTATTTTTAGGCACAAAGTATTTTGAAAAATTCTTAAGTTGTGCTCAAAATATTGTTTGGAAAATATTTCAAGTTTTCTTTGGAAAATATTCTCCGTGCCGAACTGTGGGGAAGTCGTATCTTGTGTGGAGGTCGCGTCTTGAGTGAGGAGGTCGCGTCTTGAGCCGAGGAGGTCGCGTGCGGAATCGTGGGGAAGTCGCGTCCGAAATGAGGTCTCGTCTTGGCGTGTGGAGAGGTCGTATGTCGAAATGTGTGGAGAGGTCGAATGGCGGCCGTGAGGAGGTCGCGTCGAGCCGTGAGGAGGTCGCGTCTTGGCCGAGGAGGTCGCGTCGAGTGTGAGGAGGTCGTATGTCGAAATGGGAGAGGTCGATGGAAATACGATGTCGAACACCAAGTGGTGTCCGAGAATCTTTTCCGTCCCCGTGTTTTCAATTCTTTCATATTCAAAACGCAACGGACAAATCCACGCAACGAACAAATCCTTTTAAAATGCTGCAACGGAAAAATCCTGCAACGGACATTTCGACGCTCCTCTCAGTGCCTATAAAAGCACTGCACCATGAGCATTATTTTTAACATAATACAAGTGCTTAATTTTTGTGCTAAAATACTGTCAAATATTCTCCATCACTCACACTTATTTGAGCACAATTTTTTAGAGTCTTTTTATTCTACATAATTTGAGTTGTATTATTTGAGCTTCAATTTGTTATATCTGCACTATTGAGTGTATCTTTCTCATCTCATTTTATTTGCAAAAATCATTTCTTTTTGGGTAGGAATCCCAAGGTGTTCATAGAGAGGTGATATCTCTTGAGCGTATTGCTCTAGTATAGAGTTGTAAAGGTTTCTAGTGAACTCGATTTAAAAGCTAGTGATTTAGTGAAAATCCCATAGTGCTTTGCTTTGGGGACAGGGGCGTAGGCCACAGGGGTGTTTGGTGGCCGAACTGTATAATTCTTTGCGTGCTCTTCTTTGCTCTCTGTCTCTTTATCATTCAAGCACTTTATTTATTTTTGTTCTTTATTTATTTTTCGGTCATTTATTTTCTGTCATTTATTTATTGCAATTTATTCTTCAAGTTATTTATCTTTTCGCAAGTTATTTCTTTCAAGTTTTTTTTAATTCAGCAATTTATTTGTAATTTTTTTTTAAGCACCGCTATCACAATTCACCCCCCTCTTGTGTTTGAAGTCACTTGGTAACAACTATTACTTACGAGATCAAAACTTCCTATTTCTACTTAGGGAAATGCAATATTGCAAGTAGTGTCATTTATTCGCATTAAGCCAACAAATTATCACAAGTTCTCCCCTATACAAATGGTTTTTGGTCTGGAACCAAATATTTCTCATCTAAGAACTGTTGGATATGTTGGGTATGTTCCAATTGCTTCATCACACTAAGATGGGTCCTCAAAGAAGGCTGTGAATATATGTTGGATATGAGTCTCCATATTTAGTCAAGTTTCTAAAACCAATAATGGGAGATTTATTTACAGCTTGGTAAGCTAATTGTCATTTTGATGAATTAGTGTTCCCAATATTAGGGGGAGAGAATAAGCAGTTGAAAAAAAGAGATTAGTTGAAATGCGTTATCATTATCTCTTATTGATCCTCATAGAAAACAATGTGTACCAGAAGTTTAAAAGACAATTCATTTGCAAATCATAGCAAACCGTTACCAAATGCATTCATCAGCTGCTAATGCTCCAATCAAAATTGATGTCCCTGTTGGACAATCTAAAATGAGTCTCAACCATGCATGGAGCATGGTAGACCTATCGGTTCCAAAGATAAAAATCTTCAAACAAGAAAATGAGCTGAAAAGAAAGATGACCCAAGATATGAAAACTCCAAAAGAGTCCTTAGACATAATTGATATTTCAGTTCTAGAAGAGATTGACCAGGTACATGAAATTTGTGAAAATGAAGAGATCTCAATAAATTATGTTATGAATGAAATACAATGGAACCAAAACAATGTCAACGTTAACGATGTTTTTGCATATGATATAGTGCTAAATGTGATAAATGATAATGAGGATCATGAACCAAAGTCTATTAAGGATTATAGACAAAACAACGATTGGCCAAAATGGAAAGAAGCAATCGAAGCGAAATTAAACTCACTTTGCAAGCGAAAAGTTTTTGGACCTATAGTCCAAACACTTTAAGGCATGAAACCAATTAGATACGAATGAGTTTTTGCGATAATGAAATGAGAATGGTGAAATAGTGAGATACAAAGCTCAACTTATTGCTTAAGGGTTTTTTCAAAGACCTGCCATTGATTTTGAAGAGATATATTCACTTGTGGTGTATGCAAGTATTTTTCGATATTCAATTGGTCTGGAAGCAAATGAAAGACCTCAATTTATATGTAATGGATTTGAAGGTTGAAACAGATAATGATCTCTACTTGGAAAATCCCAGAAGGATTAAAAATATAAAGAAATATCTTAAAACGAAATATTTTTGTAGGACAAAGTTTTGTCTCGACCTGCAGATCGAACAATTAGCTAATTGAATTTTTGTCTAACAAGTTATAAAGAACTAGTTCTTAAGTGACTTATTATAAATTATATCTATTGAGTACATGAGTTGTTATCAAGAAGATAACAAATATCTTGGTCCTGAAGACCATAACTCAATGCTATAAAAGTATGCGCGTATATTGTTAAATGCTACATGGCTTGATACAATAATATTTTGTGATACTTATTTGGAAGATATATTTCATTATCAATCAAGAGGAATTGGAACAAAGTGGAATATTTATTTATTTTTTTTATTTTTATATTTTCACAACACAATTGATGCAATTATTTTATGAATATATGTTCAGCAAGTTAACTATGCAGATGCAAGGTATTTTTATGATCTACATCAAGTCAGATCTCATACCTGTTGTAATTTACATGTGGTGGTATTACGATCTACAAAGCAATCTATAGTTATCACTTCATCATATCATGCTCAAATAACAACAATTCAATGAAGAAGTCCAGAAGATAATACTGATTGCATAGCTCAACTGAAAGAAGGATATACCACAAGTGACAGAACAAAATATATTTCTTCAAATGCTTCTGGGGGAGAATCAGAATGTTGAAATTCATTTTTCTTAAGTGATACTTCTAATAGGGGGAGAAAACTATACTCTTTTTTCCTTCGCCATGGTTTTGTCCCATTAGGTTTTCCTGACAAGGTTTTTAACGAGGCAGTTCTCACATAAATGATATTGTACTTTTTTTCCTTTACTATGATTTTTTCCCCAATGGGTTTTTTCCTAGTAAGGTTTTAGTGAGACATATCCTTAATGGACATCCAATGGGGAGTACTATGAATATTGGTGGATGTCCATCTCCCTTATCTTTTCATTTTCCCTAGGATACTCTATAACTACCATGAGTTAAATATTTTCATGCATTGTTATTGCTCTTAACACTATGCTAATGGCATATTATATTAGATCTTTAATAGGCTTGTATATGTTACAAGGCTTATGTCCTATAAATATGACTCATGAAACATTGTAAATCTTGCACCATGTAGAGTATAATACAAAGACTCTTTTCTTCTTCCTTCTCTATTTCTCCTTTATCTATATTCTTCTATAAGTTATATCTTGTTCTATTTTTGGTTGATTTGATAAGAATTAGTTCTGCTTGTGGTGGATTAATAAGGAATGAAGATGGCTCTTTTGTTAAAGGTTTTTACTGTAAAGTCAACTCTTACAACGTCATTTGGGCTGAGATGTGGGTCTTACTTTCTAATCTAAGAATTAGAATTGCTCGAGAAGACTCTTTGAATACAGTTACGGTTGAATTAGATTCTTATGTTTAACAAATGGTACCCTCGTAACCCCTCCCTGAACTATTTTCTTCAATATATCCTTACCTTGTTTCATTTACCTTGGAAGGTTACTATCCATCATATTAGAAGAGAAGCAAACAAGTGTGCTGGCCTTATTGCTCAAAAAGGACATATGGCTACTTACATTACTCATAGCTTTGTGAATGTCTTTCTTTTATTACATATCATTTTGGATGATGACACCCAAGGAGCTTGTTCCTCACATTTGATTAGTTAGTTGGTGTAATCCCTCCCTTGGTTATAAAAAGAAAAATCTCAATGGGGCATTGCACGGATCAAATAAGCTGATTTTAATTTTTTTTTATTAAAAAGAATAAATATTTTTATTAGAGTAAACCCTCAATTTAATCTCTAAACTAACACTCTTTTTCTCTTATTTAGTCCCTAAAATATATGAAAATAATAAGTAGTCTCTAAAGTTTGAATCCCTTATAGGGACTAATGTGACGGATTTCACAAAATTTTAGAGACTACTTATTATTTTCATATATTTTAGAGATTAAATAGGAGAAATGACGTTAGTTTTTGGGCTAAATTGAGAGTTTAGTCATTTTTATTCTTTTTTTGATAAATAAAAATTTAGGGTGAGAGAATGACACATCAATCCAAGGTAATTATATTTACATCTCTCTAAGAGGACTAATGAAGACTTAAACCCACGACTTGCCGGATATAAGTGAGCTCTGACCCCTTGCTCCTTGGGTTTTACTCATTTTTATTCTTAACGTGAGTTGGTGGTGTGTATATATATATATATATATATATATATAGACACACACACACATGATAGTGTCAAAAATTAAGAGCTTTAAAGTAAATAAAAATTGAGGGTGAAAAGATGACACCTCAATTCAATGTAATTATATTTACTTCTCTCCAGGTGGACTAAAGAGAACTTGAACCCGCGACGTGTGGTATATAAGTCAACTCTGACCCCTTGCCCCTTGGGTTTTACTCATTTTTATTCTTAATGGGAGTTAGTGGTGTGTATATACTCCCTCCGTTCCTTTTTACATGTCGGTTTTTTAGAGAAATTTTGTTTCAAATTAGTTGTCATTCTTAAAGTTTAAGGTTGTATTAATTACTTGTTTGTCAATTATATTCTTAACTATTTATTATAGGGAGAGAAATATGTTCTATAAAATAATAAATAATCAATCAATTATATCACATAAAAAAAATTAATAATTTCATCAAAATCAACAAAATTTAATGATTATTTTGTTTTGTGTAAACAACTTTAATCGACGTATCAAAAAGAACGGATGGAGTATTTGATAGTGTCAAAAATCGCGAGCTTTAAAGTAAAAGTCAAAGCAGCCATCAACTTATTAGATCGTGAATAAGAAGCCCGATTTGCTCCGTCATCAACCACCACCCACCCACCAACGCGAACGAAGTGGAGGGAGGGAGTTGAACCCAATACCCGAAACAATGGTAGTCACACCCAAAATTGCTCCTTCGATGCTCTCATCGGACTTCGCCAATTTGGCTTCCGAGGCTCATCGCATGCTCAAGTGCGGCGCCGATTGGCTCCACATGGACATCATGGTACCCCCTTTTCCCTTTCCCTATCACTTTTTACCCCCCAATTTTCATTCTTCATTCACCAACCTCCGTTTCTTCCATTTCCTGCTCCAAATTTAGGCGTTTTTCACTATTTGTCTTTTTTTTTTTATAATTATGTTATTAATCCTTTATTACTGTTATTATTATTCAAGAATTTATCTGATTGCACATATTTTATTTCATCAGCGAACATGATTACTGACATTTCTTATTTTGGTTCGATTGCAGGATGGGTAAGGAGTCACTGTCTTGGTTTGCTAATGCTATTATCTTTGTCCTGACTCCTAAGGTTGCCATGACGTCCAAATTGACTGGGTTAAAAGTTGCAATTTCTGTGTTTTCCCATTGTGCTTTTCTTGTTAATCAGTTTTTTTTTTGTGTAACTTTTAGATGATTCGTTAAGTTATTTAATGAGATTATAAGGTCTAAGAGTATGATGGATGAGTGAAGATGCACTTTAGGCCCTATCTATAACAAGAGTGACATAGAAAAGTACACAAATTTAGTGAAATTATATCGATCAGCCATGCTATGAAGCTATGGGAGGGGGTAATTAAGTGGAGATTAGAACAAGAGACCTACATTACAAAAAATCAATTTAGTTCTATGTCAAGGAGGTCCACCCGGAAGCGATATACTTGCTACATATATTGGTGGATAGATATTAGGATTTAAAAAGATTTTACATGGTTTTCATAAATTTGGAAAAAGCGTATGATAAGATGTCTGAAGATATATTTTGGAAGGATTTGGCAAAGAAAGGAATTTGTATTGCAAATATTTGAGCAATTGAAGATAAGGTTACAACTAGCATGAGAATACAAAGTGGGTTCATAAAAGACTTATAGACTATAGGACTGTACTAAGGTTCAATTTTGAGCCCCTATCTTTTTGATTGGGTGTTTGTTGTGCTTAATGAATGTACCGAAGAACCAATACTATAACACATGGTTGCACACTATTTGCAAAACATATAGGACTAGTTGGAGATTTGAGAGAAGAAATAAATGGGAAGTTAGAGGTGTGGACACAAGCTTTTGAAGCACATGACTTTTGTTTAACTAGAATATACAGAATGTTAGTCTAGTAGGAGGCACACTAGTTCTAGCTTAGAGGTGAAAATTGGAGATCGTATTAAATCACAAGTCTCATGGTTTAAGCATCTTGGGTTCTATCATACAAAATGATAGGAAAATAGAGGGAAACGTAAGTAAACCATAGGGTTCAAGCTGGGAATGAAATTGTGGAATGCATTGGGCATAACTTGTGATGGAAAAATACCACTTAAACTCAAGGAGATTTTTTACCACATAGCTATATGACTTGTAATGTTATATGAAACTGAATGTTGGGGTGATAAGTAAACAAAAAATTAAGCATAGTGTTATAGATATGACTTGCAAGAATGTTACGATGAATGAGTAGACACACAAGACAAGATAGGCTTAGAAATGAAAACATTAAGGATAAAGTTGGGTAGCATCCATTGTGGTAAAGACGGTAGATTCGTGCATTAGGTGGTTTAAGTATACATAGAGAAGACCTACGAAACCCCAAACAAGAAGGGTAGATAAAATAGAGGATAGTACAATAGTTTGAGGTAGAAGGAATCCAAGGAAAACTATAGGCTAAATCATCAAGAACTATTTAGATTTAAATGTCATTACGCATGATTTATGATAAAACATTACAATGTTACTTGATCCATGTAGCCAATCCCACCAAGTGGGTAAAAACTTTTGTTGTTTCTTTTATTTTTGTTGTTCTATTAACATTGAATGGTATTAGTTCATTCAACTTTGTGTTCTCACTCAATAGTGTCAGTTTACCATTAGGGATATGAATTTGTGTTCAATGGTGAATGATACCATTTTCTCAATTGGGGTGTAGTTATTTATTTATGAATGTTTCTGAATACTGCATTGAGTGCATTCTAAATCATGCTTGTCATTAAGGCTGTCCAATTTGCAGAAATAGAAAGTCAATCTTCAGTCATGTTCAATAACAAGAATATTATGATCAAAGCAACCTCAAGTTCTCAGTGTAGGTTCTGATGGGGTATTCAATTTTAATCCGTGCTGCAGTGTAGTTTTTTGCTATTATTGGTTTTAGTTACCTTAATTTTTATCTCCACAGCATTTTTAAATAATGCATATTGGCATACTAAATGATATATTTATAAACCATCATTGGGTGATTTTATCTTCTATAAGGTGACTGGCACTCTTGAGGCCCTGACTGAAGTTTTCCCCTTATGCTATTTTTAAAATTTTAAGAAGTATTTTCTGTACCCAGTTAAGTATATTGATCGATGCCACATTCCTCTGTTGCATACATGCTTGTAAACATGTGGCAGAGTCCTATTCTCTTTATCCTGAATCTGTAGGCTATTTTATTGTGACAGATTTCTGATAGAATTATAATTTGGTTACCTGGCATCCATTTTATCTGTTCTAAAAGAGATAAATTCTCTTGTTCTGTTTTGAAATCAGCGAGAATTTCTTTATTATGCAACTAACATGGAATAGGACTGCAATTTTGGCATTTAACTAATCACATCAAGTTGGATGATCTTCTAATTGATGGAAAATAAGACAAACTCCAGCGGCAAATTGAGGTGGAGGGATGGAGGGGTGGTGGGGGCGGCTGGGGAAGAGGAAGGGGAAGGGGGAAGATAGGGGACTAAAATGAAAATGAAATAAAGTGACGTGTAATTGATATGGGATCCATGTGGCCTGCTGAGGTGGAGTTTTGTGAGCCACCTCAGCACTTAACAGTTGAAACTAACGGCAGGGACGTAAATGAAACTAAAACATATATCAGGGATGAAACCAAAAAAAATAAAAAATAAATAAAAAATAAAAGGACTAAAACGAAAAGTGGGTATATTATAGGGACTATAAACATTTTTGAGTCATTTCTTTATTATGAAAGTAACATGGAATAGGACTGCAATTTTGGCATTTAACTAAACACATATCAAGTTGGATGATCTTCTAATTGATGGAAATTAATACAAACTCCAGCGGCAATATTTATCTTTTAGGCTTCTACTTGCCAAGTTATGAAGCATAAAACCAATGGTTAAAGCTTTTATTTGGGTGGTAGTTCTACTCAGTATTCATGATTAATTTCATAATAATGGGAAGGAAATTGTGTTCATCAACGTGAGGTGGTTTCTATGGATGATTTGGGGCCACCTCATGGTTTCTTAATTTTGTTTGTTATTAAACTTTATTACGCTCTCTGTGTGAATGCATGTGTGTGGCCATTAAATTATTGAACATGTTTCCTTTCCTTCCCTGTTTTCCTTCTATTTCGTGCAGGCACTTTGTCCCTAATTTAACTATTGGCGCTCCAGTCATTGAAAGTTTGAGAAAGCACACAAAGTAACAATCTTCCTTCGATGATCTAAATGTTTTTATGCAGAAAGTTTTTTTCTTAAGCATATGGTGCATTTGAGTCATTAGTGATTAACCCTTGCAGGGCATATCTGGACTGTCACCTGATGGTTACAAATCCTCTTGATTATGTTGAACCATTGGCAAGGGCTGGTGCTTCTGGTTTTACATTTCATGTAGAGGCATCGAAAGGTTGTTACTGATACTTCCTTCGGTTCGTCTTCCTCGTATGCTGTTTTCTTCTGCCCACCTGTATATGATATTTCCTTTTCTGCCTTCTTAAAAGTGGTTCTTGTGGACAGATAACTGGAAGGAACTTATCCAAAGAATTAAGTCACATGACATGAGGCCTGGTGTAGCGTTAAAGCCTGGGACTCCTGTTGGAGAGGTTTATCCTCTGGTATGCATTTTTACCCTCTCTGGTTCTGCTCTGGTCGTACCTGTATAGCTGCATTTTATCACCATCATCTATCTATGCCATTATATAAAGGGGATGCGGTAACATAACCACTACTTTTAGTGTCCTCATTTCATTGCCTTTTTTGCCCTTGACTAAAACCAACTGCCAAACAAAACTACATCAAATAACACACACAAAAATGTGTCACAATTGAAACTTGTACAATGCAAAATCATAAAACTAACATTAAACAACTTCATTAAAACTAATATTAAACAATAAAATGTAATAAAATAATGCACACTATATCGCAATAGAAAAAGCGGAAAGACGTGCCGTGCCCGTCTTTCCGCTAGTTAGTCTTATGTGAGTAGCTTGAGTATTTGTGCATACACTTGAGAACAGATACAGCATCTTTCACTCAGGGATGTTAGTCTTAAGAGGGTATCTCTCTTCCTCTCTGTTCTGTTTTGTGTGTGTGTGTGTGTGTGTTATAATCTTGATTCTTTTCACAGGTTGAAGCTGAAAATCCTGTGGAAATGGTTCTTGTGATGACTGTAGAACCTGGATTTGGAGGACAAAAATTTATGCCAGAGATGATGGACAAGGTCATTACTCTTTCTTAGCTTCGTATATCATATCTTTTGGCTGACATCTCTTGTCGATTACGCAACTGTACCTTTTTTCTGGTTAATATATTTTCCCCTTTTTCAAACCAGGTACGGATACTGAGGAAGAAGTATCCATCACTTGACATAGAGGTATCTCAGCCTATTTTCTTCTCTGTAACTTCTTTAATGTCAAGTTAAATGCATATTTCCTTCATGGTAATGTTGGGATTTTTCACTTGATTGGCTCTTGAACTTATTAGATCCTTTACGTTTTGCACTTTGTAATGTTCTGTCTCACTACATGTTCAATGACAAAGGCAGCGACAGTGAACTTTTGTTTATTTCTTGTTGCCTCTGCCTTTTCAACTTCTTTTCATATAAAATTTTCACTAAAACTTACTTTCTACTTTATTTCTAATTTTCTATGTGCCCAATTATTGTATTCTTGGAGATAATGAAATGCTTGTGTTAGTGTTACCATGCTCATGTGCTCTAGTGATTATATTATTTTGCAGTGACCAGAACATGCCTAATTTCAATTGCAGGTGGATGGTGGTTTAGGGCCTTCAACCATAGAAATGGCTGCATCAGCAGGGGCAAATTGCATTGTTGCTGGAAGTTCAGTGTTTGGAGCCCCTGAGCCAGCTCAAGTAATATCCTTACTGAGGAATTCTGTTGAGAAAGCCCAGTAAACACATTGATTTGATGCAGTAAAGATCCGTCATTTTATGTTGCAGTGCACTTCACAACTTCACTTAATCAATATGCTTGATGTGCTAACATTTGCAAATCAAATAAGAGATCAAGTGATTTAATAATGTTACTGTATATTTCTATATCTAATGTGCACTTCACTAAAAATGTAAAGGCATAAAAGGGATGAGTATGACACATGCTGCTGTCACCTAACTACTTTGTTAAAGAATGTGTAATTTTTTTTAAATTTTAATTTTGATCCACTATTTAGATAAGATAGTGCGATATATTTATAGTAACTAAGCTTTTATACGCACTCACATAAACCTTTTTCATGGCTTCTTATCACTGATGGTGTGAAATCAGTATAATAAAAAAATGAGGTGTACGGAAGAGTTTATGTAGGTTTATCTTATAAATATTTTAAGTACTTGTAAAAATAACTTATGAAATATTGTTAAGCTGTATTTAGTTTATTTCACTAAGTTTTCTAGAATAACTTGTGAATAGAATACTTAAGTTTTCTTAGAATAGAAATATTTAATTAAGTTGTTTATCCAGTTTTGTGTCCATAATTTGGTTAGTGTCATGGGAGAGTGTAAGGTATGGCAATACTAACAGAACAAGTATATGAAAACTCAAAGCAAATCCACTATTTTACCAATCGCACAGTACAATAGAGGAGCTGAGTACTTCTTGAAATTCAAATATAGAAAGTAATCCAATTCTCAGATACTGAAAGTACAGGGAATAAGAAAAGGAAAGCTCAGTACAAAGATAACAGAAGGAATCCTTCAGAGAAGGCCGAGGGAGAGACTAGAGAGACAATCAAATTCTGCACACCAATCATTAGCCAATCATGCCCTTTTTATGCAGTGTCATGGGAATATTTCTTGTTAGGTCTTCTCTCTCTCATGCTCCTTCTTGCTTCCACGATAATAGGATCTGTTGCCACCTGTCCTTGATCAATTCCCTCCTCAACAGAATCGGTTGTGATAGCATTTTGGCCAGCTTGCATATTTTCATTCATAACAAATCTCCCCTCATTAAGAACAACCTTGTCCTCAAGGTTGAGGTTAGGGTAGTTCTCTTTGATGTCAGGCCAATTTTCCCAAGTAGCTTCATCCTTGGGCAAACCTTCCCATTGTACAAGGACTTGGGAAACCTCCTGTCCTTGCTGTAGAATCACTCTCTTTTGTAGAATGGTTTGAGGGAATAGGAGAGGACCTTGTTCATTGGTAGTAAGAGGCAGCGGCATATACGGATCCGAATGTTGTCCCTTGCAAGGTTTCAACAGGGAGATATGAAACACAGGATGAATTTTTGCAGCAGGGGGTAACAGTAGTTTATAAGCCACTGAACCAATCTTGTCGACAATTGGGAATGGCCCAAAATATCGCAATCCTAACTTTTGATTCCTGTGGAGTGTGACTGAGTGCTGCCGATAAGGTTGGAGTTTCACTAAGACCATGTCGCCAATGTTATAGTCAGCAAACCGCCTTTTGGAATCTGCAAACTTCTTCATAACTTGCTGAGCCCTCATCAAGTTTGACTTTAACAGTGCTAAAATGGAATCCCCCTTAGTTAACAAAGTCTGAAGGGCTGGGGAGTCAGTAGAATGCGGCTCATATTTGAGAAGAGTGGGCGGGTCACGGCCGTAAACTGCCTTAAAAGGTGTCATACCAATGCTTGTGTGGAAGGAGGTATTGTACCAATATTCAGCCCATGAAAGCATCTTAGACCAGCTGCGAGGACTTTGGCTAGTGAAACAGCGCAGATACAATTCTAAGCATTTATTAACGGCCTCGTATTGTCCATCCGATTGTGGATGATAGGAAGAGCTCATAGCCAAAGTGGTGCCACTAAGTGTAAAGAGTTGTTGCCAAAAGCTGCTGGTAAAAACCTTGTCCCTGTCAGACACAATTGATTTTGGAAACCCATGCAGCTTCACAATAGAATTCATAAACACTTCAGCCACCTTTGAACTAGTAAAACCATATTTGAGGGGAGCAAAGTGGCTATACTTGGAGAGTCTATCAACTACCACAAAAATAACTGTATAAGAATTGGAGGAAGGCAAACCGGTAATGAAATCCATGGCGATGTCTTCCCAAATCTGTGAAGGAATCGGGAGGGGTTGAAGTAAACCCGCTGGTAGAGCTGTGGAAACCTTTGCTTGCTGACAAGTTAAACACTGGGAGACAAATACCCCGATGTCCTTATGCATACCAGCCCAAAAAAACTGGTTAGCAATGCGAGCCTTGGTGCGAGTGAAGCCAGCATGACCACCTAAAGGTGATGAGTGAAACTCCTGGAGAATGACTGGAATCAGTTCTGACTTTGGTGGAATCACCAATCTAGATTTCCAATAAAGCATATCTTGTTTAACATGAAAGTGGGGTTCAGTGCAAGTTCCCTGGATGCATTGAATTTTAATGGCAGACAAGGCTGGATCGGCCAAGATAGCAGCATGAATTTGCGGAATAAGAGCAGCATGTGGGGTAGATAAAGCCATACAAAAAGACCTAGATAATGCATCAGCAGCGACATTATCAATTCCAGGTTTATATTCAATCGTAAAGTCATACCCCAAAAATTTGTGAAGCCAAAGTTGCTGGTCCGGTGTGTGAATCGCCTGATCTGTCAAGAACCTCAAACTCTTTTGGTCCGTTCGGATGATAAACTTGTGACCAATGAGATAGTGACGAAATTTAGCCATTGCTTCAGTTATGGCATAGAGCTCTCTAACATAAGCGGATTGCTTTTGCATTCGGGGGCTTAATTTTTTTGAGAAGTAAGCAATTGGGTGTCGCGCCTGACTGAGAATGGCACCAATGCCTGACCCGGAAGCATCAGTTTCCAATATGAATGGTTGCTGAAAATCTGGTAAGGCTAACACTGGGGCTTGAGTAATGGCGCTCTTGAGGTTGTTGAACGCAGTGGTAGCCTCAGAATTCCACAAGAATGCATCTTTCTTGAGGAGAGTAGTCAATGGGGCAACAATGGAGGCGTAGTTTTTGATAAACCGGCGATAATACCCCGAAAGACCCAGAAATCCTCTAAGCTGTTTGATGGTTTTAGGTACTGCCCAGCCAAATACCGCTTGGATTTTGGAGCCATCCATAGCAACACCTTGGCTGGAGATAGTGTGCCCCAAGTAGTCTACTTGTGTGAGCCCAAAACAACATTTAGATAGCTTGGCAAATAAGGAATGTTGCTTGAGAAGCTGAAGCACCTCCTCCAGATGTTGTAAATGTGTTGCCCAAGACGGGCTATAGACCAAAATGTCGTCAAAGAATACTAGGACTGATTTCCTGAGTTGTTCTTTGAAAACCTGGTTCATGAGGCTTTGAAACGAAGCAGGCGCATTCGAGAGGCCGAATGGCATGACTAGCCACTCATACAAGCCTTGATGGGTGCGGAAAGCAGTCTTGTGGCGATCGTCGGATTTGACCAGAATTTGATGGTAGCCGGACCTTAAATCCAGCTTAGAAAAATAAGTCGCACCAAATAACTCATCGATTAACTCATCCACAGTGGGAATGGGGAAGCTTTCCTTAAAGTAATGGCGTTAAGGGCTCTATAATCAGTGCAAAAACGCCATGTACCATCTTTTTTCTTAACAAGCAAAACAGGTGACGAAAAAGGACTAGTGCTGGGTTGGATAATACCTTGCTCTAACATGTCGAGCACCATTTTCTCGATTTGGGTCTTCTGACTATGAGGATAACGGTAGGGTCTCACCTTAATCGGGTTGCTGCCCTCCAAGAGTGGTATGGAATGATCCTGGACTCGTGGAGGAGGAAGGCCCGTAGGTTCAGCAAAAACATCCACGTATCTCATCAGTAGAGCAGCCAAGTCTGATGGCAATTGTGGAGGAAGCTTAACTGGTTAAGTAGGCAACTGAGGCAACTGTTGGAATTGCGAGGTGAAGGAAGCATCGATTGCATGTGTGTTGTGGAGTCTGCGGATATGATGAAATTGAGCTTGGCCAGGAGGAGGCAATTGCTCCCCATGTAATGTGATGATAGTGTTCTGACTATAGAACTTGATGAAGAGAGCATCATAGTCAGCTATGTGAGTACCCAGAGTCTTTAACCATGGTGCTCCTAGCACCAAATCGGCACCTGTGATGGAGAGCAAGTAAACTGGTAAATGGAGTGTGTGGCCTTGCACCGACACAGGAAGATCCTGTATGTACCCTTTCGCGGTTAACGTGTTGCCATTGCCGACGAGCACCTTAAACCTCTCAGCCGGCTGGATTGGTAGCTTTAAGCACTGAGCCAATCGGGGTTGTAAGAAGTTATCGGAACTGCCACTATCAAGGAGGATCTGGATCTTCATGCCTTGTATTTGACCCTGAAATCTCATGGTGCCAGCTCCATGAGAACCTTTGAGAGCATTGAAGGATAAATGGTGTTCGGTTTTGCCTCCGTTGTCCGGAATCGGAATTCCCAGGTCAGGAGGATCCGGCTCTGCTTCAGACCCATCAGAGTCATCTGTTTGCAAAAGCAGGTAGTGTCGGTTGGGGCATCAATGGGACGTGGAGAATTTATCGTCGCAATAGAAGCATAGCCCTTTCTCACGGCGTAACTGCATTTCCGCCGGAGTGATCCGCTTAATGTTCGATGGTTTGGTGGTTTGTGGGTTCGGTTTGAACGGTGGTTTGGGAAGCAATGGCGGCAGGGAAGTGTTTCTAGGGTTTGTGTTTGGGGCAGCGAAGTCGAAGGGTTTAGTTGGCTGATTGGGTTTGGGTTGTGGTGTGGATCTATCCTCGTACAGTTTGGCCAATGCAAAGGCGTTGGACATAGAGTGTGGGCGTTGGGCCACTACATCCCTATAGAGTTCGGGTTTGAGCCCACCAATAAAGCAGTCCAAAAAGGCTTCTGGGCTAAGGCCTTGCGTTTGGTTCGCCAACGCAGTGAAGGAGGTGTAGTACTCCGACACAGAGGTGGACTGGGTGAGCTTGAATAGGGCGGTTCTGGGTGATTCGTACGGGGAAGGCCCAAATTCCTGTTCCAAGGCACGGGTAAACGCCACCCACGATAAAAATGGGTTGTTCCGAGACATCATCTGGAACCACGGCACGGCGTCCTTCTCCATGTGGACGGCGGCGATCGTGAGGCGGTGGTTGTCAGGTGTTGAGTAATATTCGAAAAATTGCTCCGCCTTGAATATCCAGTTGAGGACATCGGCTCCGTCGAAACGAGGAAAATCCAGCTTCACGTTTCGCATCTGAAATGGTTGTGATGTGACCGGCGTTGAGTTCGAGTTACCATTAGAAGTGGAGTTCAATTGGAGGGTAACCAATTGAGCCTCAACACGATCGAGGCGCGAGACGTCCGTCGAACGAGATTGCATAGTCTCGGTGTGGTGGATCTCGGCATCGTCCATGAACTTCATCAACATCGCGTTGATGCCTTGAACGGCAGCCTCCAAAGTCTTCATACGGGTGTTATCCACCATTGTAAGGGATGAAAGCACCAATGTAAGGTATGGCAATACTAACAGAACAAGTATATGGAAACTCAAAGCAAATCCACTATTTTACCAATCGTACAGTACAATAGAGGAGCTGAGTACTTCTTGGAATTCAAATATAGAAAGTAATCCAATTCTCAGATACTGAAAGTACAGGGAATAAGAAAAGGAAAGCTCAGTACAAAGATAACAGAAGGAATCCTTCAGAGAAGGCTGAGGGAGAGACTAGAGAGACAATCAAATTCTGCACACCAATCATTAGCCAATCATGCCCTTTTTATGCAGTGTCATGGGAATATTTCTTGTTAGGTCTTCTCTCTCTCATGCTCCTTCTTGCTTCCACGATAATAGGATCTACTGCCACCTGTCCTTGATCAATTCCCTCCTCAACAGAATCGGTTGTGATAGCATTTTGGCCAGCTTGCATATTTTCATTCATAACAGAGAGATGCTTGTGTGTAAATGATCAATGTTTCTACATCATGTAGAAGGCTTAGAAATTATGTAAGTTTGGAAGCTGTAACTTTGAATAACTATACACTTATTATCTATTTTTCGTTATATTCTTAGTCAAAGCTCATATAATAGATTTGTGTTTTTTTGGGGTAAATATATTTGCATTGGTCCGAGAAGGGCTTCCCGGAGTCCGCCTTCTCCTTCTCTCGATGTTGAAGGTGGTCGAGGGTTGTGGGTACTTGTAAAGACACTCTGACGCTCAAGTTACTATTTTTGCATTGTGAATAAGAAGGTGAATAGTGTGCATACCTGGTAAGTAATGGTCAAGACATATTTATACCGAAGGCGTGATACCTTGAGATCATCTGACATTGGATTCGTTGGGCTTCGTCGAGGTAGGGTAGAGTTAACTTATCTATCACACGCCCCCTTCCACTTGCTCCGGTTGTCAGGGTATGTCCCCTATTCAAGGTATCGTGGTCCTAACCGTAGGATCTCACTTGTCCTTATGCGGGAACGACTGTGGTGAAGGGACAAGTCGCTTTTAGCATATACACGCCGGATGTGAGCCGTATTTTCTGATGGTGTCAGGTAGCAATTCTAATGAGTAGGTTTCGGTCAGGTCCGACCATGGAGGGTTTGGCGTACACAAATTTGGCCGAGCCTGGGATCGACCCCCGGATCAATATTAGATACGTTATGAACATGTGTTATGTATTAATGTGAGTTAAATTGATTATATTTTCATAGAAGTACATGTTCTTATTTTGGGATTTGTTGTACCAATTACACTTGTTTTCTCAGTATTGGGCACATGCACTTTTGCATATGTGCGTATCCTGGTTAAATGGATGCTGATCGCAATATTTAGCTCCCAATATTCCCCACCTTCGAACGCTTTCGAATCCCTTGGAGGAATAAAAATCAAAATAAATCTACATCTGCTGATTTGTTTCATTTCACACTATTTGTGACTAATCATTCCCATGCACCCCACTGAATTTATACATTTTAAGTTCCCCATTTTTATACTCTTCTTAATTACCCCCGTGATTTAAGATTTTTATACACACACTAAAGAATCATTGAAGTATATTTTTACTAAAATAGTCTTATTAATTGTTACAGATTCCAAAATAATTAATTAAGTATTTGTGGGTTTGTGTCAATTTTCAATTTAAAAACAATAAATATTTGAAAGGTATATTTTGAAAAAAATTGTGAATTATATTTTGGGTATATAAAACTGATAGAGCAGAGAAATACAAATGCAGGAAATTAAGAGGTAAATCACTGATTGTATTGATCACAAGAGAAAAATGAGAGACTGAGCTCTCTACAAGGGAACAAACCAGAGCTAAGCTCCTCAGGGAGAATACTCTCTCTCCTGCCTACCACTAGGGTGCTAACTGAATACTTGCCTACCTCTCCACACACCCTTCCCCCCTCTTATTCAACACCTCATAACTAACTCTCGCCAGCCAGGCATTCCGTCATCACACCCTTCTCCCCACTCTCTTTTTTCTTTCTCCGGGTATATACCTTCCACGTGGGCCTACCATCTTTCCCATTCCCTTGCACCATATTGGGTGTCCTATCATTACCCCCATCTTGAAGAATAGCCTTGTCCTCAAGGCTAAAATGAGGGAACTGATTCTGCAGCAACAATTCATTCTCCCAAGTGGCATCCTCCGGAGACATGCCCTTCCATTGCACCAACCATTCCCTTGTACCTTGTCCCGTCACTTCACTGTGTCTCCATATCGGGTTGGACATTAGATCCCAAGTCAACTCCCAAGTCAGGAGGCAAGTCAGAGGAGCTCTGGTAGTCCCCAACATCTCTTTTCAATTGCGAAACATGGAAAACCGGATGTATCCGCGAGGAATCCGGCAGCTGCAGCTTGTAGGCGACTGCTCCCACCTTCTTTAGGACTTGGTAAGGCCCAAAAAAGCGAGGAGCCAGTTTTCCATTAACCCGTTGCACCACTGAGTTCTGTCTATTGGGCCTTATTTTCAGGAATACCCAATCTCCAACATCAAACTGCACCTCTTTTCTTTTCTTGTCAGCATAATGCTTCATGTATTCCTGACGCAACAAATTATACTTCAACTGTCTCGATGTTTCATCCCCTCACACGCAGCTCTTGAGCCACCGCTTCCACCCGCGTCTCACCCTCTAAAAAACGAACCAGGGATGGTGGAGGTCTGCCATACACCACCTCAAAAGGTGTGAACCCAGTTGAGACATGGAAGGTAGTGTTATACCATAATTCGGCCCATGGAAGCCAATGGAGCCACGACTTGGGCTGTTCCGAGACAAAGCACCGCAGGTAAGCCTCCAAACAACGGTTAACAACCTCCGTTTGTCCATCTGTTTGTGGATGATAAGCGGAAGACATTTTCAGAACAGTGCCTTGAAGTTTGAAGAGTTCCTTCCAGAAAATACTCACGAATAAAGGGTCACGGTCACTCAAAATCGATTCTGGGAAGCCATGTAAACGCACCACCTCCTTAACAAAAACAGCCGCGACACTCCGGGCAGTGAAGGGATGCTTGAGAGCAATGAAGTGGCTGAACTTAGAAAGTCGATCTACCACCACCAGAATCGCTTCGTGTCCTTTGTTTCTGGGCAGCCCGATAATGAAATCCATCGAAATCTCACTCCAAATCAGATTCGGCACTGGAAGTGGTTGCAGCAGCCCATTTGGAGTTGTAGTGGCATATTTTTGGCACTGACAAGTGGCACAAGCCTTCACAAATTCTTGTACCGTACGCTTCACAAATTCTTATGAACTTCTCATTGCAATGAAAACACAGCCCCTTAGCCCTCGTATCCATCAATTCCGAGTATGGAATGTGTTTAAAACCCCGATTCCGGCCACCAGAGGAGCGCCGTGGATCCCTCGCAGCGCTTCCCTTCGAACTCGCCGTGGAAGAAAACCCTTTACTCCCTGAAGTCGCAGCCGCAGAAGGAGACCCATTCTGTGAATTAGGTTTACCTGGATTGGGGGTAAAACCCGATTGGGCCTGACTTGTTGGCCCAAAACGATCCCCCTATCGTTGGGTCCACCCGACCCGAGACGGGCGAGGCCCAGTACCCACATAACCAGGTTTGAAACGCGAACCCGAATTATGACTCGACTCCTCCAGGAACTCTACTTCGACGTCACGAGTGATCTGCATGGCCTGGTATCGCGTTTTGGGCTTGAACGTGCGAACACGACTGCGGATGTCATGGCGTAACCCTCCGATGAAATAACCCAGGAATTGAATTTCCGGCAAACGGCCGCACTGCGACGAGAACAATTCAAAATCCGCGATATACTCCTCCACCGTGCCTGATTGTTTCAGATCCTTCAATTCTTCGAAGGGGTTTTCAAGACGACCTCCCCCGAAGCGCACGATGAACGCCTCCTTGAAGTTGTCCCATGTAACGTCCTCAGTTGAATCGCGCCACAAATTGAACCAGTGGATTGTTGGACCTTCCATGCTGAGTTTCGCCAGTTGAATACGAACGTCAGCCGAAATGCGTTGAACCTCAAAATACGTTTCCGCACGCGTGATCCACGCAACAGGATCGTCGCCTTGGAAAGAAGGGAGCTCAACCTTCTTGGCCGAGAGGCGAAACTCTTCCAGGGAAGACGCGTTGTTGCTCTGCGATGGTGAACCATGGGTGGGAATGCCGACATGCGCCAAACGGTTCATCTGGTCGAGCAGGGTGGTCAGTGATGCTTGCATAGTCTCCATTGAATCCTTCATGGTCTGCATTGTCTCCATTTCTAACTCGATACGATCCAAGCGACCTTCGATCTCTGAGACTCGATCGGACATTTTCGGTGGCATGAAAAGGATCCGGCAGGTCGGACCAATTGATAGAGCAGAGAAATACAAATGCAGGAAATTAAGAGGTAAATCACTGATTGTATTGATCACAAGAGAAAAATGAGAGACTGAGCTCTCTACAAGGGAACAAACCAGAGCTAAGCTCCTCAGGGAGAATACTCTCTCTCCTGCCTACCACTAGGGTGCTAACTGAATACTTGCCTACCTCTCCACACACTCTTCCCCCCTCTTATTCAACACCTCATAACTAACTTCTGCCAGCCAGGCAGATTCCCTCATCACACCCTTCTCCCCACTCTCTTTTTTCTTTCTCCGGGTATATACCTTCCACATGGGCCTACCATCTTTCCCATTCCCTTGCACCATATTGGGTGTCCTATCAAAAACACTCATTGTTTTGGAAAAAAAAGAGTAATATTTTTTGACAAATGAGTATCTACACCGTATACCTATACCGTATGCACTGTTCACGTACGGATTCTACTGTTTATGTACGGAAATTCACTGTTCCTATATGAAAAAAATACTATTCTGAAAAAAATTATTTTTTTCTTTCCTATTAACCACTCATTAAAAATTATATGGTTAATGCAGTACAAATACTTGGTTAATTCAGTTCATTACGTGGTTAATGAATTATTGCAATTCATTAACCACGTAGTGAACTGCATTAACCAAGTATTTACAAGTCATTAACTATATAGTATCAAAGTAACTCATTTACCATTAACCAAGTATTTGCAATCCATTAACCACGTAATGAACTAAATTAACCAAACATTTACACTGTATTAACCATATAGTATCACAGTAACTCATTTACCATTAACCAAGTTTTTACAACTCATTAACCACGTAATGAACTAAATTAACCAAACATTTACACTGCATTAACCATATAGTATCACAGTAACTCATTTACCATTAACCAAGTTTTTGCAATCCATTAACCACATAATGAACTAAATTAACCAAATATTTGCACTGTATTAACCATGTAATTTTTATTGAGTTGTGAAAAATATGAAATTAATTTTGTGCATAAAAAAATTACAACTCATTAACTACATAACAAACTGAATTAACCAAATATTTGTACTGTATTAATCACATGTAAAAAGTAAAAAATTGTAAGAAAAATTGTAGAATTGTGGTTGTCAAAATAACACAACTCAAAAAAAAAAATGGTAAAACTACCGAAATTATGGAATGGAGAAAGTATTATCTTTGATGGGACAATATATTCTCGACAAAAGAAATTATAAATATCTTCAGGAGTGGGTTTTTTCTCCTACTGCTACTCCCAAAATCAGCTTAATTTTTTGTCTACCAAAAACAGCGGGCGGCATGTGTTCTCACGTGCATGTGCACGCTTTATTATGGCATCCACTCACACTCCATATCATATGAAAAAACATGTATTTATCGAAAAAAAAATGAAAAAACATGTTTTTATTTTCACAAATGAGCTGAACTGATTTTGTACGTGATATGAAGGGAAAAAGAAGTAATATTTATGAGTTTAATTTCCATACACCGTTACTGTAAAAATATTTTATAGTCATTTAATAATATATGTTTTCACCTCATTCAATGGGTTTAAAGACACATGATTTGTCATACTCATTAAATAATATGGTAACACATTATTAGGTACATGTGTAAAATATTTTTAAATTGACAAATACATATAAACTAGTGTATTGACCCGTGTCTTGCACGGGTTATCAATATTGGATTTGAACGTCTTTAATGTGTAAATATAATGAAAGAATATAATTCCGTGCTGATTTCATTAGCATAATTGTCGTTATATACAACCATTACAAGAAAACAAATCCTAGGCTATAATTCAGGAATCAAGGAAACAAATTATACACACGATCACTAATATTATGCTAATTATACATAAGATCACTAACATTATGACTAGATATAGAATATATTTACATATATTCTAACACACCCCCGCAGTCGAAGCGAGAGGTTATCGTACGTTGAGACTGTCCCGAAAATCCTCAAATAGAACCAATGGAAGGCCCTTTGTAAAAATATCTGCAATCTGATAACGTGACGGGACATGTAAGACTTGAACTTCCCCACGAGCAACCTTTTCGCGAACAAAGTGAATATCCATCTCGATATGTTTAGTGCGCTGATGTTGAATAGGATTCCCAGAGAGATATATCGCACTAACACAATACACCAAGGTAGCTTTCCGAATAGGACAATGAAGCTCCAGAAGAAGGTTTCGTAACCAACAAGACTCAGAAACCACATTGGCAACGCTTCGGTATTCCGCCTTCACACTAGATCGTGACAACGTAGCTTGTCGTTTGGCGGACCAAGAAATTAAATTATCACCAAAAAACACACAATAACTAGATATAGAGCGTCTGGTATCCGGACACCCACCCCAATCAGCATCTGTATAAGAAAGGAGAGTAGATGTGGAAGATGAATAGAGATGCAAGCCATGATCAAGAGTACCCTGAATGTAGCGCACAATGCGCTTGAGAGCGTGCATGTGTTCTTCCCTCGGGTCATGCATGAATAAACACACTTGTTGCACAGCATAAGCAATATCGGGTCTCGTAAAAGTGAGATACTGAAGAGCCCCTGCAAGGCTTTGATAATGAGATGGATCTGCATATGGTGTGCTGGAATTAGCACTGAGCTTTGGTTTAGTGTCAACCGGAGTAGGAGACGGCTTACAAGATGACATGTCGGCCCGTTCAATGATCTCTGTTGTATACTGCCGCTGAGATAAGAATAAACCACCTGCATGACGAGTTACAGCTATACCCAAGAAATAACTCAACGGCCCCAGGTCCTTCATAGCAAATTCCAAGCTAAGAAGGGATATGATAGACTTGCGAATAGCATCAGAGGAAGCTGTCAATATAATATCATCCACATACAAAAGAATGTAAGTCGTAGTTGTACCTTGCCAGTAAATGAAGAGAGAATGATCAGGAGTACTGTGAGAAAAACCACGAGTAGAAACATAATCAGCAAATCTCTTGTACCAAGCCCGAGAGGCCTGTTTGAGCCCATAAAGAGATTTCTTCAACAAGCATACATGATTAGGACGATTTGGGTCCCTAAAACCCATGGGCTGATGCATGTACACAGTCTCTATGAGTTCTCCATGCAAGAAAGCATTCTTCACATCAAGCTAGTAAATGGGCCATGCTTTAGAGAGAGCTAAACTGAGCACAGTAAGAATAGTTTTCGGTTTGACTACCGGGCTAAAAGTCTCACAACAATCCATGCCAACTTGTTGAGTTTTGCCATCACCCACAAGACGGGTCTTATGCCTCTCAAAAACACAATCAGATTTTTCTTTATGAGTAAAAATCCACGTAGACCGAATCACATTAACATCAGGTGGACGGGGCACCAACTCCCACGTCTTATTTTTAGTAAGAGCATTAAGTTCATCATCTATAGCCATTTTCCAATTTGGGTCACGAAGGGCAGACACGGGGTTACGTGACAAGGGGATTTACTGACATTAGTGTTAAGATTTAATTGTTGTTTGGGTTTGAAAATCCCATGCTGACTACGTGTCACAGGTTTGGGAGCCGGAAAAGGAGTAGGCTGATATGGAGGTGACGGTGGAGGAGCTGGGCCGGCCGAGGGTGTCGGCTGTGGGGATAGTGGGCTAGGTGCGGGTGGATTTGTTGGAGGTGTAGGCGGGATGGCAGGTTGTGGGTTGGGCAAGACTGGCTGGGCCTGTTGGTTTGGGCTTGGCGGAGGGGACAAATGGTGGACCACATAAGGAGAGGGTCCATCGTCCATAAAACCGTAAGTGTGAGGTTATGGATTCTGCAACTTAGCAAATGGGAATTGGGTTTCATCAAAAATGACATGTCGACTTAGTATGATTTTACGAGAGGACAAATCATAGCATTTGTAACCACGATGATTAGATGGGTAGCCCAAAAAGACACATGGGGTCGGACGAGCTTGAAGTTTATTTATGGTAGTAGAGGGAAATAGTGGATAGCATAAACACCCAAAAACTCGAAGATGAGAGTAGGAAGGGTCCCTTTGATAAAGAACCTTGAGAGGCGATTGATAGGCTAAGTGTTTACTTGAAAGAATATTGAGAAGATATGTTGCCATTCGCAAAGCATGATGCCAAAATGAAGGTGGTAAAGATGCATGGGCTAGTAGAGTACGAATAATGTTGTTAATGGTACGGATTTTTTTCTCGGCTTTCCCATTTTGTGATGATGTATGTGGATAAGAGAGGCGAAAAGCTAACCCATTTATATTACAAAATTTCCAAAAAGGCTCATTATCAAATTCCCTACCATTATCACATTGAATGTTCTTTACTTCCCGTTCAAATTGAGTGCGGATGAAAGCTCTAAAAGATAAAAATGTGGAAAAAACTTGAGACTTCTTAGACAATGGAAATGTCCACAAAAAATTAGAGTAATCATCCAACAACAAAACATAATATCGGTGGCCCGAAGAGCTCAAAATGGGAGATGTCCAAATATCAAAAGGCATAACAGTGCAAGAATTAGAAGAAACAAATGGCAACATAACATGTTTTCCAAGAGAACAAGATTGACAAACATGAGAACTACGAGTTTGATTACACTCAATAAATTTATTTAGCTTAAGGGAGTTAAAAACAGGTGCTCCCGGATGACCCAAATGAGCATGCCATCACGACGGTGCTAAAGCTGCAAAGGTAGATGGTGAAGTGGCTTGTTTGGTGGTGATGGGATAAAGGTCGCCCCGACTATCACATCTCATTAGACGCATCCCCTTCTGGAAATCCTTCACAAGGGTCAAATTCAACAGAAACCGAGTTATCAGTTGTAAACTTTCGAACCGACACTAAGTTTTTAATAAGTTGAGGGGCATGAAGGACATTTTTCAAGGCTAAGGGAGGATTCGGGGGAGACAAATTTGTGTGACCATAACCACGAATTGGAATTGAATGACCATTACCGACAATTATACCACGATTATTGCTCAAATTAAAATAAGACGAGAGATTACCTTGCTCGGATGTCATGTGGGAGGTGGCACCGGTGTCCATGTACCAATTTGCATCCGAAGGATTAAGCCCAAGAGTGTGCATCGCTGCCTCGATGTCTGTCGGAGTGGGTGGAGCTGCTGCTGCCGTGTAGGCCTGTGGCGGTTTTGGCCCAAGAATGCCTGGCTGGTGCTGCTGGGCTTGCTGAAAACTGGGCCTGGCCCAAGGTGATGAGGGGTATGGGCAAGGTGGAAGAGCCCAAGGCATCCATGGCCACTGCCACTGTCCAGCAGGCCACTGCTGGGGGCCCGGTTGATGCTGGCCGGACTGCTGCTGCCAGCCACCGTTGCGGCCACCACCACCGCCGCTCTTGCCGCCACCGCGATTGCCACCGTGGTTTTTGCCACCATTGTTGCGGTTTTGACCTTTTTACCACCATGATTATTGTGATTTTGATGGTAATTCTTTGAGAAGGGGGAGAGTCATCAGTTTCGCGAGCCACCATGGCGGTA
This sequence comes from Calophaca sinica, assembly GCA_037113605.1. Classification (NCBI taxonomy): domain Eukaryota; kingdom Viridiplantae; phylum Streptophyta; class Magnoliopsida; order Fabales; family Fabaceae; genus Calophaca; species Calophaca sinica. The sequence goes on from CM073733.1 coordinate 50,855,607, forward strand.
CCCACTCCGGTTGCAACCTTCTTCGCGAGACCGGCTTCCTCTAAAGTGAGCATAGAGTGGGCTTGATAGAATGATGGAAGAGGATCTCTTTGGCGAATGAGCGTGGCAACCCCATTGTAAGCCTCGGTGAGGTCGGCCACCATTTGAAGAACAAGACGGTTGTTTGAGACCGGTGCGCCTACGTTCTTGAGTTGATCTGACAATTCCTTGAGCCGTTGAAAATACGCAGAGGCATTCGGGAAATCCTCCATGTTTGTATGGGAGAATTCTTGCTCAAGAGTCACAGCCCTAGAATTCTTATTGTCTTGGAATATATCACGCAACCTATTCCATGCCTCCATTACCGTTGCGTCGGGTTCAAGAATAGTATGCAACAGGTCATGTGAGATTGTTGCATAAATCCATTGAAGGACCGTAGCATCAAGGGTCGACCACAGTTCCTTTTCTTCATCGGTTTTAGGCTCCTTCTCATTGCCTTTCTCCGGTGGGACGATGTGGTAGAGGACCTTGTGAGAACGTGCGTGAATCTTGAACAGTTCCGCCCACGTTGCATATTGGACGTTTTCCATCTCCAGGGTGATGGAGATATGGTTCTTGATGTTGGAGACAGCAAGAGCCGGGTGGAATTTGTTGGAGTCAGTCATGGTGGCTGACGTGAAGAGGGAGATGGCGGCTAGAAGGGGAAGAAGAAAGCTAGGGCACGGCGGAAGCAAGGAGAGGATCGTGCCCTAGACTCTTTGATACCATGAAAGAATATAATTCCATGCTGATTTCATTAGTATAATTATCGTTATATACAACCATTACAAGGAAACAAATCCTAGGCTATAATTCAGGAAACAAGGAAACGAATCCTAGGCTATAATTCAGGAAACAAGGAAACAAATTATACACATGATCATTAACTTTATGCTAATTATACACAAGATCCCTAACATTATGACTAGATACAGAATATATTTACATATATTCTAACATATAAGTTTGACAAAAAAAATTACAAAAGCTATTAGAACATCTGAATTTTTCAAAAAATTATTATGAAGTAGTATACACACACACACATGCTACCCAGTTTTAAAATAAAAAATAAAAAAAAGATTTTGTATAACACTATTAATAGTTATAAACATGTCCAATTAAAATAATGTAAATCACCCTTAAGAATTACAATATAAACATAAAAAGAGCTGAGTATGTCAAAAGTAGAAAGTAATAAAAACAATATATGTACACTATATTTTAGAAAAGTATATATTCAAAAATTATATTAATGTATTTATAATAAAATAGTCATCAATAGTAATTTATATACTAATATTCATTCATATAAAATATTAAATTTCCTAACAATATATTTTTTACTCTTTAGTTTTAATATTAATAAATCTTTACATAGTGTTTAATACGTTTTTGTTTAAAATATTCATATTCTTATGATATATTTTTATCTTTAGTGTATCCTATTTTTATTTATAATTGCTTTTATGATTGACATATTAATAAACTTTTTGTAAATTTCTCATTTCTATACATCGTAAGTATTTGTCTTCAAATCTTAATACGCTTTGAAAAAATATTTTATGTAATAAAATGTTATATTTCGTCACATATTTTGTAAACAATATATGGATTTAGAATATGTCTACCAATGATGAAGGTAATGATGTTGGGATGATCATAATTAATATATAATTATTCTTAGAGTTGTAGTAAAATAAATAGATCAGACCAAATAAATGTAACTATAACAAATAAAAAAATGAAAATCCATTGAGAAGTTAAAAAAAAAATAGCTATCGTAGGAATTAATTGGTCAAAAAACTGTAGTAAGAATTAAGAATATAAAAAATTTAAATTATATGATGATATAAAATTTTAAAATATATAAGACTTCATTAATATAATTTTATTTAGTGTATTAAATAAATGAGAAAGAATATTAATAAGTAATTGTTAAAAGTAATTAATATTACATTGAATACTTAACATGACATTTATTTTGGGTTTTTTTTTTTACAAATGTGACACTTATAATGGGACAGAGGGAGTACAATTTAACATTTTCTCTACATAAAAATATGTAAAAATGTTATCATTAAATTACTTTAAGTATAAAATTACATTGTAATATTAAATATGTTACTTTTTTAATATTATATGTAAACATAATATGGTTTTCAAAAGATATCATTTAAATGATTATTTCTTTTTTTTATATAACACTTAAATTATTATTTTGTGAATTTGAATTCTCGTACAGCTATGTTTATAAACATTTTAGCATATGTTTATTTTATACCATATGCTAATATTAAATAAAAATAGTGGATGAGCTATGTTTACTCAATTTTTCTTCATAATCTATATAAGACTAGTCATTAAGTAATACGGTAAAAAATAAATCAATTTGAATAAGTCTATACTTTAAATCTGTGATTGATTAGAATTAAATTATCAAGATGTCATTATTCCTGTTAAAAAAAAGATGCCATCAGTTGTAATATTTGCTCAATAATGCTCAACAAAAACAATTTCTCTAATTTTAAGTTTCATTTTTTTCTCAAGGAAAACTTATAGTTATCTAATGAAAATATTTTTTAATTTTTTTAGTATATATTACATTTGAAATTTGCTTTTTTTTTCAGCTTATATATTTTTAGATAGTGCAAAAGACTTAAAAGAGAAATTTCTAGAAAGAAAAAATGAATTGAACTACAGAGAAAATAATAAAGTAATCTAAGAGGTTATCAAACAAACCTCCATAATTGAATAACATCATATTGAATTGAAATTACAATCGAAAAGAGAGAAGACATCTCTATCTCTATCTCTATTATATACATTTGAGAATAATCTCATTGATTATTCTCCAAATGTCATCCTCTCATGAGTTTTGCATTTATAACTAATCTAGGTGTCATACTATTAGGGTAAAATATGATGACGTGTATATATTTGTATAATGTGTCCATCTTTGTCACTATTTGATGATTATGTGGCTCCAACAATAAATAGAAATTATATGCCACAATTAATAATATTCAAAATATACCCCATTAATTGATTATGATAATAATTTCCATTAAAATTTTTGATATAAAAAATAAACAGAAAATGATGTAAATGGATCCGAAAAAATAATGCTCATAATAACTTGTATTCCACGTTTTTTCAAAACAAATTAATTTGCCAATAACTAAAGAAATAAAATCAAAAGAAATATAAAATAATTCCAAAATAATAGCTACTTCAAAAAAAAAATAGCTACTTCCTATTTTAAAATGAGAACACGTTGCCAATGAAATTAATATCATTAAATGACACCTGTTATGGAAATTAAAAATACAATTAAACAAGAATTTGAATTTTGAAAAACTTTCTATTCTTTTTTTTTGTGTATATAAAAAAATTCTTTATTCTGTTCAATTAATTTTTAGCTATAAAATTACCTTCCGTCAAAAAAAAAAAGCTATAAAATTACCAATAATAAATTTTGTTAGTGTATTTCATAAAAGTACTCATTTTCTTCTATCATCTTGGTGCTGCAAATTTTTCTTTTGACAAGAATAATAATTTCAATCTTTTCCCTCACTATAAAAAAAATAATTTCAATCAATTTGGGCCTGCAAAAAGTTTCCTTTTCGAGCTCCTAATCTTCCATTTCCGTTTTTATTTTGTTACCGTGATATCAGGACAGGAATTGGCTTCACTATCTTTTTATTTCAATAACCTTTTGTTATTTGTTCAAAGTCTGAATAGGTCTCCAATCATCTCTCGATCTCCTTCTCACCTCCAGGCCCCATGCTATAGCTCCATTGTAGACCTCTAAAGGTATTCTTTTCTATGATATCTCGTGATAAAAGTCGATGACTTGATTTCAGCAATCTGCTTCAAATTGATTTGTTGATGGTCGCCAATTTTCATGTCTGGAACATCCTCTTCGGTGGGGATGAGGGGAACGCCGAAACTAGGGAGAAAATTTCTAATTTTAATGTCGTGTTCATTGTTCATTTTCCTGTGCTACGGTTTCCATCGTGTTCATTGTTCGTCCACCAAAAATGTGTTTTGCTAGATGAAATCTGCGGTCGAATCTCATAGAGCACCTCCAGAATTGCGAGATTGTTAGACGTTGAGGTGAGTGTTTTTCTTTCTTTCTTTCACACACACACTAGATTTTGTATTTGACCAATTCTGAGTCTGAGAGTTTCATTTGCATCTTATTAGTAGATGAAATGTTTGGATTGAACACTTCCTTTAGTTGCATTTCAGGAAAATATTTCCTTGGAGAAAATTGTACGCTAATGGTGAAGGCTTTTTTAGTTTCATTTCATGCTTATTGCCTCTCTCATGTTTCTTTTACTCTCTATTGACTCTTTAATTATTGCTTTTCTGCTTCCCTATTTTTGTTCTGTTTCATCGGCTCTTCTTCTCTCCTTTTGATTTGTTTATTTATGATAACAAATCTAATGCTAGATTTCTTTTATCAGATTCAGGGGTGCAACAAAGTTGGAGGTGGTGTTGTCAGTCTTGGTGCTCGATATGGGGAACGAATACGGGAAAGAGGAAGCCTTAAACGTAGCCCCAGTTGCAGACAGAGGAGCTTCACACAGTTGTAGAAAGAAGAGCTTTACAACCACAACACCTGGTGTCGTTTAATACAAGAAGAGAAAGAGAGTTACAAGTAGAAATAAATAAGCTAAAGGTTTGAAAGTTTTAATACTAAATTAGTAAGAAATTGTTTGCCTTCTTCTATAAGGAGTTCATAAGCTATCTCTTATTATATATTGCGGGAGTCAGAGAGAAATGTGTTTGCTGGTTGAAACCTTGAGATCAAAGTTGGTATGGTTCTATTTTTGCTCACAATTCTTACAAACCTTGCCAAGGACCGATACCTTGAGATTTCATTTAATTAGAAAATAATGTGTATGTTGTTCAGATTAAGAGAAACTGTGTACGTACAAATATAAATTGCACTTTTTCAATGTTTAGACAGTAAAGGGAATCATTTAGAAATGTTGACATGGTAATATTTCTTTACTGTATTTTTAAGCATTCAGAATTATGAGCAAAGTAACTATCTGTTTCAGGTAATTAAGTTGGGAACTTCTCTTGGAAGAGCAACTAACCTCACATGTTTTCCTAGATATGATGAGCTCATTTTTTGAACTTGACTGGATGTTTGATTTCGGAGGAAGCTCAATCAATGAAAGCAGTGTATGGCATGCCACTTGCATAGGTGATGGTGATGATGATACGTTGTTAGGGGATTACTCTTGGCATTTAAGTATGAATAATATTACTTATACTTAGACCATCATATTTGTCTCTTCCTCTTTCTATATAGATTTTGCAGAAAGCCTCAAGTCTCAATAGAAAGAAGCAAAGGTGCAAAAAAGTAAGGAATGTAGTGCATATGATTGTTATCTTCATCTGAATCTGAATGAGGTACTGTATTTGATTATTTTTCCTTGACTTATTCTTTCTCCCAAGAAAACAAAGGAAACAAAATTCATATCAAGGAGAATTATTGTGTCTATTCTGTGATGTGAGTTTGATTTCCCTTTTTATATTGCATGTCATGTGACTGAAATTGAGGGTATTGATTGGGCGATCTGCGTATGTATGTGTATTTAGGTTTTTGTGCCTTGGACCGTATCTGGAATGACTGCAAAGTTTATTAAAGCCAAAAAAAATGACAATTTAGGATCGATGGTTGTAAAGTTTGCATTTTTTGCCTTGACCGTCCTATGTAATCTAAAAAGGCTTTTTTTTATTGTTATTGTTGTTTTAAAAAATTATGGATTGGAAGATTTATAGTATTTTTATAGACTATCCCAGTAGCATATCTAATCTTGGTATTGTGTCCTCTTGGGTGATCTTAAATAAGATAACACTAAAAGATTGTATTATTAATCCGATTTATTTTTGTTTGTATTTTCTTCATATTATGACAATGTTATTCTTCTTAACAAGGTAATTAAAAACGGACCGCGTATTAAACCGGAAAAGGCCAGGGTTTAGGATTTTTGGATCGGACCGGGGTCTAATAAAATATTATTTTTTAAATATATATATATATACCAAATATATAATATATATACATAACATTTCAATTTATACACAAAATAACATGTCCCGGAACTAAAAAAAATATTATTTTTTAGATATATATACCAAATATATAATAAAAAAATAGAGAAAAAAAAGAAAGAAAATGGAAAAAATAGAGAAAATAAAATAAATATTAATAAATAAAAGAAACTTATACGGATGAAAAATTGTGATAAAAACAAACTCATTTTGTATCACTCTTTATCAAAAAAAAAAAACTCATTTTGTACCGCTGATAATTCACGTGTTCACGTGTTTCACTGCCCAAAGTGACTGGCCTGTGTGCCATTGCCCAATGTCTGCTTTTTTTTTTTTTTTTGGTTGTTGATAATAACAGTCTCTTTTCTTCTTTTACTCATATCTCTTTATTTCTTTTGAAAAAAAAAAAAATTACGACCGTCTTCCTTCCAGAGACTTCGAAGCTGAGAGAATAGGAGAAAACCAGCCCCTCTTCTTCCCTTTTCTATTTCTACGGTCGGAGCTCCAGATCTATTCCGGGCCAACCAGGCGTCCAAATCTGAGTTGTTTTGTCCTCTGATTCAATGATTTGGGTGTTGTTTTGTCTAGATCTATTTTTTTGTGTTCCTCTTCTCCTCCATTCCCTGTGCTAAAAAAAAATGCCTTGGATTTTTGGAACCGCCCGGTTCCTCAAAAAACCCTGTTTTCACCGGTTTACCCCGGTTTTTCGGTCTTTTTGGCCGGTTCCTTGTCAGGCGGTCCTAGGGGGTGAGCCGGACCGGACATGTGCCCAGTTCCCGGTCCAACCGGTTCGACTGTCCGGTCAGGTCCGGTTTTTATTACCTTGCTTCTTAATGTAGTTTAGTTTAAGTTTTGTACTATTTGCATCATTGTTCAAACTTATCTCATGCAGATCTTAATATTTTTTTTCTCAAGTATAATGGGTATCAAATTGAAAGTGTTCTTCTAGATTTAATAGGTTGGCAGACAATCCCACCGGTATTTGTGAATTGAAAGCATATTGATGGATCAAATGGTTAGTTCTTTCTTCTTATCTCTGTGAATGGAAAGCATACAGACAATCCTATTACATTATTCTAATTTTGGAAGTCTTATTTGGCATTAATCTAGAGGATTCTAGTTGTGCTTACTATATGCAATATGAGAAGAAATTTGATTAATGATGATTTTTTTTTTACTTTTCTCTCTTTCCCTCCCTCTCTTTCCCATTTCGTTTTGAGGAATTATTTGAATGCAGAATTTGGTTTTACTGTCTCTATAATGAAGGTTTGTGTCCCATCATTTTCAAATTTTTTTCATCTACATATTATCTAAGTTGCTCCTGATTGGTTCCTTCTTTTTCTTGATAGTTCATTATTTAGATACAATTAAAATAATAATTATGTTTGATATAATGTCCTTCTCAAGTTGTTTATGTTTGAGAAAATTTATTGTTCTATCTTACAGGAGGATACAATGAATGCTGAGAGATTATTCAAAGCTCAAGAGGAATAAGTATTTTTCACTGGAAAGGGTTTTGACTTAGAATGGAGAAGTCAGGGAAGAGAGTGTTGCTTACCTCCAACGGCGACGACGTTTCGCAGGGCATTGCTTTCCATTTAGCCAAACAAGGATGCAGGTTGGTTTTGATGGGAGATGCAACCTCCCTACATAGCATTGCCCAAAAAATCAC